>BSBM01000539.1:14797500-15997500 GCA_027924585.1 Larix kaempferi
CATGTCAATCTTAATTGACTGTAGACCTGGAAGTTTGCCCTTCGAGTGCATAATCTTCATTCCCTTCTCACTTATGTGGCCAAGTCTTTGGTGCCACAGATTGGGATTTTCGTTTCCTACTGCAACTGTAATCGAACAGCATGCCCCTGCTGTCATGTAAAGAGTACCACTCTTCTGGCCACGAGCAACCGTTATTGCACCCTTTGAAATCTTCCAATTATCACCATGGAAGATCGTAGTGTAGCCTTCGCTAGCCAACTGTCCTACTGAGATTAAGTTTTTTCTTAGGTCGGGAATATGTCTGACATCCTTTAGCTCCCAAACAGACCCATTCAACTTAATCTTCACTACACCTTTACCAATAATAGCACAAGGTTGATCATCACCAAGGTATACCTTTCCGAGGTTTCCAGGAACATACCTCTCGAAGAATTCTTTCTGCGAAGTAGCATGAAATGATGCTTCAGAGTCTAACACCCAAGACTCTTCCTTGCTTTCTAAAGAGCATATCAACGCATCATCTCCTCCTGAGGTGGAAGTAACATTTGCCTCTGCTTTCGCCTCCTGGTCCTTCGGTGCACTCTTGCACTGATTTTTGTAGTGCCCGGTCTTCCCGCATTTCCAGCACTCAACGGTCTTCGAGCTATGGAAATTATTGGGATTCCTGGATTTGGACCTCCTATCCTTTGATCTACCTCGATGGTTCGATCTGCGTCCATTCCCTCTGTTTGAATTTCTTCCTCTTGACTCTGTATGCAAAACTGAAGAGGTTGACGATTCACCCAAATCTCTCCATCGGATCTCTTCACTGAGAACCAGATCACGAACATCATCAAATTTTAGCTTATTGTTTCCCGACGAGCTACTCACAGCCGTGACAGTAGCATTCCAACTTTCTGGTAGAGAAGACAAAAGTATCAGTGCTTGCACTTCTTCATCAAATTCAATTCCCACTGAACTCAGCTGGGTTGTGACTGTATTGAGTTCATTGAGATGATGAGCTACCGATGCATTTTCCGTCATCTGCAAATTGAACAATCGCCTCATCAAATGAACTTTGTTAGAGGTCGATGGCTTCTCATACATACTGGAGAGAGCCGCCATAAGACTTACTGTGGTCTTTTCCTTTGCTATGTTAAAAGCAACATTGCGAGATAACGTCAATCGGATAACTCCGAGGGCTTGCCTGTCGAGAAGAGCCCAGTCTTCATCCTTCATGCTCTCTGGCTTCTCTTCTGCAAGAGGTTGATAAAGCTTTTTCTGGTACAGATAATCTTCGATCTGCATTTTCCAAAAGCCGAAGTCCGCACCATCGAACTTCTCAATTTTCACCTTTCCTTCATCTGCAGCCATCGCTCCCACTCGAATCTGACTTCCTCTGGATCGTTTCTCACAAATCTGGCTCTGATACCAGTTGATAGGAAATAACGCAGATTTCCCCTATTTCAGATTTGGGAGAGCGAAATTAAATCAGAATAACAAGACACGCAAAATTGATAATGGAGTTCGGCCAATTAAGCCTACGTCTCCGGGCTGCTGCAGATCTTTTATGAAAGGGAAAAATTACAAAGTGTTTGCAAACACTCTCAACATATTGATCAAGACTGAAAAATAAACCAGTGCACAGGCTTTTTTCTTCTGTCTCGCTTCTCTCCAAATGCAGAAGATCACCTTCTAGTTATAGATGCAGACGCCCATATCTACACGTTTTGCCAGCTAACAAGCCCATATCTTTTTCAACAAAGGATGCACCGACCACTCTGTTGTCTTGGGTTGTTGGCTTGACAACCACTCTGTTGTCTTGGGTTGTTGGCTTGACAACCACTCTGTTTCCCTTTCAGCTTAAATGTCATTAATGAAAGTTTGACCAACACCTCCGTGGGCGGAAGTGGAAGTTCCAGCAGATCGATGGCCTGATTCTGGAAACGTTAACTGGTGTGAAAATGAAAGAGACGGTGTGGCCGTTGATGGCTAGAGCTTTGCAGAGCTCCAGAAAAGGATTAATGTGTCCTTGCGCCAACACTTTTGACAAGATATTTAGTGGTTTATCTCATGATTTGAGTAATGTATATAGATTTAAATGTTGAAATTAAAATTAAAATCTCATATATTTTGTTCAATTTCAATGAGAAATGCAGACAGTAACCCCAGTAGGGCCAATTCCCCAAATACCAGGGGCAAACCCCCCAGGTGACGGGCCAATTCCCCAAATACCAGGGGCAAACCCCCCAGGCAGGTCCTGGATAAAATCTCAGGAGCCTCCAGGAAGAGCCCGTGGTACACTTGGCATTTAGCCCAGCAAACCATTTTAAAACCCAATTGGACAAAACAGAAAAAGAAAAACGAATTCTCATTCAAATTCAGTTACTTAATAGGACATGTTTTCAACAGGACTAATTACGTTTCTTTATCTGTAGTATGTCCGTCTTCGAAACCATTACAGTTTCTTCTTAGGAATGGAAAATTTAATGAAGCAGTCAGAGGAGACCAAAACTGGGTGGAGCAATCCAAACCAATCTGAACCTACTCCTCCTTCCCATAGATATAAGTCTAGACCACTCGGGTTGCCATGACCACCCAATCAATATTCCTAACATAACTTCCAGCCATAGATGACCCTGCAAGCACAATAACAGCTCCACCATAGCTGATTTTCAGAAAATAGTCAAAAAATTCAACACCCATTATTTTCCATTCCTAATATATCTATAATATACAGTTTAGCTATGGATTTGGAATCAAGACTCTGGAATTGTCCCGTTATTAGATGTAATTTAACTCTCGAAGGTCCATCACCTAAAACATAGATATGCTTTCGTGTTTTTGAGAATTGAGTCTGATAGCTCCGGAATTGGGTATAGAAATAATTGTCCGGACTCAGATAATCCAGCCAACTTATACTACTTTGGATACAGAGCATATAGCCAAGAAGACGTCTGTATGTGAAGAAACCTCTGCTTGGCTAACACTCAGTTAAATGAAAGAACAGGAAGTAAAAATGATCACAATTCATACAACACAATTCATGTTGGCTGGATGACCTACTAAGTAGTTCCCACATGAAAGAGACGGAAAGAAAATAACAACAGCTGGAAACGAAAGTGTGAACTACAGAATCCACATACATCTCATTCCGCGATGCACAGGGAGCAACCGGAGTAAAAAAAAATTATGAACCACAACGAGGGGCTCGCCCCCCCCAAAAAAGGCAAACAATGCATTCAACGAATCTAGAGGGGAAAAGAACGGATGGAAGAGCTGCCAAGCCCGGAACATTTTGACCAGAAAACGAAAATAAACAAAGTTATCACCATCAAACTCAGACGATGAGTAGTAAAAAAGGACAGACAATAACTCTCTAGTCGAACTCGTTTGGAGAACAAGGCAAAGGTTAGGAATGTGTAAATAATAGAACCATTGGGAAGGGGATGCGCATTAAAAAAAAATCTTACTTTCATACATGCAGTAAGGTTACACATCTTTCTATGGTGATAAGTTCTGTACTAACTAGGATCTACAACATCATGCAGAATTCGTTCTAATAAAAGAACATTTTCAAAAAAATTAAGTAATACCAGGCGTATTCAACAGAGATTGAAATGCAGAGGCTCCAAGTCAAACAAACAGTTTTGCCACTGAGATCAATCATCAATCTCAAAAAAAAAATTAATGCAGAAGACCTAGATCGTGTTCAAGGTTCACCCAGAGAGGCGATTCCAAGTCGCTCATGAGGTTTTCTCAAAGAGATCGAAAGCCGAAACAGATCATATAGGGTTTTCATACTCGTTTCAAAAGTTGATTTCGAACTAAAGCGCATCAAATCTATTGCATAAATTCATATAAAGAAAAAGATTTTGCAGAGACTGTTAGTGTTCTGAAAAATTCAGCTCCTAAGGGTGAATTTTAAAGGAAAAATACTTAGACAGACAGCACAGGTTGTACTGCTCCAGTTTTTTTTGTCTTGAAAAACAATTCTCTCAATTCAAACCCCACTCTATGTGTTTAAAAGATAACACCCACTGCGGACCCCAAAGGAATTAGTGAGGAAATAAAAATGTAAAGCCACTTACCTGGACTCTTTGTAAGCTTCTTCCTTTCGCATGCTCTGCAAGAGATTTTCAAACCCAATCTCGTGATGATCCCAAATTCTTGATGACAAAAGTAGTGTATACATGAAGAAGAACAGAATTATTGGAGAAATGTGCATTACTGCAATAAACGTCAGAGATGCCCGGCCTGCAGAAAAACCAAATACGTATCTTTAGCGTTTGGCATAGCGTTTGGCATTAATGCATTCAGATCATTGCAAAACATTAAATTACTTTGAAAGGCTGCTGCTCTAATCACTAAAGAAGAAATACCAGTGCTCTGTGGGATCGAAGGTGTAGTCCGCCATGAACGAGCAAACTGAGAGGCCAAATCGAGAAGGGGTCTTTGGTGTCGACGCGGTTTCTTCAGAGGGTTTCTCCAGGATAAAGAAGTTCAGCACGTCTCTCTGCAAAATCAGACAATACCGTAAAATCCGACAATATATTTCCGCCCCCGCACTACTCCTACTCCTACTCCTACTCCTACGCAAATACGCCTGAGATAATCACATGTGAACTCAGATTATCCCTTATCTGACTCAACAATTCACAACTGCACGGATACGCCTTCAGCCTTCCGTTCCAAGCAGTATTTACAGTGTTTGTACAATTCTACATAACACCGTTATCTATGTTCTTCCATAATTTATGTAAGCTTGAGTGAGCATAGCAAAGGCCTTGAGCACTTAATATTTTTTGGACAGTATTTGACGAACAAAATGCCCGTCTCCTAACGCTTCAAAGATAACTATCTTTTCAGATTTATGATTATCAACATACAGAATGTTTTATTGTAAGACTGTAGCCGCGAATCAGTATCTAGTTTCTTTGGTAAATGGTCACAAATTAGGTAGAGGCAGTGGAGATTGCTGTCAGTTTAGAAGAAATGGGAGGATTTGTAGAACCCACTTCAGGGCTTGCGCAAGTCGAGAGCCAACTAGCATTACCATAATGTAAAAAACTGACATCATAAATTTATCTTACCACCATAGATCCATATTTACACAACTATAAATAAATCAACAGTTGCTGGTCCCTCTGAAATCTGAATAGTAGTCCAAGCAAGACATCCTGAAGTGAACTGCAAAACAAAAAAAAAGAGAGAAAATGTTTTACCTGCGATCAGCAGAGCGTCCGAGAAAGCTCCGAGTATACGCAAAAACAACCCGCCAATTATACCAGGGCCCATCAGAGCCAACAGAAGCTCGCAACCATTCGTAATAAAGGTCGCAGCCTCTAACATCAGGTACCCATAAGCCGCCAGCAAAAGCAAATTCCCCAGTATAGTTGTTGTGCAAGGCATGAAACCCTAAGTCTCATCGCAACTATTCCAAGACAAGAGCAGTTGCAGGCCTGTCTCTGAGCTGGGCTTCACTATAAATCCCTGAGAAGCCATCTCCTGAACTCCATTGGAAATCCCATCGATGATCTCTGGAGAAGAATTCGCCCCTGTGCCGCTCATGGCAGAAGCAGCAGCAAAGAGAGGAAGCTGACACAATAACTGTCAGCAGCAAAGAGAGTAAGCTGACACAATAAGAGTGGCAGAAGCAGGCTGCAGCAGCAAAGAGAGTAAGCTGACGCAATAAGAGTGGCAGAAGCAGGCTGCAGCAGCAAAGAGAGTAAGCTGTCACAATAAGTGCCAGCAGCAAAGAGGGTAAGTTCAGATTTTTTAGCAAAGAGGGTAAGCTGTCACAATAAGTGTCAGCAGCAAAGAGGGTAAGTTCAGATTTTTTAGCAAAGAGAGTAAGCTGTCACACAATAAGTGTCAGCAGCAAAGAGGGTAAGTTCAGATATTTTTGATATAAGAACTATTTTTTATTGGATGTAAAAATTATTTTGAATAGTAACATTTTACTAATAACAAATCAATGGTGACCAACAGTTTTTATTGTTGATTTTACGATAGATTTTACTATAAGTTGCAATACCTAAATTCTAATGCTCCTCCTTCCCGTAGTATGTTTGTTTGAACTTTGAACCAGACTAGCAGTAGCGTGGGTCCCGGTGCCGTCATGGACGCCAGAAAAACGATAGCATGCACCACTCAAAGGCTTCTCATTTTGGCAATAATTTCGTAGAGAGTCCGGCAAATATTCGGACTTTCCTATATAGTTTCGTCATGGTCAGATCCGTTCGTGGTGTACAGTGGAACACTTACCCGGAATTTTGACAGTCTTTGAATCGACCAGAGCTTTGAAAAAAACTATGGGAAAAATTAAAACTTCAGAACGTACTGCCCTGCGAGAATCCGGCAATGGTGAACAGAAATAAAGGCTCAGTTTTACAAATTCGATTAATACATAATGTGGTCTGATAAATATTTTTTAATTTAAACTAATTATATATTTAACCATAATTTATTTAAATACAATCTAATTTAATCTTATTTTGTACTTTAAATTTAAATTTAAAGTATAAACATTATTTTAATTATCTTAACTATCTAAGATTTTCAGGAAATGTTTATATTTCTTAAAAAAAATTATTTTTATTAAATTCAAAATTAAGATAAATCTAAATTGATTTTATTATTATCAATTCTCTCAAAATGCAAAGAAAGATAAATCACAATACTATGAGTGGAAAATAAATAAGAATATAAATAATCATATAGCATAATAATTGATGGATGTTAGAAAGTCACCATAGTTCAAAATATTAACAAATTGACCCTAGAGAAGATTAGCGGGAGTGAAGTCTATAACCGAAATAGATCAGACTCTTACACCATCCAAATACCTCGTTTTCATGAAGCAAAACCACTAGTTACTTTTTGACTCGAGACTTATGCTATTTTGTTTTATTTTTGTTATAATATTATTTAAGCATAAATTTGAAACAACACCATAAAGGATTTAGCTTTAGAATTTCTAAGCAAATTTAATTTTTCAAATGTATGTAATATTTCAAAAATCAAAAAATATTTTCAAAAACCAAATAGATGCACACTAAAGAAAATGACCAAAACTTAAATGAAAATGAATTCATTAATTAAGTCACTTACTTTATATTTAATAAATATTATTATTTTTTTAATTAAAATAGTTAATGTTATTCTTAGATACATAATTAGATTTTCATATAGCTTTCATTGATAGGAGGTTCTATAAGAGATAGGATTATCAAGAGAAGACTTAGTTAATTATAAGAAGTATATTAATTGAGGTGAAAGATTGCTATGTAATACTCATTATGTTATTTGTGATGCAAGAATCTTCTTTATGGATAGCTATATTGTGAGTATAATGTATTTAATGTTTTGCAAGTATGTTTTTTTTTTTTAAATGTTGTATAATAATTATGATAATGTGTTTTAGTTTTTTTTAAATAAGACAAAATTCTTAAAAGGTTATTTCCACAAATTATGATAGAGTTAAGTAAAAGTTAGTAAAATAATTTTTAAAATAAAACTTTTAAAATTAAAAATGGTTTAATGTAAAATACTGTATTTAAAATTAAAAATTGTTTAATGATTATATATACATTGTAAATTTAATTTAAATGTAAATTTAAAATAAATTTACAATGTATTTAAAATAAATTTACAATGTATTTAAAAAAAAACGTAAATTTATTTTCTTCAAAACATAATCCATCTTTCAAATAAATTATAAAATACATAACCAACAATTCAACTTTAAGTTATAGTGGATTACGTGGCATCAAAGTGGTCATGTTGGCAACAACATCGGCGAAGCCAAATAGTCCGCTAACATCTTGATACATCTCCATCTCCACACTAATAGTCCTGCAAGTATCGACATCAGGTACCATCCTCTGAAGACATGTCAAGATCCCTTCCATCACCTCACCATCGAGGTCAAAGTTGGATGAGTAAGCATAGGCGGGGTTGAGGAAAAGGGTTGCTGCATGAATGGGTCAATGGAGCATCCTTGTCCATCGACTATCAATCAAATCCCAAATCATCATGTATCTAGTATGTCTGGGGGTGCCCTAATTGTCCACATAATAAGATCGAATAGTCTGTTTGGCCCTATCCATGGCCTCATACAAGTAGCCCATTGTGAGCTTCTCTCCATCTACCAAGCGAAGAGCCTTTACCAAAGGTTCACTAATTGTGCACACTTCTAGCATGCCATTCCAAAAGGAATCAGTGTACACTAGCTTAGCAATGGTTGTCCCATCTTGTCTTCTGCTGACTGTGTAGTCACGCCACTCATCACAAATAAACATCTGCTTCAACTCAAAATTACATTGGAGAATAGACTGAAGAGAGATGAATCTACTGGAAAAACGTGTGATTGTAGGATGCAACAACTCCTTGTTTTGTGTGAATCTCCTCATGAGGCTAAGGACAAATGCATGGTTATATATGAATTATGTGATGCTCCTAGCCTGATCAACAACTTTCTTGAAGAAGGGTATTTTCCCCATATCCTCAAGCATAAAATCGATGTAATGGGCTACACATGGAGTCCAAAACAAGGAGGGATGCCTCTCCATTAGCATCCTATTGGAAGCCACATAATTAGCCACGTTATCTGTTATGATTTGGACAAGATGTTCCAAACCAATCTCTCTGATGAAGGCATCTAACAACTCACACAATAATGTTGCATCTTTAACATGGGCTAAGGCATCAATTGATTTAATAAGCATGGTGCCCCTAGGGAAATGTTCCAAGAATTTTATAAGAGTCCTATCCTTTGTATCTGTCCAACCATCGAACATCACCATGCATCCAATAAACTCCCATGACTTCTTTAACTCTTCCAATCTAGCATTGATGTCATTCTTTTCTGCTTGCAAAATTGCCCCCGCAACATGTGTGGAGTCCCTCTCACTACCCTATGTCCCACTCACAAATCTACTAGTACCAGTGGTTCTTGAGGATCTAGCCACTCCACCCGAAGCAATTTCGACTCTATTAGCAGTTGCCACCTCCTTATTTCTATCCTTCTCATAAATGGCATCATGAGCCCCCCGCATAATTTTCGAGGTTCATTCAGTGCAAATTAGAGCATCATGGCCTGGAATTTTAGCCAAGTGGTATTTCAACCAACTAATCTCCCATGTCATAGCTTGGCCACATAGTTTACAAGACAACCTTTGACAGTTTGTCCCATCCTCGGGCTCACCATACTACCGCATTGGATCCAAGCTATTGGGAATTTTGGAAATGCAATATCAAACCTTCAACTTCAATTTGGGGCCAAAAAATGGAAAAAAACTAACATTAAAAATAATTTAAAAAAAAAATCAGTATATTGTTAAAGGAAAAACAACCATCTAAATCGTTTTTCTATCCATGGAAATTCATTGGAAAATTATGACAAGAGGCAAGAAAAATATATTTTTGAAAACCCTAGCAAAATCTAACCAAAACTAAAGTTAAGACGGTTGTTGAAGGAAAAACGGTCCCTCAATCTACTTTCTTAGCCACAAAAAATGTTGATAAGAGGCAAAAAATGATGGGCGTTGGAACCCCTACAACAATCTATGAAGAAAATGCATAAAATGAGATTTGACTACATACCTTGGATTTGAGATGACCAACACCGTTGAGAGCTTGCAAATTGATTTTTCCACCAATTAAAAATCTTTTGATGGTGATGAAATCAGTGGTTTGGTCCTCTAGATCTTCTTGTTGATGTTTGCTAGCACTCTTCCTCTCATTTCCCCATAGTTGCAAAGAAAAATGAGGGAAAAAAACCAAAAACGCCACTTAAGTGCGCCCCGCGGAACCTAGGCTATGTTCTGGGTCATGGAGTGATTGTTTTAGTAAAAATTGCGATTTTTTTAAAACCATGCGAAATCCGATTATTGGGAAAAATCGCGATTTTTCCCGTGGTGCCATTTTTTTTCGGCGAAATCTTCAACAATGGTCACGAATCCAACGAAATTGATGGTTTGACCATCAGAGCCACGATTTTCAAGTTATGGCGAGTTTCATCTCGCTTCCCAAGGCAATTCAAGGACACCAGGCAAATTTCAACTAGTGGCATAACAACCAAGCTGAGCAACTGAATTGAGTTTCGTTGCTTCTTGCATGTGTTTTTTGGCAACGACAAGATGACTACGATGCCCATGCACTCGCTTAACACATTTTTCAAAATATTAACCTATCGTGTGTTGGTGTCCATTTTGTCACCATTTTTTATCATTCAATTTACTCGAAGTGGCATGATTTCTATCATTTTTTGCTATAGTAAGTTGTGTTCTTAGCCATTCAGCTCATCAAACAGTCCAGGTATGCACAAATTCACTTACCATGCAAATCTTGTTATGTTTCGTATATTATGGTTTATTTATGATTAAAATGATGTTTTGGGGCATAATTAACGCTTATGGTTTTAATTTACAGGCTATGATTTGTAAATGACCCATCATTCAGACCATGCGCTACGTGCTTAGCCTAAAACGTGTTCAGCTCATCGTTCATCCCTTCGTTCAGCCCACGAAATCCTTGGTTGACGCATCTCATACCGTTGAATGAAGAGGAGGACACTTGGGTTCTGTTTGCCATGTGGTGCTGATGGTTAATGAACCCTTGCTCTAGAAGATCTGTCCTTATGCTCACCAAGCCTGACAGCGCATTGCACTTCCACATCAACGCTCCAAGCCTTGATTCGTCTGCGCATTCAGCCTGGAATCATGCACGTCTGTCAAGCTCTCACTCACGCCATTATTGTGGAAGAAGTCTAGCCATCCACATTCAGCCTGCCAACATCACTCCCATGCCCACGTCAACACTCCAACGCACCAGTTCGCTTATTCGTTGGCCGGGAGTTACGCACACCTGTTCACGCATGCTCACGTTCATTCACGCCATCGTTCTAGAAGGAGCCCGCCTGCCCACGATTCAGTCCGCTAGCACACTGCTCGTCCACGTCTGAGTTAGATCGACGCTGTAGCTTCCCTGTGAAGGAACCAACCCCGTCAAAGTCTGAAGAATGCTCCTTGCATTGGCATGCATCATTTAACCAACAGTTGCAGTCATTTAAACACTCCTATTATTAGAGAGGTCGACTCTGTCGACCCTCTCACCCATTGTAACTTATAAATAGTTGTCTTTGTGATTGAGACGAGAGAGGAGAGTCTAGCTTTTTGAATTTAGCCAAGCCGCAGTTGTTAAGAGTTTGCAGTCGTAGATAGTGGAAGACAGACTCCTGTAATTTTTCTCAAGATAATGGAAGTAGCAGCTCGCTAATGTTCTGCTGGTAGTCGTTTAAGTTGATCTAGTTCACCCTCTGCTTGTTGGGAAGGGCCCCTCATCAACTGGAGGTTTTATTTGCATTTTCTACATTTCTTTTCTTGCAATTGACTAGTTTATTTCCTGTGTGTGTAATCTAATTTGTTTTCATATGTGTATCATCTTCATTCCTCTGTAATTAATATTCTGCTGTTAATACAATCTCCCTTCTTCTGAATTAGGAAATGGTCGACCAATAGTTTAACTAGTTTTGTAATTTGTTTTCAGTTTTCCTTCGATCATCTATATTTCAAAATTACTTCCAAATTCCTCCATAGTTAACATTCCTTTCTTTTCCCCTCTTCTTTGTTAGTTTTTCTTCCTATTGTTGTAGGTTAATTCTTCCTTCTTCCATTTCAACCTTCTTCCTACTTCTCATAAAACCATTCTTCTACCTAGATAATGATTAGAGTAGATAATTCCTTATTAGTTTAGCTTCTAAATCATCTCTCTACTTCTTCCTTTGCACAGTAGGATCACTTGCATAAGCCAACTAATAATTAAATCATCCAAAAACTCTTATTTCCCTCACTTTAAAACGTTTTCCTCTGTTCAGACTGTCATTCGGACTACCATTCAGACCATCGTTCGGCTTGTCATTCGGACCTGTGAGTTTTCTGTATTATTTTAGGCCTTTTTCCGAATCTATTTTCTTCTGCATCCCACTCATCATTCTTCTTGTTCCTCCTTAATAGTTTGAGATGTAATCCAATCTTGTTTTATGTCATTTAGAGTTCTTAATTAAAATTCATCATTATTTCCTTTTCCTTCCTCCTTATCCTCTTCTTATCTTTCTTTCAAAATTCAGTTATTTAACCCGTGTTGTTAACTAACTACTGTTCAGAATCTATTAATCTTGTTCCTAAATAGTTTGTTTCCAAGTTATAGTTGATAATTCTATTCTTTGAGTTGTTTTAGTTTGTTAACTTAAGACTAGTTTCTATTTAATGAAGATGTTCATGTTGTAAGATCTGGACCAATAATAAAATATCTTTATCAAGTTTTCTACTTGCTTCTAAATCTAATATAGTTCAGTTTAACATCTTTGTTAAGTTTTCTACTTACTTCTAACTTATATTGGTTTCATGTTGTTCACATATGGATAAACACTAGTTCATGATGTTTAAAGTTAGTTGTAGTTGGTTAATTTTTAGTTTACATCTATTTGTAGAAGTTAAATTAGATTTACTTCCATTCCGTTTCCTCGTTACGTTTGAAAGTCATTACGATACATTCACTCCATTTCCAATTACATTTGATGTATATAACCAAAACGAATGGAATTAGATGGTTTGGTTTAGAATAATTTACATTTACAAGTTCTTCATAGTAATGATTATTTACATTTACAAGTTCTCCCTATTAAACATCTAATATCTGTAACTCTGATTTTGTTCATAGTTGTTATCTGGAAGTTTAATTCAGTAGTTTTTCAATTTTCTAGAAGTAATTTGTGTTTCAGTACTTGTTTTCATCTTTCTTATTAATTAACCATAGAAGTAGAGTAGTATGATCTAGTACTATTCTGATCTGTGACTTAATTAGTTTCTTAGTTGTATTCTTAAATGTTTAACTCGGTTTTTCATTTTGAAAGATCTTTCGATCTTTTTCTTATTAAATATTTTGAAGGTCTGACAAGCCGAAAAAATTAGGTGCCATTCTACCTTAGCATATATTTTGTCTCAACTCTAAGATTACCAACCCCGGTCGATAATTAATATTAGGTGTTTTATTCGAGATAGCTCACACACCCAACATTTTGGCGCTGTTGTCGAGGAGTTGAAATAGGTAGAATTCTCTTTTAAAAACTTACTGATAGATTTGAACCCTTTCCCTTTGGAACTTAGAAATAGGCTGGTGGCAGGTGAACGGTAAGACGAGAGGTAAGAACCTCATTTGTTATAACAGGTATCCCCAAAACCCAGCACTTATAGGATGTAATTAAAATTTATTTCAGACATAGTTCATTTTCATGAATAGGTCTAGAGATTCACAAGGTAGATTTACTAAAACTAAAATTCCAACTAAAATCCCTACTAAAATTCCTATTAACCTATACGGGGGACGTGCCACCCCATCTACTAACTCAGCAGAAAGGTATCAGAAAACACCTAAAGGGGACAGTTCTACTTGGAAAGCAAAGGAAACCTTTTCTGGAAACATTTTAGGGGAAATCATAGGGACATCAGAAAATTATGTTCATAAAGAAATTCCACAAGAAGAACCTCGAGCTCATATAGAGACTGAACTTAGACAAGAAGAAACTCATAAGGATAAGACTTTAGAACTTCCTAATCCTCCACTAGTTCAAAATCCCAAAGACACTACCTTTTCACTAGTAGGTGGTCCAAACGCAGTAGATCTTGTTGATCCTCCACAAATAGACATTCTTTTTGGGAGCTCTACTAACATAGTTATCTAACAGGTTGAGACGACAACAGTAGGACCTTCAAAACTGGATTCCCACGTGGCTGGTAATTCTCCTCCTAAAAAGAAGAATACTTTTACAGAAAAAGAACGTTGGGACATTCCCTACTCACCAAGAAAGATACCGCCTAGAATTTCTCTTTTTGGCAATCAGATCTTCATGGATCAGGAAGATAATGAAGATCATGTCCGACAAGAAGGAGAAGAAGAAGAAGAGGTTAGAACTGAAGGTACCTTCGGGTTCCCCATCTTAGACACTGCATAAGATGTTACAAGGAAAAATATCCCTCCTTCCTCACTACCAACCTTTTATGGGAAGAGCAGTGAAGACCTAGACACGTTCTTATTTGAGTTTGACATTTTGTGTAGGAGTTATAATTACCTACAAGATGGCCAAAAACTAAAACTTTTTCCTGCCACGTTAAAAGATTCTGCTCTCCGATGGTTTATGGGATTAGGAGAATCTAGTAATAGAACTTGGTAAGACATGAAGAGAGCATTTTTGTGAAAATATCAGGATTATTGCAAACCGAAGGACTCTTGTAATGATATTTTTAAAATCCAACAACTTGAAGATGAGAGCCTGGAGGACTATCTCGAGAGATTTAACTATGTGTTACACAAATCTAAATATAGTGATCTTCGGGAAGATGCAGTAAGAACACTCTTCCTTAAGGGAATCTCAGAAGAATTCTTAGAAAACCTTAATCTCATGGCAACAGGAGACATCTCTCATAAGCCTTTTTCACAGATTTGTGAACTATGTAGGAATTACTCTAGGAGTAGAGGGAAAAGCGGAAGAAACTTTCGAGAATCTTACGTTAGAAATCCAAAAGGAAACACATCCAGTCCTGGTGGAGTTACAAGGGTAGAGTTAGGGAACCTGTTAGAAAATTTCAAAACAGATATCTTAGGAGCTATGGGTTCTTAGCTAGAGCACTACAAGCTAAAAAGAGATAGGATGAAGAGCGTGCCACAATGAGTATTTTCTGTCCTAGGTGTAGAACCAAACATCCTCAACGAGAATTTCCATTAAAAAATGTTTCAATTTGTCACCTCTGTACAGAAGAGCATCCTATGAATGATTGTCCATCGTTGCCCAGGTTGCAAGCGATATACAAGAGTGGAAGTTTTGGTGAAACATCTAGGAGGCCTTGGCAGCCTAGGGATCAACCTTCGGGTCAGGATCCATCATTCCAATTTCCACCTTACTACCATCCTTATCAACCTCCTCAACAATGGAACACTTCAGGCTGGCAGAATTGGCCACCGCAGTACCCTTCTCAGAATGCTTAACAGCATCAATGGCCTCATGGATGGAGAGGGAAAGCTTATGCTCAACCATCCCCTCCTATGACTAACTATCCTTACCCACCTAATGTTCAACAACTTTTTCCTGGATATACACCTCCTTCACTACCCCCTATCCCAAATCAACCTCATTATTTCCAGAATATGAACCCTCCAAGACCCACAATATTACATGCACAACCGATACCTAATCCTAACAATAAGCCAACCCAATCTCTTAATAACATTGGGTTATTACCTCTTCCATCATATGCTATTTCGTCTACACCAATACATGAGGTTCAATTGCGGTCTGGAAGAGTTTTGCAAGATCATCCTAAGTCATCAGTTGTTATTCAAGAAGAAAATGTACCTAATGAAATTTTGAATGATGTTATCCTCGAAGATGTGGTTGTTCCTACATCTTCAACACATAATATTCCACATAAATAAGTAATATCGGGAAATAAATCACCTCCATATCCGAAGCGTCTAACAATAGAAAAACCTGTAACTTACCCAAAATATAACATCATTAATGAATTGAAAAATATTTGTACTAAAATCCCTTTATTACAAGCCATTAAAGATATACCAATCTACGGTAAAGTGATAAAAGAACTCTGCATTAAGAGACCAGGTAAGAAACAAAAAGGCCCTCCAACAATACATGTCATAGGTGAAGTATCAGATTGTATAGCAGAACAACCTAGAATCCCGAAGTATACAAATCCATGAAATCCTGTAGTAATTGTTCTCATTAACAACACTGCTATAGGAAACACACTCATTGATCTAGGGGCTGCTATTAACCTAATGACTACTACAGTTTTAGAAGCTCTCCAATTAGGACCATTCCTCTGCCCTACCCCAACAATGTTAGAACTAGCAGATCGTACTATGGTACAACCTGTCGGGATTTTAGACGATATTATGGTGTAAGTAGCCTCATGGGAATATCCCGTGGACTTCATGGTTATACAATCAAAAGATCCATCTAGAGGACATCCTATCATTTTAGGAAGACCTTGGCTGGCTACCGCTAATGCATTCATAGGATGTAGGGATGGAGAGATGGTTATCTCTGATGGGATATCTACAAGAAGACTAGCTTTATACCCACCCGCACGGCCCATAGCTGAAAACTTATTTTGGTTAGATTGTCCTTTTGGAGAAGAAAACCTGGAAGAACTTTCCCTTGTTAGTGATCTTTCCTAGGCAATTCTAGAACAAAATATTGAAAATGTGTTGAATCAATTTATTTCCTCCACCACATGTATAGACTTTCCTCAGTCTTTTTCCCAACTTGACCAGATTTTTGGAGACGAATTTCAAGAAAACGCGAGTCTCTCAACATTTACAAGTACACCTTGTGTCTTTGCAATTGAATAACATCTAGGATCTTATACCGTGCCATGCGAGATTAGTTCTGAAAAATTTCTACATATAAATGCAAGCTTAGATGAGAGTTAGCAAAAACAATTGTTAAAAGTTCTCAAAAGTCAAACTGGAGCATTCGCTTGGGAATACATCGATATGAAGGGTATACACCGAGATACTTGTATTCACCACATTTACACAGACACAAATATACCTCCCATCAGACAACCCCAGAGAAGAATGAATCCAGCTCTCAAAGATATAGTAAAAGAAGAATTACAAAAACTCCTTAATGCTGGATTAATTTACCCAATTTCTAATAGTAAGTGGGTGTCTCCTCTGGTAGTAGTTCCAAAGAAGGTCATAGGGAAGTGGTGTATCTGTGTTTATTTTCGAGAATTAAACAAGGCCACTCTTAAAGACTATTTCCCTCTACCTTTTATAGATTAGGTGTTAGATACCCTATCGGGGAAACAATACTTTTCTTTCCTAGATGGATATAGTGGATACAATCAAATATTAATAGCACCCGAGGACCAAGACAAGACTACCTTTACTTGCTCTTGAGGGACATATGCCTATTGAGTGTTACCATTTGGCCTTTGTAATGCACCTGCTACCTTCCAACGTGTAGTTCTAGGTATCTTTGCTGACCTTATACATGATTGTGTAGAACTCTATATGGACGATTTCACAGTCTATGGTAATACCTTCCAAGAAGCCCTTGATAACCTCGAGACAGTTCTTATTCGATGTCAGGAAACAAACTTAGCTCTTAGTCATGAAAAATGAAAGATGTTATTAACTGAGAGCATAGTTCTAGGACATCATGTCTCTCTTCAAGGTATCAAGGTGGCAAGGTGGATCCTGCCAAGATAGAAATAATTGTCAATCTTCCTCCTCCAAAGACTCCGAAGGAAGTTAGAAGCTTTCTTGGCCATGCAGGCTATTATAGGCATTTTATAGAGAATTTCACCAAGATAGCCACACCTATGTTCAAACTACTCATGAAGGACACAGAATTTCAATGGACTGAAGCTTGTCAACAGGCTTTCAAAACTTTAAAAGCAAAGTTATCAGTAGCACTAGTACTTAGGGGCCCTAACTGGTCCCTTCCTTTTCATATATCTACTGATGCATACGATATATCTATAGGGGAAGTCTTAGGTCAAAAAGAGGAAAAATTATCTTATGCCATTTATTTTGCTAGTAAAAACTTGACTCCTGCATAATCAAAATATACTGTCACCAAGAAAGAATTCCTTGCAGTAATCTATTCCATTAATAAGTTTCGTCATTATATCACAGGATATGAAATTTTCATACATACCAATCACTCTGCTATCAGGTTTTTGATGAATAAACCAGTTACCATTGGCAAAGTAACTCGATGGCTTCTTCTGTTACAAGAGTTTAATATCACCATTGTTGACCGTCCTGGTCAAGAGAATGTAGTAGCAGACTTTCTCTCCCGAATTCAAATTAACAATGATGATGCTCCTGTTGATGATAGCTTCCCAGATGAACATTTATTCGTTGTATCTATTCGAACCCCATGGTTCACAGACATAGCCAATTATTTGGCAACTGGAAAGCTACCAAACCATCTCTACCCGCCCTAAAGACGTAGAATCATAGTTCAAAGCTCTAACTATTCCTGGGTGGGTAATGATCTCTTTCATACCGGTCCTGACCTTATTATTAGAAGATGTGTACGAGAGGATGAGATGACCAAGATTCTTCATGCATGTCATGGTGGACCTTGTGGTGGACACTTTTCTGATAAAAGAACAGCATATAAGGTTTTACATTCTGGATATTATTGGCCAAGCATCTTCAAGGATGCTGCCAAATATGTCAAGGGATACGATAGTTTCCAAAGAATGGGTAGACCTACGCCATCTGATGAGATTCCTTTGCAACCTCAAGTTATGATTGAGCCTTTTGAAAAATGGGCTCTAGATTTCGTTGGACCAATTTCCCCTATGTCTTGTAAGAAGAGGTACATCCTAGTCTGTACAGATTATGTCACCAAGTGGGTAGAAGCCAAAGCTTTATTCCGAGCCACAGAGAAATCAGTGGTAGAGTTTATGTATGAAGAAATATTTACCCGATTTGTACCTAGGGAAATTGTAACCGATCAAGGATTTCAGTTTACCTCCAAATTAATGAAAGAACTTACCGATAAATATGGTATTAGACATTGCAAATCTTCACCATATCATCCTTAGGCAAATGGTCAGGTAGAAAGCACAAACAAAGTATTAGAAGCTATCATGACCAAGACCATTCAATTACACCACAAGGACTGGGCAGATAGGCTCCCAAAGGCCTTGTGGGCTTATAGAATAACTTGGAGAAACACCACTCGCCACACACCTTATGAACTTGTTTATGGCAAACAAGTTCTCCTACCCATTGAATTTTAGGTTAAGACATTTCGTATGGCTGCTCAGTTAGTAATGAATTTAGAAAAAGCACAGAAACAACGAATCCTACAAATAAATGAATTAGATGAGATTAGATAGGATGCTATCCAACGCACAATTTTAATACAAAACCAACGAAAAAAATCGCATGACATATACAATAAACAAAAACAATTTAAAACAGGAGACTGGGCATTACTTTTTGATTCAGGATACAAAAATTTTAAAGGTAAATTTACTACTCACTGGATGGGTCCTTATGAAATTGTTACAACTTTCGATAATGGATCCGTTAAAATTAAAACAATTGATGATTCTCAAACTTCCTTTGTTGTAAATGGCTATAGACTTAGACTTTATCATTAACCTATATCTAAACAAGACTTTGTACAGAATGCCTTACAACAGCAGGAGATGGAGCTGGTAGAAGAGGAAGTCATTCCTCCTCCTCCTAGTCCCTGAAATTTCTAAAGGATTGTCTTCATTTGTACATATGTAAATATAGTGTGTCTTTTATTTTAATTATAATAATAAAGAGTTATTTCTGACAAAGCTGATGGCATTTATACAGGGAATTCATTTGTATGACCAGCTCATGAAATTTTTGCCATTAAAAATAGGAAAACTTTTCTCCCTTTTTAGATTTCTTATGACTTTTTTGTATATATGTTTTGTTTTGCATAAATCAAGATCATCTAATATGTGGTTTTTGCAGCTTAATCACAAGAACCTTATCCGCTCATGCAATATTATTAAAAAAAAAAGGGAAGTGCTTAAAAGAATTTTTTTCCTAATCCCTTCTTTTTTTAATTATTGTTTAAAATTGACATTCTTTTTTTTTTTTTTGCAAAAGATAAAGTGTTCTTTATATTATTTCGAAACCATTTCATTTATGATTTTGAATATGGTATTTAATTCAGACATGCACATTTCCAATTATCATTTAGAATTGTTGCTTAAAAGACCTATCTTAATCATTATGATCTCAAAAATATATATATATATATATATATTTTACACCTATGGATCATTGGCTTATCCTAAAATCATTATCAAAACTTGTCTCTTAAAGCATCTTTTAAAGGAAACTAAGAAGTGAATGTTATTTTTATCTTCGTGGGGAACATTACTGAATTCTTATGGAAAAGATAGATATAGATCAAAGAACAGCTTTAGGTTATTATCTTTTGACATGATCTTTAACTTTGGCTATTATAAATAAAAGTTGCTCATAAAGGTTCGTTCTAATATTTCGAATTATGTGTTTAGCAGGCTTAGCACACTCTAGTGCCAACCAGCTTCCTTACAAATCTCTCTCTCTCTCTCTCTCTCTCTCTCTCTCTCTCTATATATATATATATATATATATATATCATTATACGAAGCAAACCCGTCGGGGTACTGAACAGGCCTGCTGGCAGCGGGTCCATGCTAAGTAAAATCTTAAACAAGGAAGCTACGCTGGCAGCGGGACTATGATTGCATGGTACCAAGATAAACCCGTCGGGGTACTGAACAGGCCTGCTGGCAGCGGGTCAATATCAGGTAAAAGAGATCGGTTAATGCATTACTATGCATATGATTCATATGTAAGAAACCTGAGTATACAAACATATGTTTTGGCCAATCATTTATACTATCATTAGAGAATAACTGTAAGTTGAACTTGGACCTTGTCATCTAATTCAAACAATACCTAGGATGTTATTATCCTAGAAATGGCACCCATAATTATAAAAATCTCACAAGCTTTACGGTGCACCTTATCTATATCTTGGGATGACAAGAAATCTTTAAAATGAGTCATGGATGGCTAGTTTTCTTGTGGCATCTTTCATATCAAATTATACTATCATTCTTCATATGGTCCTTTTAAGCATTGTTCTATTCTTTTTGATAAATGTACATATCTCAATCATCTACATGTTTAGTTAATATTTCATTTTCTTGAAAACGTATTACAACATTTTTCATCTATTGATAAAATAATTGAATATCTAGTGCTCTTTTTGTTGGCTCGAGGACAAGCCATATCTTTGGTTTGGGGAGGATTAGAACTGTTTTAAACTATTTTTAATTATTCACAGGATTAGAATTGTTTTAAACTATTTTTTTTATATTCATAAAAAAAGTTTATTTATCTCTGAAAGTGATAAGTGTTTGCAGGTTAATGCAAAAGCAAAAGGCGAATTGTTTTAATTAAATACACACACAAAAGGGACATGACTTAAAAGTTCCAGAAAACAAAGTTTACAGCATCTTCTATGTACTAACAGCCTTAAAAATTCCTTGCAAAAATCAGTTCTAGTTGGCTTCAACAATAAAAGTTTGTATAGATAAAAGTCTGTATGAAAGGCTGAATGCCGGATCGAATGCCGATCCGAATGAAGTGACGAATGCAACAAATAAGCAACGTTTTGAATAAAATTGCTGAAGAAATTTTAGCTTGTATATATATCAAATAGCATGCTAGATTTGTTTTTTAAAATTCTGACTAACCAATGATGATAGGGATCAATCAAATGTCAAATCTCACACTTGGTTTTATTCCCTTAACCATCTCGTCTTGTTAAACGAATAAATCTCGTGTCATTATGAATCATTGCATGACCACTATGGTCTTACCTATCGTCCAAATCGCCAGCATATGGATCAGATTGTTATGATCTCCCACGTGTAATCTATCATGTTACGTGAATTTCGTTCAACCTATCCAAAGCTTGGCTTTGGACATGGTTGAATATGCTATAATAAACACGCATCTGCCAAATTCACGCACCACAATACTGGCACTTGACTAAAGATCTTTTTAAGTACAAGTGTGGTCTTTCAAGCGTGCTTCACCTACAACCATCCAGCCATCCAAACGGACCTTAATTTAACTGACGACTGCATGAACTTTTACTTCACTCTGTTCGCCCTTCATTTCTTTCTTTGTGAGCCACGTCCTCTGCAAATTCCTTGTATCCCCTGCATTTGTCTATTGCATCCCCTGTCCTCCATCAGCAGCACCTAACCGTTGCGAGCCTGGTAGCTACCAAGATATTCTTCATATCCCTGAGTTTAAAAGATGCCATGAGTTATTCTCTCAAGCAGGTTGGAATCCGTTTCTCCACAGTCTTGATGGTCACGACCATGAGATTCCGTTGCTATTTGCCAAAGGTTTCGATGGAAAAACGACCAAGGTTGGCCATCTTGTTTTCTCCGTGATAGAAGAGTCAATAGCGTTAGCAACGAAACTCCCTAGAGAAGGTGCCCGATGGCACAAGCATTTGTTTCTTCCACAAGAAGCTCACCAGTTCGCTCTCAAGCTCGATTTTCAACACATTACTAGCACCAAAGGTTTTCATAGAGAATGGATCAAGCTAGAATACTTGGATCTTTTGACCATTATCATTCACTTAGTCACCTGTGAGGGTAAGTTCACGGTTTTTAAAGCTTGCCATGTTAGACTGTTAGCTCATTTTGTCAATAATCAGACCTTAAATTTCCCATTCTACTTTCTAAAGAGCTTGGAAAAGATGTCGAGTCAAGTTAGAAAGGATATCATTAACCCTTCTTGCAGCTTGTATCACGATTGCCTCATTAAGCTTTTAATCATTCATCAATTAGAGGAGAGAGTTCAGACTTGGGACCATTTTGTTTTTGATATATTAAACCCTCATTTATCTACTTTCAAATATTTCCCTTCTCAAGAACACCTTCATGCCCAAGAAGAACCAAACGCTAAACGTATACGGTTTGATGAGAGTCCCGTAGATGATATGCAATCAATCCATTCAATACATTCTCCTGAGATTTCTTTGGAATCCCCACCTTTCTCTTCAATACCTACTGAACCCAGAAAGAGAAATTATGACCAGTCCATTGATCAACCTGACATTCAGACTATCGTTCAGCCCTCATGCTCAAATATTCAATTGGACGATCACACCTTTGAGTCATCCCTCCTCACACTAGCTAATGCATTCGTTTAGATGAGTGAAGCCTATGTTGCTAGAAGCTCCCCTGCATGTAACAAAGACAAAATCCCTGAATAACAGACTATTAATGTTGAGACATCTCCAAAAGACATGAGTCCTCAAATGGAATTGGAGCATGATATAGAACAACCTATTTCGAGTTAGCAAAAATGGGATCAATTAACCCGAGAGATAGCACAATTAACAGAACAAAGTCAAAGCTATGTGGAGACAATCTCCGAGCTCCTTGAAGAAAATAAGATGTTGCGTACACAATTGAAAAACATTGAATGCTCGATTAGCGCCAAAATAACATTCAATGTTGTTCTTAGGGTAAAGTATAATTCCTTAAGGGGTCATTTCAAGAAGCTCCCTGCCAAGCATGCATCTCCACCATCCGAGTCGAAGACCGCTGCTATCGCAGCTCAACCTTCTTCCTAATCACTTTTTGTTTTGCTCAATGGGACCTAGCATGACTCCGGTTTGGGGGAATATTGATGTCCATTTTGTCACTATTTTTTATCATTCAATTTACTCGAAGTTGCGTTATTTCTATCATTTTTT
Source organism: Larix kaempferi (assembly GCA_027924585.1). NCBI lineage: Eukaryota > Viridiplantae > Streptophyta > Pinopsida > Pinales > Pinaceae > Larix > Larix kaempferi. The sequence continues at coordinate 14,820,854 of BSBM01000539.1, forward strand.
GCTATAGTAAGTTGGTTTCTTAGCCATTCAACTCATCAAACAATCCAGGTATGCAAAAATTCACTTACCATGCAAATGTTGTTATGTTTCGTATATTATGGTTTATTTATGATTAAAATGATGTTTTTGGGCATAATTAATGCTTATGGTTTTAATTGACAGGCTACGATTTGTAAATGACCCATCATTCATACCATGCGCTACGTGCTCAACCTAAAACGCGTTCAGCTCATCGTTCAACCCTTCGTTCAGCCCGCGAAATCCTTGGTTGACACATCTCAGACCGTTGAATGAAGAGGAGGACACGTGGGTTCTGTTTGCTATGTGATGCTGATGGTTAATGAATTGTTGCTCTAGAAGATCCGTCCTTATCCTCTCCAAGCCTGACAACGCATTGCACGTCCACATCAACGCTCCAAGCCTTGATTCGTCTGCGCATTCAGCCTGGAATCAAGCACGTCTGCCAAGCTCTCACTTACGCCATTATTGTGGAAGAAGTCCAGCCATCCACATTCAGCCTGCCAACATCACTCCCATGCCCACGTCAACACTCCAACACACCAGTTCTCTTGTTCGTTGGACGGGAGTTATGCACGCCTGCTCACGTTCATTCACGCCGCCGTTCTAGAAGGAGCCCACCTTCCCACAATTCGGTCCGCCAGCACATTGCTCGTCCACGTCTGAGTTAGATCGACGTTGTAGCTGCCCTGTGAAGGAACCAACCTCGTCAAAGTCTGAAGAACGCTCCTTGCGTTGGCATGCATCATTTAACCAATAGTTACAGTCATTTAAACACTCCTATTATTAGAGAGGTCGAATCTGTCGACCCTCTCACCCATTGTAACTTATAAATAGTCGTCTTTGTGATTGAGACGAGAGAGGAGAGTCTAGCTTTTTGAATTTAGCCAAGCCGCAGTTGTTAAGAGTTTGCAGTCGTAGATAGTGGAAGACAGAGTCCTATAATTTTTCTCAAGATAGTGGAAGTAGCAGCTCGTTGATGTTCTGTTGGTAGTCGTTTAAGTTGATCTAGTTCACCCTCTGTTTGCTGGGAAGGGCCCCTCATCAACTGGAGGTTTTATTTGCATTTTCTGCATTTCTTTTCTTGCAATTAACTAGTTTATTTCCTGTGTGTGTAATCTAATTTGTTTTCCTATGTGTATCATCTTCATTCCTCTGTAATTAATATTATGTTGTTAATACAATCTCCCTTCTTCTGAATTAGGAAATGGTCGACCAATAGTTTAACTAGTTTTGTAATTTGTTTTTAGTTTTCCTTCCATCAGCTAAATTTCAAAATTGCTTCCAAATTCCTCCATAGTTAGCATTCCTTTCTTTTCCCCTCTTCTCTGTTAGTTTTTATTCCTATTGCTGTAGGTTAATTCTTCCTTTTTCCATTTCAACCTTCTTCCTACTTCTCATAAAACCATTCTTCTACCTAGATAATGGTTAATTTTTAGTTTACATCGGTTTGTAGAAGTTAAATTAGATTTACTTCCATTTTGTTTCCTCGTTACGTTTGAAAGTCATTACGATACATTCGCTCCAGTTCCGATTACATTTGATGTACATAACCAAAACGAATGGAATTAGATGGTTTGGTTTAGAATAATTTACATTTACAAGTTCTCCCTAGTAATGATTATTTACATTTACAATTTCTCCCTATTAAACATCTAATATCTGTAACTCTGATTATGTTCATAGTTGTTATCTGGAAGTTTAATTCAGTAGTTTTTCACTTTTCTACAAGTAATTTGTGTTTCAGTACTTGTTTCCATCTTTCTTATTAATTAACCATAGAAGTAGAGTAGTATGATCTAGTACTATTCTTATTTGTGACTTAGTTAGTTTCTTAGTTGTATTCTTAAATGTTTAACTCGGTTTTTCATTTTGAAAGATCTTTCGATCTTTTCCTTATTAAATAGTTTGAAGGTCTGACAAGCCGGAAAAATTAAGTGCCATTCTACCTTAGCATATATTTTGTCTTAACTCTAAGATTACCAACCTCAGTTGATAATTGTTGGGCCCAGGTTGAGACAAAGTTTTGGAAACACATTTTTGTGATAAGCAGGGAAAGATGAGTTGAGCGCAGCTCAGAAATATAATTTTGTCTAAGTGTTGAAGATGTTGCGAAGCTGTGCGCAGCATCCAAGTTTTGATCAGGTTGCGAAGCTGTATGCAGCATCTGAATTTTGGGAGCACCGCGAAGACCAGTGCTGCGAGGAAGCAGTGCTGCAAAGCAGTCAGGACACGTGGAGCCAGCAAAGCAGAGTGCTGGACATGGATCAGGTGCAGGTATCGGATGGACCGGTAATGGTCTAATTTTGGAAAGATGCTCCAGGAGTGCCAAGTGGCGGGCATGAGCAAATCAGGCAGGCGACAAATGCACGATATTGTTGAGGAAAGCGACGTCTTGGCATGCTTGGTGGGCGAAACGATTTGAGAGAAACGGTTCGATGGAAGCATCCTGTTGGCACGCGTGCGACAGGAAGGCCGATAGCGACAGATTGAAGACGTGGAAAACCGCCACGATGAAGCAGATGCTACCAGATGCCAGCAGGCTGGTTTAGGGAAACCAGTGCAGTTTGTAAACCGTAAGGGTTTTTGGGTTTAGGTCTTTGACTTTGTAAAGACATGACCTTTGGGCATGATCTATTTAAGAAGACAATTTTGTATGGGATGGGGATAGCTAGTTAGTTGCTAGAGTTAATCTTGGCATGACTTTTGTATTGTAAAATCTCTTGAGTCGAGAAGATTGTAAAGGATCTGCAGTTGCGTGCGCAAAGGCCTATTTTTGAGAGGAAGGATAGTCTGCAGCTGAGTGCGCAGACTAAGAACAATTGTCCCCATCCCTTTTCTAAGAAATATATTTCCAACCGTTCTTGTGGACATAGCTTCCCACCCAGGGGAGTGAACCACGTTAAATCTCTTATTGTGTGATTGTATTTATGAATGAATGCTTACTTATGTTTTCTGTCAATGAATGTCTACATGTTTCCTTGCATACTGTTATGAGACGGCTTTTATATGCATTTGCCATTAAGAGAAGTATGGAAATGATATGTTAAGCTTCGCATGAATAGTTGAATGGTGAACGTTTAGTCTTGTGTATGAAAGCAGTAAATCAGTCAATTCGTTAAGTATTTTCGTATGCGCAGTGAAGGAATGTATAACAGGGAATTAGATCAATCGACTTTGTTCGAATCATGATATCCTGAGTTAATAAGTGAATGTTAGAATGATAGACAGTTAAGCGTCTGAATAAATGGATGAGTGATATTCATTTTAGTACCTTAATCATTTTCAAGATAATCCAGGTACAGAATAGAGTTGGAGTGCTCCCAGCTTCAGTGGAAGTCCTGCGGTAGAAAAGCATAGTAGTGCGGTCCGCAACATTGCCCATCGCTACGCAGTCTCACCTCGCAGCACTTATCCTTTGTGGTGTTGCGCAGTACATTCGTCCAAGCAACTCATCACTCACTGTGGAAACCTGATTCCGCAGTACCCCATAGATACACCTCGGGTGAGACCTCAGCCTGCTTGCAGGTTGTTGCCGAAAGGGCCAGTGCGAAGAGGTTTTGTTGGTCAAAGGGGAAACTGCAAAGAAATTGGGTCTTATAGAAAACCTATGGGTCAGTTATAGCCAACAAATGGTTCCTTTGCCGCGCTAGAATCTGTGATGAGTTGCAAACGTGATGAGTGAAGAAGAATACCAGTTCCCGGAAGGATCTGATAACTGGCATCCTGAAAAGACAGAAATCCAGGCCTGGTGGGATAAGACCATAAGAGACTTTAAAAGACAAGAGAATAGGCATCCCTGTCTAAGTGACACACAATGGTCAGATAGGTATCTGTTCAACGATATTCACGAGATTTTCTGGGCATCATTTCCCAACGAGCTACATTCGTGGATCTCACGGCTCGCAGAAAAGAAAACTTGTTTTCAAGGAGGAGTTCCTATAGAGTGGACTCCCGAGCTCACAGCGCAGCTCAAAGCAATAGACAGCCCGTTGACACGCGCAATTGATTTTTGGGTCGATCATATGCTAGAAGCCTTCGTAACAAAATTTGCTATAGACACACTCAAATCCTACAGCCAAGCAGAAGCATACTTTTTCGAGGGATTCCAAGGTAAGTTCCTGAACAATCTCAGTCTATACATTAAGATGCTGTTAGCCGAGAAAAGTGTTCTAAGAATGCAATAATATTCTTAAGTTTTTCATGGTAAACAATATATTTAGTGATTTGGACGAAGAAACACATAATCTTAGAAGTGGTAAGAGATATAAGTTTAATAAGAAACTTGGAGGCCATGGACTCCATATTAATACTGAAATCCCGTGTAATATTGACAACGAAGCCGTGCCACCATTTACACCTGAGAACCCACCCGCTGCAGAGACCGCACCACCTTTATCTCAAAAACCACCTGCTAGTAGCACACTCCACAGAATACGCAGCCCGCTCCACAGAATACGCAGCCCGCTCCGCAGAATACTCACCCCAGTCCATCTCTCCCGATAGTCCCATTTGTATTCACTACGCAGAGCTCTTTACAGCAGTCGCGCACTAATTCGGGCGCCCCACCACCTAGTAGCACAATGGCGCATACAGATATGAAGCTACCGATATTCAAAGGAACTGGCTTAGAAGACCCTGCCCAGCATTGGTTTCTTTGTGAAGCCGTATGGAGTGTAAGACAAATCCAGGATGAAGCAGTGAAGAGAGCACAACTCATCACCACTTTTAGGGACAGAGCGTTACATTGGTTCATGAAATACTGTACCATACAGCCGAGAACTTTCGTAGAAATTAAAGATGCGCTCATAGCTGAGTTTAAGAAACCTAAATATGAATCTCAATGTATAACCGAGTTGAAAGAAATAAAGCAGAAACCGACTGAAACGGTTTGGGAATTTGATCAGAAGTTCAAGACCCTATTAGACCAAGTGAGCTTTGTTATAGCCCCGGAACAGCACAAGGAATGGTTTATTGCTGCACTGTTTCCCCATATTAGGTTACCATTGATGCAGCAGAAGGTTGAGTCCCAGGCAGTGGCCTTGGAGATCATAATGAAGCTAGAAGCTTCGCCGATTGGTGAGACTAGTTTTGGGATGTCTCAGATCCAGAACCAGCTAACCACTCTGACATTAGAGCTGCAAAGCATGAAGAATGGCAAAGAACAAAGATATGAACCTAGACATGAGGTCTGGTGTACAGGTTGTAAAGGAGAAGGCCATGACCGAGAGCATTGCCCGTTATTCCGCGACTATCTTAACTTTGGTGCGCCCAACCCACTAAATCAAAATCTGGCCCCATGGTGTGAAATCTATAGAACCATAGGACACAGACCTGAAGACTGCTATCTTATACAGAAATATGTCAAAACACCTAAAAATTTATACTGTAATTTATGTAAGTCAGTTGGACATGATGAATCCAACTGCCGCGCATATGAATTAATGAATAAAAGAAAACGGGATATGGACTCAATGCGAGGCGTTGGCTTGTACCGCGTACAAGAAGACACCCAGCCGAAACAAGAGAATGCATAATATGACCAAGGAGGATACAGAGGTCGTGGTAGTGGATACCGCGGCAGACGAAGAAATGCTGGCCCGGTGCAGGGAAGAGGATGTGGCCAGGTCATTTGTTATAATTGTGGCCAGCCAGGTCACGTATCCATAGATTGTGTTAACCCCTGCACTATGTGCAACTATTGTAAATCATTTGACCATGTCATTGAATATTGCCCAGTACTAGAGGTGGAAATGCAGAAAAGAAGACGGACGGATGCACCAAACATGAACGTCCAGTGGATCGTAGTAGAGAAAAGACAAGCAAACCCAAGCATCAATGTGGTCACGTGCAGTGGTGCTCAGACAGGCCACGCTAGGGGAGCATAAGCTTCCACATCAAAGGAGGCTCACACAAAGCGGTCTCCTCTTGAGACATAATGGATAAGGAAAGCTCCGGGAAAAATACCTGCTCTCGACCTACAAAAGAACAAGGAAGTCTTTATCGATGCGCGGGATAGCTTCAGAGAGCCAGCAACAAAAACACAGAGGATCCCATTGTGCAGTCAAGCACCGCATGTTGAAGACATGCCAGCGGCCTATGACAAAACAAGCCCTGGGACAGATGTCAGCACTTCCGTTGCGTAGTTTCTGCGAAGCTACATGAAGCTACTTAAAAGTGAAAATGCCATAGTTGAGTTGTAGAAGCTCATAAACTAGTATGAACCACAGACCGGAATAGAGACTTCTGATAGCGCAGTACATCACATAAGGAAGCATAAAAGAACAGGCCGATAAATGAGGCTTACTGCGCAGATTGGAGATTTTGAAATGGATGAAGTCATCCTTGATCTGGGATCTGAAGTAAATGTCTTAACTAAGAAGACATGGAAGCAGATGGGTCGACCAAAGTTATCATGGTCACCTATCTAGTTAAGAATGGCTAACCAAGAGAAAGTCATACCTTTTGGCCGGTTAGCTGACGTGATAGTCGACATCAATGGAGTCCAAAGTCACATATACTTCGAAGTTATCGAGATTGTGGATGATAGTCAGCCTTTTCCTGCTCTGCTAGGAATTGACTGGGCTATGGATAACTTAGCTATTATCAACTTAAAGACAAAGAAGATGATATTTGAAGGAAAGCATCTTAGGGTCATCGCACCGCTAGATCCTGCAGATGGTCACAGATACAGCGAGCCGATTCAGGAGGAATCCAAGGCTCAAGACTTGGACAGACTATACCAGCTTACAGGGAACCAGGAAGATTACATTAATCCTACCGCAAATGGCACACTCAGTTGGAGATGTGACAGCTCCCCCGTCTCTGATTCGGAGGCAGGGCTGGAAAATTGGCAAAGCCGGATGCATGAAGTATCGGCAAGAAGATGCGCGCAGGTTACGAAATCACTGCGCTGGATCAGGAAGGAGGTAAGTCCTATTCCCACATATGATGGTTCTGTTAATATTTATACTTTCATCCAAGAATACGTTGCAGCTATTGCAAATGAGCACAGACTACCAGCATTAGATATGGCACTACACGACACACCCGCCAGATGGTGGAATGCGCACAAGCAAAGGCATAGACCACTTGGGACCAATGCAGGATTAAGATGCAGATTCGGTTTGCCGACAGGGTTACTTTACCCTTTCAGAAGTTTAATGGACAGACAGATCCTAGTCAACATATTGAAGTCTGTTCGCAGGCATGGCTGGAAAGGCCACGTGAAGAATGGGTGCACCTGTTCGTTCATACCCTGGCGGACGACATTCGAAAGAAATGGTACCTAGATTTGGAGTTATGCAGAGAGACGACGGATTGGGAGATGCTGACTGCCAACTTCCAGAAGGACTTCAGCTTCGAGGACGAGGATCCGCTGATCCATGAGGCATTGCAAATAATTAAGGAACGCATATTCAGGGAAGACTGTCCTCACAAAAATATGACAGTGGAGGAATTCTTCGGGGAAAATACCTTTCCTGCGAACCTACAGGCGGAATGGAAGAAACATGAAGAACACCTTATCGAGTGTTACAACCTAGCTGAAGATACTGATGATGCAAATGAAGAAGATGATGACGATTGGCGCAATATAAACATCCCAGAGTCAGAGGGTGCGTGTGACGTAGAAGGACCTTCGTTAGAAATCCCCGATATGAGCGGACCAGTAAAAACACAGAAGGTGAATATTGGCACAAAAGAAGCACCAAAGTTCGCAGCAATTGGAGATTTTTGGGACGATCAGACTTTTGCGGAGATTGTAGACACCTTGCATGAATATCAGGAGCTGTTTCCGACAAAATTTATAGAAATGAAAGGAATTCTGGGAGATCTAGGAGTCATGAAAATACCTTTGAAGCCAGGTGCAAAACCTGTGAAGCAGAGACCATATAGATTAAATCCGCGCTATAAAGAAAGAGTGCGCGCAGAGCTGGATAATATGCTAGAAGCAGGAATCATTGAACTTGTCAAGGAATCCGAGTGGATTAGTCCCATGGTCGTTGAAGACAAGAAAATGAAGGGTGAGATCAGGATTTGTGTGGATCTCAGAAAACTGAATGATGCTTCTATGCACGACCCATTCCCCACTCCTTTTACAGATGAAGTGCTTGACAATGTTGGAGGGAATGAGGCCTATTCTTTTACTGATGGTTTTTCCGGGTATCATCAGATAAGGATTGATCCAGCAGACAAGCATAAGACAACTTTTGCTACAGAATGGGGGTCGTTCCAGTACACAGTAATGCCCTTTGGCTTGAAGAACGCACCTGCCATATTCTCCAGAGTAGTTGTCGCAACATTCAAAGAATTTATGCATAAGTTTCTCAAAGGATATTTTGATGATTGGACTGTCTTTGGCCTATTGAAGAACTATTGTGCGAACCTCAGAATGATGCTTGAGAAGTGTTGAAAGCATCAGATCTCTTTAAATCTAAAGAAGTGTATTTTTTGTGTTCCTTATGGCATTCTACTTGGGCACATTGTTTGTAAGCAGGGATTGATGGTGGATCCTGCAAAGATTGCCATTATTGTGAACTTGCCAACACCAACCTTAGTCAAGATGTTGCGCTCTACCTTGGGTCATACTGGATACTACAAAAAATTTATCAAGGGTTATGCACAGATAACCGCACCAATGGAAAAACTGCTAAAGAAAGACGCACCGTTCATCTAGAACGTGGAATGCGAACAAGGGTTTGATACATTAAAAGAAAAGATGGTGACTGTGCCAATTCTAGTCTTTCCAGATTGGTCGAAACCGTTTCATGTCCATGTCGATGCGTCATGCATTGCATTGGGAATTGTATTAGATCAACCGGGGGAAGGAGGTATTGACCACCCCATTGCATTTTCAAGTAGGAAGCTCTCCACAACAGAGAAGAACTATACCACTACTGAGAGGGAAGGCCTTGCAATGGTATATGCCCTACATAAATTTAGGCATTACTTGCTTGGTGCGCACGTCCTTATGTTCATTGACCATTCTGCATTGAAGTACCTGGTCAACAAGCCAGTGTTAGGGGGGCACATATGCAGAGATGGCTATTGCTGTTCCAGGAGTATGATTTTGAAATTGTTGTTAAGCCAGGTAAATTGAACTTGGGACCTGATCATCTGTCAAGGATTGAGTCAGGAGAAGAGCCCACAAACATTGAAGACAGTCTGCCTGATGCGCAGTTATTTACTATACAGGTTGCCGATGATTATTATAAGGATATCATTGATTTTTTAACAACAGGGCTGGCACCGCAGGAACTATCTATCCAGCAGAAGAAGCAGCTAGTGGTGTGCGCCGCAGACTTCACTATAATTGCAGGCCAGTTATACAAACTCGGGTCGGATGAAGTCCTGTGCAGATGCGTACTAGATCATGAGAAACCATTGATTCTAGTAGACGCACATTCAGGTATCGCGGGAGGTCACTATGCAGGAAGAGCCACTGTGCAGAAGATATTGCGTGCAGGGCTATGGTGGCCCACAATCCACAAAGATTCCAAAAAATACTGCAGGAACTGTGATGTCTGTCAAAGGACAGGGAGACCTTCAAGAAGAGATGAAATGCCATTAAATCCACAATTTACCTTGCAGGCATTTGAGAAGTGGGCAATTGATTTTGTGGGTCCTATAAACCCACCAGGGAAGAGAACTGGTGCAAGGTATATTATCACTGCAACTGATTACCTCACCAGATGGGCAGAAGCAAAACTAGTCAAGGACTGCAACGCTAGTACTGCTGCGCAATTCATTTTTGAAGAAATATTGTCAAGATTTGGCTGTCCGAAGATTTTGATGAGTGACCAAGGTACTCATTTTTTGAACAAAACTATTGAGGCACTGACAGAAGAATTCCAGATTTGTCATCAGTGCAGTACCCCATATCATCCGCAGGCGAATGGCACTGTAGAGGCTTTCAATAAAATTCTAGAAAACGCACTGACTAAGGTTTGCAATGTGAATAGAGATGATTGGGATCTGCGCGTCTCTTCGGTGTTATGGGCATACAGGACAACCTACAAGAAATTGACAAAACATTCACCTTTTCAGTTGGCTTATGGGCAGGAAGCTATAATGCCAATGGAGTACATTGTCCCTAGTTTGAGGATCGCCGCTTTCACAGGAATGGCAGACCGCGCAGCATTAGAAGAAAGATTGCTACACCTTGTTGGGTTGGAGGAAGATCGTTTCATTGCCGGCTTCCACTAGCAAGCTCAAAAAGACCGCGAGAAAGCTTGGCATGATTGCCATATAAAGAACAAGTGCTTTCATGTATGTGACCTAGTCCTCCTGTATGATAGCAAGTTCATGAAGTTTTCTGGTAAATTTAAGATGCATTGGCTTGGTCCATATACTGTAATACATATTACTAACACTGGTGCAATCCAGTTAGCCAATTTAGCTGGCGATACTTTACCCACTTTGATAAATGGAAGCAAGCTAAAGCTGTATCATGACAGCCCTGCTTCGCAGCATCATGAATGATAAGAAGAGAAAGAGAGTTCCAAGTGTCATGTACAATTGAAATTGGACACTGGAAATGTCAAAGAGTCTGTACATGTATATTAATAGAGCAATGTGTGTACCGCGCAGCACTGCCGAAGCTGGGCGAAAAAAAAAGGAAACCGCGCAATTGAAATTTTTTGGCACTGCGAAGTAACTGCGCAAGATCTCAGATGGCTTGCCGCGCAGCTCAGTGCAGCACTCAGAAAAATAGTCATTGGAAGAAAATAGCCGTTATATGACCGTTGCAACGAACCGCTCGAGCATTTAAAGGAAAGATAGCCGTTCTGAGCCCACTGACGATGGAAGAGATGGAAGAACTTGTTCAAATTGGCCAACGTATAACTCATTAAATGCTCATATAGCCGTTGGGAGGTGTGGGGAGGACCTAGCTGTGCCTATAAATAACACCGCTACAGGTCTTGCAGGCGTTACTCAACACTTAGAATTTTCTCATAATCACTCCCTGAGCTAATATCCCTCTATCATCTGAGTATCACAGCCGTTAGCTAACCAGGTAATGTCTGAACCCTACTATAGAGGAGAAGAGCTGGCCATTGAAGAAGCACTAGGAGTCTTTCAGTACGGGGGAATTGCAGAGTTAATGAAAACCCTTGCCAAGAAGGTTGTAATCGAGTTAAGACAAGCATCCAGGAGATCACCTCGTCATAATCCGGTCATGCAGGAAAAAGGGAAAGATAAAGGGAAAGACGTAACTACACCACGAAGCAAGATCATAAAGATGGGCTCGTCGACACAAAAATCACCAATCTTTCAGAAAGAACCACTGAAACTCACACAAGAGTATATATCACCACAGGCGTTGGACGCCCCAGTCTTCAAATTGGTCAAGAGCGCTAAGTATGAGATCCCATTGTTCCCGATCTCAAAGCATGTAGAGGTTGCCAAGAACCTGCTCGAAAAGATTCCAGACTGCAAGTGGGAAGATTTTGACCTCTTAGGCATGCAAAAAGAAGAGCCCCACGCAACTAAGTACCCATAGTTCCAGCCTAACTAGTACATGTGCTGGAAGAAAGATGACAAGGGCACACCTAACTTGGTTTCCAAAAGCTGGCTGACACCAGTAGTTCAGTTAGGATTGTTGAACTTCCTCAGACTGCCACATTTTGATCGCTCACCGGAAGTTGATGCCGTGGTTCGCACACTAATGGCGTGAATCCACCAAGGATACCTGTGGCTAGACAAAAATATTGATGTCAACATTGCCTTGATCCACCGCATAACAGGTCTCAATAAGCGCGGGAAGGATCCCAAGCAGTTCTTCCAAGGGAAGAGCAAGGAAAAAGAAGTTGTTGAGAAAATGAAGAAAATCCATGCACTGGTGAAGGGGAAAAGAGGTTTCCCCACAGAAGAAATTGAGTACAGAGAGATAAAATTTGTCACGCAACTACTCGCAGCAAAAGTCCTCATAACAGCTAGACCTACGGAGGTGCCTGCGGGCGCAGTATTACTTGGTGCCGTAGTGGCTTAAGGCATCGAGTTCAATTGGTGTCAATATCTTTTGAATGAGTTCTTGGATGAGCTCAATGATACCCAGGAAAATGGCGAACAGTTCCACTTCACATGGCTGATCATCCTCATCGCCTTTTGCGGATGGAAGGAGCCAAGGGACTATGTGGGTGTCAATATCGAAACCAATGATCCCAGAGGATTTCGGTATGCCAACCTCTGGGAAAATTTAATTGCAGAGCGACAGCTGAGGTTTTCTATCAATATTACACTCAGCTGCGCGATGCGATTGTCTGTACACCCCGCATCACAAAGCAGATAACGTCGAAGTACATTCGCGTTCTTGACTTCAGCGCAGACATGCGATGTATCTTCATCTCACCCAAGGCGAGAATGAAGAAGCCAGAATGGTTCCCGAGTAACTACCATATGTATGAGGAGGACATTGAAGCCCTAACGAAGGACTGGCCCACCGAATTCCGTGTGGAAGTCATGGATGTTGAGACAGACTCTGACGAAGACGAGCCAATCCCGCTCGCTTGCCCGATTGTTGAAGAAATAGGAAAGCGGAAAGAGTCGGAGACTCCGCAGAAGCCGAAGGCGAGGAAGAAGATGAAGGCCACAAAGACTCAAACTGAGACAGTGCTGAACAAAGATGACTTTGACATGATAGCAGAAAGAGTCTCAGAACAGATGCAAGAGCTCATGAATGACAAAGACAAAAAGGATCAAGTCATCCAGGATGACCTGCAAAAGACCAGGCTCGCACTGCAAGGCCTTATGAAGAAAATGGACGAGGTCCAAACGAGCATTACCTTGTCGCGCGAAGTATCAGCTGAAGGGAGGTCGGTAGGAACCTCGCAGCAAACACCACCCTAGCTAGCCATAACGCTGCTGTCGAAGACCAGGATTGTCCATGTGGACCCATTGGCTATTGCATTGCCAATGGCAGAGCATATTGTCTTGGAAACAAAGGGAGTCGAGCGGGTAGAGCTCGACTTGGAAAAAATCCCCTTACCAGGCTTGCACTTCATCCACATGCAGATCGTTGAGGAGATGCTAGAACGGACGGTGGATTCGATGAAGTCACAAGCGGAGCTCACCGCAACAAACATGCAGCTTGAGGTGCACGCAGACATGCAGTTGCACGATGAACAGGACCACCGAAAAAATTTGGAGAATACCATATCCACTGTTGCCCAGGAGATTGAAGGTATAGAACTCGAGGATGATCCTGCAGACATAGTTCTGAGGATCAGAGATAAGCTGAGATCCTTACAGTCGGAGATGCAGGATAAAGAGATTTATTATGAGGCCGATATTGCCTCATTGAAGGCAAAAATGAACATGCATGCACCATTAACTGAGCAGCATTTGAGAGAGAAAGCCGTCAATACCACCACGCAGAACATAACAAGTGGCATGGTTCAGTGCCAGGATATGTTGGAAGAAGTTTCCAAGGGATTCACTGCGCTTGAAGAGGATCAGGGGCTGCTACAGGTAAAGGCCGCGGTAAAAGAAAAGCAGACCGCGCTAGAGAAGTTGGACACAGAGCTCAAGGCTTTGCCACCCAGGGAGAGGCTGGCCAGGTATAAGGAAGTATCAGGCTTGAAGAAGCAAGTCCAAGCATTAAGAGAGAAGGAGACTAAGATGGATAATCAGTCACAGCAACTCCTGGAGGATGCTACAGCAGTGTCGCATCAAATAGAGGACAAGCTGAAGGAACTGCGCGATAACCAGGAGCAGGTACAGGGACAGATTGGAGAAGAGATAACTCCAGCGTTGCTTGAAACAGTTCAGCAAGTTGAGCAAGATACCAAAGAAGCAGTGGAGCAGTTGCTCGGTGTATATTTTGAGTTCGCAGCCAAACTAGTTCCACCGGTCGCGGAGCAGAGTGAGACAACTGAAGCAGCGAGTGGCTCGGGGACGAGCCACATGTAAGTGTTAGGGGCATGTTGGGCCCAGGTTGAGACAAAGATTTGGAAACACCTTTTTGTGATAAGCAGGGAAAGATGAGCTGAGTGCAGCTCAGAAATATAATTTTGTCTAAGTGTTGAAGATGCTGCGAAGCTATGCGCAGCATCCAAGTTTTGATTAGGCTGCAAAGCTGTGCGTAGCATCTGAATTTTGGGAGCACCGCGAAGACCAGTGTTGCGAGGAAGCAGTGCTACGAAGCAGTCAGGACACGTGGAGCCAGCAAAGCAGAGTTTTAGACATGGATCAGGTGCAGGTATCGAATGGACCGATAATGGTCTAATTTTGGAAAGATGCTCTAGGAGTGCCGAACGACGGGCATGAGCAAATCAGGCAGGAGGACAATGCACGAGATTGTTGAGGAAAGCGACGTCTTGGAACGCTTGGTGGGCGAAACCGTCAAAGAGAAACGGTTCGATGGAAGCATCCTGTTGGCACGCATGCGACAGGAAGGCCGATAGCGACAGATTGAAGACATGGCAAACCGCCACGATGAAGCAGACGCTACTAGATGCCAGCAAGCCGGTTTAGGGAAATCGACGCAGTTTGTAAACCCTAAGGGTTTTTGGGTTTAGGTCTTCGACTTTGTAAATACATGACCTTCGAGCATGATCTATTTAAGAAGACAATTTTGTATGGGATGGGGCTAGCTAGTTAGATGCTAGAGTTAATCTTGGTATGACTTTTGAATTGTAAAATCTCTTGAGTCAAGAAGATTGTAAAGGATCTGCAGCTGCATGCATAGAGGCCTATTTTTGAGAGGAAGGATAGTCTGCAGCTGAGTGCGTAGACTAAGAACGGTTGTCCCCATCCCTTTTCTAAGAAATATATTACCAATCGTTCTTATGGACGTAGCTTCCCACCCGGGGGAGTGAACCACGTTAAATCTCTTGTTGTGTGATTGTATTTATGAATGAATGCTTACTTGTGTTTCCTGTCAATGAATGTCTACATGTTTCCTTGCATACTGTTATGAGAGGGATTTTATATGCATTTTCCATTAAGAGAAGTATGGAAATGATATGTTAAGCTTCGCATGAATAGTTGAATGGTGAACGTTTAGTCTTGTGTATGAAAGCAGTAAATCAGTCAATTCGTTAAGTATTTTCGTATGCGCAGTGAAGGAATGTATAACAGGGAATTAGATCAATCGACTTTGTTCGAATCATGATATCCTGAGTTAATAAGTGAATGTTAGAAGGATAGATAGTTAAACGTCTGAATGAAGGGATGAGTGATATTCATTTCAGTACCTTAAGCATTTTCAAGATAATCTAGGTACATAATAGAATTGGAGTGCTCGCAGCTTCAGTGGAAGTCCTGCGATAGAAAAGAATAGTAGTTCGGTCTGCAGCATTTCCCATCGCTACGCAGTCTCACCTCGTAGCACTTATCCTTTGTGGTGTTGTGCAGTACATTCGTCCAAGCAACTCATCACTCACTATGGAAACTTGATTCCGCAGTACCCCATAGATACACCTCGGGTGAGACCTCAGCCTGCTTGCAGGTTGTTGCCGAAAGGGCTGGTGTGAAGGGGTTTTGTTGGTCAAAGGGGAAACCGCAAAGAACCTGGGTCTTATAGAAAACCTCTGGGTCAGTTATAGCCAACAATAATTAATATTAGGTGTTTTATTCGAGATAGCTCACCCAGGCAAATATCAACTAGTGGCATAACAACCAAGTTGAGCAAAAAAATTGAGTTTCGTTGCCTCTTGCATGTGTTTTTTGGCAACGGCAAGATGACTACGATGCCCATGCACTCGCTTAACACATTTTTCAAAATATTAACCTATCGTGCAGAAATTGCACTACATGTCACTTAACAAAACCCTAGTTTAGAAAACCGTCAAATAGACAACTTTAGGTCCATGAAGCCACTGGACATGGATGTCCCTAATGGTATTCGGATGTCACGAATCAATTAGAATTGAAGGCTTGTCCATCATAGCCACGGATTTCAAGTTATGGCGTGTTTCATCTCGCTTCCCAAGTGCATTCAAGGACACCAAATAAATTTCAATCGGGGGCATAAAAACCAAATTGAGTAACGGAATTGAATTTTGTTGCCTCCTATAAGTGTGTTTGGGCAAGGGAAAGATGACCGCGATGCCCATTCACTTGCTTGACACATTTTTCAAAATCTTAGCCTATCATGTAGAAATTGCACTCCACGTCACTTACAAAACCCTAGTTTAGAAAACTATCAAAATAGATAACTTTCGGTCCATGAAGCCATTGGACATGTGTGTCCCTTGTGGTACTCGGATGTCATGAATCCAATGTAACTAACAGTTTTTCCATCAGAGCCACATTTTCGAGTTATGGCGAGTTTCATCTCGCTTCCAAAGGCCATTCAGGGACACCAGGCAAGTTTGAACTGGGGGCATAAAAACCAAACTGAGCAACGGAATTGAGTTATGTTTTCTCCTATAGGTGTGTTTAGGAAAGAGAAAAATGACCACGATGCTCACACACTCACTCCCCGCGTTTTTGAAAATCTTAGCCTATGGTGCAGAAATTGCACTGCACGTCATTGAGCAAAACCCTAGTTTAGAAACCGTCAAAATATACAACATTCGGCCCATGAATCCACCAAACAGGAGTGTCTCTAGTGGTAATCGGATGTCACTAATCCAAAGTTAGTAACTGTTTTTCCTTCTGAACCTTGGTTTTCGAGTTATGGAGAGTTTCATCTTGCTTCCCAAAGCCATTCAAATTTCAGGGCACCAGGAAAATTTCAACTAGGGGCTTAAAAACAAAACCAAGCAACAGAATTGAGTTATGTTACGTCTTGCAGGTGTATTTGGGAAATAGCGAGAGAACCACGATTCCCACGCACTCACTTGACACATTTAGAACATCTTATCCCATCGTGCAAAAATTGCACTACACATCTCTGATCAAAACGCTAGTGTAGAAAACCATAAAAATAAACAATGTTTGGTCCATGAAGTCACCGAACAGAGGTGTCCCTTAAGGTGCTCGCATGTCAAGAATCTATCAAAACTGACGGTTTGTCCATCCGAGCCTCAATATTCGATTTATTGTAAATTTCAACTCGCTTCCCAAGGCCATTCAGGATACCAAGCAAAAATTCAACCAATGGCATAAAAACCAATCCAAGCAATGGAATTGAGTTCCATTACCTCCTACACGTACTTGGATAACACGATTCCAATGAAGCTATGTAAGCTTTGCAATTATTATACCAATGATAAGATTAATATGTTAAAAACTATATCTATGATAATATTCTTTTAGCCATGTTTATGAGGGGATATTATCAAGCATGTTCTATTAAATTTACTTTTAGATGTAAACAATTAATCAACTTGATTGAGAGATGAAAACCATGGTTAATATGCTCTTAAAGATATAGATTGAATAACATTATATATATATATATATATATATATAACTTTAGGCAAAAAAATGGTTCGAAGCTAATAGTATATGTGATATCATATTTTTCTCCACTTTATATATAATCATTGGGATGTCTATTTTTCCGTGCCTCTATGTCTTGTTCTATTGTGATATGAAAATTTATGGTGTAGACGTGTGTGTATGTGTGACTGTGTGCACAATTGTGGATACACTTTATATGTGTGGTTACTATCTGTTGATGAGATGATGTTTATATTCATCGGTGGAAAACTCATGAGAGTGCATAAATTATCACACTAATATTTGCAATATAACACAAAATATGCATTATGTAATGAAATTAACATTAATGTTGTAAATTGATTATTTTTTGTTGTTTGCAAAAAAATGGTGAAGATAACTCCTTAGATGATCCAGATTATGTTGTCACCAATGTACCAAAGAAAGATATTGTTGATAATGATGCAAATGGATCAGATGAAAACGATGATGGATATGATGTTGGGATAGATGAGGATGGCAATGCCGAGGATGACGATGACGATGATGATGGTATCCATTGATGCTACTATTGATATTGTGGATGTTTATTGCTTTCTCCATGCTACTAGACACATATTGTTATTTTTGTGATGATCCAAGTTCATATTACATTCTGGGTCGTTTTGATTTGTATGGTGGATTTATTTTGACATAAACTTTAAATACCCTTTATCATTTTGGCATTTCTAGATATGGATATCAAAAAAGATATTTCTTGTGATATTGGTATTTTCACTATATATATCGTTTACTTGTTCTTTTAACCTTAATATGGTGATCTGTATGATAGGTTATTGATGTGATGATGTTTTATAATTTCACTTTTTTTTATGAAAGATAATGGTGATGTTATCGTTATTATTATTATATATATATATATAGAGAGAGAGAGAGAGAGAGAGAGAGAGAGAGAGAGAGAGAGAGAACCTAGGCAAAAAAATGCTTTGAAGCTAATAGTATATGTGATATCATTATTTTTCTCCACTTTATATATAATCATTGGGATGTCTATTTTTCCTTGCCTCTATGTCTTGTTCTATTGTGATATGAAAATTTATGGTGTAGACGTGTGTCTATGTGTGTGTGTGTGCACGATTGTGGATACACTTTATATGTGTGGTTACTATCTGTTGATGAGATGATGTTTATATTCATGGTTGGAAAACTCATGAGAATGCATAAATTATCACACTAATATTTGTAATATAACACAAAATATGCATTATGTAATGAAATTAACACTAATGTTTTAAATTGATTATTTCTTGTTGTTTGCAGAAAAATGGTGGAGATGACTCCTTAGATGATTCAGATTATGTTGTCACCAATGTACCAGAGAAAGATATTGTTGATAATGATGCAAATGGATCAAATGAAAATGATGGTGGATATGATGTTGGGACAGATGAGGATGACGATGATGATGGTAGCCATTGATGCTACTATTGAGATTGTGGATGTTTATTGCTTTCTCCATGCTACTAGACACGTATTGTTATTTTTGGATGATCCATTATTGACTCTGTTGCAGGTTGAATAGATAGATCTTCTACTAACTCATCTGCATAATCTGCTGGCTCTGTGGCTGGGACTGGATATGGATCACGATCTTACAACAACGGCATAATCGACTGCTTAAACAGAATCCACTGATGCACCTGTCTGGCTTATGCCCTTGCTTATCGGTAAACAACTGGATCAACCGTATCAACTACCGATGTTGTTAGGTCTCGATCAACCGAATCTACCGATGCTTACTTTGCTACTGGTTTTGTCCTTGCTCTAGCTACTAGTGGATATGCTTACTCTGTAGCTGGGACTGCCTTCAGAGGTGAAATGCTGGTGGGTTTAGAACTTAAATATTATACCTTTGTTTCTATGGCCTCTGACACTGAAGCTAGCTTTGATGACGGTGAAGAAACGAATCGACTTGAAGCGCTGCTGATTACACTACTATTGGTATTGGGGCTGCTTTATCGTTAAAGGACTTTGAAAGAAAGATGGTTTAAATCAAAATATATCAAACGTTACAGTCTCTTTATGAAGTCACAAACACTCTCTACATCAACTTAAGAGCTCCAGACCTTATGATTGTGAGTGTCTTTGAGATTGCATAGTTCAACATGCTAATTGGGGGAGAAAAGGAATTTAATGCTAAAAAAACAGAACCTAAAATCTTTAAAAGATAGTCTAATAGCTGCTCAAAGAACTCGGAAATGGCATATTTTAGCGACGAATTCTATAGATTTTTGCGGACGACAATTTAAAACAAGGGAAGTGAATTTTTGTCCCGTAAAATTTAAAATGTTCCACAAATAACAGGGCTACAGCGGCCTGAAACGGGTTTATCTGTCGAAAAACCTAGCAGAAAGTAATATGTGAATATAAAGATACCTACCTCTTTAACAATGCTTTTGCTTCCTCGGGAGTTATTTGCTTGCCAAACGTGATCATGCTCGTCCTGCCAGCAGGCTGAAAGAGAGCTCAGCTCAGAAAATCAAATCAAGCAGCATTAAATTAACATGACAATCAGAAATCTGTGCGAAGGATCAGTCAATGGCCACTGGCCAGTTACCTGGTGCATACCGATGGTTGCTGTAACTCACCGTTTCCAACTCCAAACTCTGCTCCAGCCCCAAGTCCATTGTTCCCCGCAAATGAAAATCAAATTGAGTGGGCGACAACTTCAAATCTAAATGCAGTACCGCATTCAAGAAATTAAAAATTTAAACTTATATGGCATTAGCGCAGATGGCATCCATCCATATCTTACTGGGTAATCAACATCCATTCATGGTTGCATAATTCATATCGCATGTACCCATCGGTTACACGGCACGTCGGCACGGGTACATAACATTTGAGCTTTGACTGACGGAAATTGTTTTCCGAGAAAGGTTATGCGAATTGACAAGCGCCTGTTCGTGTCTAACAGAGGAAATTGTTAAAAGGCAAGTCTGTCTGGTGCTACTGGCCCATGACCATACCTTATCTGATGGAAGGACGTCTGGTGTGGTCTGATAACTGACAGGTTCGTGTTAAAGGCGGAGGGACCACAGGAGAAGGACGGCGAGTCCCCCAACCAATCCTCGGCATCATTGAAACCAAAATACCAATACAACAGATGGCAGAATAACCCAGGTTTAACCCAAATTGACAGGGACCAAGGCAGTCCTCTCACTAATAGCCCTGGAGTGAGTAGGCGCGGGGTCACCGGCGTGCCAAACCTCCGGGCGAAATCGGTCAATCTAGCCGTCTGCAACTCATGCACTCTATAGACAAAGCAAAGGTGAAAATGATCGTCCACATCTCATGATCTTATTACTAATAATAAGATATCCTTTGTACCGGGTGGAGATAAAGGATTTGACAATTTGAGTCCGCCGAGAGCAAGAGAAGAAAATAGGTACTGGCGCGAATAATTTTCTGCGCACTGTGAAGAGTATGTCACTAACTAGCCATTGATACGAAGCTTCCAGGAAGCTTCACTCTTAGGCTCGGCACATGGAGCGAAGAAGGCCGCTCCTGTGCTCAATTCCGTTTTTTTTACATGAGATTTTAAGGTCGAGCCAACTTCTGTTTACAACTGTGTGTATTAATTTGGGTGATCAAATAAAAATTTAAAAAATTAGTGGAGATTCTGAAATCAGGGTTTATCTATTTTATTTTAGTACAGTACAAACGGAGAACCAAAATTAGCAACAAGCATCCGTAGCAGACTCAGGCTCATTAATGCTGCGGCTAGGTCTATGACATAGCCTTTAATAGTCCATTACCCTCCGTCGCATCATATTTCACGATAAGAAAGTCCTGGCATTTTGTTAGTTTAGTTGCCCATGCCTTATTTTCATTTGAAAATGTACTAGTACATCAAAATTTCATTGTTTACTTATGTAGTAAAGCCGAGAGGCTTCATTTTGCACTGGATATGGGATATGGTAGCATTGAGAGTTATATATGTCATATAACACAACCATATTTCGCCCCGATCTAGTGGCTCGGTGTCTAGGTCATTATGCCACATTTTCCATCTTAGCAGTTTCCCAAATTAATCTTGCCTCTTAAACTTTTAACCAGTATAATAATACAGTTAACTTGCTAACCCCATTCCAATCTAACTTAGGAGACACATAGAAAATCCACTTTCCAAATGTTCAATGTGAATTGCTTAAAATGGGTTCCTAGGCTACTTCGAATAGTACAAGCTCGATGAAGAATTGGGTTCTTCAACTCTTCTAAAAGCAATGTGATGCTTTTTCTTGGAAAAGTTCAATCTTTGTAAATCACTAGTGTTCTTCAAACTAATATGAATTATAGCCTACATAAAATCTAGCCTACTTAACAATGGAAAAAATGATAATGTAAGCAAAAATAGAAGAAATTATTTCAAAAGCTAAAAACATTGGACGTTGCTGGTCTATATCTTTTGCTAAATTAGTGAACAATAGAGATGTATGCAGAAAGGCAATAAAAAAGGTGACGGGAAAGGATTTGAATGGTAATTTTTTTTACTTTGTTGAATTGAGGACCATAATTCACTTTCATGCACCTCTATCAACAAGTGCGTTGCCTATGCCATTTATAATCCTCCTTCACGCAAGTATATTAGAGAGAATAGCTCAACAAAGAAGTTGGATTTGATTGAAAACTAATAGCAAGTTTCTTTGTCACTCTAATTGTGTACCCTACGGCAGAATTGAATGCCAATGACAACAATATATGTTTTAATTTTTCATTCAACACTATGAATGCCGCACGTACTTGGGATAGAATAAGTTTAAGCACTCCATGCATGTTACATGCTATGTTATGATTTTAAGAAAAGACAACTATCCGACTCCATGCATCTTTTGTTCTCAATAGTTGATTAAGGACCCTGGATGCTTCTTCTCTATAGCCCTCCCCCTAGATCTCGTTATACATACTAACTATGTGGTATGATGGAGTAGAGGATGGGTTGTGATGCATACATAAAATGTAGGTAGACCAAGTAGAGAGGAGATGCATAGATGGTTGAAGTTCCTGTTCTATTCCAGACCAGCCGATAAGGGCAATAAAATCAAAAGGTAAAGTAGCTCTGTCGTTCTAAAAATCAAGATTACAAAAACATTTTTGTCCCAGTTCGTACAATCGAACGCAAGAGTGGGAATTGGGCGTTCTAAGAAAATTGCCAGCGTTCAACATTGTCCTTCACCAAATGTTGTTGCATATTCTCAATCATATTGAAATTTGATAGCTAGTTGGGATTGCAAGTGTAGTAGCATTGGTGGTATTCATATTAATAAAATAATCTTAAACCGTGTACTAAAGGAAGGTGTTGATTCGACGACTGAGCAATTGGGGAAAATAGCTCATGCAATACAATTTTAGATACAAAGTCTGGATTCTTGATCTGACTCATTAACTAGATGCATGGAGGTTGGCAGAGTGGGAAATTCCCCAAATCCCCAGTCTTTTTGGTAAAGCTGGGGGGCGCCGTGCACACACTTGTTTCCCGTAGGGCTGCAACCATGGCCAGTGGAAGCTGAACGAGGAAACTCGGTTTCAGAGTGAAAACAATGGTCTTTCTTGTCCCCTCCATTTCAGAAAAGTTAAAGGGCAGCTAAATTCTCAAGAGCTTCGATCGAGCGACAATGGAAAATAGGGCAAGGCTAGGAGCACATGGAATCATATGCATATACATAGAACATATGAAGAAAGAAGCAATTGTTGTTGTTGCTACAGTTGGGAATTGATAAATGTTGTTCTAAACAGCCTCTAATGGATATTTGTGACAAACCCACTCTTGGGTCCAAGCTTCAAGTTTGAATCTTTCAAGGCCCATTTGAAGTAACAAAATTTCAGTCAAATAATAATATTGTGTTTGAACTTCAAAGTTACAGAATTTTAATCAAATAACAAATTTTTAAATAATTGATGGGATCATGAATGGATAAAATGATGTACATACCTTTAAATTCATAGGATTTCAGCAATCGAGTGAACCTTGAAGGTGAGTTCCTCAAAGAAAATGAATTTCTTTATATATGTTTATGGCAGGCTAGCATTGGCAGCTTCTCTATGCAAACTCTCTTGGAGGACTGGAGGAGATAGGGTAGGTGGAACTTGGAAGTAGCTCGACCATAGTGGAGTAGGGGTGTAAGAAAAATCTTGTTTGTATTCCTATAATTTTATATATTGATGGTCGGATCCATGGAAGCATGGAATTTGAGCCTTGACTTGATACAACAAAGAAAACACAAGGTGGGACTCGGGAGCCGCGGGATTGACTTGATACAACAAAGAAAACACAGGGTGTGAGGCTGGGAGCCGTCGACGGTAGGATTAACTTGATACAACAAAGAAAACACAGGGTTGTGGGTAGGGGCCACGAGTGGGAGCAACAACCTTCAACATTACAAGAAGTTTCTGGATTGTGGATTTTGTCTAAAATGCCAAATTTGGGGCACATTAACATAATATATTATACATTGAATACTCAATTAACTCACGGAGTCGAAATTTAGGAATTGGTATGTGGTAACTGGTAACTTGGTAAGCCTGCTGCCAACAACACGTATGAGCCACCAACCATGTTTAATAAAGTTGTTGCTACCATTAAATGTGTTAAACACGTAAGCGCTCGCTGCAAACACAAGAACTTAGAAGCGTTCAAGCCATGGGTTGCACAGTGTAAGCCCATTCACGTAAGCTGGTCAATGATATTATTAGAGGCCCAATGGTCCATGATCCATCGATGATCGAACACGTGGATATTGGAGAGTAAGCGAGTCCCACTCCCAAGTCACCTAGTTAGTAGCCGCATTCCCAATTTCCCACTGAAAATTGTCGATGGGTTAAATTTGAAGCTACCCTTATGTTGCAATTTTAAACAGTAATGGTTAATTTAATTATTGAAAGGCTTACCATGAAATTAAGTTTTTTTGCATGGTAAAATTTGAAGTGGTCTTCTATGACGTGTAAAATGGCCTCTAAAGGGCCCTGAAGGCTTCAAATTTGAAGTGCGCCATCATGCATCATGCAAATCCATGTATTTATGTTCCTATACCCATCCAATGTGCATACTCATCCAATGTGCATAAGAGGAGCAATACGATCAACATTAATTGAACCGAGAGTAGTGAGGTGCTCTACCGTCTAGTATGATAGAATAGAGATGTTGTCACTTTCCTAACAAAATAAAATATAATTAAAAAAATTCATGTCAGAGTAGCCAGGTGCTTTACAACCTAGTATGATAGAGATGTTGTCAAGTTCCTAACAAAATAAAAAATAATTAAAAAAAATCATGTCGACTTATAAAATAAAATAAAAAATAAAACCAAATAAAAAGTACCTTCATATAATAAAAAATTAAAACCAAATAAAAAGTTATTAAAAAAAATCCATGTTAGCTTATAAAAAAATAAAAATAAAAAGCATAGATCAATCTTAAACACGGATCTATCAAACAATTACACTTCAAGAAATTGGATCCCTCTTAGTGCTTGATAGATCCGGGTTTGAGATGGATCTATGCTGGTGCCATCGTCATTTGAATTTTGCAATGACGTTTAAAAACACAGTTTTTTGTAACTCCTTTGTTAGAATCCAGTACCTCAAAGAAGATAGAGTTATGATTAATCTGGAACTCTAATCAATTTTTTTAGCATTTGGGTCCGTTTAAAATGAGATAAAATCCTCATGAGCAAAGTTCCATATAAAAACTTTACCACTACACCCTTGGAACCCTGCTCCATCTTGAATTTTGGCCAAATACATAAAAGGAACTCTCCAAAAAAAAAACTATAAAAAAAGTGATAAGTGTTGTGGTTTTAAACCACATCTTTTGCAATTATAAAGACCTGCAATGGAATTCAAATTTGGATTTTGAATTTGTGAACCCGCCCATCTCAGATTACAGTATTGTTCAATCCTGCAACTGCGTGCCAAGCTTTGTCCCAAAATACAGCCACGAATGGGGTTCTCAGCTGTGTTCCGAATACACCATTACAATGCACCCATAGCTTGTATGAGTCATCCTTCTTTATGGGAACTTTGTGTAGAAGCAGGAGAGAAATGGTCACCATTGCGAACAATGGGCGATGAGGCCGAATTGAGGAACTTGATGTTTTAGTATGCATCAGTTGCAGTGTTCTGGGAATCAAGCGGCCACAATCTTGGAGAATATGGTATCAGTTTGCCTTTTTTCCTATTTCAGATTGCAACATCCTTATTTCAAAAGCTAGCAACTCCTAGTTGCTAGTTTCTTCAGCAACATCCTTATTTTAGTTACAGAGAAACTTAGTTGCAGAAGCAAGGAGAGTTGCGGGTTCACAAAAGATTTGAAAAAATCTTATTTAGACTAGTTTTATTGGCTTCTAGAATCTCTGAGTGCAATCAACATCTGCATTTACATGTTCTTAGCCAGCGTCTGTAAGTGCAAAATTCCCAACAAAGATATGTTATGAGGACTACACATCCTTCCCCAAAGGAACACTTCATGAGCATATGTCTGAGATACTTGAAGGGAATGTAAAGCAAATTCGCTTCACAATACAATGAGATTGAGATTAAGATGAATTCTCTTAAACATCATTGCAAATTGCAACTTCTCTCTTCAACTGGATGTTAAAAATAGCACCCAAAGGTTTCAATTTAGTTTATTTATGTTTTGCTTAGAATAAAACTTTGGAAAAACCTTCACCAATGTAGATGGCTAGAAC
Organism: Larix kaempferi; assembly: GCA_027924585.1. Lineage (NCBI taxonomy): Eukaryota > Viridiplantae > Streptophyta > Pinopsida > Pinales > Pinaceae > Larix > Larix kaempferi. The sequence continues at coordinate 14,846,950 of BSBM01000539.1, forward strand.
TGGTATGGGCAATATTAGTTGAAGTAATTAACTGGTATGGGCAATATCACTATAGGAAAAATGGAAGACTTCATCTTTCAAATATTAGTTAGAACCAAAAGCAATTTCATTATTTTCCTTAATGCACAATCCAATATCCAATGCCAAGACAAAACTGAGCTAGTGCAATATCTTTTTAGAAACTAACTGGAAATATGGAACACATTATATCCATTGGGGATGTGCAGGACTGGTCCTTACCGTTTTTAGCTTCGTGTTTTGTATCCCAATGCCTCTCTACACATGTTTTGCAACATTTCCAACACTCTTGCTTTAGAGTGGTAGGCAATTTTACTACAACAATTTTAAGTTTGATGTTGTTTTGCAACATTTCCGACACTGTTGCTTTGGAGTGGTAAGCAATTTTACTCTAACAATATTCAGTCTGATGTAGTAATATTTCTTTTCATCTAATTGAGTATAACTATTTGTTCTAGTCAACAATGATACCAAGCCAATATTCATTTAGTAGTTAATAGTCAACAATGACACCAACCCAATATTCATTTAATTAATAATCAATTTAAATTCTCATTTTATTACTAACAAAATAGATAACAAAATAAAGAATTTTTTCCTCATGTGACCACTTTTATATTTTATATTGACTAAATAAAGGTTGATATACATAAAACTTTGTGATCACTCCAACAAATCAAATTAAATTGAGATAAAATGTCATGTTATCACTTTCCACTTAATTAAATCTAGTCCACTAAATTAAATTGATTAGAGATAAAATGTTTTCATATCACTTTTCACCAATTAAAATATGGTTAATGAATTCTAAAAAATAAGATAAAACTTATGTTTTTTAAATATTTGATTTAATATAAAATATTTGATTAATTATCAACAAATTATTTAAAAACTTATTTATTTTTCAAAATAATTAATTGTCTGATATTTTATTATAGTGGTATTTGGTTTATGTACAAAATTAAGGCTAAATATTAATTAATTAAAATTGTTTATGCTGATCTTCTTCATAAGTAGGGAAATAAATTAATTATCCAAAAACCATGGTCTTCTTCATAAGTAAGGAAACAAATTAACTATCCAAAATCCAAAAACATCTATTGGCTAGAGGAATCAAATCTGCAAACCTTTCACCACTAAATTACAACACACATCCCTCACCACTATGCTACAACATGCATTCTTATTTGTTATTTGTTATTTTTTTTGTTTTTGTTTTTGTTTTATTTTTTTATTCCTCCTCCTCTAAAAGGATATATAAGTAACTAAATTAGTCATACATAATATCATATAATGTATGTAAATTGAAATTTAATATATCTAATTGATTTGTTATTCAATTTTTATTTTTTTTAACCTATTTTACATGGATTTACATTTTGTTTTATGAAGAGGTTGTAGATCTATTTTGATTAATCCCATGTGCCATGATCTCATATGTATGTAATGAATAAGCACGAGGTTCACTTAATGAACTTGTTACATAGCACGACCATTCACGGGATATTAAAGAATACCCATAATTTCACTAAATATTGGAAAATGCCTCCTAAAATTGTATTGTTGAACCCCCATCTCAATATACCTTTTTAATTAAGAAACCCCTAGTTTCACCGAATATTGCAGGTATCCATTTTTGTCAACCCATTTTTAATACCCCATTTATATCATATTATCAATTTGTAACAAACAAGAGCCCTAATGCATCTTAGTATAAGCAAACAAGATGCTAAATAAAACGATAGTATAATGCTAATAATGATCCCACCACGATTGCAAGGGCAACTGATCAATATGTAGCATTGGATAGTGGAAGACCCAATGAAATAGTAATGGGGAAGGAAAAATGCATCAAAGGCAACCCAGTCAAGAGATCAATGTAACAAATAATGTAAAATACTGATAGTCCAATAGTTAGTGCATTGCTTAGAAAACATGAGAATTACAGATGTTTCACACCACAACCTGCCAATCTACTAATTTATATTATGTAAATACAAGTATAGACATAAAGAGCTCATGTTTTCTATAAGCTTAATAAATTAAACTCCATAAAAATGAAAAAAATTGAAACCCTTTCATGGATAGACTTGTCTACCTTCTTGTCAAAACAAACATCATTGATGTTTGAACCCAAATGAACATAGAAAAATTTATCTTACTTTCCAATAACACCATATGGTCATGTGCATAGCTTGGATTTGGTTCATTCACAAGATGCAATGAATTGCCTTTGCTTCCTTTACATTTATTCTTGCAATCAAGGGAACTAACAACATGTAGTTACTTTTTGTTGGGTTATATCTAGTTTTTTTAATCTTTCCACGAGAGGAAAAAATATCCATTTTTAAGTTTCAAGCATGCAATAGTTATAAATATACACATATGGTGAAACTTATATGATACCATTTCATAGTAACGATAACACATAGGGTATGTAAATAATGACTTATATTTTCACCTATGTTCATGTCAGTTCCAATACAATATTAAAACGATTGCCTTGCATATAAGAATTGAAATTACAATTATGAATGTGCCAAATATAACTCAATCTAACAACTATTCCTAATTGGAAAATGTTAAAATGTTTAAAAAGAACACAAAAAGTTGAAAGAAATAATTAATCAAGAAATATTGATCCAACTTTTCTTGGTTCTAGTGAGCCAAGAAAGATTGATCTCACTTTTCTTGGTTGTCATGGAGCAAGGTTTGATTGAATCTCAATACCCACTTAAACCCCAACCTAAAAAGATGAAGAGTTATATCTTTTACAAGAAGAAAGCGTAAGAAGTTTACAGGAATGAAATGAAAAGAAATCATTTTTGCATTATGTGCAAAGAATACTTGGAAGTTGAGAGGACGCCTATCCCTGAATAGCATTGGGACCAATGATAACACCTTTAAATCCTTGGCCCATTCAACCCCTGCTACAAGGACAAAAAAGACCAAACCCTTGCAGAATTCAAGAATTTGGGGGCTGGAGGGTTCTAAAGAATTTTAGGAATTTGAATTATCAAAGATCTGAAGCTTATCCTGATGAAGAATCAAGAAGAAATTCGAAAGAGAAAGCAAAATGGGAAAGTATGGGTAGACATGCAAAGAAGAAGAAGGGTAGTAAATTCCAAATATGCAATCGGGGGATCAGGGAGGATGCCAGTTGAGATGTGTACAAAACCAAATCTAGGGGAAATTGAAGCAATCGGCTACTATGGTCAGAGCAATGAATGCAACTAGTAATTGCTCACCACATGCATTCAATTAATGCCATCATTTTCTTTTGTGAAATTGTTTTAAAGTGGCATGGGAGGAAATCTCCAACCTTAGCTTGCATATTTCCAAATAAATAACCATTGAACATTGGAGCTATCCCAATCCTCTTTTGTTTTTGTTTTTTTTTGCAAAAGAAAACTATATATAGATGTTAAAGAGCAAATGCATGAAAGAAGGTATGCATATATCTAAGAGATGGAATATGTTTTTTTTTTCTTTTTTTAATTTATTCTACATGAATTGGAGCTTATGTGCATTAAAAATAAGTTGTGTTTTTTGGGAGACATGCTTTTAGAGGATGATTGTTTTTTCTTGTTTTTAATTTGTAACAACCACGGAAATGTAAATCGGGTTTCATGCAAAAAAGAAAAAATAAGTTCAATTGTTGAGTTCGATGCAGTTGAGTAGAAAATTTAAACCCACAGAAAATTTGTACAGGTTGATTTATGCATCTACGTAGTAGATTCATTGAGGAGCACCAGAATTCTATATAAATTTAAACAACTATGGAGACAAGAGTTTCCCAAACATTTACTTTCCATCTAGTCTGCAAGTTGTATAAAACAAATAGCAAACTATGAAGGCCCCATGAGGAATTCAATGGGTGACAAAACATGGATGAGAAAATTGTTTGCGTCATAAAAATGTGAACCTCAACAATCGAATGGAGTCACATATTACATTAAATTATTCAAACAACACTAGGAATTTAAAAGGGTAGATCACACTTATGGATGGAGGAACAATTGACTAGGAATTTAAGAGCACATCTCATCAAGGGGAAGATCACATTTATGAATTTTATTATTTTCTTTTGATTTTTTACCTACCATTCTCATGAACTTGGGGCCAATGAAATCTTAGATAAATCCCATTCATGAAGAAAATTATTCGAAAAAAAAGAAGAGTTAATAAGTTCAATGATTTGTAGGTATAAATCCAGCCCACGATTTGGAGGTCCTTAGCAGCAGTTAGGATTGATATGAATCCATCCCATGATTTGGAGGTATGAATGTAGTCTGCAATTTGGAGGTTATTCCCTAGCAAAAACTAGGACTAATATGAATCCAACTCGCAATTTGGATGTATGAATTGAGCCCACTATTTGGAGGTATGAATCCATCCCACAATTTGGAGGTTATTCCTCATCCCACCCAAATAAAATAACCCCCAATATTTATATTACTATGCAAAATTAAAAACACCCCCTTGTCCCCTTAATACGAGGCAATATATTTTTGAGGTTTTTAGGAGTATTCAAAACCTCAATATGAATGGACGTGATATGATATTGTCTCACTAGTGAACCCCCCGTGTGAATAAGTTAAACAACAAGTCCATTATGAAGTAGGAAAATAGATAGAAAAATGTATCATATAAATGTTATCCTTGCATACTCATTTTGAATTTTTATTTCAAAATTATTAAGTATAAATTAAATGTTATATTATTTTTCAATAAGTTAACTACATAAATCATAACAACATAAATTGTATTCACCAAGTTAATTAGTGGTTTCTTTTAATGTAAATAGTTAGAGTTTGATTACGATTGGCTAGATTTGCATGTTCAACCTTCAAAGCACATGCCCACTCCCCAACCATAGTCATCTATTATCATTATCCTTTTAGTATGTGGGTTTGTTTTCAATGTATTGCCTATTTTGTATGCAATCATTATTGATTCAAAAAAATTTCAACTATTTTTGTGCATTAAAATCAAGTGAGATTTGACACAATTTATGCACTTCTTTATTTTTCACTTAGCTTTTTGGATCAGTGACTTTCCCGAAGTACTTCTTTGTGTAAAAAACAATAAAATATTTACAACCAGTATGTTAATACATGCTTGATTATTAATGCAGTGATCAATGTGAAATTCCCTCCACAACATTGTTAGATATATAACACAACATTTTTATAACAAGTTAACAACGTGGTTTTAAGTATGTAGCATAAATTGTGCAAATAATGGTCTTATATTGTTACAAATTCGTGTCATATTGATATATAATTTTGTATTCATTAGGAGAGTGTGTTTCAAAATCACTTGCAAATCACTATTATTTTGTATTTTATTTATATTTACGTCATAGGCGTTTCACTGTGGAGAAGAGTAACCATCCACGTCGGCTAGATTCCTGTCCTGGCTCATAGAGTGAATGGAATCCTACTACGTTTCACTGTGGAGAAGCGTAACCATCCACGTCGGCTAGATTCCTGGCTCATAGAGTGAATGTAATCCTACCACGTGGATGGTTATGCTCCCTCTTGCTGCCCCCTCCTGTTGCCTCCCCCGCCGACCTCCTTCGCCTCCTCTCTGCGCTGGCTCCTGCCCTGCTCTCTCTCGCGACCTCGTTGCCTCCCTCCACCTCCCCTCGGCCGCATGCACCATCATCCCCTGCAGCCTGGGCCCTATCCATATCCTTGTTATCGGTGACCATATCTGCTTTTCCTTCATATAAATGACTTATGCTTAGGGTTCGTGGATGTAGTAGCGGGGATTCACCTACACTCTATAAATATTTAATCATCTGGTAAATCTTTAATCATCTGGAGCTCTTCGTTCTGGCTACTTCATTTAAGCACTGGTTTAGGAAAGCATTGAAGCACTGTGTTAGGCAAACACTGGCTAATGCACTCACTTATTTCACGACACCTGTTGTAACAAGAGAAAGAAGGCTTGCTGGGATAAAATCCAGTGTTCTCTTTTCCCCTCTTCTTCTCAATTGGGTGATGTTTATTTGGGATGGTCTCTTACTCACCAATGGTCTTTGCTGGTGGAACTAAGCAAAGAAATCCTTCTAGCACTTCATGGATTCAAGGAGAACCCACGAAGGGACTAATTACGAAGTGGCATAAAATATGTTTTCCAGAAGCCGACTAAGCTGACGGAAAGGGCAAAGGAAAGCACACTCAAGATTTGAGAAGTTGAGTAGGTTTTCATTTTTCTATCCACTATATACATTTTTTTATGTCAACCTTGTAATGCTATAAAAATTGCAGCACATCCCATATACAAACAGAGATTGTTTGTGGTTGAAGTAAATAAAAAATTGCAGCCAATAAAAAAGGCTAATTCAGAATAATATCATTATGTTTACGGTGGAGTAATCCACTCTCTATCACTGTATTCTGACAACGTAATACCTATACTCTGCTTAGTATATTATTGTATTCAGCAATATTTTTATTGACAATCCAACACCAATATATTTGATGTGGAGTGCTCTACTGTGCTTAGTATTACTGTATTCTGAAAATCTAAGACCAATGTGCCTGGAGTGCATATTGTTTAAGTACAACACCAATTCAATTAAATGATTAGTGTAATTTGACAATAATTACTACAAATCCAATTCAATTCAGTCATAACTACAATTCAACAATAATTATTACCAATTCAATTCAATGATAACTACACCATTTCAAAAATTACTACTACTGCCTGCTGACCGCCATCAACTATACTTCTACTACCTGCTGAGCGCCATCCATGTATAAGAGCAACAATGGAGGATGTGAAATGAACCCAGGATGGAGAGAGCTAGGGGGCGAGGAAGACACTGAAAGCTGGAGGACACTGAAGAGCAAAATGTTTTTTTTTTTAACTGTCCAACGTTTTTTGTTTTATGGACAACGTCGGAGATCTCCAAATTTTGAACTTGACACTACTCTAGCTCATAAACTTTACAAAACAATAAATACTCAGACTTGTAAACTTTTACAGAACAAAATCTGTATAAAAACTTACAGACTTCCAGTATGGCATTGCTCAAACCTATAAACTTAACAGAACAGAATCTGGAAAAACTTATACTTTACATAACATGTAGAAAACAGTATGAGGATTTTTCCATGGAATTCTCAATCTGTGTGCATATGATTAGATCATATGCCTCTTATTCATACCTAAATGATTAAAAACATAACTTTACCACTTTGATTAAACTAAGAATCAACTCAAAACGTTATAATCTATTACACAGTGATTAAACTGAAAATGCTAATTAAACTCTCCTGGAAATCTAACTCCAATGTAACTCCTTCTGACAATTTCGAGAATGAGAGATGTACCAGCTTAGCTCTGTAGAACGCTTCCAATGTAACTCCTCCATTGATACCTCTGTTTCCATACTTGGCAGCTCTTCCAGGAGTGCCCACGCGCAGCCCAGCCACCATGGAGAGAGGGTACATCGGGTTCAACGAAGACAACAGGAAGAAGGTTGGTCATGAGCGTGGGTGTTTCGAGCAGAAAGGAGGCCACCCGCCGAGGGTGGAGCTGGAAAGAGGCCACGCTCCGAGGGTGGAGCTGGAAAGAGACCACGTGCCAAGGGTGGTTCTGGCGAGCAGGCAGGGGAGCTCCACACGCGTCATACATGCTAAGGACATGGCCACGTGCCCTTGCCTTTCGTTGACCACGACTGTAGGTGTATCATCAACGATGTTATTATTTCAATATATGATTAAAAAAATTCAATTTTCCATAAAATTAAAATTTGTGTAATGATTAAATGAAACGTTACCAGCATGTGAATTTGAACTTGCCCTTGAATTTGAATTTGTGTATTAGCTGAGTAACCAATAGCAAAAACACTGTCAATTGGTGTTGCAATATCCTAATAAATTGCACCCTGCATGCAAGAATCAACCGACAATAGGAACAAACAACTCTTTGATGCCAAGCCCTTAAACTATATATTCATTTGAACACCAAACCAACATATAATTTAGATATCTATATCAATAAAAATAGTCACCTGCCCAGTTATTAGCATTCTGATAAGAATTTTGTCATGGCGATGTTGCTCAAAAGTTCGAACAAATAATTGAACCGCAATCACACAACTCTCTTACGCACAGAGGCCCTTTGTGGTTATAATATGTACGCCGCCTCGAAACATCCGAGCTGGTGAGGCACCGTTGAATTTGAGCGCATCACATTATGACGTAAAATGTGGATAGATGGTCTAAGTGTTAAATTTAATGATAATGGTCGTAATATTTTCTGCACATATAATGAATTACGTAATTCTATTGTCTCTTCCAGCAACATCTTGGCCAAATGACTTCTAAATACCACGTTTCCTCCATCAAGAAGTCCATTTTCAATTGGTTTGATTTGACTTTATAAGCCGTTACAATAACTAATTTCCATAAGTAATGAGTATATGTTGAAAAATGATTGATATATATGGGTAAATGTTGTTTTTCCTAAGAATTATTTTAGTATAAGGAACTAGTGATCTTACAATAAGAGATATTAACACCTAGAGACACGGTCACCCTAATGAGATGATACATGTTTTCAAAATTATTAAATGATTATGTAAACTGTCGGTCAATATAACACATTAGGGTTATTAAAAAATTGGCTTTCAATAAAAATAAAGTACTTTAGCCGATTAACATGTTAACATGTCATATACGGCGAATGAAACAAGGCCAATCTCCCATGCTTTGTTTCATTGAGATTTCCTTTCTCTCTGCTTTTAACGACTTAGCCACATCCTTGTACGACACAATACAAGTTGGCATAGTATACACAATCTCAAATGGCACAGTCAAACCAATCAACCCAACATACAGTTCCATTTGAAAATTGGTTTTGAGATTTTCCTTAACCCCTCCTCAATAATTCAACCATGTTTAGAGGAGTGCCCATTGATCCCTTTTCATTGCTTCCACTTTAAATTTATCCATGACATCCAAACTACACCCTTGAATTCCATGGTTGACCTTATTGGAATTGCCATTTCTGTTTCACCTGCTTCAACTATACGCAAAAGAGATGGCTCTGAAACCATTCACCGAACAGTTGGTGTGAGGGACATGTCCGGGTTTAGCATAGACATCACACTTTGGGGGGAGCACTGTGCAATTGAGGGTGCCCAACTTGTCAACCTTCGAGGTTTAGCTACTCCCTCTATCCTTGCAATCGAAGGTGGACGTTTTACAGAGTTCAATGGAAAAACCATTGGAACCATCTCCAATACCAACCTCCTTATAAACCCAGGCATTGAAGAAGCTAAAATTCTCCAATCATGATCTGATGACAATGGATTCCGTTCAGCCTCACCATCATTAAGCAAAAAATACAACTACTTTGCTTCCAACTCATCCAAACACATTTCCATCTCTACGCTCCAGTCTCTCCAACACTCTGAGAAGGCAACTTGGTATTCAATTGTTGCTACAATCACCAATATTAATGTCGATGACTTTCATTTCCTTGCATGCCCTCTATTTGTCAATGGGATGCAATGCATGAAAAAAATTTCCCACAAAGTTGGTAATACCTGGCATTGTGAAAAATGCGATGGGGATTTTACTGAGTGTGATTACCGATACATACTCAAAATCAACCTAACAGATGCTACTGGACAACTATATGGTATTATAGCCTTTGATGAAGCTACGAAACAACTCATGGGGGTCTCTGCAAAAGATTTGTGCCTTTTAGCAAATGATCCAACATCTCTCATGGAAATTGTTCAACCTGTTTGTGCTGAAGAGTACCATTTGACCTTATCGGTGAAGACGGAAACTTTTAATTCAAATCTTCGCTTGAAGGTGCTCGTTGTCATGTCTGAAGAGGTTTCACCATCATTGGCAATAATTGACCCACTTGATGAAAGCGACAACATTGTGCTCAATAGGTGTCCAATTGTCCGCAAGCTTTGAACTTTACCTTTACATTCACTTTTTCCAAGTTTGACTGCTTTTCAGTCCCAACTTTGTTTACATTCTTCTCATACTTAGCAACTACAACTTTTTGTATCAACATTGTTACTTAAGTGGTACTTGTAACCAACAATGAATAGTCTTGAATATTATATTATTTTTGTTTTGTTGTAACATTGCGTTGACCAACATATTTATTTTAACCTATCTTGCCACTTTCTAATATGTTACCTTTCTCTTAGTTAGTAATTAACAGCCTAAAATTAACATTGTTTTATCAAGTACTATTTCTAACCTTCATAAGCAATCTTATATATGCTCTTATTTTATACTTCATTTCTTTATAAACAATGTTCAGAAGCACCTATATTTATTTCTTTCAATAACTTATCATCATTTATCCATACTCCCCTTATCTTTTACAATCTAACTTTGTTCACTCTTCCAATGATTAAATATATAGTATGTTTCTCTTTTTCCAAAGGCACCATCAAGATCATAACCACCGCACAATTTTTTTTGTAGGCATGTCGACAAATCTTGACACTGATCAAATCAATGCATGCAGAAGAGTTCTATATGCTAAAAAAAACAATAACAAGCATCGACGCCTTCTATATAGAGATGCTCGTCAACTTGTTAATATCCCTTCCCCATTTCATGTTGTCCAACATTCCTTAACACCCTCTCCACCATCCACATCTGCAGCACCCAATTCAACAAACTCTAGCCTCGATGGTGCACAGCAACGATTCCGTACACTATTGGACAAACTATCTCCCATGAATGTATGCTCTATATGCATGGAATCTTATCCTAGAATTAAAACAAACCACTTTTGTGGTGCATATGCATGTTCTCGTTGTATCGTGGAAAAAAATGTCCACCACTTTTCCTTGGCAAACAACATGGATCCTGGCATACAACCATTTGTACTTGCAAGGATTACTCAAGTTGAAGAAATGCTCATTTCTCATGTTAACCCAATCTTACAAGTCACTCATTCCCTTGGTGGACAATATACATATTCTAGCCACAATATTAGCTTCCCACAAAACATTTCTAGCATTGCCACTTCCCTCCCTCGTTTACTTTCAGACATTGACATGCTTATTGTTCGCAAATGTATCCCTACAAACAAGCCTTATGAATTATTTGTTAGTCAAGCACGTGTTCTTGCTGCTCTTGAATACAAACTATCACATGACCCATACTACAAAGATGTTCAAGTTAACCCAATTGCATTATCTTATTTTCCTCTTGAACCAATAGACATTTCATCCCTCCTTCATCATGTCACACCTGATGAAACCCCATTTGCTGACCATACCTCATCTTCTACTGTTCAACCACACAGCTTCCTTGAACCCCATGAAGTACAATCCTCCTCCTTTATATCTACACAAACAAATTGTGGAATTGAGGTTGATGAAATCAAACGCTTCTTAGCCACAAGCAATGCACCAACTACACCTTTCATTGATTGGCCACCAATAGATGCTTCCCCTATCAATGAGTATAACACAATAGGCCTCCTCTCCATGGCCTTCCCAACCTTGTTTCCCACTGGAGTTTCCATGCTTAAACAACCACACATTCAAGAGGTTGGGATGGACAATTATGCACTGCACCTTCTTCGATACCATGAAAATAGATTTAGCCAATATCCTTGGTTTCGTTATTACATATATAACCTCATGATGCGCCACCGTATCCATTCTACTGCTTCCGTATTTGTCAAACGGAACATTGAAGATACATTGCCTCCAACCATCTCAAAACTTGTACATCAATTACAAGACATGCCTGATGCTAAGATCGTTGAACGAGTCATGTGCTTTGGCTCCACCCTTTGTGGGACACGTTCCTATTGGAATAAAAGCCGGGGTGAACTAGCTGACATGATCAATCAACAAGGGACACCAACATTCTTCTTCACTCTCAGCGTAGCTGATACCAAGTGGCTGGATTTGCATTCTCTGATGCCTGGACAAGCTCCAACCACTTCAAATCAACAAAACCAATCGAGGATTCCCAACCTTATTTCCAATCCACATGTTGCATCTCAATACATGCATGTTGGGACCAAGATGGGATAAAGTTTTGGTAACATTTTTGATAAGCAGGAAAAGCTGAGCTGAGCGCAGCTCAGAAAAAAGATGCAATTTTGTCTAAGTGTTGAGGGTGCTGCGAAGCTGTCCACAACATCCAACTTTTGACCATGCTGCGAAGTTGTGCGCAGCATCCGAGTTTTGGAAGCACCGCGAAGACCAGCGCTGCGAGGAAGCAGTGCTGCAAAGCAGTCAGACCACGTGGAGCCAGCAAAGCAGAGTGCTGGATAAGGATTAGGTGCAGGTATCAGATGGACCAGTAGTGGTTTAATTTTGGAAAGATGCTCCAGGAGTGTCGAGCGGCGGGAACGAGCAAATCAGGAAGGTGGCCAATGCACGAGTTTGTTAAGGAAAGGATAGCTCAAGGAAAGCGACGGCTTGGAATGCCTAGCGGGCGAAACCATTAGAGATGAACGGTTCAGTGAAAGAGAACTGTTGGCACGCGTGCGACAGGAAGGCCGATAGCGACAGAAGGAAGACGTGGAGAACCTCCACGATGAAGCAGATGCTACCAGATGCTAGCAAGCCGATTTAGGGAAACCGACATAGTTTTGTAAACCCTAAGGGTTTTGGGTTTAGGTCTTCGGCATTGTAAAGACATGACCTTCGGGCATGATCTATTTAAGAAGACAATTTTGTATGGGATGGGGTTAAAAGTTAGAGGTTCTAAGTTCAGAGCTACTACTCATTGTTGTTACATTTTTTTGGGTTCTTGATATTATATTGTAAGATCTCTTCAAGCTAAGAAGATTGTAAAGGCTCTGCAGCTGTGTGTGCAAAGACCTATCTGAGAGGAAGGAGAGTTTGCAGCTGAGTGCGCAGACTAAGAACGGTTGTCCCCATCCCTTTTTAAAGATATATATTACCAACCATTCTTGTGGACGTAGCTTCCCATCCGGGGGAGTGAACCATGTTAAATCTTGTGTTGTGCGATTGTGTTTTATGACTGAATGCTTATCTGTGTTTCTGTAAATGAATGTCTAGATGTTTCCTTGCATGCTGTTATGAGAGAAATGTTGTATGCGTTTGCCATCAGAGGATGTATGGAGATGATAGGTTAAGTTCGACATGAATAGATGAATGGTGAACATTTAGCTTATGTTTGAGAACAGTGAATCAGTCATTTAGTTAAACACTTTCCTATACGCAGTAAAAGAATGCTTAAAAGTTGGATTGTATAGTCATATATGTTCAAATCGCAGCACCCCGACTTAACAAATGAATGTTAGAAGAATATTCAGTTAAGAGCCTGAACGTGTGGATGAGTGATATTCATTTCAGTGCCTTAAGTGTTTTCAAGATACTCTAAGTATAGAATAGAGCTGCATTGTTCACGGCTCCAGGAGAAGTCCCACAGTATAAGAACATAGTGGTGCGGACCATAGCGTTGTCCATCACTGCGCAGTCTCACCTCGTAGCGCATACCCCCTGTTGTGCTGCATCGTACATTTGTCCAAGCAACTTATCACTTACTGTGGAAACCTGATTCTGCAGTACCCCATAGATACACCTCGGGTGAGACCTCAACCTGCTCGCAGGTTGTTGCCGAAAGGGCCGGTGCGAAGGGGTTTTGTTGGTCAAAGGGAAACCGCGAAGAACCTGGCTCTTATAGAAAACCTCTAGGTCAGTTATATCCAAAAAATGGTTCCATTGCCGCGCTAGAATCCGTGATGAGTTGCAATCGTGATGTGTGATGAAGAATACCAGTTCCCGGAAGGCTCTGACTATTGGCATCCTGAAAAGATAGAAATCCAAGCTTGGTGGGACAAGACCAAAAGAGACTTTGCAAGGCAAGAGAATAGACATCCGCGTCTATCTGACACACAGTGGTCGGATAGATATATGTGGGAAGATATTCACAAGATTTTCTGGGCATCATTTCCAAACGAGATGCATGCGTGGATCTCGTGGCTCGCAGAAAAGAAAACTTGTTTTCAAGGAGGAGTTCCTATAGAGTGGACTCCTGAGCTCATAACGCAACTCAAAGCAATATGCATCCCATTGACACGCACAGTTGATTTTTGGGTCGATCATATGCTAGAAGGATTCATAACAGAATTTGTTGTAGACACACTCAAATCCTACAGCCAAGCAGAAGCATACTTTTTCGGAGGTTTCCAAGGTAAGTTGCTGAACAATCTCAGTCTATACATTAAGATGTTGTTAGCTGAGAAAGGTGTTTTAAGAATGCAATAATATTCTTAAGTTTGTCATGGTATACAGTATATATAGTGATTCTGATGAAGATACCCATAATCTTAGAAGTGGTAAGAGGTATAAATTTAATAAGAATCTTGGAGGCCCTGGACTCCATATTGATACTGAGATTCCGTGTAACCTTGACAATGAAGCCGCACCACCATTTACCCCTAAGAACCCACCGGCTGCAGAGACTGCACCACCTTTATCTCAAAACCCACCCGCTACGCAGCCCACCCCGCAGAATACTCAGCCCAGTACATCTATCCTGATAAGCCAATTTGTTTTCACTGCGCAGAGCCCCTTACAGCAGTCGTGCACTAATTCGGGTGCCCCACCACCTAATATAACAATGGAAAACACTGATATGAAGCTACCGATATTCAAAGGAACTGGACTAGAAGACCCTGATCAACATTGGTTTCTTTGCGAAGCCGTCTGGAGTGTAAGACAAATCCAGGATGATACAGTGAAGAGAGCACAACTCATCACCACTTTCAGGGAAAGAGCTTTACACTGGTTCATGAAGTACTCTAACACACAGCTGAGAACCCTCGCAGAAATTAAAGCTACGCTTGTGGCAGAGTTTAAGAAACCTAAATCTGAATCTTAGTGTATAACCAAGTTGAAAGAAATAAAGCAGAAACCGACTGAAACGGTTTGGGAGTTTGATCAGAAGTTCAAGACCCTATTAGACCAAGTAAGCTTTGTTATAGCTCTAGAACAACAAAAGGAATGGTTCATTGCTGCACTGTTGCCCCATATTAGATTACCATTGATGCAGCAGAAGGTTACGTCGCAGGCAGAGGCCTTGGAGATCGCAATGAAGCTAGAGGCTTCGCTGATTGGTGAGACTAGTTCTGGAATGTATCAGATCCAGAACCAACTGACCACCCTGACACTAGAGCTACAAAGCATGAAGAATGGCAAAGAACAAAGGTATGAACCTAGACATGAGATCTGGTGTACAAGTTGTAAAGGAGAAGGCCATGACCGGGAGCATTGCCCTTTATTTCGTGACTATCTTAATAATGGTGCGCCCAAACCACTAAATCAGAATCAGGCCCCATGGTGTGAAATTTGTATAACTACAGGAAACAAACCTGAAGACTGCTATCTCATACAGAAATATGTGAAAACACCTAAAAATTTATACTGCAATTTCTGTAAATCAGTTGGACATGATGAATCCAAATGCCGCGTGTATGAGCTAATGAATGAGAGAAAATAGGATATGGACTCAATGAGAGGTGTTGGCTTGTACCGCGTACAAGAAGATAACTAACCGAAACAAGAGAATGCACAATATGACCAAGGAGGATACAGAGGTCGTGGTGTTGGATATCGCGGCAGAGGAAGAAATGCTGGCCCGACGTAGGGAAGAGGCCACAGCCAGTTCATTTGTTATAATTGTGGCTAGCCAGGTCACGTATCTAGAGATTGTGTTAACCCATGCACTACGTGCAATTATTGTAAATCATTTGAGCATGTTATTGAATATTTCCTAGTGTTAGAGGTGGAAATGGAGAAAAGAAGACGGACGGATGCACCAAACACGAACACCCAATGGATCACAGTAGAGAAAAGACCAGTAGACCCGAGCATCAATGTGGTCACGCACAGTGGCGCTCAGACAGGCCACAATAGGGGAGCAGAAGCATCCACGTCAGGGAAGGCTCACACAAAGCAGTCTCCTCTTGAGACAGTATGGATAAGGAAAGCTCCGGGAAAAATACCTACTCTCGACCTACGAAAGAATAAGGAAGTCTTTATCAATGTGCGGGATACCTTCAGAGAGCTAGCAACAAAAACACAGAGGATCCCGTTGTGCAGTCAAGCACCGCATGTTGAAGACATGCCAGCAGCCTATGACAAAACAAGCACTGTGACGGATGTCAGCACCTCCGTTACGCAGTTCCTGCGAAGTTGCATGAAGCTACTCAAAAGTGAAAATGCCATAGTAGAGCTACAGAAGCTCATAAACCAGTATGAGCCGCAGACCGGAACAAAGGCTTCTGATAGTGTAGTACATCACATAAGGAAGCATAAAAGAACAGGCCGAGAAATGAGACTTACCGCGCATATAGGATATTTTGAAATGGATGAAGTCATCCTTGATCTGGGATCTGATGTATATGTCTTAACTAAGCAGACATGGCAGCAGATGGGTCGACCAAAGTTGTCATGGTCACCTATCCAGTTGAGAATGGCTAACCAAGATAAAGTCATCCCATTTGGCCAGTTAGCTAACGTGATAGTCGACATCGATGGAGTCCAAAGTCATGCAGACTTTGAAGTTATCGAGATTGTGGACAATATTCAACCTTTTCCTGCACTACTAGGAATTGACTGGGCTATTGATAACTTGGATATTATCAACTTAAAAACAAAGAAGATGATCTTTGAAGGCAATCATCTTAGGGTCATCGCACCATTGGATCCTGCAGATGGTGACAGATACAACGAGCCGATTCAGGAGGAATCCAAGGCTCAAGACTTGGACAGACTATACCAGCTCACAACGAACCAGGAAGATTACATTAATCCTACTGCAGATGGTACACTTAGCTGGATATGTGACAGCTCCTGCGTCTCTGATTTGGAGGCAGGACTGGAAAATTGGCAAAGCTGGATGCATGAAGTATCAGCAAGAAGGTGCACGCAGGTTACGAAATCACTGCGCTGGATCGGGAAGGAGGTAAGTCCTATTCCCACATATGATGGTTATGCTAATGTTTATACTTTCATCCAAGAATACACTGCAGTTATTGTAGATGAGCACAGATTACCGGCATTGGATATGGCACTGCGCGAAACACCTACCAAATGGTGGAATGTGCACAAGCAGACATTGACCACTTGGGATCAATGCATAATTAAGATGCAAATCCGATTTGTTGAAAGGGTTACTTTACCCTTTGAAAAGTTTAATGGACAGATAGATCCTAGTCAACATATTGAAGTCTGTTCACAGGCATGGGCGGAAAGGCCACACACATACTGGGTGCATTTATTTGTACATACGCTGGATGATGACATTCCAAAGAAAGGGTACCTAGACCTGGAGTTGTGCAGAGAAACCACTGATTGGGAAATGTTGACTACGAACTTCTAGAAGGACTTCAACTTTGAGGATGAGAGCCCGCTGATCCATGAGGCATTGCAGATAATTAAGGAACGCATATTCAGGGAAGACTGTCCTCACATAAATATGACATTGGAGGAATTCTTCGGGGCAGATCACGTTCCTGCGCACCTACACTCAGAATGGAAGGAACATGAAGAACACGTTATCGAGTGTTACAACCTAGCTGAGGACATTGATGATAGAAATGAAGACGATGACGATGATCCGTGCAACATAAACATACCAGAATCGGAGGGTGCACGCGACGTATAAGGACCTCCGTTAGAAATCCCAGATATGAGCAGACCAGTAAAGACACAAAAGGTGAATATTGGCACAAAAGAAGAACCGAAGTTCGCAGCAATTGGAGATTATTGGGACAATCATACTGTTGCAGAGATAGCAGACACTCTACATGAGTATTAGGAACTGTTTCCGACAAAATTTACAGAAATGAAAGGAATTCTGGGAGACCTAGGAGTCATGAAAATACCTTTGAAGCCAAGTGCAAAGCCTGTGAAGCAGAGACCGTACAGACTAAATCCGCGCTACAAAGAAAGAGTATGCGCAGAGCTGGATAAAATGCTTGAAGCAGGAATCATCGAACCTGTCGAGGAATCAGAGTGGATTAGTCCCATGGTCGTTCAAGACAAGAAAGCGAAGGGTGAGATCAGGATTTGTGTTGATCTCAGAAAAATGAATGATGCTTCCATGCACGACCCATTTCCTACTCCTTTCACAGATGAAGTGCTTGATAATGTTGGAGGGAATGAGGCCTATTCTTTTATTGATGGTTTTTCGGGGTATCATCAGATAAGGATTCATCCCGCAGACAGGCATAAGATGACTTTTGCTACAGAATGGGGGTCGTTCTAGTACATAGTAATGCCTTTTGGCTTGAAGAATGCACCTGCCATATTTTCCATAGTGGTCGTCGCAGCATTTAAAGAGAGTTTATGCATAAGTTTCTCGAAGCCTATTTTGATGATTGGACTGTGTTTGGTCTATTGAAGAACCATTGTGCGAACCTCAGAATGATGCTTGAGAAGTGTCAACAGCACCAGATCTCTTTGAATCTAAAGAAGTGTATTTTTTGTGTTCCATATGGGATTCTACTTGGGCATATTGTTTGTAAGCAGGGATTGATGGTAGATCCTGCGAAGATTGCCATTATTGTGAATTTGCCAACACCAAATTCAGTCAAGATGTTGTGCTCTACCTTAGGCCATACTAGATACTACAGGAAATTTATAAAGGGTTACGCACAGATAACCGTAGTAATGGAAAAGTTGCTAAAGAAAGATGCACCGTTCATTTGGAACGCAGAATGCAAACAAGGTTTTGATACACTAAAAGAAAAGATGGTGACTGCACCGATTCTAGTCTTTCCAGATTGGACGAAGCCATTTCACGTCCATGTTGGTGCATCATGCATTGCCTTGGGAATCATATTAGCTCAGCCAGGAGAAGGAGGTATTGACCACCCTATTGCATTTTCGAGCAGGAAGCTGTCAACAGCAGAGAAGAACTATACTACTACCGAGAGGGAAGGCCTTGCAATGGTATATTCCCTACAGAAATTTAGGAATTACTTGCTTGGTGCGCACTTCCTTATGTTCACTGACCATTCTGCGTTGAAATACTTGGTCAATAAGCCAGTGTTAGGGGGGCGCATATGCAGATGGCTACTGTTGTTCTAGGAGTATGATTTTGAGATTGTTGTTAAGATAGGTAGACTGAACTTGGGACCTGATCATCTGTCAAGGATTGAGTCAGGAGAAGAGCCAACGAACATTGAAGACAGTCTACCTGATGCACAACTATTCGCTATACAGGTTGTCGATGATTATTATAGGGATATCATTAATTTTTTAACAATAGGGTTGACACCACAGGAATTATCTGTCCAGCAGAAGAAGCAGCTAGTGGTGCGCGCCACAGACTTCACTATAATTGCAGGTCAGTTATACAAACTCAGATCAGATGAAGTCCTGCGCAGATACGTACTAGATCATGAGAAACCATTTATTCTAGTAGATGCGCATTCAAGGGTCGCGGGAGGTCACTATGCAGGAAGGGTTACCATGCAGAAGATATTGCGCGCAGGGCTATGGTGGCCCACGATCCACAAAGATTCCAAAGAACACTGCAGGAACTGTGATGTCCGTCAAAGGACAGGGAAACCTTCACGAAGGTATGAGATGCCATTAAACCCACAGTTGACCTTGCAGTCGTTTGAGAAATGGGCAATTGATTTTTTGGGTCCTATAAACCCACCAAGGAAAAGAACAGGTGCAAGGTATATTATTACTGCTACTGATTACCTCACCAGATGGGTAGAAGAAAAGCCAATAAAGGACTGCAGTGCAATTCATTTTTGAAGAAATATTGTCAATATTTGGCTGTCCAAAGATTTTGATGAGTGACCAAGGTACTCACTTTTTGAACAAGACCATTGAAGCACTTACAGAGGAATTCCACATTCGTCATCAGTGCAGTACCCCATATCATCCACAGGCAAATGACACTGTTGAGGCTTTCAATAAAATTCTAGAGAACGCACTGACTGAGATCTGCGTGTCTCCTCTGTGTTATGGGCATACAGGACTACATGCAAGAAATTGATAGGACCGACTCCCTTTTGGTTGGCTTATGGGTAGGAAGTTATAATGCCAATGGAATATATTGTCCCTAGTTTAAGGATTGTTGCGTTCACAGTGTTGGCAGACCGCGCAGCATTAGAAGAAAGGTTGCTACACCTTGTTGGGTTGGAGGAATACCGCTTCATTGTTGGCTTCCACCAGCAAGTTCAGAAAGACCGCGAGAACGCTTGGCATGATCGCCATATAAAGAACAAGTGCTTTCAGGTAGGTGACCTAGTCCTCCTGTATGATAGCAAATTCATGAAGTTTCCTGGTAAATTTAAGATGCATTGGCTTAGTCCATATACTGTGATACATGTTACTAACACTGGTGTAGTCCAGTTAGCCAATTTAGCTGGCGATACTCTACCAACTTTGATAAATGGAAGCAGGCTAAAGCTGTATCATGACAACCTTGCTTCGTAGAATTTTGAATAATAAGCAAAGGAAGAGATTTCCAAGTGTCAGGTACAGTTGAAATTGGACACTGGAAATGTAAAGGAGTCTGTACATGTATGATAAGTAGAACAATGTGTGTACTATGCAGCACTGCTGAAGCTGCGCGGAAGAAAAAAAAAACAGAAGGAAGAAAAGAGAAAAAGGAACCGCGCAGTTGGAAAATTGTGGCACTGCGAAGTAACTACGTAGGATCGCAGATGGCTTGCCACGCAGTTTGGCGCAGCACTCAGAAAAATAGCCGTTACAAACTTGTTTGAGAAAAATAGCCGTTACATGACCGTTGCAATGAACTGCTTCAACATTTAACAAAAAGATAGTTGTTCTGAACACGCTGACGACTGAAGGGACTGGAGGATTCACTCAAATTCGCCAATGGACACTACATTAAATTCCCATCTAGCCATTGGAAGGCGCGGAGGGGACTCAACTGCGCCTATAAATAACGCCACATAAGGACTCGCGGGAATTACCAGACACTTAGAATTTTCATGCCTTCACTCTTGTGTTAGCAATCCTTAGTCATATCTCAGAAACACTTGCCTACTCTTGCCAGTGAATGTCCAAATCACCAAACAGAGAAGAAGAGATTACACTTCAAGAAGCAATCCGAGTCTTTCAGCACGGGGGGATTGCAGAGTTAATGAAAACCCTTGCCAAGAAGGTTGTACTTGAACCTGGTCAAGCATCTAGAAGATCACCTCGCCATAATCCAATCATGTAGGACAAAGGGAAAGATAAAGGGAAGGACGTAACTGCACCACGAAGCAAGATTCTAAAGACGGGCCAAACGGTGCAAAGATCACCGGTCTTTTAGAAGGAACCCTTGAAGCTGACACCAGAGTATATATCACCACGGGCGTTGGATTCCCCAGTATTTAAATTTCCCAAGAGTACTAGATATGAAATCCCATTGTCACCGATTTCAAAACATGTAGAGGTTGCCAAAAACCTACTCGAAAAGATCGCAGACTGTAAGTGGGAAGATTTTGACCTCCTAGGCATGCAAAAGGAAGAGCCCCACGTGCCTAAGTACCCACAGTTCTAGCCTAACCAATATATGTGCTGGAAAAAGGATACCAAGGGAAATTTTAACTTGGTTGACGAAAGCTGGCTGACACTTGTCGTTCAATCAGGGTTGTTGAACTTGGTAAGGTTACCACAATTTGATCGATCACCAGAAGTGAATGTGGTGGTTCGCACGCCGATGGCGCGAATTTACCAGGGATATTTGTGGCTCGACAGAAATGTCGATATAAACATTGATTTGATCCACCGCATTACGGGGTTAAGCAAGTGTGGTAAGGATCCCAAGCTATTATTCCAGGGGAAGAATAAGGAGAAAGAGGCGGTCGAAAAGATGAAGAAAAATCATGCATTGGTGAAAGGGAAAATAGGATTTCCCATAGAAGAAATTGAAGACAGAGTGACAAGATTTGTCACCCAGCTGCTCGCAAGAAAAATCATCAGAATAGCTAGGCCTCCGGAGGTTCCTGCGGGCATAGCACTACTTGGTGCCGCAGCAGCTGAAGCCACCGAATTCAATTGGTGTCAGTATCTTCTTAATGAGTTCTTGGATGAGCTCAATGATACCCAAGAGAATGGTGGACAGTTCCACTTTACATAACTGATCATCCTCATCGCCTTGTCTAGATGGAAGGAGCCAAAGGACTGTGTGGGTGTCATTACAGAAACCAACGATCCTAGAGGCTTCCATTATGTCAACCTCTAGGCAAACATCAACGCAGAGCGATAGCACGTGATAGCTGAAGTTTTCTATCAATATTACACTCAGTTGCGCGATGTGATCACTGCTACGGCCTGCATCACGAAGTAGGTAACGTCGAAGTACATTCACATTCTTGATTTCATGGCGGACATGCGATGTATCTTTATTTCACCCAAAGAAAGAATGAAGAAGCCGGAATGGTACGGGGGTAACTACCATATGTATGAGGATGACATTGAAATCCTCATGAAGGACTAGTCGGCCGAATTCTGTGTTGAAGTCATGGATGTTGAAATAGACTCTGAAGAAGACGAGCCAATCCCGCTGTCATGCCCGATTGTTGAAGAAACATGGAAGTGAAAAGAGCCTGAAACCTCGTAGAAGCCGAAGGCACAGAAGAAGATGAAGGCCACAAAGACTCAATCTGACACAATCCCAATCGAGGATTCCGAACCTTATTTCCAATCCACATGTTGCATCTCAATACATGCACAATAGATTCAAAATATTCCTTCAAGAGGTTCTTCAAAAAGGGCTTTCTACAAAAGACTACTGGTGCAGGTTGGTAACAAATCATATTCTCATCAAAGTTGCATATATTCAAAACCTCAAATGTACCTTCCTAATATTTATAATTTCCATGTAGGTATGAATGGAAACATAGGGGCTCTGCGCATATACATGGATTCTTATGGCTTGAAAATGCACCCAATATGGACATGTTAGATTGGGTGAATGTTACCAAGGTCGAAGATGCAAAAAAAATACTTTGAAAAATATGTTACTGCATGGAATCCTCGATCCAACCATTTTACAACCCCATGTACATCACTCAAATGAAAACTTTTCCTACTATTCTCATTTTTGCAATTTCACCAGATAGCAAACTCTTCCAAGGCTATATAGTGGTGAACAACCCTTTTTGTTCATCTATTCCTCTTTGTCAATGAAAACAAATTTCCCTTCTTGAGAAACTATTGCAGAAATGTTTATATGTAATGTGTAATTTTCAATGGATATTATTGGGATTCATTTTCTCTTAAAAACCTAAATGCTTGTTCATATTTTTGTAACGGTGCTATATTTTACTACTTTTTTAGTTCAATGCTCTTCAGTTTCCTTGTTGAAAATGGATTTTCAAGCTAAGCTCATAATGGATTACCCCAAGTAGTTGTGATATAAATATTAATCTCAGCTGATTTGTAAACTGTGTACTCTCTTTTACATTCATAAAAACAAAGCAGTCAAGCAAAGCGACCTCTCCTCATCTACCTCCACGTTGAATAAATACAACCTTTATATTGAGAGCTACGACCACTCCTATTGTGTTGTAATTCTGCATTTTATTTTGCTTTTTTGTGAACTATCTATATTGTCAGAAGATGTGTGAATCTTTGATGCGGTGAGTGTCATTGATAACCAGTTACTTTCCTTGGTTTATTAGTGATTTTCAGAACATTAGTTCATGTAGTGACAGGTCTGTTCACCTTTACATGGTTGAGAAGGATGTAAAGTTTTTATTGTGGATGAAATCTTCAATGAGAAGAAAGAAACATATTTGGGTTTCCCATTATATCTTCCATTCTTGAAGCAAGCATAACGAAGATTCATTTACAACTTAGATTGTATCAAGAGCTAGTCCATGAAAGAGTTCTATACCTATACTTGTATATGGAGATTCCTAAATTTATTGCTACAACACATGGCATGAAAGCAAACTTTTGTTTACAAGTAGTTTGTGCAGTTTAGGAGCTATTATAATCATTGTTTTCATTGATATTATTGCATAAATATTTTTTCAAATTGCTTATATATTCCAGATATAGTAATAATCTATAGTGTTGAGATTACTACTACAGAGATTGTGAGAAAAACAATTGTAGTTGGCTCACTGTGTTGATGAACTTAACATTATTTTTTGTTATGGGTTGAGTGCCTATGTCTTTGTAATCTGAGATTGTTACAAACTTTTCTCTTTTCCTACCAGTATCATTCGCTGCCTATGCCTATGTTTTTGTTCCTTCTAACTTTCATCTTTTCCTACGGGCGTTCATTTTTGCCCCTCAAGGGGCAAATGCTAGTTATTAACAACTTGTGCTTCAAAATGATTTACAAATGAATGAAGGTTGTGACCAATTCCAAAGTAAACGTTAATAACTATTAACTAGGATGAAGGTAATGACTATTAATTAAAGAAATGTCTTTGATTTTAATTTTTTTTAAAGTCTTTCCTTTACACAATTAGGTTGTTTTTTTTTTCAACATTCTTTTGCACCATAATTACAATTGTTAATACCTATTCTCTTATAGCTATTAGGAAAATTGGTTTAAGCTTAAAAGAAGCTAATGGGTTTTAAATGTGGTGGATACAATGGATATTTTGGATAACCTTTATGGTGGGTGTCGTTGTTGCTACAACTTATCATCGGCACATGGTCCGAGCAATTGCCATTAAGGCCCTGGAAGCCTTCCATGGAAACCCACAAGTCTAGCTTCGTTTTGTGCACAAGTGTGAAAATAAAGGCATGGGTTTAAAAACCTTTGAAGGCTTTGGCAGGCTACAGAATGTGAGATATATCTAAGGAGGATTATGTGATAGCTTCCATTGGAGTATGAATTCATTTTTGGAGGATCTGTATCTGCATTCCAATATTAAGATGTTGGATATACTATATAGAATTTAGGTTATTGAAGGCTGGTTTGTTATTGTTCATGATGTATGTGATAAATGGCTAGCAATTAAATATTCATATTCATGTTCTATCCATGAGTGTGCCATGTAATAGGAATTCCTTTTAATATATTTCAAGTTTATTTTGTAGAGTTTTTGTGTATATGTCAGTACTTATTCTCACATTGGTATATCATTTTGATTTAATGGTGAAGCGGAATACATAAATTTCACATGAAGACATCCCCAATCTGTCATATGACATAGTCGCGAATGATTTTTCAGTGATTTCTCAAATATATATTCAATCATCTTAGTTGGAAACATGTCACATCCAGAATGGTCCTTAATGAATTCCTTCTAATTGCATGCAATTAAAATGCTTACAAAATTTATATTTTTATAGGTTTTTAGATTTTTAGATGTACATATACGGATCAACACTTATGTATGCGCATATATGGAAGTGTTTTTGTATATGTGCATATATGGAAGCACTTTTGTATATGTGCTTCCATAGAAGCGCATATACGAAAGTGCTTCCATATATGCGCATATATGGAAGCACGCATATACATATGCTTAATGAGGGGTTTCATGAAAACAGTTATAAAAAAACAATATGGTAACATTTACTATTGATTGTTCTACTTTGCACATTACAACAATATAAAATAAAAATAAGACAGAGTGCCTATTTTTTGTCATTACACTAATCTATTGTAAATTTCTTATTTCCTGGACAATAGGCGGTAGTGTGAATATCTGTGGTATTTCTATTTATTCATAAATTTTGGAGGTTGAATCAAGTAGTCTTGTTATAATATCCCAAAATGATATTTTTTCCTTTTTGTTGTGCTGTAGATGGCTTCTAGGCTTATGTCTCAACATAATATCAAAGTAAACCCTGATCTTTGCATGCATGCAGATCTGTAACCCAAATAATACTGAAATGCTAGAAACTAGGAGGAATTAATGCATGTACATACTAGTATGTAGATATGCTAATGTTGATGAAGATGATCCCAGCATGCAAGAATTGTGGCGGAGGAATAGGAAGATAAGCCAAGTCGTCCTCCAATAGATAAGTGCGCCCTCCTCCAAGCTCAGAATGCTCCTCAATAAATGGTAGATCATTGATGAAGCTCTAGATAATGTGCAATAGGGTTATAGTTTCCCTCTGAAGATGATGGAAGATGCATGCAGAAGAAGTGATGGCTCAATAGCCAAAAACGTGAGTCTCCTCCCAAGTAGATTTTCCCTCAAGCATACAAACGTACTCCAATGATGGTAAGTGTCAATAACTCTCTCAATGGTCCAACTAAGAAGCCCTTCTTCCAGGGGAAGGGTAATAGGGGGTGCTCTGAGAAGAATGGAAGCTGCATGCAGAGAAACTGAGCCCTGGATGCTGCAATGCAAATAGGAGGCTATCTAGACAATGCGCCCATCCAAGGGAGAGCAAGCCCACAGTATAACATAAAAGAGAACTCTGCAGAATCTGAATGATAGTAATACCTGATGATGAACAATGTTGAACCTGGATGATCCAACCTGATGATGAACTAGGGAAGATAGATTTCCCTATCGAAATACACCAGTTAGCTGAGCATGCACTCAACCCCAACTTAGCTCGCTGAGCTCTCCAATTCGAATCCTCAAATCAATAATCAGATAAGTGTGTTTCTCCATTCACTTTATCTTTCTTTTATAACTCTCAACTGCAAATAACCTAATTAGGTCACTTTACCTTCTAATTTGCATTTGACTTGCATGCAGGTTCCTGGAGACTCAATCAGATGCATGCATCATGAAATAATGCTCAGATGTCATGCATGCAGGTGGCCTTTGGCTCAGGTGGCCCATGTCTACCAAATGATGATATAATATCAATGCCCTAGATCTTCTTATATGGCATCAATCCTCAGCTGATTCCTTGACTGTCGGTGCCCGCTCGAACCTATGGGAATCAAATAGGTTAGCGGGATGGTCCTCAATGCTTAAGCAGAAGAGGACATTATAGTCCTCCCCGCTTGAATTTGCTTGTCCTCAAGCAACTATAAAGATGGGTGTTGTAATACCTGCTCTCCCTCCCAAGTGTCCTCCTCTATAGGCAGATATCTCCACTGAACCAAGTAGTCTCTGATGATCCTGTTCCTCAATTTCCGCTCTCGCACCTCTAGGATGCACTCGGGAATCAGAATCAATTGCCCCTCATCATCAAGGGGGGGCAGCTCTGAAGATGTAACAATCTGCTGACCGACTGCCTTCTTGAGATTGGAGACATGAAATACGTTGTGAATATTGCTCTCTGGGGGTAGTTCTATCTCATATGCTACCTCTCCGACCTTTCAAATTATCTTGTACAGACCATAGAAGCGAGGTTTGAGTTTTTTTGCTCCTTTCTTTTTTAGAGATGATTGTCGATAAGGTTGGAGGCGTAAATAAACGAGGTCTCCTACCTTAAAACTGCATTCAATCCTGTGCTTGTTTGCATATATCTTCTGTTGATTTTGAGTAGACTGTATTTTCTTTCTGAGTATTCTAAGGATGTCTTGACTCTCTTGAATCCACTCTTTGGCCTTGGGGGGATTTCTATCACCAAATACCAAATACACAAAAGTTAGGGCGTCGTATCCGTATAGAGCTTGGAAAGGAGTCATCCCAATGGTCATATGGTGGGTTGTATTGTAGCAATGCTCACCTAAGTGTAGCCACCTGATCCATGTCCTCTGCTGGCCTGCTACGTAATTCCTCAAATACCCCTCAATCCACTTGTTAACTATCTCAGTTTGTCCATCGCTCTGTGGATTATAACTCATGCTCATAGATAACTCAGTTCCCACCAATCTGAAGAACTCTTTCCAAAAGGCTCTAGTGAATTTGCTATCTCTATCACTGACAATGGTCTTGGGTAACCCGTGGAGTCTGAATACCTCTCTGAAGAATAGTTCCGCCACCTATGCCGCTAAATAATATGAAGGAATGGAAAAGAAGTCAACGAACTTGGTCAACCTGTCCACCACTACGTACAAGCAGTCTCTACCCTGAACCTTGGGAAACCCTGAAATGAAGTCCATGGAGATGCTCTCCCACTTCTGCTTGGGAATAGGCAAGGTTTGTAATAAACCAGCCGGGTGGGTGTGCTGTATTTTATTCTGTTGGCACAAGCTGCACTCTCTCACATGTTGTATCACATCATTCTTGAGGCCCTTCCATGAGAACCTCTCTCTAGTCTGTCTGTAGGTCTTGAGAAACCCTTGATGTCCTGCTAATGGTGAATCATGCGATGCCTGCAAAATCTTCTTCTTGAGGGAAGACTCTGGAACTAAGAAGATTTTGTTCTTGTAGTATATGATGTCATCAATAATCCGGTACCTGTCATCCTGAATCTATCCATCCGATAGCTCGCAAGCAAACTTATATTTGGAGTACTCAACCAAAAGATGAGATCTCCAATCTGATGAGATGCTCATAAGGGATAAAGTAGCGAGCCGTCTAGAAAGTGCATCGACCACTACATTGTTCTTTCCCTTAATGTACTCAATCTCGAAGTCATAGGCCTGAATTTTGCTCACCCATTTCTGTTGCCTCTCATTTAAATCTTTCTGCTCGAAGAAGTATTTCAAGTTGTTATGGTATGTCTTAACTTTGAATCTGCCACCCACTAAGTACTGCCTGAACTTGGTTAGTGCATGGAGAATGGCTAACATCTCTTTATCATATATCGAATAGTGGAGCTCATAGTCTTTGAGCTTCTTGCTCTCAAATGCAATGGGGTGGTTGTTCTGCATCAATACTGCCCCAATTCCCTCTCCTGAAGCATCACATTCTATCACGAAGGGTTGATCAAAGTCTGGTAGAGCTAATACTGGACATGAACTCATTACCTTTTTCATTTTCTCGAATGTCTCTCGTGTTGTCTTCGACCAAATGAATGCCCCCTTCTTGGTAAGATCTGTGAGGGGTGCGGTCATCTATGAGAATCCACTGACATACCTCATGTAGTAGGTGCAAAGTCGCAAAAAGCCCTTCAGTTCTGTCACCTTTTTAGGTGTAGGCTAATCCAATATGGCCCGAATCTTCTCTAGGTGCACCTGGACCCCGTTGGCCCCTATCACATACCCTAAATATAACATCTCCTGCATGTCGAACTCACATTTGGACATTTTGGCATATAGTGACTGCTCCTGTAGGATGCCAAGTACCTCGTCCAGATGTCTCAAATTTTCTTCCCAAGTTCTACTATATATCAATATGTCGTTGAAGAATACCAGAAGATACTTACGTAACTGATTCTTGAATATGTTGTTCATGCATGATTGGAAATTAGCTGGTGCATTAGTGAGCCCAAATGGAATCACTAGAAACTCATAATGTCCGTAGTGGCAATGGAAAGCGGTCTTTGGAACATCCTGTTCCTTAACCTGAATCTGATGGTAACTTGAGCGAAGGTCAATCTTGGAAAAGTACTTTTCCCCCTGTAGTTCATCCATCAACTTATCAATCCTGGGGATGGGATACCTATTTTTTATGGTCTTCTTGTTGACTGCCCTGTAGTCAATGCACATGCTTAAGGTTCCATCTTTTTTCTTCATTAGCACTACTAAAGATGCAAATGGACTGGAGCTAGGTTTGATGTACCCTAGCTTGAGCAGTTGTTTGATTGTATTCTCTATCTCATATGTGTACCTCTTGGGATGTCTATAAGGAGCGGCGATAATTGCTTGAGACCCCTCCTCTAACTCAATAACATGCTCAAATCCCCTATCTGGAGGTCGACCTGCTGGGAGATCTCTGAATACTGCTTTGTGCTTCTACAGTAAGGCCTCTATATCTGTTGGATGTTGTGTGGCCTTATCTAGTGGTTTCCTGAAGGTAACCAAGCACTCTGCTTCCCACTCAATATCTCCTTGTCAGAGTACTGCCTCCATCCTGTGTGATGTCATTGCTGTGGGAAAGTAGGTATTCATCCCTCTCAATACTACCTTCTATCCCTCTGCCCCTGTGAACTCCATCTCCATGGTCTGGTAGTTCATGGAATACTTCCCTATGGAATACAGCCATTGAACTCATAATACCACATTCATGTCAGGTACATCTACCACATAGAATGTCTCTATCACAGTATAATTCCCAAGTGTTACTTTTAATTTAGGAATCCTCTAACTACACTCCATGGTGTGACCTGCTGCAGCTATTGAAAATCCATCAAAACTCTCAGTTTGGATGCCTTTCCTTTTAACCCATGCAGCATCAATAAAATTGTGGGATGCCCCACCGTATATCAACACTCCCACTCTGTGGCCATCTACGGTACCCCTGATCCGGAGAGTGTGGAATCTAGGGACCCCTGTCAAGGTAGCAATAGTACCTCCTGAGGGTTGTCCTTCATCAAATGTCTCTGGTGTCACTCCCTACTACTGATCCTGGTAATCCTCATCCTCCCCACTGTCTGAATAGGCCTCTATGTAGTAGGCCTTTCCCTTCCCTGAACATCTGTGACCTGGTTCCCAGGGGTCATGACAAGTGAAACATAAATTTTTTCTTCTAAGGTCCTGGCGAGTATCTTTATCCATCCATTCTTTCTTGGGACACTCTTTCTGGAAGGGTTTCCTCTCTTTTTCTTTGATAGGTAAATTAGTTATGGGAGGAAATCTATTCTTGGGTACTGCATCCTACAATTCTCTAGTCCGAATGATGGCATCGACTAGGATGTTGGGTCTATAGGACTTGACCCGTCCCCGTAAGGGCTTAGTGAGAGCCTCTGTAAATAGCATAATAAATCTGCTCTCTGAAATATCTGTCACCATGACTGCCACCCTCTGAAACTCTAAAATGAATGCATTTGCACTACCCATCTACTTGTGCTTTTCCAGCTCTCTAAAATGCACCTCGGGGTCCTTCCGGTCAAATCGCTCAATGAGCCTCTGTGTAAAGTCGGAATATGAAGTGATGGTGTTGTGACCCAATGTCACCAACCTGTAGTACCACCACTCATAGGCCTCTCCATCCAAATGCAAGGTAGCCAGTTTAATGGCATATGTCTCAATCATCGGGTTGAGCTGGAAGTATGTATCCAACTTATGTACCCAATTCCAGGCTGGGCCACCCCGGGTACCCTCAAAGGTAGGGATAGTCAGTTTCCCTACGGTGCATTGTAACTCATAGTTTTGGGTGAATGGCCTATTGTAATTTCTGGGTCTGTTCTTACTTTTAAAGTGGCAGAAGCCAGTGAAGGTCATGGTTGAATGGAAGTCATCTCCTAAGGCTCTATACTCCCTCAGATAGGCACTCATGGATTCTTTTGGTTCTACTGGTGCTAGAGGCACTGCAACTAGACTATCTAAGAAGTGAGGCATGGTAGGTCAGGATGGATTTTTGTATATATGGGGATGGATCTACATGTTGGTATGTAAGTGTTCCCCACTACTATTGGTGGATACCCTATCGCTATTGGGAAACAAAGGGTTGTGTGGGGGGGGGCATTTTTCTCTGTCATCTGTCCGAAGGTACTCATCATCTCTTTCTTTCAAGTAGTGATATCTTTTATAGTTGTGATGAGACTATTGAGGGTTGTTTATCATCCTCGACCATTGTTTCTTTGCCCTTTCCAAACTGATACTCTCTATCCCCCATTTCTATATCCTCTAATTCTTCTTCTCCTCTATCACTGTTTCTAAACCTCTGTCTTCGGTAAGTAATGTTGTATGGGTCTTTTGAATTCATTTACAATTTTGCATACCCACTGCTGGCAAGGAACATGCTTTGATACCACTGTAATATCCCAAACTGATATTTTTTCTTTTTTGTTGTACTGTAGATGGCTAGTAGGCTTATGTCTCAATAGAATATGAAAGCAAACCCTAATCTCTGCATGCAAATATGTAACCCAAATAATATTGAAATGCTAGAAAGTAGGAGGAATTACTGCATGTACATACCAGTATGTAGATCTGCTAATGCTGATGAAGATGATCCCAGCATGCAATAATTGTGCCGGAGGAATAGGAAGATAAGCCAAGTCGTCCTCCAATAGATAAGTGCACCCTCCTCCAAGCTCAGAATGATCCTCAATAAATGGTAGATCACTG
Organism: Larix kaempferi; assembly: GCA_027924585.1. Lineage (NCBI taxonomy): Eukaryota > Viridiplantae > Streptophyta > Pinopsida > Pinales > Pinaceae > Larix > Larix kaempferi. The sequence continues at coordinate 14,878,950 of BSBM01000539.1, forward strand.
ATGAAGCTATGGATGATGTGCACTAGGGTTATAGTGCCCCTCTAAAGATGATGGAAGATGCATGCAGAAGAAGTGATGGCTCAATAGCCAAAAACGTGAGTCTCCTCCCAAGTAGATTCGCCCTCAGGCATGCAAACGTCCTCCAATGATGGTAAGTGCTGATAACTCTCTCAATGGTCCAACTGAGAATCCCTTCTTCCAAGGGAAGGGTAATAGGGGTGCTCTGAGAAGAATGGAATCTGCATGTAGAGAACCTGAGCCCTGGATGCTGCAATGCAAATAGGAGGCTATCTGGACAATGCACCCATGCAAGGGAGAGCAAGCCCACAGTATAACATAAAAGAGAACTCTGCATAATCTAAATGATAGTAATACCCGATGATGAAAAATGTTGAACCTGGATGATCCAACCCGATGATGAACTAGGGCAGATAGATTTCGCTTCCGAAATACACCAGTTAGTTGAGCATGCACTCAACCTCAACTTAGCTCACTGAGTTCTCCAATTCGAATCCTCAAATCAATAATCATATAAGTGTGTTTCTCCTTTCACTACTATACATGGAGAAACACATTTATACCTAATCAATAATCATATAAGTGTGTTCAATACTAGACTACGACTTTAGTAGAAATAGAAAGAGAATGGGTTAGACAAATTTTATGAGAAAAAAATTGTATTAGATATATCAAAAGGCTTTCGCAAAAAATCATTTTATTTTGTATTGCATGATTGTACATACTATTGGTTTTAGGTTGAGACCAAGGTTGTTGTGCAAGGGCCAATAAAGTCCCATTGTAGTCTATATGTGTTGGAAGTGTCAATCCTCCCAAAGGGAGAAAGTCTCATCCAAAGCATAGCCAAGACTTGTGGGAGATGGGGAAAATACTATAGGATAGACATGACTTACTACCTATTATTATCTTAGTATCCAAGTATTCCTTATGTACAAAAATAAATTCCATGCAAGACATACGAGATAGGAACCATTATAAACACCTTAGAAAGATTCCACTAGATGAATAAATATTAATAAACCATATTCAACATTTAGACACAATACACTTAAATTTCAAGGGGACCCCAAACATGTTCCTTTTATTCATATTCATCAAGTATAATAGAATCCTACAACATCACAACAAAAGAACTCCAAGTAGATTTATCTTTAGTAGGGATCAATACAAACAATCACTCAACCTATAAACTTACACCCTATCACAAAATAGTCATAGCAACAATAACCCTTATTGTGGTGGAACAATAATCCCTTTCCCTTAGCCTCAATGGGATACAAAATGGATAAGGATAATCAAGTTTATCCATTACCTAGGTCAATGCATTAATTGTATTCCATATCTTTAGCCATTGATGGTATCCGACTTGCACTCCATCTTGTTCATGTCTTTGTTGCATCATCTACAATACTCCCTGTGATCTTCCATCACTCTCCTTTGACTATCCATCTTCTACAATCGTGTATCCAAAAATGAAGGGACCAACAATGTTTGATTGTAGTCCTTTTTACAATACAAATATAATTGTTTCTATTATAGAAAAATATTTAAACATGGGTTTTTACATTGGAAGACTAATATATTTATTAGTTTACATCACCCATGTTGACCTTAATTTTTATAGGCCTTAAGGAGAACAGAGAGCCGACCTCACCTTAAGGAGAGGATAGAGGTGGATTCAATCCACATGTGTATATAAGTAGTTAATTATTTTTGGGTGAGAATGCTTACTTGCTTAATTTTATCCTCTCCTGGGTGAGCATAGAGGAATATCCCATGAAAGCCAACTTTCAACCTGTTTCCAAGCTTCCCCAAAGAATTTGAGCATAAAGAAACAATTGTTTTAAAGTAGTGAATAGATTCAATGACAAGTTAGAAAGAAGATTGATGTACGATTTGATCAATGTGAATTCATTGAAGAATTTTGTGGGTTATAAGGGTTTTCCATGGGGCATCACCCTCTAGATTGTTAACCACCCGTTTGGCTGCCAATATTTTTCCTTGAGTAAATATATCAATAATCCCAAGTCCATCCTCATGCTTTGGCATTCAATATTGTATGCCATACAAAACATCTCTTTGGAGACCTTTATTTCAACTTGCTTGTTGCCAATAGTTTGTAGAAACCTTAGAAAAGAATGCAGCCTTTGCTTGAAGCCTGGAACTTTGTTTATTGTATTTGTAAAAATAGTCCCAAATTCAATCCAATCTACCTCATTACTCTTCTACTAGCTTTGTCATAGTTTTGCAGCCTTCCTTTCATGGATTTAAAGACTTGAACTAATGTCCTGACCTCACCACATTCTCAATGACTTGCATTTTTTTTTTTGCATGGAAATATATCATGCATAGTGGGGTTGGGTTTTAATTAGGTTTGGAAGCATGTGGATAATATTTGGTTGAATAAACATTTGTTGACCAACTTGGAACATGCACATTTGCATTCCATATGGAGTGGCGATTCTTTTTTAGAATAGTTTTAAGTGCATTGAAATAAACAATACACATTTAGAGATTTTAACCCTCTAATTTGGTAAGGTGTGTGCATAAATGAGGTGTTGGTGGACCCTTGTAATAGCATGGAGAGATAAATAAGGATCGACGTGTTGGTGGTCCCTCGTATTAACATTGATTCTATTTGTCATGGTTATGAAAAATTTCATTGTTGTTTTTAAAAAATATTCCTAGAGTATGGTGAATTTCTATGTACTATGATAGTTAGAGTGAAGTCCCAAACTACCACCAAAAGAGGGCTTGTTATGTGCTGATTTATTAATATTTATCTTCTATTTACTATTTTTTGTATATGTTTTCCTATTACTATATATGGTTGTATACTTTATAAAAAAATTCTCCAAGACTTCACAATATTTTATTATTTAGTAAAAGATTCTCCAAGACTTTACAATGTTTTATAATTTAGTGAAAGATTTGCCAATATTTTAAAAGGTTATATAATTCAATGAGATATTCCCCCAAAAATTATATATACATAATATAACATTGATAAAATACCCTTCATAATTTCCTCTATATCATGGGGATTCAACCATTTATTATACATAGAAATTTAGGGGAGCTTCTTAAAATTTTCCCTCGTAGGAGTATCTTTGATAAACAATTGTGATTATGATTCTCCAAAATTCAAAGTTAATAATAAATTTAATAGTGAACCAAAGTCATCAACATTTGTTCAGAACCTACGAAGGCTGTTTGAAGGTTCAGATCAATTTTGAACCCCCCTCGTAGCCACCTACAGGGTCAATTTATTAGAAATACATTACAATATCATCTATTAATTTATGGTAGGGAACAAAGGAATAAAACCACTAGACTTCTGCCTATAAGGCAGGTGCTCTTTCATTGAGCTAGCATCCTTTAAAAATTGAGGAGAAGGGCAATATTAACACCAGATTGCATCATTTGTAATTCTAGCTACCAATTCCAACATTCAAAATTGCACTTTATATTTTGCGGCAATGAGAGAAATGTTCCAATCCAAGTAAATGCTTATCCACTTTCTTATCTCCTACAGTTACACTAACAAAAGAACTTAAAGAACCAAGTAGGTAGTTAAAATAAGAGGTTATGTTGTTGCTACAACCATTTCCCCAAATTTTTCCTAAAATTGTAGTCCCCCCCTTTAATTTTTGAGAAGGATTACAATTTAGTGCATTCTAATTCACCTTTGACACTTAGTTTCTCCTGAAAATCAAGCAAAGAAAGCTATCTTTTGGATAAGTATAAATGGGTTTTTTTGCACCGAAACGATCGGAGAAACTTGTCCAGTTTCCTTGATACGATCGGAGAAACTCGTCCAGTTGCACCAATACAGTCGGAGAAATATTTTTTGTTTTGGATGACATTCGTGTTTTGGAGCAACTCGTATTTTCACGCCAAAATGGTTGGAGAAACTCAGCTAACTCCGCTGAAACAGTCAGAGTGCTTTCCAATTGGTATTCCAACACTTAGATCTTTTTTCGAATTTCACTGTTTTGGCGTGAAAATTCCAAATTGACGAAGAAAATTAACGCCGCGATTCGTTTCGGAGAAACTCAGATCTTTGCACCAAAATGGTCACCGATGAAAATTAAGATGAGTCAATGAATCCCCGGCAAAAGTAATCGGCGAAGAAAGTTAAACACCACGACGTGTTTCGGAGAAACTCGGGTGTTTGTGGTGAAACTGTCGGAAGCAAAACTCGAGAAATTATGCTGAAACGGCCCCGGTGAAAAGGAATCGACAAAGAAAATCAAGTGTCACGACATATTTAAGCTAAACTCGGTAAGGGTTGCTGAAACAGTCGCAAACAAAATATTGAACTTGCAAAAGGGCACCGAAAACTGCCATCAACACAAGTTTAAGAACGTTGCCGATGTGTTTCGAGGCAACTGAGCGAGTCGCTTCGAAACGGTTGGCGGCGAATTTTGTCAGCAACGCGGGGAACGGCCTTTTCATGCCAAAACGAACCCGGCCATTTATGACCCCACCAACCTCACCCGTTTGCATTTAATGCTTAATTTTGCAAAAGGTTATATAAAGGGAAAGGGTCATTCTTGTCGGACATTGCAAATCGTCGTTAGTGAAGAAATCACCTCCACCAGTTACCAGACGCCAAGAATCCCAATGCCGTTGAGCTCAACAACCACTCTGCAACTGACAAGTAGGTCTCCTCATTCCTGTATGGTTCTTTTAAGATAATCTTGTGTTTCTTTTGGGTATTTTTTGGGGTTTCTTATGGGGGTATTGACCCTCTTCACTGCCAGTTCATCCATGGCATTCTCACCTATTAGGAAAAACCAATGTTGGGGTTTAGAGTTGTTGTTAAAAGGGGAGTTTTGAACTTCACATATCTAGGGTTTTCTAACCTCACTAGTTTCCCTACCTCTTTTCGAACACCCAGTGAACCCTTCGATGATCCTCCTGTCATTTTAGTTGACAAAACCATGTATTGAGAGTGTTTCTGGCCACAGATGCTAGTTTTTTTTACAAACTCGACCGGATGAGCATAGTGGCCCCCTGCCGCCACGAGAACAACGTAAAAAACCACTTAGATAACCAAAGTGACTTGCGTCACGAATGTTCTCCTAGGCACATGGAGAAGGATGGTCATGCAATTTTCTCGGGCTACTCATCGATACAACCACAAAAAACCGTCCCTGGGTGTATCCCGAGGCCATCCTGTTTTCTGAAATCCCGCAGTAGTCTCCTTGGTAGCTGCTCTGTCGACGACAGATTTGTTGGCTTGAGCCCTAATTTGCGGTTCCCACCACAGTTTGATCGGCTCGCATCTATAAATACCAAAACTTTCACTTAATTCTTTTTCTTCATAGACTGAACCTAATGAATACACTTCGTACAATCCCTTAAGCAAAATATTTTAATTTTTGGCTTAAGCATTGTTGCGAGCTTTTGACCAGAAGATTATAAGTACCGACAACAACTATTTGGTGTTTATTAATGAAAATTGTTGGGAATAATATTTTTGAAGTAATTTTGCATACTTTTCTCAGTTGCATATTATATCCCACACTTGCATATTGTTGAAACAAAGCAAAAAAGACTTGACAGCATGGTAGTAATGGTTGTCAGTAGTATGAAAGAAAATGTTTTACAAACTTCTGTTTGAGTTTTGCTTACACATTGTTTTCATTATTTCATTAATTTAGAAATGCCAAAAAAGAGTGCTAAAAGGAATTCTAAGGAAACCGAGTGAGAATCGGACGTGAAAGTGGTGGTTGATGCTGCAATGGAAACTATGTTTGAAGATACCAGAGCAGTAACGGGAGGCACCCCAAAATATAGATGGGAAGAACTTTATCAGATAATCCGAGACCAAAACATACCGGAGGCATCTCTCGAAGAGATGGTTTTATATCAAAACAGTAAGAAATTTGGCATTACCAAAGCATCCAAATGACCGGAACTGTTTCCTTGCTCACAAGTGATCGGATGGATGTTGGAGTATGGATCATGTCGAAAGCGAAAGGGGAAGGATTTGCATCTTTCCATCCAAGACACATATCAACAACATACAAACTATCGTCACCCAAGGTCATGATGACTGAATATTGGATCAAGGGTGTAAATATGTATCATTTAGATTATGTTAAGAAGATGATAATCACTAGAAAACAGTTAAGGCAGAAAGCAAGTGGAGAGTATGATACTCAAATATTGAGAACCCCATTCAGGATTATAGCTTTAATGCTAAGTAGAATTTTCGGGAGACCTAATGGAAGCATATACAAGCTAAATTGGGTACCCCTAATTTATTACATAGCTTTCCATGGTACTATATTCAATTGGGCGGACATCATCTCAGATAGTCTGGCATCAACCATAGCAGCAGTACAGGAAGGATTAAATTAGAAGAAGGCATAATTTTACATGTCTTTGTATCTTATGGACTGCATCCTTATCATGCATCCATTTCCTAAGCTAGGGTGTATTTGGAACCGGGCAGAATCTCTTGTCCATATGGCCTATCAGATCATGTGGGCCCATAGATATGCAAGCCAATACAAACTCATCTGTGAAGAGTTGATTATGCCTCTTTATTGGTTAATCTTCAATGAGGAACCAATTTGCCTATCCAAAAACGCAATGGCAGTAATAAATGAATACGAAGATTATTATTTTTCGCAAGAAGGAACCTATTTCAGCATGTATGGGTGTTCTAGATCTCCTTCTGTATTTCCAAAGTATGCAACATAATTTGTAGTCCACAAAGAGGCCGTAAGGAAAGTATTCATTAATGGGATTGGAAGTTACTTGCATGCTCATAAGAAGGATTCCTTCCCTTTGTTACCATCCTGTATCGGGGCCTATAAATTTTCAAAGGTTAAAGGTGTCAGAGATTTTGTAAACGATCTAGAAGCATTCGATTTTGGGGAGAAGATTTTTTCAAGAAATGACAGTGATGGGAAGGTTGTTGATCATTGTGCATCAGTTAAGATACACTATGAGTATGTAGATTACTTCGGTAAGGATGAGGAAGCGTTAAGAACAACAAGTAATATGACTGAACTGAACAAACATTTTGTTCAGAAAAGTGGCGCTGGCTCTAGAAAAACTGTCAGTGCTACAACGATGGTGAAACTTCATAAACAAAAGGAACAAGCTATAAAGCTACAAGTGGAAGAAGCAGAGTGAAAGATGAAGGCAGAAGCAGAGCGAAAGCTGAAGGCAGAAGCAGAGAAAAAGCTGAAAGAAGAAATTGAAAATAAGGAAATAGAGGAGGCCAAAAGTTGCAGAAGGGAGAAGAAAAAATACGAATAAAGGAAGAAGAATAACGACAAAGGAAAGAAGAGGAGGAAAAAAGACAAGAAGAACAAAGAGAAGCGGCTGAAAGGAAACAAGGAGAGGATAAGTGCAATGAAGCGGTGGAAAGCATGGAGACTCAAGGAGGAAGTCCAAATACACAACACATGGACTTAGACCCACTTGAAGTATCAGGTGTTACGTTGACCGGATGCCACCTCCCATTCATTGAACTCGGGCTTACACCTTTCACTCCATCAAAGCAACATACCGTGGCCAAACTGGACACGATTATTTTTTACTCAGGGAGAAAGACCATCACTCGGAGAATAGAAAAGAGATTGAAGACGGGCACCCATCCCAATGTTGTCACTGTCCAGGAAAACACGATCGTGGAAGGTACTCATAGGGACCCTAAATTCACAGCCTATGTAAGCATAGCAGCTATATAGGCGAGTGTCGATAACATTGACAGGTTGATGAATGACATCGAGCGCAACAAAGGAAAGATGATGAAGTTAAAGGACAACTTTTTAAAGGCACGTGGAGAAGGTATAGAGTTGAAAATGAAGTATGAGGTCAAAATTGCAAAAAGGGACAGACTGTTGTCTAACTATCAGGGCCTAGATGCAAAGAAATATGCAATGGTGGTTCATTTGATAATAATGGAGGGAGAGAAAAGCGACTTTGAAGCCCGCATCAATGAATTGGAAACAAGAGAGTCGACTCCAAAGAAGCAAGTTGAAGAATTAAAAGCTCAGATGGAAGAATTGGTTAAAGAAAAGGAGTCTATAACAGAACAGATGGAGTTGGCAAACAGTAAGAGGCAAGACATGACTCCATTCCATGAGCAAGCATGTGGCGTTCATGAGAAAATATGTTACTCACAGGAATTGATCACTGAAGAGGTATACAAGATGAAAATAATGATAGCGAGGATGAAAGAGATTGAGATAGAATCGTTAAAGATCAGGAAAAGATTAGTGAACACTGCAACTCAGATTAAGAAGAGATGAAGTGGAGAGAAGGAAAATCAGAGTTCCCTAACCACTTACCTCAAAAGACGATTGCAAATTCCAATTTGGACATAACTCTTCTCGAATTTTGTAGAAAAGCTGGCAGAAGGATAAATAATGAAATACCTAAAACTATTGAGAACTGTGTAGGTTTTTATCAAGGGATTTATCGAATTCACGAAAAATGTTAGCTCCCCATACCTCCAACTTTGGACGAGCTTCCTAACAAGGATCAACATTTGATGGAGCTGCAGAATGCGCAGAAGGATGATATGGATTACATTAAAAATATGGATGTGTTGACATGAAAAGATCTTCATCAATTTATTGGGGAAGCATCCATAAATGCTTATTTTCTGGAAGACAGCTACAAAGCAGTAGTCGAAGGAGTGAAAAGTGTGGAAAATGAGTCGTCACATCATGAGATAGCATTAAAAGTATTGGAACCTACACAATGTAATATTATTACTGAAGAAACTGACATGTGGGACAAATACATCTCTAATTTAGAGAGGCCAGCTGGAAGTTAAATATTTTTGTATTTATTGTAATATTTTTTGCAAACACTAGAGGACGAATTTTGGAAGTCTAAAGGTTAGTTAAGGTAAAACGAATAGACATGTGAAGACAAATACCTTGATATATAAATATAGGGTGAGGAACACTAAGAAGGGAATTTTGGCTGGTGAATTAGATGCTGGAGCATTTTGTAAAAGAACTATTTCTTTGCTAATGAGAAAGATTGATTCATTGGGGAAAAGCTTGCACTAATGTTTGCCTGGAACGTCTGATTGCTGGAACGGAACTATTTCTTTTATGCTTATATCATATTGTGAGATATTTCTAATTCTATCAAACTACTTCAATTATGATGAATGGTTTCTTTATTTCATGCAAATATTTATGTGTATCAGAGTAATAAATTGCTTTAATAAAATCAGAGCTATCTTTGATCATTTCTGCTGGAAATGTGAATGTTTATTTTAATGGCTATCTGTTTTGTAGTGCTTTCAAATTGGAATTCCAACACTTAGATCTTTTTTCGAATTTCATTGTTTTGACGTGAAAATTCCAGATCGACGAAGAAAATTAAATCTGCGACGTGTTTCGGAGCAACTTAGATATTTGCGCCAAAACAGTCGCCGACGAAACTTAAGATGATTCGATGAATCCCCGGTGAAAGGAATCGAGGAAGAAAGTTAAACACCATGATGCATTTCATAGAAACTCGGGTTTTTGCGCTAAAAATGTCGACGGAAAAACTCGAGACCTTACGCCGACACGCCGAAACAACTCCGGTGAAAAGAAATCAGCAAAGAAAATCAAGTGTCGCAACATGTTTTGGCTAAACTTGGTAAGGGTCGCCGAAACGATCGCAAACAAAATATTCGAACTCGCAAACAAAATATCGAACTCGCAAAATGGCGCCGATAAAATCCACAAGGAAACGCCGAAAAATGCCATCGGCATAAGTTTAAGAATGTCGCCGACGCGTTTCACGTCAACTGAGTGAGTTAAACGGTCAACGACGAATTTTGTCAGCAACGTGGGAACAACCTTTTCACGCCAAAATAGGCGCGACCATTTATGACCCCACCGACCTCACCCTTTTGCATTTAATGCTTAGTTTTGCAAAAGGTTATATAAAGGGAAAGGGTTATTCTTATCGGACATTGCAAATCGCCATTAGTGAAGAACGGACCTCCACCAGTTACCAGACACCAAGCATCCCAACGTCGTTGAGCTCAACAGCCATTCGGCAACTGACAGGTAGGTCTCCTCATGCCCGTATGGTTCTTTTAGGTTAATCTTGATTTTTGTTTGGGTATTTTTTGGGTTTTCTTATGGGGGTGTTGACCCTCTTCGTCGTTGGTTCATCCACGTCGTTCTCACCTGTTAGGGAAAATCAATGCTTGGGTTTAGAGTTTTGTTAAAAGGGGAGTTTTGAACTTCACATATCTAGGGTTTTCTAATCTCACTAGTTTCCCTACCTCTTTTCGAACACCCAGTGAACCCTTCGATGATCCTCGTGTATTTTTAGTTGACATAACTGCGTATTGGGTGTGTTTTTGGCCACGGATTATAGTTTTTTGTTACAAACTGTTGTAGGTACAATAGATCCCATGTTTTCATTAAAACATGGGAGTGCCAAATTTTTGTATGGAAAGGTAATGATTAAATTCCATGGTCATTTTGGGGTTTTTCATCATGCTTTTATTTGCTTTTCCATGATTTGATTCAGTTAGCATTTTTTCCCTTTGAAAATGCCTTTGATTTTGTGAGTTGCGGAAAGCTTTGATTTTACCAAAGTTAGCTCTTTCTGCAACCTGCAATCCACAATCCACAATGTAGATTGCGGAAGCTTGGTTTTCACTTTTGAAACATTTTTGTTCCACAACCTGCAATCCGCAATGCGGATTGCAGATGCGCAATTGTTTTTTAATAATTGTGGTTGTTTGCACCCGCACAATCCGCAACCGCGGATTGCGGTAAGACTCTTGAAATAGTTTTGCGCTTTGCGTTTCCACAACCCACAACCCACAATTGCGGATTGCGGAAAGTGTTTGAATAATAAGTTCACGTTTTTCATTTCCGCAACCTGCAACCCACAATTGCGGATTGCGGATTGCGGAAGGATCATTATGTTAATTAGTGTTGTTTGCGTTTCCGCAACCCACAACCCACAATTGTGGATTGCGGAAAGTGTTTGAATAATAAATTCGCGTTTACACAACCCGCAACCCGCAATTGCGGATTGTGTAAACATCTAGTTTGATTATACCTAGAGTTGCAATCCAGCAACCCGGAACCCGCAATTGCGGATTGCGGAAAGAACGTATATATTTTCAAAATAAACACCCACAACTCTCTTTCCACATCCCACTTAATTAGATCTCAGTCTTCGATCTGTTTTAATCCTACGGCCTCGATTTTACTTGATGAAAGTGATAAATATGTTAATTTTTCTATTTTCTTTTATCATTTTCATTTTCCAATAATTTACTTGTTACAGAGGTTTTACCACGAGATTTTACCAGGGCTGTTTTTTGTCGTTTTCTTCACTCGCAGGTCGGTTTCATCTCTTTTCTTATTCATTATTTACAGGTTTTTTCCATTTTTGAATTATTTTTTATTTGTGTTTATTCATTTATCAAAAATTTCCAGTTTTTTCAACATGTCACGGAACACCCGCTCCAAAACTGCTCAGAAAGACTTATTGAACAAAGACCCCAACGTCAGCTTCCTTGCTGATACCAGTGACAGTTTTTGAGACTTACAGATTGATTGGTCTAAAATTTACGCCATTTTTTATAATGATGACCTGTCAGACATCCAAAATGACCGGCCAACTTATGAGAAGATTGGAAATTCAAAACGACATGCCATAGCTGTTAGGCCTGCCATTCTTCCCTACATAGACGCCGTTAAATGGATTCTTGACCATGCGAACCCTAAGAACTGCTCCTTTAACAATAGCTTAGGGTCTCAATTAGCCACTTTTTGCTCTGAGGTTTTCATCAGAGCATATGCCCTTAAATCGACCATCCATCCTCTTAATGTTGCATCAACTGACATCCCAGCTTTAGATAGCTTCAAATGCAGAGGAATCAGAACATCCTTGAATGTTTGGTGAAATACTTCTGAAATGGTTGAGGAAATAATCAAGAAATCACAAGCGATCTATGGTAGAAGGTGGTATGTGTGGATAGTATTATGGTCAGCCAGAAATTTCCTACCATGGATCTCATTGAGAAGTCTTGTCCTTCGAATTTAATGATTGAACAGGTTGAGACAAGATGTGAGAAGGTCAAAGCACAGATTCGGCAGCTCGAGCACATAGGGATTTCAGAGGTTGACAAGTTCATCAGGAAGCCTACCAACTTTGAGGGAAAGATACATATTTTCCTGTGCCCTTGGCATAAGTTGGCTAAGAATGAGATCGATTCCTTCATGTGTGATGCCCAGTTGGGACTTGAGTCAGCCAATTATCCATATATTGATGAGTTGTTATTAGTTCGGACCAAGTGGTATGCTTCCCTTGGTTATTCTTAGATTAGTTGATTTTGTAATCTTTGTTTTATGGGAAGTATATCCTTTGTAACTATTTTGTAATTATTATTTAAAGGGTAGAGCTCTCGTAGGGGGGAGGGAGAAAATTTGCAAAAGAAGACTGGAGATATTTTGATTAATGAAGAGATTGTAATTTCTTGCAATTTTGAGCTAATACAGTTAGTTTTCTCTTAATTCCTCTTTTGTTAATTTATCAAATTTGTTTGATGAATGTTGATTTTCACTTCAGCTTATTAATGAATACGGTTTAATTTTTGCAATCAATAATCCATGCACTGATCTACGGTTTGGATTTCTCTCAATTGATGATCTGTGTGTATTTATGTTTTAAGTGAATTTATTTAATTAAAACATTTATCTATTTCTGCAAATGATTAACAGAAATTATTAAATGAGTGTTAATTTTTCAATTGGCATTAAAGTTACAGGATAATCTTGCATGCACCTAATCTCCAAACTACTATCATTTAATTTTCATTGTTCGATTGTATTTTGGAAGTAATAAGAATAGATCCATTTTCACATTTCTGTCAAATTGGTGAATGACCTTATTATATCTTTAGATCAAGTTATCCTGCATATCAACAAACCACTTTCTTTAGATTAGATTTCTTTTCTTTTTAAGATAGATTATTTCTAGAGTTAGGACACTTTGATCTTCCCACACAGGAAGACAGATCCTTTCAAGATCAAACCCCATAAGTGCCAGCAGAGGCCTTTATATCCGTGGGAGTTAACTACAACAAACAATTTGTGGATAGAATTGCTCTTCCGCAGAGCTTTTTGAATCCTTTCAGGCTGGGTTTTCATCCTCTGTTGTTAGCCTTGGAATCCATTCTAGCAACCTACACACCCGAGGCTTCAACACAAATCCCATCGGCTGAGCATAGTGGCCCCCTACCTCCCCAAGACCAACGTAGAAACCCACTTAGATAACCAAAGCGACTTGCGTCATGAATGTTTTCATGGGCATATGGAGAAGGATGGCCATGTAGTTTTCTTGGGATACTCATCGCTATGACCACAAAAAACTGTCCTTGGGTGTATCTCGAGGCCCTTTTGTTTTCTAAAATCCTGCAGTAGTCTCCTTGGTAGCTGCTCTGTCGACGATGGATTTGTTGGCTCGAGCCCTAATTTGCGGTTCCCACCGCAGTTTGATCGGCTCACATCTATAAATACCAAAAATCGCACTTAATTATTTTTCTTCATAGACTGAACCTAACGAATACACTTCGTACAATCCCTTAAGCAAAATATTTTAATTTTTGGCATAACCATTGTTGCTGGCTGTTAACCAAAAGATTATAAGTACCACCAACAACTATTTGGTGTTTATTAATGAAAATTGTTGGGAAGAATATTTTTGAAGTAATTTTGCATACTTTTCTCAGTTGCATATTATATCCGACACCTGCATATTGTTGAAACAAAGCAAAAAAGACTTGACAGCATGGTAGCAATGGTTCTCTCAACTAAACTTATTGTCAGCAGTATGAAAGAAAATGTTTTACAAACTTCTGTTTGAGTTTTGCTTACACATTGTTTTCACTATTTCATCAGGATTTAGAAATGCCAAAAAAGAGTGCCAAGAGGAAGTATAAGGAAACCGAGTCAGAATCAGACGTGGAAGTGGTGGTTAACGCCCCAATGGAAACTATGTTCGAAGATAGTAGAGTAGTAACGGATTAGAGTAGTAACGGGAGGCACCCCAGAATATAGATGGGGAGAAATTTATCAGATGATCCAAGACCAAAACATACTAGAGGCATCTCTCGATGAGATGGTTTTATATCAAAACATTAAGAAATCCGGCATTGCCAAAGTAGCCACAAGACTGGAACTGTTTCCTTGCTCAGAAGTGATCGGATGGATCATGTCTTATGTGGATGTTAGAGCAAAGATCATGTCAAACATGAAAGGGGAAGGATTTGCATCTTTCCATCCAGGACACATATCAACTGCATACAAACTGTCGTCACACAAGGTCATGATGACTGAAGATTGGATCAAGGGTGTAAATATGGATCATTTAGATTATGCTAAGAAGATGATAATCACTGGGAAACAATTAAGGTAGAAATCAAGTGGAGAGTATGATACTCAAACCTTGAGAACCCCATTCAGGATTATAACTTTAATGCTAAGTAGAATTTTTGGGAGACCTAATGGAAGCATTTACAAGCTAAATTGGGTACCCCTGATTTATTACATAGCTTTCCATGGTACTATATTCAATTGGGAGGACATAATCTCATATATTATGGCATCAACCATAGCAGCAACACAGGCAGGATTAACTCAGAAGAAGGTATAATTTTACATGTCTTCGTATCTTATGGACTGCATCCTGATCATGCATCCATTTCCTAAGCTAGGGTGTATCTGGAATCATGAAAAATCTCTTGTCCATGTGTCCTATCAGATCACGTGGGCCCACAGATATGCAAGCCAATACAAACTCATCTGTGAAGAGTTGATTATGCCTCTTTATTCGTTAATATTCAATGAGGAACCAAACTGCCTATTCGAAAACGCAATGGCAGTAATAAGTGAATACGAAGATTATTATTTTTCGCAAGAAGGAACCTATTTCAGAATGTATGGGTGTTCTAGTGTTCCTTCCTTGTTTCCAAAATATGCAACAGAATTTGTAGTCCACAAAGAGGCCGTAAGGCAAATATTCATTAATGGGATTGGTAGTTACTTGCATGATCATAAGAAGGCATCCTTCCCTCTATTACCATTATGTATCGGGGCCTATAAATTTTCAAAGGTTAAAGGTGTCGAAGATTTTGTAAAGGATATAGAAGCATTCCATTTTGGGGATAAGAGTTTTTCAAGAAATGACAGCGATGGGAAGGTTGTTGATCATTGTGCATCAGTTAAGATACACTATGAATATGCAGATTACTTCTACAAGGATGAGGAAGTGTTCAGAAGAGCAAGCAATATGACTAAACTGAAAAAAACGTTTTGTTCAGAAAAGTGGTGCCGCCTCTAGAAGAAATGTCAGTGCTACAATGGAGGCGAAACATCAGAAACAAAAGGAAGAAGCTATAAAGCTACAAGTGGCACAAGCAGAGAGAAAGATGAAGGCAGAAGAAGGGAAAAAGCTGAAAGAGGAAACTGAAAAGAAGCAAATAGAGGAGGCCCAAAAGTTGCAGAAGGAAGAAGAAGAATGACAAAGAAAGGAATAAGAAGAACGCCAAAGAAAAGAGGAGGAAAAAAGACAAGAAGAACAAAGAGAAGCGGCTGAAAGGAAAGAAAGAGAGGACAAGTCCAAGGAAGATGTGGAAAGCATGGAGAGTCAAGGAGGAAGTCAAAATACACAACACATGGACTTAGACCCACTTGATGTATCAGGTGTTACGTTGACCAGATGCCACCTCCCATTCATTGAACTCGGGCTTACACCTTTCACTCCGTCAAAGCAACATACCGTGGCCAAATTGGACACGATTATTTTTTACTCAGGGAGAAATACCATCACTCGGAGAATAGAGAAGAGATTGAAAACGAGCACCCATCCCAATGTTGTCACTATCTAGGAAAACACGATCGTGGAAGGTACTCATAGGGACCCTAAATTCACAGCCTATGTAAGCATAACAATTGTATAGGCGAGTGTGGATAGCGTTGACAGGATGATGAATGACATCGAGCACAACAAAGGAAAGATGATGAAGTTAAAGGACAACTTGGTAAAGGTGCGTGGAGAAGGTATAGAGTTTAAAAGGAAGTATGAGGCCATAATCGCAGAAAAGGACAGACTATTGTCTAACTATCAGGGCCTAGATGCAGAGAAATATGCAATGGTGGTTTAGTTGATAATAATGGAGGGAGAGAAAAGTGACTTTGAAGCCCGCATCAATGAATTGGAAACAAGAGAGTCGATCGCAAAGAAGCAGGTTGAAGAATTAAAAGCTCAGATGGAAGAAATGGTTAAAGAAAAGAAGTCTATAACATAACAGATGGAGTTGGCAAACAGTAAGAAGCAAGACATGACTCCATTCCATGAGAAAGAATGTGACATTCATGAGAAAATATTTCATTGACAGGAATTGATCACTGAAGAGGTATACAAGATGAAAATAATGATAGCGAGGATGAAAGAGATTGAGATAGAATCGTTAAAGATCAGGAAAATATTAGTGAACACTGCAACTCAGATTAAGAAGAGATGAAGTGGAGAGAAGGAAAATCAGATTTCCCTAACCACTTGCCTCAAAAGACGATTGCAGATTCCGATTTGGACATAGCTCTTATTGAATTTTGCAGAAAATTTGGCAGAAGTATAAATAATGAAATCCCTAAAACTATTGAGAAGTGTAGGTTTTTATCAAGGGATTCATCGGATTCACAAAAAATGACAGCTCCCCATACCTCCAACTTTGGATGAGCTGCCTAATAGGGATCAACATTTGATGGAGCTGTAGAACGCGCAGAAGGATGATCTGGATTACATTAAAAAGTTGGACATGTTGACAAGAGAATATCTCCATCACTTTATTGGGAAAGCATCCATAAATGCTTATTTTCTAGAAGACAGCTACAAAGCAGCAGTCGAAGGAGTGAAAAGTGTGGAAAATGAGTCGTCACATCATGAGATAGCATTAAAAGTATTGGAACCCACAGAATGTAATATTATTACTGAAGAAACTGACACATGGGCCAAATACATCCCTAATTTAGAGAGGCCAGCTAGAAGTTAAATATTTTTGTATTTATTTTAATATTTTTGTGCAAACACTAGAGGATGAATTTTGGAAGTCCAAAGGTTAGGTAAGGTAAAACAAATACTAGACATGTGAAGAAAAATCCATTGATATATAAATATAGGGTGAGGAACACTAAGAAGGGAATTTTGGTTGGTGAATTAGAGGTTGGAGCATTTTGTAAAAGAACTATTTCTTTGCTAATGAGAAAGACTAATTCGCTGGGGAAAAGCTTGCACTAATGTTTGCCTGGAACGTGTGATTGCTGGAACAAAACTATTTCTTTTTTGCTTATATCATACTGTCAGATCTTTCTAATTTTGTCGAACTACTTCAATGATGATGAATGGTTTCTTTATTTCATGCAAATATTTATGTGTATCGGAGTAATAAATTGCTTTAATATAATCAGAGCTATCTTTGATAATCTCTGCTGGAAATGTGAATGTTTATTTTAATGGCTATCTGTTAAATCTGCCTTAATATTTCAGCTTATTACTCTCACTTTAAATTTGCTCCCTGCAGGGATAGGATAGTTAGTTTAGATTATAAATAAAGGAATTGATTGGGTAGGAGTGATAAGACGGGAGGTAAGAACCTACACATCACTTGTTGAGGCTTCTGCCTGACAATTCTAGATTAAATGCATTAATTAGGGCACTTGCATTTCATAACTTAAATTAAAATTTTATAAACGATGGACCAGGCCGCAACCGGTAAAGAATTAAAAAAATTATATTCACGGTATCCATACCGTAAACCGGACGGATTCCCTACACCAAACGGTGAACGATCTAATTGGGATTGTTTACCGGGGAGAATCCCTACTCTCGATGCAGAGATTTTCTGGGCATCAACAGGTTCCTAGTACATGAAAAATCCTTTAACACCTAAAGTTGATCTATTTAGATAAACAACCATTCAAGCAACAACAACATCACAATCTCAAACTTATCGAATATGGCCTATATATTTACAAGTAGACAACATCCCCTATAGGTAATGCAATACAATTACATGGGTACATACATATCACCTAAGAAATTAGCTAGCGAATTTTGGTGGAAAATATATTGACAAAACCAAATAAGTACCCATTTTCACCAACCATATGTCCCCAATATTGGTCATACTATGATCATGTCTACAATGCTTTTCAATTCAACACATCACCTTGATGCTTGGGTATCTATGGTTGTATGGCTATCTTGGGAATTTGTTGGTAGAAAAAGAGGTTGGGAGCTTCCTTTTCATTCAATTTGGACTTGGAAAGTGTAGGGTCGGTGTATTACAACATCCACAATATATTAGGCATGAAAGTTGAGGGGAAAAAACATCTTGTTATGGAGATATATGCGGGACATTGATCATAAATCATGGTTAGAGTGGAAAATCCTTTCCCTCTCCAAAGGCCTATTATCTACAGCTAAAGTAATCATCTATCTAGAAGCTACAGAGACTCATTGAAGAAGAAAAATTCCCAACAATAAATGACACTCTACAAGGCCCCTTTTGGAGAGATTGAAATTGGGCTTATGCTAAGCCCATTGTTTGGCATAACACTTAAAATCTATATCATCTCATGCACCACATGATTTCACTAGCCCCAATTTTGAATGCAAGGTAGAATTTTTCCAACAATGAATTAAAAATTTTAATGGATTAAAAGGATGAGTAATTTTTGGTCCTACAAACATTGATTTTTCTAATGGCTAATGTTGTACTAACAGATTCCTACAAAATCCAAACTTGCTAAGAGTGATTTTACAAATGAGAATTGTTTTCATTGTGGAAAATCGAATACCATCACACATATTTTGTGATTTTTACTTGTCCTGTCAATTTCGGTAAATAGTTCGGTAGAAATTTCCTTCCTTACCTCAAGGACATACCCAATGGCAGGCAATGTTACTTGGAACTTGCAAGAATCTACCTTTATGTCACTATATTGCCACTTACAGGGTCAATTTCTTAGAAATACATTACAATATCATCTATTAATTTATGGTAGGGAACGGAGGAATCGAACCACCAACCTTCTGCCTATAAGGCAAGTGCTCTTCCATTGAGCTAGAACCCTTTAAAAATTGGGGAGAGGGGAAATATTAACACCAGATTGCATCATTTGTAATTCTAGATACCAATTCCAACATTCAAACTTGCACTTTATAGTTTCTGGCAATGAGAGAAATGTTCCAAGCCAAATCAATGCTTATCCACTTTCTTATCTCCTATAGTTACACTATCAAAAGCACATAAAGAACCAAGTATCTAGTTAAAAGAAGAGGTTCCTAGTACATGAAAAATCCTTTAAAACCTAAAGTTGATCTATTTAGACAAACAACCATTCAAGCAACAACAACATCACAATATCAAATTTATCAGATATTGCCTATATATTTACAAGTAGACAATGGCCCCTATGGGTAATGCAATACAGTTACATGCAAACATACATACATATCACCTAAGAAATTAGCTAGCGAATTTTGGTGGAAAATATATTGACAGAACCAAATAAGTACCCATTTTCACGAATCATATGTCCCTAGTATTGATCATACTATGATCATGTCTACAATGCTTTTCAATTCAACATGTCACCTTGATGCTTGAATATATATGCTTGTATGTCTATCTTGGGAATTTGTTGGCAGAAAAAGAGGTTGGGAGCTTCCTTTTCATTCAATTTGGACTTGGAAAGTGTAGGGTCGGTGTATTACAACATCCACAATATATTAGGCACGAAAGTTGAGGGAAAAAACACATCTTTTTATGGAGAGATATGTGGGACATTGATCATAGATCATGGTTAGAGTGGAAAATCCTTTCCCTCTCCAAAGGCCTATGGTCTACAACTAAAGTAATCATCCAAAAGCTACAAGGCCTCATTGAAGAAGAAAATTTCCCAACAATAAATGGCACTCTACAAGGCCCCTTTTGGAGAGATTGAAACTAGGCATATGCTAAGCCCATTGTTTGGAATAACACTTAAAATCTATATCGTCTCATGCACCACATGATTTCACTAGCCCCAATCTTGAATGCAAGGTGGAATTTTTCCAACGATGAATTAAAAAATTTAATGGATTAAAAGGATTAATTTTTGGTCCTATAAAGACTCCTACAAACATAGATTTTTCTCATGGATAATGTTGTACTAAGAGATGCCTACAAAATCCAAACTTGCCAAGAATGAGTTTACAAATGAGAAGTGTTTTCATTTTGGCAAATCGAATACCATCAAACAAATTTTTTGATTCTTACTTGTCCTGTCAATTTCCGTAAATAGTTCGGTAGAAATTTCCTTCCTTACCTCGAGGACATATCCAATGGCAGGCAGTGTTACTTGGAACTTGCAAGAATATACCTTTATGTCACTATATTGCCAATCTAGCACTCCCTAGAGTTTCAGTACTATACATCCTTTGGAAATAACATTGTGACCATTTATTTGAAGGAGTTTTAAGTCATGTCCATGTTTTCATAAAATCTCCTTTGATGTGGTATGTGCTCAAGCCAAAGCCAAAGGATTTATGTTCATTCACAATGCTAACATTGTATCTGTTCTAACTATCACAGTACATAGAAATTCACCATACCTCACTCTACTAGAAAACACCAAGGGGAGTTTGGAGAATTTATTAGGCCCCCTATGTATTGTGACAATGGACATGAATTTTGTTTGTGCATTGTGGGTTCCTCTTGCTTTTTGTGTTAGATAACAAGACCATAATAAGCCAAGGTATCTTGATGTCTTGTTTTCCAAGTTTCCAACAAGTCAAACAGATCTATCATTACAAAACTAAATTCCATTAATTATAATGAAATAGAAAACTTTGCAAACTACTATAAGCTAGTATGCCTTCTTTTCAATAAAAACATATACTTGTAAAATAGTTAAATAAGGAAAAGGCAATGATGACATAAAACAAAATGGAAATATTGACAAGTGCTAATGGAAAAATATATTAAAATATGAAGCTCAAACTAGCATTGGTGTAATACATGGAAGTATTATTTATGTAGACAACCTCTTTTTTGGTCAAAACTCCAAAACACTTGCAAATGCATACATGACAATGCCCTATTATAGAGTCAAATAAGTTTCGTAGGATGCAACCTGATTATCAACTTTTGAATGTGTACATTGTTACACCTATCCATCTATCTTCCTCTTATGGATCTCTATTTCTTTCTTTCTTCAGTTTTATGCTAGATAAATTGTTTCTTATGGTACAAGTTTGAAGTTTGAACAACATTCACAATCACTTTTAACTAAATATGGAAAATTCTAATATGTTATTCTAATAATGTTGCATTGTAGAAGTCCACTATCCAACTAATCTCAAAAAATTCAAGAATAAAAAGAGCTTCCTCCAAACGAATGTGAGAAACACTATCCAATATCAATTGATTTCCCACAAAAATCAACTGCCAAGAATGATGAGACGAGAGGAACCAACACAGAGAAAAAAATACCTATCTAGAATGGTGAGAAGATCATTTATGCTGAGAAACTACTAGTTACACAATCTGTTCCTCCAAATAAAAACAACCTCAACCAAAAAGATGTTATTTGTCATAAGGTAATAACAATAATAATTAATAACACTAGCCAAGTAAAAAAATTCTCAAGAACCTTCCTAGAACATGGCTAGAAGTGCCAGGTCATATATTTGAACTAAGATTTCATTTTGCACTTAGGTTTTGTAATTTTTTCCAAATTGAATCCCCTTCCAAATAGAAGATAAAAAATTCAGGTGTCGTCCTCAAGAAATGTGATATATGTATGTATTTGTTTGTCTATATATCCATCTACCTATCAATAACGAGGGAAAAACTAAAAATGGTGAGAACATTGAATGAATAATGATGCAAATGAATTTCCATTACTGGCCAACAATAACATAATATGCATCGGTGATAAGTTATAACAATATTTTATGATGCATGCACAACATAAATCCTTTTATACATTAAGAATAACCCTATTGGAACTTTTGTTTCCATGTAGGCACATACACCTGCTAAGCATTAGAGAATCTTGATCTACATGAACAAGTATTACCCTTCTTTTACAAACATGAAAGATAAAGCTCATCAGTTCCATAAAGAATCGTCATAATAAATAAGCTTTTGAGTTTCACCTCAATATCTAATGTAATAATTCTATCTATAATAAGGCATCAACATTTTTTGTGCATGTTACAACACATCTTGCACACTAAACCAAGTGAAAATAAGGATGCACCCCTATTAACATGATAAATGAGGTAAAAATAAACAATCAACAAAATAAATGTATGAGAATCATTGATCCAATACATGACTATACATACAATCGATATGCAAGCATATTCAATGTATGCAAAATGTAAAAAATACTAGATCAACAAAACAAAGGAATGTGATTGAACAATTAATCAAGTTGAAAAAATAAAAATGATAAGAAAGTATGTTTTGAAAAATAAATTTGCAAATAAAATATGCTATATTGAAGAGAAACATACCTCACAAACAAAATGCCAAAAAGGAAGGAGAACAGCTACAATTTATGCCACAAAACAAACTTTACAGAATTAACTATCATAGTCTTGATTATATGATTCAATCACAATGTTTCCCAATCCTTCAGAGTGCCTAATAGAAAAATCCATGCAAAACATAAGGTTGGTGATGGAAAATACAAGATGTTGTGGATAGTTCAGTAATTTCATTAGCATGGAGCTTCCCAAACTTGATCACTAATTCCCTTTCTCATCTGAGTCACCTAGATCAGAGATACAAGTGGGTTGTCAAGAGGTAGTGATGTTCGTGCAAAATACTTTAGGTGGCATGGGCTTGGAATCCAAACAAAATGAGCAAAATGCAAAGTATGTCGGGACGTGTCAATTGAAAAGGGCATGTTAAGCAAGCAATAGAACCACTAAAATCATCCAGCTGTTGGAAAGCATATGAATGATAGATGGACAAAAAGTTGATGGATGGGAAGTGGAGATGGTTTATATCATCATTTGGTTAGGCAATATCTAATTAAAAACATGTTGGTGTAAAAATATCCATCTTGATGTCCTTAAAAACCCAAATTAGCCCCAAATTTGCAAAAAGTCTTAAAGAGATTAATATTATTTAAATCCAAATTTTGAAAATAAAATTCCCTAATACTGCACACTTCTGTGTTGATTGTTGTCAAGGTTGGAATGTGTTCCATCATCGCCCTCTAGTACTTATTGCTTTTGTTATTACCTGAACCTTGGTGCCCCTCGGTGTCCTGACCTGTGTTGATGTATATGTAACTTCGGAATGTATTTCATATATGTATATTGTACTCCTATAGAGATGGTATTATTCCTATATACGGAAGTATTTGTCTTCCTATAGAGATGTTATTATTCCTCTATACGGAAGTGTCGTCATTTATATTGTAAGTATCGTAACTTATACTTGATAGGTTATTAGATTACCTTGTTAGGGTTGGCCCTGTATAAGTCATGTGGGTCGAAGGGTTATTAGACCACCCTATTGGGGGTCAGCCATGTGGGTCAAAGGGTTATTATACCACCCTATTGGGTGTCGTCCCAGTCAGCATTATGTTATGTGGTTAAGTTAAGGCCGACATAGTAAAGGTTATTAGGCAAGTCAAGTCAAGTATAAATAGAGTGCGGGAGGCACTCTATTTCATCATTCTATTCTCACTCACACTCTCGGGAGAGTGGTGCACTTGTGGAGGAGGAGAAGCTGCTACTAGGAGATGTCTATCGCTTATGCTTGGGTTGTATCATTGCTCTATCTATCTCTGAGGAAGTTATTGGGGTTTTTCACCTTTATGGTTTTCCCCAAGTAAACTCTGTGTCTCTTGTGTGCTTGCATTATTGTGCCCATGATTGATATACTGTAGATATGCTATACATGTTGTTCTCTCAGTTAAGATCCTAGATCAGATTGAAGTAAATTATGAAAAACCAACATGGTATCAGAGCTAGCCTGAAAGAAGGCATGGTATGGCATGTATGACACTTGTTGCACTTGCAATGCTAGGGCTTGATATAGCAAAAACTAGTCATCGTAGCACTTTCGCTATAAATCCATTTTGGAAAGGTTTCAGGGTCCGAAAAGTGTACAGGGAGAATCTAAGATCCCCATGTACCTTGTGACCAAAGTACAACCTCTAATTCGTTGTACTTTGTGATTTATGATCTGTACAATATAGGGTTTTTGCCTCCTCCAGATCTCAGTCATAAACAGGTGACCTTGGAAAAAAGGTCATAACTTGGGTTAGGAAGCTCCAAATGAAATTTAGTAAAAAGTGACAGGTAATGCACGGACTGTACTTTCTCAGGTAACTTTTACAGAGACCGAAACTAAACCAATGACATGTGGCATGCCGGACAAGTTTGCTCTCCTATTTTATCCCATAAACAGGTCACGTTGTGACACTTGGCATAAATCTCTCTAAGAGAATCCATTTGAGGTCAGACCTGTGGGGTTGGAAAGATGACAGATCGGGCTATCACAAAAAAAAATTTCAGACTCTGTGGATCGAAAAGTTCAGAGTTACACTAGAAACAATCAGGTACATATTTATGTCAAAACAGAATTATTTTTTAGCACCTTCATTCATGGCTTCCGGAATTTAGGGTTTCGGATAAAGTTGGAATTTTTGTAATCGGAGACTACGGCTGAATGATACTCATCAAAATCGAAATTTAGAGACCAAGATCATAATTTTTGGTTGGGAAGAAGGCCGGGCTTGATCATACCCTAGTTCGGGACTTTGATCGGAAAAGTGGAAAATTAGGGCTTCTGCAAAAATGGAAATCTGTGACCACGGTTGGAAGCTCCTCAGAAAAATAGAAGCTTAGAGCTTTGGATCGAACCTTTTGATTGGGAAGAAGGGTGGGCTTTATCAAACCCTAGTTCGGGGTCATGTCCAATGAATCATGAAGTTTCAAAGGCAAATTTGAGGGGTGAAACTTTGCGGTTTTCAAATTATGAGTATACCAGCTTGATCAGCTCATCAAGGCGCATATTTCTATCCTTTCGAAAGTTTGAAATTCAAAGTTTCAATTTTTAGGGTTTCTCTCACAAACCCTAATACAGCTCCAAATCTAGTTCCTGCTAATCAAGTGGATTGGGTTAATCCTAGAAGAGAATGGATTGGTCACCTGCATAAGTGAAGAAGTTCCTGTTTCAGAGGGAGATGAGGCTAAGGCCTTACATAAGAATATTACAAGCAATCTCGACAGGTATGACTCATTCAGGTATGTTTCGAGATTTGTTAAGTTTATGGTATGTTTGTCTTCATGTTATTACGATTAGTACAATCTTGATTAAATTTAGACTTGTCGTATCACCTTAATAAAATTATGAATGCATGATAGAAGATATTCATTGATTAGGGTGTTGACACTTATGATTGTACTAATGCATTATGGTGTTGTATGAGGTTTATGTTGTCCGCTAACATGAAAGGTACACCAAGAAAGACAAATCATGTTCTAGTTCAAGAACATATGATCATGATGACAAAGATTCATCCATTGTCATGAATCACTTAGAAGATCTATTTGCGAGGTATGTATAACTTGGTTCTATAATGGTTAACCTATGAGATATGCAGGTTACTAGCACAAGTCATTGAAGAGAACAAGAAGACATCATGTGGGTATGTTAGACATAACTAGCTAACATACCAATCCAGGTATGCTTTTCCTATATCAAGTTAGAATCCTACCTTGTGTTAGGATCCCTTATATAAGTATACTTGGTATGATTGGTTATGTTTATTCACAAAGTTAGAAATGTAAGTAATCAAAGGTTTATGCATTTTATGTCTCTTATCTTGATTGATGGTTTAACTAACCAGAAAAGTCTGATGATCAAATAAGAATATGCATGAGTAAAAGAAGACTTCCCTGAAACCTTGAATACTAATGTTTATTATCTGTGTTTGAAATGATCATGACTATACAGGTTTAAGATTATTGTGTTTTGATAGTATTAAGATTATACTGATGAATGTGTGATTATGTATGAGACCTCGAGGATAACACAATGATGATACTAATAAGCATGCATAGTGATGGATATAAGTTCAAGGACAGGTAATCCAGGAAGCAAGGATCAAGAGGGAGCACACTCCAGTTGTTCCTGCAAGGAAGCAAAGATCAAGAAGGAGCACACTTGAGTAGTTTCTGCAAGGATGCAGATATTCAGAGGGAGTTGACCACTTCTCACAATCCACATCAGAATGGAGTTGCAGAAAAGAAGCAAAGACTGAGAGGGATTCAACCCAACAAACAAACAAAGACAAGTATTTGAATTATCATTCCTTGCATATTTTATTGTTTAAATAATACTGTTCAATAATGTATATAATCATGTTCCTAGAATTAGCTTGTGTATTATGCATAGTTGCATTGATGAACAATATACTACTAATATACATGGGTCAGTGGCCTATGGAATTGTACAACATTCCATTGCTACTTATCTAGAATGAAACCTCTTTGCTGACATGTTGGGATTTTTGCACACTCTTAACAATGTTTTGGTAGAGATTGGAAGGCATCTAGAAAGTTGCGGGATATGGATAAATGTTGTATTGAAGCATTGGCTAAGATAATTGCATGACTGTATGACATATTTCTTTATGTGTAAGAATTTGTTCTGAAAACTATGAGATGTTTTCTAATCATGCAATTTAACTTGTTGTGTAGGAAAGATCGTATACCATCACCTACAAAAGAAGGACTACAACATTTGTTCAACAACAAAGTTATCTATTGAAAATATTGAAGATATTGAAGTTCCTAGGATCTGGGAAGAATACCATGATCAAGGAGTACATGCCAATCATGAAGATGTTTGGGATGCAGTCCCAAGACCTGAAGGGGAGTCTATAGTGACTTCCAAGAGGATCTACAAGATCAAGCATGCTGCAGGTGGTAGCATAGAGACTTTTGCTCCTGTAGCCAGATACACTTCCATTAGATCCGTACTTGCTCTGGATGCAGTGATGAAATGGAAGATACACCAGATGGATTTCAAGATAGATTTCTTGAATGGTGTAGTTGAAGAAGAAGTGTATGTGGAGCAGCCACTTGGTTCTGAGACACATGACAGGGATTCATATACGTGCAGAACTTGGTATGGTAGGATAGACAACTTTCTATCCAGTTTGGGCTTTACCAAGAGTAAAGCGGATTCCAACCTTTACTACAAGGTTGAGGAAGGCAATCCAGTGATACTACTTTTGTATATGGATGACCTGTTTATTACAAGTGAAGATGGATTGATTTTCGACACACAACGGAAGCTTGCTTCCGAGTTCGAGATAAAGAACTTGTGGATAATGCACTATTTTCTAGGTATGGAGGTGTGGCAGAGTGCAGATGGAATCTTCCTTGGACAAGGGAAGTATGCAGTAGAGATCCTGAATAGGTTCGGGATGATGGAATGCAAGGCCATGGCCACACCTATGGAATCAAACCTGAAGCTTTTGTGTGATGCTTCATCTGATCTAGTTGATATCACTATGTATCGTCAGATGATTGGGTCCTTGATGTACCTAACGAACACGAGACCAGATATTTGCTTTGTGGTGAACACATTGAGCCATTTCCTGACGGATCCGAGGAGTGTTCACCTAGTTGCTGTAAAGCATATTCTGAGGTACCTGAAGGGTACAGTTGATTATGGGCTCAAGTATGATGCGAATCAAAAGTTTAACCTATAGGGCTATGTTGATTCAGATTGGGCAGGCAGTGCTGCAGATAGGAAGAGCACTTCTGGGTGCTGCTTCAGTATGGGATCAGGTGTGATCTCTTGGTTTAGCAGAAAGCATTCCTGCGTAGCACTGAGTACAACCGAGGTAGAGTATGTTGCAGCCTGTGCGGCTAGTTGTGAGGCAGTATGGCCGCGGAAGCTACTGTCAGAGTTATTTGATCTCCCGCTGGAGGCTATTGGTATCTTTTGTGACAACCAGAGTTGTGTGAAGTTGTCTAAGAACCCAGTGTTCCACGACAGGTCGAAACACATAGAGATCAAATACCACTATATCAGGGATATGTTACAGAGAGGAGCAGTGAAGCTCCTGTATGTTGCGACGAATGAGCAGATTGTAGACGTACTGATGAAGCCACTAACCAGAGTGAAGTTCAAGTACTTCAAAGAGAGGCTTGGAGTTCTTCAGATTGACGACACTTCGAGGAAGAAGTGATGGACACATTTTTTGAAGCCATTCCAAGCATGTTGGAAGGAGGATCATTCACATGGCTGTGGATGTAAGTGCTGGATGATGAGCATCAGGACGATGCTCCAGTTACTGCTCTGTATATGCATCAAGATGATGCCGGATATGATCAGCTGGATCATTTACATGTATATGTATGTACTCATCATGTTGGATGATGGATATGATCAGTTGGATCATTTATATGTATTTGTATGTACGCATCATGTTGGATGCTGGATATGATCAATTGAATCATTTATATGTATTTGTATATGCATCATGTTGGATGCTTGGACCATGTATCTGTATATGTATCAAGTGGATACTGTGTATGATCAGGTAGATCATGTATGTTGATATATATCAGGTGGATACATTGTGTGGATCATGTATCTATGTATGTATCAGGTGGATACATTGTATGATCAGGTGGATAATGTATAGTGATATGTATCAGGTAGATACTTGGTATGCATCAGGTAGATGCATTGTATGATCAGGATGATCATGGATGACGAGCTTCAGGATGTTGGTCCAGATGACTTGCATCAGGACAATGCAGTGATGATGATCAGGATGATCATGTATACATCAGGATGATGTATGGTGAGTATCAGGTTGATACTCTGTGGCCGTGGACATGTTGTGCAAAGGAAATCCTATATTTGTTCTAGGTCACATCCAATATGAAAAAGGATTGGCACTGTGTATCACATGTAAGACCTGGGAGATCCGATAGGTTGGACTGTGTGCCCGTAATAAGTCCTGGGATGATCTTTTGAGGGTTTGTGATAGTGGACCACATGTAAGACCTGGGAGATCTAATAGGTTGGGCTGTGTGCCCGTAATAAGTCTTGGGATGCTCTTTCGAGGGTTTGTGGTGGGCTGCTACATGTAAGACCTGGGAGATCCGATAGGTTGAGTTGTGTACCCGTAATAAGTCCTGGGATGCTCTTTCGAGGGTTTGTAGCAGAGGTCACATGTAATTAGTCCTGGAGAACTTGCTGGTCATGCTTAGGCACATAAATGTTCCTAGGATGCTCTTTAGAGTTCTTTCCGATAGTGCTATGCACATAAACGTTCACAGGACACTCTTTTAAGGTTTTGTGACAGTCACATGTAATAAGTGTTGGAGATCTGGATAGGATGAAAAAGGCCTTAGATGCTCTTTAGGGTTCTTGCTAGTCAAGAGACTCTTTTAAGGTTTTGTGACGCATGTAATAAGTTTTGAGGATTCCACGGTATGGCCAGTGATGATGAAGATCTGCAGGTGGTGGGCCTACACCCAGTATGAAAAAGGACTGGGTCTGTAGAACTTCCTATGACGAGTAGATTCAGAGATTGATTGAGATAGCAGCAGTAGTGACGACGACGATGATGATTATCCAATGACGATGATCCAGAGAAGAAGACTTGTGCTAGAAGACCTGTGTCGAGAAATACCTTCCTAGTTAATAGGGAGTGTTGATGTATATGTAACTTCAGAATGTATTTCATATATGTATATTGTACTCCTATAGAGATGGTATTATTCCTATATACGGAAGTGTTTGTATTCCTATAGAGATGTTATTATTCCTCTATATGGAAGTGTCGTCATTTATATTGTAAGTGTCGTAACTTATACTTGATGGGTTATTAGACCACCTTGTTGGGGTCGGCCCTGTATAAGTCATGTGGGTCGAAGGGTTATTAGACCACCCTATTTGGGGTCGGCCATGTGGGTCAAAGGGTTATTAGACCACCCTATTGGGTGTCAGCCCAGTCAGCATTATGTTATGTGGTTAAGTTAAGGCCGACCTAGTATAGGTTATTAGGCAAGTCAAGTCAAGTATAAATAGAGTGCGGGAGGCACTCTATTTCATCATTCTATTCTCACTCACACTCTCGGGAGAGTGGCGCACTTGTGGAGGAGGAGAAGCTGCTGCTAGGAGATGTCTATCACTTATGCTTGGGTTGTATCATTGCGCTATCTATCTCTGAGGAAGTTATTGGGGTTTTTCACCTTTATGGTTTTCCCCAAGTAAACTCTGTGTCTCTTGTGTGCTTGCATTATTGTGCCCATGATTGATATGCTGTACATGTTGTTCTCTCAGTTAAGATCCTAGATCAGATTGAATTAAATTCTAAAAAACTAACAACCTGTCCAACATTGACTCATCATGGGTTGGCTCATTGGAGCTTCCCAATGTGTAATACATTATATAATGGGTTCTCTTTCTTTGTGCCCCTATGTCCTTCCAAGTATTTGAGATAGGTATTTTCCACAAAGCGGTGCCAACTGCAATCATTGAAATATCTTGAATGGTCATCCACTCTAGCTGCCAGGACCAACTTCTACAGTGCATCAACTGTGTTGGCATTTTGCATGCTCATTGTAGTCTATTGGAAGTCTTTTGTTCTTTATGCATGCCAACATACCCTAATTATCAAAAGAGTAAACCCTAGTATCACACAAGATCAATATCTCCAAGAAAATCCAATATGTCCCTCTTTCACCTTATCTTCCCATAGGAGCTAGTATATTTTGTACAAGCCCAGGTAAGACTTTAACCTTTTGTCCATCAGTTTAATTTATTTAGGTCCAGAAAATCATGGTACAAATTAAATGTAAGGTTGCATTGAAATCATGTGTTAATTTGTACGACATGCTATTTGTTAACAAAAAGAACTTATTCTAGAGGAAGACTAAAAAAGAACTTACAATTTTTTTGTCACATCTGAGAAATGTCACCATACATTAATAGTTGAAGGTAGGTTACATCTTCAACATCCTAGAAAACAATATTGACAATGATAAAAGGATAAACATTCTTATTGGATAAATAAGAATCTAAATAAACTGATATAAAATACACTTTCATAAAGTAATAGGGTCAACCTATAGTAAATGTAGGCCACCGAACTATATCTATATGGATGGCCTGCCTACATTGAATGTAGGCCAACGTACATAATGCTAGGCTGACCTACTGGAATAGGGTTACTATTGTTATTACCTATTGAAAGCTGTCCCATTCTCACTATTGACAATAAATTTTCATACCTCTAGGTTGTAATTGAAGTAGAATTTCATGTCTAATTTCTTCCTTTTAAACCAGCCTCCCCATGTTCTACTGTAGTGACTTACATGGCATGCCATCATAACCACATCAACACATATGTCAATGTCCCACTTGACATCCAAAAGCATTAAGATCATTGCGAAGGTATTATAACAACCATTTATTCAAATTTTGGGTATGCTTTGTTAGGGTTTCACGATGAGGTGACGATAAGGGACAACCAAGTGGAATGAAGCACATCTACATAAGAAGATACCAATAGCACATTACATTGTGTGTGTGTGTGTTGTGCATAAAATGAGGCTAGAGCATCACCAATAAATAGGTTTAAGGTTGACCCCTAAGAACCCAAAGGGTGCGATTGCAATAACCAATAAAGTGGTTAACTAGAAATGAAGAAGCCCCATTGGTTCAACAAACCCCTCAGGTTCTGTTTACATTAAGTCTTCTGACATGCTTTAGACATAAGATGGTCACCCTTTTCTCTCTTGGGAGGTTGTGCAAGATTGTTTTAGAATCGGCACCACCAAGTTCTTTACCTCTTTTTTCCGAATCGTCTTGGTGACTAGATGTTGGGCCACAACTTCACCTTAAATTGTTATACAGCTTCACCTTAAATTGTTATACCAAGGAGCTTGCAAACTTATGAGGTGTTTTGCCAAAACTACAAGAGTCTAATCCAATATAAAACTCTAATAATATTATGGCAAGACAAATGAATGACTTTGGAAGCTTATTCTGATTCAACTCCCATGGACTAAGGTAATGGCTTTAACTTTCATCTTTTCTTGCAGTCTAGCAAATATGGACTAAGGTAATGACTTTGTCTTCCATCCCTATTATTAATGCCTAAAATTTACACACATGCTAAATTTTGATGATTCTTCCAGTAAGGCGTCATCAAGATAAAGAATGCATCTCACCACAGGCATCCTCAACAGATCTAGAATACAACATGAATCCAAAAATGCCAAAAACAGTCAAAAGAAGGGGTAGTGCAGCTAGTACACTATTAA
Source organism: Larix kaempferi (assembly GCA_027924585.1). Taxonomy (NCBI): domain Eukaryota; kingdom Viridiplantae; phylum Streptophyta; class Pinopsida; order Pinales; family Pinaceae; genus Larix; species Larix kaempferi. Next base: position 14,911,353 of record BSBM01000539.1, read on the forward strand.
CTTGCACTATAGCGCAGGTCACCAGAACAATACCCCTGCAACTATTCCTTCGATAGTCGTGCTACTGTCAAAACAGTGGGACTACCAACTTCTCGCGGTGCATTGAAGACTCAATCATCTTCAAGGATCCAAATTCGACTCCTCACACACTTGGTGGAATTAACTGGCCCCCTTGGTGTACCTTGCAACTAGTTCATGGAGAAGATGAGTTCACATTTGGATCTAGTTGTTTGTTGGCCACCTCTTGGCCCATAAAAGGAATCCGTTGGCATGCATTTTGTAGAGAGAAATCAAGAGAAATTTTATGTTGTTGGATTTGAGTTGGAACTTCGTCATAGTCCACCACTTCCTATCATTGTGAGCATTCCCAAGCTCCCTTGCCACCTTCCTTCAAGGGGCAAGAGTTTCTCTCCATTGTTCCACCATTGAATTAGCATTTAGTTTGGACAAAAAAGGCCTCCCTAAGGGAGATTGTTGGATTCCCTTGAATCCCACACCTACTAGGTGTTGTACAGCTTGACCATTGGGAAGTACAAAAGTGGTTTGGAATATCTTGGATTGTTATTGGAGTTTTCATTTTCCCCCATCTCTTTTATTTTTCTTTTTATCCATATTTCTTTCTTTTTATGTGAATTGTACTAACAATCTCTTGCAGGATCACTTGGAGGACAACCAACTAACCACATAAGAGCTCCAAGGATTGAGGCCTTGTTGTAGCGCACAAGGCCTAGCCCCTTACCAAATGGAAGAGTGCACACTTGTGCAATTTTTTCCACAACAGTGCTAATGGTGACTCCACTTATTTTTGTTCATTTCTTATTTAACTAGGTTGTTTTATGATAAGCAATTAATTCTATGTATTTTTCACTTGCAGGAGATTAGGTATTCCACCTCTTGCTCCAGAATTTGGCTCTAAGTCGACCTCAATTTATTTTTACACAGTAGCACAAATCCTGACCTCTCAGTTGCGCTACTGGCACAAGAACGACTTCGATAGTTGCACTACCAGTGCAGGTAAACTGTTAACGACCCATGCGACCTCCCATATGGTTGGTTTGCACGGCTAGTTAGTGTATTTCCAGTGCTACCAACGCACCTGTTTTGGATTTACCTGCACTGCTCGTGCAACGGAGTGTTGTTTGGTTGTGCTACTATTTTTTATTTTTTTTTATCTGCATAGTTTATTCTGGAAGACCAATTACTACTTACTAGTGAACTTAAATTAAGGTTAATTCACATAATTAATTAATTTTTTAGTAATTAGTACACCTAGACCAAGATTAGGAAGTAAATAGTTCATCTCTCTTGAAACTTACGTAGGTAAGCAACTTTGAGCTTTCAACGGGCCCCATTGTTGTCACTAGTATTCAAGATCATTTATTGTTTATGCACAATTGACATGTTTTAAGTATCAATGCTAGTGTAGAATACACTTTTTGCACACAAGCAAGGACCTAAAGACTCTTGTCTCCCGATGTATGCTCTTCACCTCGCACTTCATGTGAGCTTGGTGAATCAGAAAAGGGTGAGAAGTGTGAAACACCTCCATTGCACACTTGTCTATTAGTTAGCATTTACGATTTGCAAAGCACCATGAGCATCTTTTAGAGTTAAAAGTACATTTACTTCATATACTCTTCCAGTCAATTTTCCGATAATTGATTTTCTTTCATCACATGTGTTTGCACCACTAGCACACACTAAGAGACCTAAAGACTCTTCCAATCCTATTATTCTCTTCACCTCACACTTCATGTGAGCTTGGTGAATAAAAAAGGTAGGGATTGTGAAATACCTCTCTTACACTCCATATGTGAAAATTCAAACCCCTTTAAAATCAACTTTGTAATTGTCCAAACGAACTAAAATCCTCCACAGGAGGTCATAAAACAATATTTTAGTTAGGTAGGATTAATTGGGCTAGGCATCGATTAATGCCCACCAATCTAGTTTCATTAGCAATATTTTGAAACATAACATTGTTGTGTTATAGGGTACTTACAAAATCCTGCTATAAGCAAGTGTTAAAAGAAAACCTAGATCAGAAGCGCGCCATGCCCAAGGAGGTGAAATCCGGGGTATAGTTTCCTTTCTCTCCCCTATAAGCCACTCATCTTGTTGTAGGGAGATGACAATATACCGTGTAGTTCGAACCACTGATCCACACTTGACACAAGGTTTCTTAGTGGCCCAACTTAGGATATCACCAAGGAGCAATTATGAGTGCAATTGACCCCTGAATTTAGCTATTGACTTTGGGAGGTGTTGCCAAGTATTCTTGATTAGAACATTGGCCTCATTTCCAATAGAACTAGCTCTTCGTTACCTCCACTAGTTGATTGGTGAGTGGATATCATCATCGCCATCAATTGTGCTTTTGGGAGGCCTGGTTACATTTGAGAGGAAGGACGTTAGGGATTATTAGGGAATCTACATTTATTTCCTTTTTAATGAGTTCACTTACTCGTAAGTAAAAAGAAACTAGATGTGGGATCATGCACTAAAACCAACTTTGCACATATCACTCACTTCTTGCACCATATTTCCATCTATTGTGGTTGGCATATTTTTTTCATTTATTCAATTGTGTTCAATTCACTATCACTCTCATTTGACACAAATCCTTCACCATTGAGGAACAAAACAACATATTGAGATAGTCTTATAGACTACAAGGCCTATCCCCCCTCTCGAGGATTTTTTTTACACCTTCCTCCCGTGGTTCACACAGAGGGTAATCTAGCTGGGGATGCTCCCAGGCCACCTTGGTAGGATAATCTGGTCGAGGCCAAGCCTCACTAGGTGCACTTTCTCCTCTTGGGGAAGCTATTAATTACAACACCGCTTCCCCCATCGGAAGAGGTGCCCTGATGGCTTTTCCCCTTGAAGATCCCTCGGTTCCCTTTGACCCATCCTCTCTCATAGGAGGTCAACCATTGTTTACAACACTACCGAGGTCTCCCCCTCATGTAAATCACATCCCACACAATGGAAAGACCAATTACCCCTGCCTTACCATTTATGGCTAGTTTAAATCTCCCTGATTTGACCAAACTGATAAATGATCCAATAGCTCATGATCCAACATGGTCGGCTATGCCAGGTAAGCTTCCCTTAGAAATTCCCAAATTCAAGGGAAAACAAGGGGATGATCCCGCCAACCATGTCATGTATTTCCACTTATGTTGTTCATCTAACAACATAGTGGATGATCCTGTGAGACTTCGCCTCTTCCAGTGTACTCTCACCGGCACGACAACCAAATGGTACGTAAACTTAGCAAGAGAAACCCATGCCACATTCACAACATTGGCCAATGCATTTCTCACTTAATTCCAGCTTCTGATTCGACGTGACCTTGGTCTTGATTCTCTCATAGAGTTTCGAAAAAATAGATCCACCCACATCGTGGACCACATCCATGAGTGGCGTAGGCACTGCACATTGTGAAAAATCGAAATACAACCACCCTTCTTGTTGGATTGGTTTATCAAATCTCTCCACCCCACCATAGCTAAAGATATTTCCACCTCCATACCGCAAATCGAGGAGGAATCTATTCTTGAATCCCAGCATTTCGATCTCAGATATGCACAATCCGACTACCGTTACACTATCCTTCCTGATGCCCCTCGGCATCGATCGTTGGATCCTACACCTTTGGGATTGTCACATTCAGCGGATGGGCTTACTGGGTCGATTTTCGATTTAGGAAAGGATCCTCCTACCACTATGGCACCATTTAACATGGCTCCGAAATACCCATCCATGCCACCTGCGTCGGTACCCCCTACATCGGTACCAACCCCACTATTTGGTCAATTATAGTATGGAACCTATAGTCCTACTTACCCAAATGTTATCCAAGTGACAACGGTTCCTACACCGCCAATGGCACAAGCCGTTCCTACGTCAACCTCTTACGGAAGAAAAACCGCATTTATCCCACCCTTAGGGTATAACCCATATTATCATTTCCCATGCCCAATTGGTCATCCACCTTCCCACCACATGGGGGTAAACTTGGTCCAACCTTCTTACACTCAATAGGACCAACAATTCAAGTAAGTGAACACCGCAAACCCTCAGAATCTATAGAATCGGGGGAAGAAGAAAGGGAAGAACAAGAAGAATCAACAGTCGGGGCAAGGGGGAAACCCCCCCAGTAGAATCAGAATATGGGTAACTAGAATACGAGGATTAAAAACTCCCCCCAAAAATGGAATAACCCCAACCCGAGGACCAATTACTGTTGCTCCATTTGTGGTGATTATGGTCATTGCATACATCGTTGTCCTCTTATCCCTGACTTCCAATAGTTAGTGGAAGCCAAAAATAAGATGGTGATTAATCCTCCTCTGGCTGCGAACCCTACCCAACTGCAAACCGTTGTGTTACAACAACCATTCGCGAATCAAGGGGTAGTTACACAACAACAAGATCCTCGCCCACCCGATAACGACTCTTTTCAAAATAACTACACGTTGGATATAAATCTTCAAACACAAGCCAAGGGTTGTGATGGGTCTTCCACCCCCCAAGTAGAAGACGTTTCTATCCCCTGGGGGGCCCTCTACAAATATCTCAATTGAATACCAAACAAATCCTGGGGATTCTGAAAGTTACACTTTGGCGTACCCCTAATAACCCTCACATGAAATCCACCCATAATTACAGTATTGTGGATGACTTCGCTTAATCACCTGCAACCATGTCCATGTTAGAAGTGTTACAGTCTTTCCCAACGCAATGAAAGGCATTACTCAATGCACTTGGTGCCATCGATCCTTCTGACTCGTGTCACATGACCTTTGATCTCAACAAAGGTGATCCCCAACTATCATCATCAGTCGCATTTCAAGTTCTAGTCACCATTAAGAACGTCATGATTCATTTTTTTTTATCATCGATGAAGGTGCATCCACTTGCGTAATGTCCTCTAAGTTCTGGAAATGATTGGGTTCACCAGAGCTGGTCCCCTCGTCTATCTCTCTTTGCACATATGATGGGAGACCATCCCAACCAAGAGGATTGTACCAAAATGTCCCCATCGAGATGCGGTACAAGATGGTTATGATCGATATCGAAGTAGTCGATGCCAAAATCAACTACAACATCCTCTTGGGGCATAGTTATATGTACGCCATGAAGGCAGTTGCCTCCTCGGTCTTCCGTATCATGATTTTTCCTTTAAATGGGAAGGTTGTTACCCTCGACCAGCTTAACTACTATGACGCCAATACCATTTGCAATACCGAAAATGTTCTATTGAATGTACTTGGTGATGATCAACCGTATGTTGACATTGCCCCTGGCATGTACAAGGACTCCAATTTGTTAGGAGTATATTCTGGACCACGACCAAGGATCCCTACAGCAACTTATGGCCTAATGTGCACAAGTTTCACTGCTAAAAATAGAGTAGCCTCCACCTCAACACTATCATCAGCACCACCCCTGCATCATGGCATCGAACAAATGTTGATTCCATCGATACCACCAATTTTCAAAATACCATTCTTGTACACCCCCACAAGTGTATAGGGGACACCAGTTATGGCTCAGTTAACTCTCCCTGGGCTCACTTTGGGCATTCTAGTATGGTACCTTACACCACCCTACCCAGGGATGGCTTCCAAACCAGTCTCCCATTACGAGTTTGTCCCTATTTCAGCTGCTACGCCTACAAGGCCTGTAACACATTCGGCTAGGACAACCCAACCTATGATACCCGCAACTAAACCTCAGTCGGTCGTCGCTAAGATCGACAATAGTGACACCAAACAACCGAAGTTGAAAGGTCCCCTATTACCCAACTCAATATCCAATTCATTAGAGATCTCTACAACTAAAGCAGGGGGCATCAACCAACAACAGTTAAAAGCCCTAGTTATGACCAATACTCCCACTCAAAGGGCTACGCCACCATGTTCTCTTTCTAGGAAACAAGGCCATGCGACCAATCTATGCCCTACCTTGGCAAAGCTAAGGAATTTTCTTAACAACCCCATTAGTATAGCACATGCTCCCCTGATGGTCAAAGGGGGCACATCTCCCTCTCCCACATCTAGATCCAAGACAATACATATGAATCACACATGTGCCATATGTTCTCAGTATGGGCACTACATACACTGACTGGGCACCATGCTAAAACTAGAAACCCGAATCTATTGGATACCCCATGCGACCTCGATCCCCCATCACCAATTTTTCATGACGTACTAGATCCATTAATCTTTCCTCAAGAAGAGATTCTAGCACCCACCTCAAGTACCTCTAAATATCTTGACATCCTATACCTTGATTCGATCCCTCTTCCGACCATGAATGAATACCCCTTTTCCTCAGATGAAGACATGATAGAAGAATATGTATTCACCACGGATGAATAGATCATCGAGGCCATGAACACCATTGAGCCTCCATGGGACACTTTCCATCATAGATATTCAACGGCTAGTAGGAAAGCACCAAACACACTACCCATTCAACAACAACATACAATTGAGTGAAAATATTTTCTACCCCTAGCCATATCGATTGGTAGAAGAATCCTATTCCTACTCCAGATGCATTCGAAGACAAAAATATTTCCAATATTTCCCTTACCATCCAGGTTGATATATCCATTACACTAGGAGTCATCGAAAACATCTCCATTGGAGCTTCCTACTCACCACAAGAAATTACCGATTTTACCGCTCTATTCACAGAATTCTACGACGTCTTTACATGGTCATACAAAGAAATGCCAGGCCTTGACCCAACAATTGTCGAACATCATATTGACACTTGGCCTAGCACCACCTCCTTCAAACAAAAACAACATCCGTTCAATGGCTAGTAGGAAGGCACCAAACACACTACCCATTTAGCAACAATATACAATTGAGTGAAAATATTTTCTACCCCCTAGACATATCGATTGGTAGAAGAATCCTATTCCTACTCCAGATGCATTCGAAGACGAAAATGTTTCCAATAATTCCCTTACCTTCCAAGTTGATATATCCATTACACCAGGAGTCGTCGAAAACATCTCCATTGGAGCTTCCTATTCACCACAAGAAATTACCGATTTTACTGCTCTATTCACAGAGTTCCATGACGTCTTTACATGGTCCTACAAAGAAATGTCAGGCCTTGACCCAACAATTGTCAAACATCATATTGACACTTGGCCCAACACCACCTCCTTCAGACAAAAACAACACCTGTTCCACGCTTCCAAGGCCCTTACAATCAAAGCTGAGATTGAGAAACTCTTACAAGACGGATTCATTTTTCCCATTGCTTACACATCATGGGTGTCGAACCCCGTCCCAGTTAACAAAAAGAAAGGAACAATTTGTGTCTGTACTGATTTCTGAGATCTCAATTTAGCCTGCCCTAAGGACAATTTTCCCACACAATTCATCTACCAAATCGTTGACCCATGCGCAGGTAGCTAAATGTTGTCCTTTACGGGTGTGTTCTTTGGGTATAACCAGATACACATTCGCCCCCAAGATCAGTACAAAACTGCATTTACTACACCATGGGGCACCTTTGCGTACAAAGTTATGCCCTTTAATCTGGAGAACGCTGGGGCCACTTTCCATCAAACAATGGCATACATCTTTAATGAATTGTGTCATATCATCCTCGCCTTTTTAGATGACCTAACAACCAAATCCAAAAAAACGATGCAATCACCTTCAATACCTTCATACCATCTTCACAAGGTGTCACAAATACAATATACGCTTACAGCGCCTTAAGTGTGTATTTTGTGTCACTGTCATTGCCTCTTAGGATTCATTGTCTCCAAAGATGGAATCACCATTGACCCCTCAAAAATTCAATCCATATTGGAACTACCACCCCCACACACATGACGCCAGTTGCAGAGTGTTAAAGGAAAATCCAACTTTCTTTGTCGCTTTGTGCCGACTATGCCACTCAATCCCATGGACTTTTATGACTCTTCATAAAGGATCTCCCATTTAAGTGGGATGACTATGCCCAAACTTCCTTCGATGCCCTTAAGAAAGCATTAACATCAGCTCCTCTCATCTCCCCTCCAGAATTTGACAAAGATTCCATCTTGTATATATCCACATCAACTTCCACCGTGGCCAGTGTGCTAGTCCAATCTACCAAGTACCACCAAGAACATGTCATCTATTATGTCAGCAAAACCCTCGTCGGACTAGCACTCAACTACACTCATGATGAGAAGCTTGCGCTCACAGTTATCCTTTCCATCCAGAAGCTCCACCACTACATTCTTCTCTATAAAACAACCGTGGTTGCTGAATCCAACCCTATGCAATACATACTTAGCCACAGGCTTATCAATAGTAAATTTGCACATTGGATCATCATCTTATAAGAGTTTGAAATCGGATTTATTGTTCCCAAAAGAAAGAAATCCATGGCTTTGGCCGAGCTCATTACAGACCTTCCATCCACCACCTCTAACAAGTCTGTCCATGACTAGTTACCCAATAAGAACCTATTTATCATCATAAGCGACGATCCATGGTACAACGATATCCTCACTTATCTCCGCACTCAGAAGTTCTCTCCATGCTTATCCCATGACAATCTCGAAATATCCACCACTAGGCACCAAGATACATCCTCATTGGATATGTCTTAGTCCATCACGGCATTGATATTGTACTATGACGGTGTCTGACACATGACAAGGCTGAACAAGTTCTGAACGACTATCATAGTGGTGCATGCAGTGGCCACCTCTCAGGACTAGCCACCTCCCCAAAAATATTATGGTCAGGGTATTTTTGTCCATCCGTTTTCAAAGATTGCATTTACGCTGTCAAAAGGTGTGCCATTGCATTTACGCTGTCAAAAGGTGTGCCAATTGTTAGGTCTTTTTTCCTGTAAGACACGGTCACCCCTTGCACCCCTACACCCAGTCATCACCGTTGGTCCATTCTGCAAATGGGCAATCGATTTTATGGAATGCTGCTCGAACTTGGCCCAAGGCCACCACCATATCATTGTCGTCGTGGACTACTTCACTATATGGGCTGAAGCAATGCCCACATTTGATTGTAAAGGAGTGATCGTCGCCCGGTTCTTCTTTAACCACGTTATCTCCCACTTTGGAGTTCCCAAACAACTTGTCTCTGACAATGAAAGAAACTTCCACGATGAGAAATTTGAAGAACTATCACAACTGTTAGGCTTTAAACATGAATTTCAATAGCTTACTACCCCCAAGCAAATGGCCAGGTTGAAGTTGTTAACAAAATTCTCAAAACGATGCTCTAACGCACGGTAAATAAGAATAAGAATAACTAGAACCACATGCTCTTTCGCGCTTTTTGGGATTATCATACTTCATTCAATACAGCTACAGGTTTTACCCCATTCCACCTTGTCCATGGTGTATAATTCGTCCTCCCAATAAAGTTCCAAATCCCCACCCTCCAATCCACTATTGACTTACTACCTGATACGTTTGACCTTGAGAAATGCCTCTTTACCTTTCAACACCTCGACGAGGCATGTAGAGACTCTCTTCAACAAAATGAAGCCATGAAAGGTCGTTCTAAGGCACACTATGATTGTTAGGTACGACTACACACCTTCAACGAAGGTGACTTTGTTCTTGTCTTCAATGCCAAGAAAGAAAACATATCAGGACCTGATAACTTTGTATCTAAATGGACAGGCCCTTATGTCATTAAGAAGTCTTCCAAAAGGGGCATATGTCTTAACCAACCATGAATATCACCCTCAACCACCCAGCCAATGGGTTGTACCTCAAACGCTTCTACCCTTAAAACACTTCATTACCCCTTAGGTATGAATTGTTTTGGTTATATAATTTTTGCATTGTCCATACCTTGGTTATGTCATTTACTACACTTGGGTATGTGCGCCATATGTGTAGGAGTCCAACCAAAGAAGGAGAGATCCTCTTTTTTTCCATTATAAGAACAAGACTCCATGCTACAACAAGAGGGAACACACACCCTACCACAGGTATCGTTTCAAAATTGGAATATAGACATTATTTACCCTCCATTGATAATGCATCTACTAGTATTTCCATTGATAACCATAGGGCCCTAATTTCTAATCTTGATGTGCCCTCAACATCATCATTGAGAATAACATGTCCCCCCATGGGTGTACGCACCATTTCCATCCCAGTCATCAAAGGACACCTATGATTTCGACCCCCCACAAGTCCAAGGAACTTGATACAACTTGAAAAGACCACACCTTAGCTTATCATTTTGCAATTGTGCATTTACTCCACCAAGTAAACATTGTTATCTTCCTTGGCCCATGTTAAGATAAAGATTCACAAATACCACTAATACCTCCATGAGCACTTTACCCTCCACAGTGTCTTTTGTATCACCACCTCTGTGAAGACACCTATGGCCCTCCCACCCTTAGAAGTAACTAGTTCTATTCAGTTATCCTACAGAAATACATTGCATGGCATGGATGCATGGGGAACCTATCTTTGTGTCTACAAATTAACCCTCACTTCATCTTGGAAAGTGTCCCCCAATCCACTCAAAACCGTGGGGATTCCTCCCATCATCAAAATGGTCCCCCGGACACATCCAAAACTGTGGGGACCCTGCCATTATTGTTTATGTACAAACAATTCCCCTATCTCCTCAAATTACGGGAGCACCATATTATTTTGGAAGCAACCCATGGTCTCCTTTGATCGACGTAGTTGAGTCTCAGTATCCTCAGCAGTATTTGTTTTGATGGTCACCATTACTCCCCATTTTGTGTCTCCATCAAATCCCTTTCATTTACAGTTTGTCTCCATCCATTGCAGTCTATCCCGTTCCAAAAGGAAAGATCTCGTACCTAATCCCCATGTTTACATCAATCAAAGGAAGTTATGAGCCCCCCGCTTATCTAGCAGTCATGTGTCATGTCTATCCATCCAACAATTGGTTACAATATGATCTTAGTTCTCAGGGTAATACCCTCGTCCTATCCTACACTTCAGCTCTCGTCGACATCAAAACACTACATTCTGAGAGTTGCAGTAGTTACAGTTGTACCTTGGTATCCCTTACAATCATTATGAAAGATCACCTCAAAATTGGTAGGGAGAGTCATTAGTGCTCCCTAAATAAGTGGTTTCCCCTATGCTCGATGTCAACACATCATCGCATCAAGGGGGAAGTACTTTTGAAGGTAGCACTGCTCACATTTGCAAATCATGGTAGCAGTCTATTTGGTATAGTGAAGTTCTCAGGATGCTTCACAAAACCATTTTGGTCCCCCACCCCTGTGGGCTTATCATGATCATCAGTAGTTCCGCTTATTCAATAATCCATAACAATTTCTGGGATTATTCACTCTAACATGGATCGAATCCACCTTCATCCATGTCCCAATAGTATAGTAGAGTTGACCAATCAGTCCCCTCTCATTGTAATCACTTTGCAGCATTTCTGGAGCATGGGTATGACTGCCTCATCAATCCTACAAGGAATAGCCCCTTACCAAGTGGAATAGTGCACACTTGTGCAATTTTATCCACAACACCTATGCTAGAAGTTAGATAGAGAAGTTAATCAAAGTGAAAAGGTTCCTTGAATCATTAACCACTATGCATCCTCATAACATTATTTTATGATGTTATAGATTTGGAAGATTCACTCCAAAGCATTGATTATTATCATCTAAAGAAGCAAACGGAATCACAAAAATACATGAAAACAAAAATATTGCTACAGTATGGATTTTCCATAAAAAAACTACTTTGCTCTACAAAAGTCTAGATAAATTCATGATAGAAATTATAAGGACATAAAATTAAATGAAAGGAGGGTTCCTATGACCTTTCCTTTGAGTGGATCCTACCCAAGGGAGCTCTTGGAACCCTTCAAAAACTCTTAGAGACAAAACTTCAGTAAATCCTGCTCTTTCTTATTAAGAAAATGTCATATAACAAAGAAGACATAATTCTGTCTCTCTAGCACAATTCGAACTAGTTTCTAACAATTACAAATAGAAAGCCAAAATAATCCATTTTGGTCATTCAAAAGTAATAATGTATAGGAAGGGCTTGAGTTCATGTAACAAATGTATCAAAGTTAAGGAAATATCATGGGAATTAAAACGATAATTTAAGGGCCTGTCATCACCCCACAACTAGAGGGTTGCATGCCCTTGTGCAACAAAATTTAGTTCCGAAAAATTGATGCTTCATCCTACTCATTCTTCATCATTTGATTGATTCTCTTTGCATGCATCTTTGAGGTCATATGCTACTATCTATGTGTTGGCATCCTTGTTGTGATATCTTGCATCTTGTTCTCCTTTGTGTAAATCTATTAGATCCAGAGTTCACTACTCCCTCTAGATCACCCTGCGATCTCAAGTGGTATGAGTCTCTAAATCAATATATGCTCATAAAGAAATAAACTCAAACAACTAGATCTGCATTTACCAACTGAACATAAATGCAATCAACCACATAAACAATAGATGTACCTTGGAACCCTTGCAGGAAAAATGAGCTAACTATGGGGCTATCTTCTCTCTCGAGCCCAGAGCATATAGATGTATAAATGGCAATACAATACAGGATTACCTCATCCAGTAACTCAATCCCTCTAAAACGGGACAGACCTCAAATTTGCATGCATCCAGTTGATGCATGCACTGAAGAAGTAAGCCCTAACTTCCAAACTGGATCTGAGTGCTTTGACAGTGCCTCTGACTGATCTGCCCTCTCTAGATCTCTCTGCTCTGATTTGCTCTCTTTGAAGACTGCCCACTGATGAAATCGGCCTCTTCTGCATGCACAAGTGCACCCTCCCCTCTGGATGTCAAATGTTCGTATTGCTCCGGATCTCAACAGATCTAAGCTCTGATCGTCCCTAACCTTCCTCAAATCCTGAGGCAAGGCTATCCTGGAAGTCACAGACTCCTAATCAGTCAATCCAACTCACAATGAGCTTCTCTCCCCTCAAGAAAAACATCCTCCTCCAAGAGAACTCGGCCTCCTCCAATCTAATCAGAAATCACACTGTGGAGCTTTCTCAGCTCACAGTAATGGGTGTCTGGTCTCATTGGAACTAAAGGTCACTGATCTAGCTCAAATCTGACCTTCCTAGCTCCTGCAGCAACTCCTCTCTATCTCAGAAAGTCTCCCCACATGGACAGCTACATCCTCCTCACTCAAGTAGTATCTCTCTCTGATAATACAACTAAGTAACCTCATCTGGGGACCCCCTGCCTCTATAAATAATCTCACCGATGAATTAGGTTTTCCAAAACCCTAATTCCCGGTGCATGCAAAGTCACATTTGCATGCACGCATGCAAAAGGTCACTTTTGCATGCAGTCGCTGAATGCTGACAGGTCATGCAAAACTCATGCATGCAAAGGTCAATATCCCCTGAAGCTCTGCATGCATCCACCACTGGACTCATGCCAGTGAGTAGAGTGCCTCTAATCCACCCTGATGCCTATGCAGCTAATGTACCTCCATTTAAGGCATCTGAACCATGGAGGACATCCCAAAGTTACCATAATCTAACACTCCCTCTTAACGAGGGAAGTCCTGACACTGATGCCTGGATCCATTAAGTCCACTACTACTTACATTGATCTAACTGATCTTCCTATCACTGCTCTCTAACCTGAAGAACTCTGATCAATCTCCATATGTGTGGCTTCAGAAGAATCCCTCCTGTCAACCACTACTGACTCTGACACTGCACTCTGACTCAGACTCCCTCTGAGTCTTTGCTGTTGTAACCAACCCTGAAGACCTCTGTCAAGTGGATCTATGACTATGTAGATCATCTGCCTATGGCCCTGAGTTGACTCAACTCTGTAAGTCAACTCCCTTTGTCTCTGCACTGACTGAACTGACTGAGCTCTCTCCTGAGCCAAGTCCATCTCAACCATGTCATACCAGCTCACTCTTTGACTGGTGTCTGCATGAGCAGCATGCTCATCCCTCTGGTATGAGCCCAAGGTCTCAATATCCACATCTCCATCATTGTCAAGAGCATATTGCTCATCCAACTCAACTCCAGAATCACTGCCCTGATCCTCATCATGGTGAGCATCTCACCCACTCATCTGCTAGATAGGCTCACTCCTCATGGCCTCATCTCTGCTATGAGTATCCAGCTCATCCTCCTCCTCTATATCTGAAGAGGATGCACTCAGCCATCTTGATGTGCCCGAAGTAGGCTATCCATGAACCAAGTAGTCACCATCAATCCTGTGACCAAACAACACTGTGTCTACCCCTCTAGGATAGGTGAAGAACTAATCCCTATGAAATACTACAGGGTGTCCTGTAGCTGCCAATGCTACCGCTGAGAAGACACTCCCTCTTAGTCTTGGAACAAAAGGCACTCCTAAAACCTCCAGGAGCTCCCCACAATCAAGCATAAATCTCACTCTGCCCACTTTAGCAACCAAATGGTCAACCCCCTGCACATCCCGAGCCAACTGCAAGGGTGTATGCTCTAGGATCAGGAATGCATATCGTACTCCTATCATGTGATTGCTGAGAGTGATGTCCACTCTCCACCTCTGATCAACGTGAGCCTCTGGTAGGCTACTATCATGTCCTGACTGAATTGAGGCTAATGAGAACTCCTTCTCAAACCGAGAAGTAAAACCATCAACCTCCTCCGCTGCTGCCACCTGCTCATCCATAATCAACCATCTCTCAGTCTTCATGTGCATGCATATCTCATGCATATGCAACATGCATAACTCATGCACATGCATCATGCAAGACCTCATGCACATCCCTGTACTGACACTCCCTCTCAGCGAGGAAGGTATTGTTGGAGAAGCATCCACTAGGATCAAACACACCATATGCTACTACAGCTACTCCCTTTGAACTGGAAGACTTTATGGCTGCATCTACTGCATTGATATGTAGATATGCACTCCTCCTCTATCAAAGTCATCTAGAGAGAAGCATCATGCTCTCCCTCTGTCACTAATACTGAAACTGTATCCAAGGTTTCCCTGGACCCACATACAGGCTTGCCCAACAAACTGTACTCTACTCTCAAGCTAGAGGCCATAACTCTGCAAAACTAAAATACTGTAACCCACAGTGAAACAAGAATCTCTCTTGATCACATATTTGGCAGATCTATTTCAGATCTAACCTCTGAACTCATAGATATGATAGATCTGGTATCTATCCTAACAGATCTAACATCTGCACTCACATATCTGAACTCTGCTCTTCAGATATGGACTCTGCTCTCACAGATCTGAACACTATGCTTCAGATCTGATATGTCTGCCCAGATCTGGACTCTGCTCATGCCAGATCTGAAAGATCTATCTCGAATCTCACCTCCAAACCAACAAATCCAATAGATATGACCTCTACAACCTCAGATCTGGTAGATCTGGTCTCTATTGTCACTGATCTACTAGATCTATCTTAGATCTAGTCTCCAATACCACAAATCCGATAGATCTAACCTCTACAACCTCAGATCTGAACTGGGATGTTCAAATCTGGTAGATATGGTCCCTATCTCCATAGATCTACTAGATCTATCTCAGATCTAGTCACCAACATTGCATATCTATGTGTGACTACTCACCCTGACCCTCAACAGGGCTCTGATACCATGTAAATATATTAGATCCAGATTTCACTACTCCCTCTGGATCGCCCTGCGATCTCAAGTGGTATGAGTCTCTAAATCAATATATGCTCATAAAGAAATAAACTCAAACAACTAGATTTGCATTTACCAACTGAACATAAATGCAATCAACCACATAAACAACAGATGTACCCTGGAACCCTTGCGGGAAAAACCAGCTAACTATGGGGCTGTATTCTCTCTCAATCCCAAAGCATATAGATGTATAAATTACAATACAATACAGAATTACCTCAGTTGGTAACTCAATCCCTCTGAAATGGGATAGACCTCAAATTTGCATGCATCCAGCTGATGCATGCACTGAAGAAGTAATCCCTAACTGCCAAACTGGATCTGAGTGCTCTAACAGTGCCTCTGACTAATCTGCCCTCTCTAGATCTCTCTGCTCTGATCTACTCACTCTGAAGACTGCCCACTGATGAAATCGGCCTCCTCTTCATGCACAAGTGCGCCCTCCCCTCTGGATGTCAAATGTTCGTACTGCTCCTGATCTCAACAGATCTGAGCTCCGATCGTGCCTAACCTTCCTCAAATCCTGAGGCAAGGCTATCTTGGAAGTCACAGACTCCTAATCAGTCAATCCAGCTCACAATGAGCTTCTCTCCCCTCAGGAAAAACGTCCTCCTCCAAGAGAACTCAGCCTCCTCCAATCTAATCAGAAATCACACTGTGGAGCTCTCTCAGCTCACAGTAATGGGTGTCTGGTCTCACTGGAACTGAAGGTCACTGATCTAGCTCAGATCTGACCTTCCTAACTCCTGCAACAACTCCTCTCTATCTCAGAAAGTCACCCCACATGGACATCTACGTCCTCCTCACTCTAGCAATCTCTCTCTCTGATAATACAACTAAGTAACCTCATCTGGGGACCCCCTGCCTCTATAAATAATCTCACCAATGAATTAGGTTTTCCAAAACCCTAATTTCTAGTGCATGCAAAAGGTCACTTTTGCATGCAGTCGTCGAATGCTGACAGGTCATGCAAAACTCATGCATGCAAAGGTCAATCTCCCGTAAAGCTCCGCATGCAACCCCCACTGGACTCATGCCACTCAGTATAGTGCCTCTACTCCACCCTGATGCCTATGCAGCTAATGTACCTCCATGTAAGGCATCTGAACCATGAAAGACATCCCGAAGTTACCATAATCTAACACTTTTCTCCATAACGTCTTCTCTTCATCGCCATCTATTTCTCTTGCGGGATGAAGAAAAACGAGATATTTGAGTCTTAAACCAATCCACCCAAGCTTCATTTTTTAAACCAATAAACTAGAATATTATGATGCTCAAGGTGCTATCCAAGTGGTGTTACATTGGAGTCTTTAATACTCTTAGCATTGAAAAATCTAGGGATTTGGGTTGTAGTTTGGTAGTGAAACATTCCGCTAGATAGAAACAAAACATTCAGCTAATGTACCTCCATGTAAGGCATCTGAACCATGGAGGACATCCCGAAGTTACCATAATCTAACACTTTGCTCCATAAATTCTTCTCTTCATCGCCATCTATTTCTCTTGCGGGATGCCATGAGGAAGTGGGATGAAGAAAAACGAGATATTTGAGTCTTAAACCAATCCACCCAAGCTTCATTTTTTAAACCAATAAACTAGAATATTCTGATGCTCAAGGTGCTATCCAAGTGGTGTTACGTTGGAGTCTTTAATACTCTTAGCGTTGAAAAATCTAGGGATTTGGGTTGTAGTTTGGTAGTGAAACATTCCGCTAGATAGAAACAAAACATTCAGTGGAGTAAGTTCTTCTTTCATATATTTTAGAAGGCTACAACGCTCACAAAAAAGGCCTAGAATCCTGCCCATTCTTTGTAGAATTAATGGGCAAATAGTCCAACACATCTTGATGGTTTGTCCCTTCACAAAATTACTACGGAAGGAAGCTTTGTCTCTATCTAGACTCTGTAGGAAAAGCGAAACGGGAGGGTGCAGTCCTGACTGAAGGAATTATGCATTGGATATATGACACGGCTGTGTCCAACAAAAAAGCGTGAATTTCAGCACAAAAAATGACAAATGAACAGTAAACACCCCAAAAGAATACCTAGAAGGAATCATCCTAGTCTATTAACATATAAGATATGCATATTAATATCAACGAGGTGATCTTGACAAACCCTCTTCTATCTGTCTAATTTTTTAATTTTATCTTACAAATTTGCAACGAAGGTCAATTTTAAGTTTAGAAAAAATGGTGCATCTCTTGATCATAAAATTTTAGAGGTCATTTGTTCACAATATGATTGATTTATGCATCTGTAATATCCTGATTTTGACCCCATTTCATTTAACATGTAAATGATGTAATATTGTTATAATCATGGTGAGGAGCTCAAGGCCAAAGCCCCACCATCAATTTAGTGTTAAAATTGATGCATATGGTTTACATGCATCAATATACGTGATGGGAACTCGATTTTGTTCTCCAAGGGTCGATTTTCCCTTCCCACAACTCGTTTTTGGGTGCCATGATTTGGGAAATCCATGGACACCATGTTGTGTGCATCCCACAGTTGAAATCGTTTTCCTATGCCCAACATATGTGCTTGCTTTGTGTGGGAGAGAATGTTGTGGTTTGAGTTATGGGTACCCATTGTTTTGGCTGAGCTTGAGTGCAAGAATCCATTAATGAAGAGGGTTCAGATTTGGCTTGATAACCCCAACTATGGACTAGCTTGACTTAAGTGTGGTGTTCATTTTGCTGTGCATAGGTTTGTAGGATCCCATTCCTTGTGGAAATCATGCCCAGCTTAGGGGTGGCAGTTGTGCTAAGAGGTTAATGAGCATAGTTGGCCTATGGCTAGGTGGAACGTTGCAATTGCATAGCTAGTTGCTTAGGACATCGTCTTTTCAAGAAAATCATATGCACTTTATGGTCGATGGGAATTATGGCAATAAGAAATAATATTCAGGGGTAATGTAGAAAGATATTATATTGAAACCCGGAACCCAAATTCAGTACTACACATGAATAATATAAAACATCCCCCATGAGGTCATGATTTGATGGTGAGGATAGTGGAATATGGAGCCACCCACCATGGTTCAACTCTACACGGAAATGATTATAGTGGTTGGCAGTCAAATCATTTCATTGAATAAAGGAAAGTAATAACAATGATCCTAGATCAATTACTATACACACACAACAAACAAATTCAACCCATTGTTTTATGTATTACTCTCCCATTCTGTATGTATCCTGTCGTCATTGATCTCCATAAAACCACATTTCGGTTATAAATGTTGTTGCTGTCACATAGTTTCCGATCACTATCTACATCCCTACAATTGAATACATGGAGGACACTTACAATGAAAACGTTGAAATCAAATCCATTTTTGATGATGTGGTCATGGATGTGCACACACTGTTCCAGATCTGGTAGAATTTTGCATGCACCAATAACACTAGCAAAGGTGGATTCATTAGCCCTTTACCTGTCCATTGCATTTTGGAAAACAAACAGAGAGCCTCCTTGCTAAACCCATTTTGTGCATACCCTGAAATTATTGCAGTCCATGACATCGTATTATGTTTCGACATTTTGTTGAAGAGCCAATACGCATCATCAATTCTCCCATGCTTTTGTACATAGCATGTTATCATCGAATTCCAGGATGCAATGTTTCAATTTGGTATTTTATCGAACAATTGACGCACATTGTTAATCAGTCCATTGCGAATGTATCCTATGATCATGGCGTTCGGGTAAATTGCATTATGCTTTGGCATTTTGTCAAATAGTTCACATACATATTCTATCCTGCCATTCTGTGAACATTCCTGTAATCATGGTAGTCCATGTAATCACATTTATTTTTGTCATTTTTTCAAACAATCCACAGGATTCCTCTATGTTACCATTTCCAACATATGCACCTCTATGTTATCAAACCTATCTCAATCCAGGTCTAATATGTACCTCGAGATAGATATGTTCAAGGTTGCACATCTTAAGGTTCCAATGTTTAATACATCGGCTAATTGTGTAAGTTTGATATATGCATCTTCCATAACAACACTTGGAACCTGAAATTGGCAACAATTTTTAGATGCACTTCAGATGCATATCAGAACCAGGGTATTTTTTAAGGACTCTAATAGAATACCTAAGTATAGTATTCTAGGCGATTATTTTGGATTGAAAAAATCATATATATTGATAGATAGGCGAAAATGAATATGAAACAGAAAGTTTTCTATTGAAAATAGTAAGATTCAGACCCGGGTTTAGATACCTAAAGTGCTTTGGGTTTATGCTTGTGCTAATATTCAATGTACCCAATGGACTATTTAGATTCAACGCACCAGCACAAGAATTTAATTGAGTGATTACCTTACCTATTCTGGGTACAAAAAGCAAAAAATGGAAATTGTGAGAATGCAAAAAACTGAAATTGTAAAATTGTAATAGTATGATAGGATACTTACAAGCACATGGACATTGAAGAAGTCTATGAAGCACACAGAAAGTGAATTTTCGTTGATCCTATTCAAGGAAGCATCCATGCCATGCTTACTATAAGAAAAACACTTCATCCAGGATGACAAGAACGGACCGAATGTCTGTAGTATGTAAAAGAAGATGAATATTGAGAATATGGGCATGCAAGCAATATATCTAGTTCTGAAAGAGGAAAGAATGGATAGATTGATGGGTTAAAATTAGTTCTAGTCAATGGAAAATGGGCCACGTTGAGAAGGGTGGAGGATAGAGCCGAAGTGGATAAGCTAAAAATTTCTAAATCAAAACTCCACAATCGAATCCATTGTATAATCACTTTTAGGGTGTGGGTTCTGGGCGAGCCTTATTGAACAGACATACTCGCATTTAAGGCGAGTCTTTCCAATGTCAAAGACGCATGATTCTTCATGGCATAAGGTATAGCCAATCGCCATGGTCATCCATTGCATATCCATGCGGTTACTCTTCTACCAGTGGAGAATACTTTCCGGCAAACACTCTCTGGCTATCCATTTAATGATGCATTTTGATGTAGACAGGTCTTCAGGTCATCGAAGATATGTTTCAGACTTGCGTAAACGTAAGGTAGATGGGAATGGGACGGAAATTTGAATTTGAATTTTCAATGCATTCCCGGCTCCATTTTTAATTTGAATTTTGAATGTTTCCCGCTTATTCTTCGTACTGATTCGCTGTCACATTTTTGTATCGGAAGACAAGCAGAGAAATCCAGCGATGTCAGCGAAGGTCGCACTGGTCGTGATCCGCACAAGCCACGGTTCTACCTGCAGAACGCTACGGTCCGCGAGCTGAATGTAACCGACGGATAGCTCACTTCCAACCTGCAGTTCAGCGTGGTGTCGCACAACCCAAACAACAGGGTCGTGTCATCTACGACAGTCTCAGCACCCACGCCTCGTATCTGGGTCACCAGATCACAGGCGAGTGCCCGGTGCCGCCTTTCTACCAGGGCGACAACGATATGAACGTCTTTGCTCCTAATTTATACGGGATTTTCGTTCCCTTGGCTACCGCCGTCTGTGAGCATCTAAATTACGAGAGGCACAACGGGTTGCTGAGCTTGAATCTGAAAATGGACGGAACGATTTGCTAGAAAATGAGCACGTAGACATCTGGGCATTATCATTTGAATGTCAATTGCTGGGCCATCTTGGGGATGTACAATAACATCATCGGATTCCAATCTCCTTTGCATCCCGGCACCACATGCCATGTGGAGATCTGAGTTTGAGACTGGAGGTTGAGGTTGACTGCAGATTGCCCCTCATCCTACTGCCCATAGGGTTTGACCATGGTTTGAATGCGTGCCAAATAACAACGAAATTGAAGGCAGGATTGGAGATCGAGCGGCAGACGATGGCTCTTTTAGCACAGAAAGTATATGTAAAGCAGTGAAAATGGTAATGGTGGGAGAGGAGGGGAAGAGAATGAGATCGAAGACAGTGGAAGCCCTAGATATTGTAGTGGCCAATATTTTGCGCCAAGAGAGTTACACTTACATTTATGATTTCATTCCTTATCTCGAACAATTAAGACGTAAATTACTCAGGAAGATGCAGAGTAAATTATAATATAATTCTATAAATGAATTAGACTAAATATTTCATAGAATAGAATTGTTTTATTCACGTATTTATATTTCATATCTATATTCAGAAAAATGGTAGAATCTATGAAAGGGCCGCTAGGCGAGCCGGAATCAAATTGTATATGGTGTTTCTAAAAATAAAATGAGTTGAGTTTCTCAAATCCTGGATCCTTACGTCTTTCCAGTGACATTACCGTACCGTAGAAAATAATCCTATCAAAAATAAGATTGTTCAATGAAGTGTATCTATTATTTTATCGTATACATTATAAACAATTCTCACAAATACCTATTATATTCTTTATATGGTGCTTACATTCACAATCCAGCAAAATTCTCTTTTTATCCAAATTTAGAAACAAGCAGACATTTTGAAATGATAGGAATATGCTTAGGGGTATGGAATAAAAGGAGCCTGGATTGATTTCCTTAATCCGAGAGTTGGTGCTTCGCCATGATTAAGATTTTAGCTGCCAGAATGTTTAATGGCCACGGTTAACAACGAAGGGGATGTTAATGGCCTATTGGAGCGTCATTGCAGCTAAAGGAAGCAACATGAATAAGGATTTTGAGCTCAGTCAAAAAATAAAAACTTGGAAAACTCTCGAGTCTACACTTTTCGAGGTAAAATTGTCACCTTATTGATTATTGTTTACAAGTTTGGTTGTCTTCGAATGTTGTACGGATTGCGTGTTTAACAAAATAGTATGCTATTGAAACAACCCAGCCCTCCCATCCCCACTCTGCTTGCTCTATGGCGGATCTTTCAGAACACGGTAGGGAAAACTACTGTTGGTCATCCTAAAGGGTCGTTCAGTTTCTATCCACTTCACCCTAAAGGGGCTTCTCCATAACCGCAGTTGGAGTTCTCCATAATCTGCACGAGAGGCTATTGGAATTTGTCATAGTCGTCATGGCTTCTCAACCCATTAATCTAGAGATTGGAAAAGTCATTGTAATCTTCACGATGCAAAACCCTGAAGTAAATCAACAAATTACTCGAATTAGCACCTCCAGGCCTAAAACCATCTTTTGCAGGCACGCTTAAAATCATTGTTTGGTACTTCGGTAGGGTTGAAGCCTCCAAACGAAATATTGCCCAAGCCAAATGTAATATGACATAACTTGTGCCGTCTATGCATTATTCCCTTCGATTGCATTAGGTCTAGGTTCTTATAAAGATTGTCCAAGACAACCCTCCCACGTGAATGAATGCAATTACTTAAACTATAAGTCATAGCCTATATTGTACTCTCTGATTGTAATTTATTTTTTATTTATAATTCATAGCATTCTTTGATTTATTGATTTGTGATTGCATATTTAATACTTAACAAGATTTTGTTCAAGCTAATTATGGCCAAGCTCTTGCCGAGTAGACCTATAAACTAGCTTCAACCAATGATATCATGGATTGAACTTGTTCAATATAATGACAAATGACAAAAGAAGACTACTAACCTTAGCGTGAAGTGACACCCACTTCACCTATGGAAATTAAGAGTATTAATTGGTGATTTTCATTTGCTAGTATTTTTATCATTGTGGTTAACAATTTACTTTTATCAAATTTTGAATAGCCCCAAATATATTACTATGATGTAATGATCAATCAATGGTGTATCAATCTCCAAATAGTCCCCAAATATGTGTAGCTATGGATGTAATGCTCAATCAATATCATATATAATTTTTATTTTATTTTCTTAATCCCCAAGTATTGAATTATTATTTTCTTTGTTTAAACAAAGTACAATGGAGCATAGATAATAGAAATTCACAAGAGAACCAACTCTTTGAAAGCATAGAATGGGCAAGCAATCTCTAGCACTAGCCATCAACTTCTAGTAAGATCAAATGGATAGAAAAAAATCATTTACAAAGTAATTATTCACCACTATAGAATTATTTGGAAGTGAAATTCCCTTAATCTCTCTTTGCAAATGGGCATCATCCAACAAATAACCAAGGGCATCAATAGTCAAAACATATATATAAAGTGCCTAGGGGAATCCATGCCTAATCGACTTGGAGAACAATACATGAAGATAGTTTATTATTCACCACAACAAAATCTAAGGATCAAGAGAAAAAGGTGTTCACTATACCCACGCACTTCAAACCAATTCCTAAACAAAACAACATATCTACAATGAAAGCCTAGTCAATTTGGTTATAGGCTTTATCAAAATCAATTTCAAGGAAGAGAGCTTGTTGCCTAGATTATGTGATCCACTCCATGGCCTCCAAAGTGAAATCATTGTATCCAAAATAAACTACCCTCGAAGAAAATTTGTTTTTTTTTTTCCAGAGAAAAAAAAACTACTATTGATATTCTAAATAGAATCAAATAGTACAAAGAGGGTTCTTGATTCACTAGGTTGAATCATATACAGAAAATCTTGAAGCCACTCAAACCTGCAGAAAGATTCTCAACCACTCTCAAAGGTTAATCAAATACACTTCACAGTAGAAACCAATATCCCAGATCACCCAAAAAAGTCCAAAAGGCAGGTTACATCATTACAAAAAGATGTCAAAAGAAAGATCCATCAACAGATCAATCAAGAAAATATAAAGACCCCTGATCCAACAGTCGATCTTCAAACCATTCTTCCCATAGGAGGTAACCTTCAGAGCAAGAAAGAGCAATCTTGGATAACTTGTCTGCCTGATCATTATATTCTCTATAAATGTGTTCAAAACTGATATTTTGTTGTTTGGAGATTTCAAAATATGTTCTTGATGCCCAATGTCGCAGATTCAAGACATTTAGTTTGAAATCACCCATCGCCCACTTGATGGTGACCCTTGAGTCACCGAAAACCTTGATGTTGACCAATCCAAAAATGTTTGCAATTTTAAGAACACACCAAAGGGCCATCAATTCTTCCTTCATATTTGATCCAGAACCGCAATTTAGCTTGACAGAATAAAAGTGAGAGTTATTTAGATAGAGAACACCACCAACAGCACAAATTCCATTTTCTGCTGCTCCATCAAAGAAGAGGACAGGCTGATCTACTATGAGTTTAAAGGTGCTTATTTTGATAGTCTTTGATTTCTGGGGATCCACCACAAAAGAAGAGAGCATATTCAGTACAATCATGCTGCAATGTGTACTGTCTGGAGCCAAATTTCGAAAAATGGCACAATTTCTGATGTACCATATAGCCCAAGGGATACAGATGGCAACATAGAAATGCTGTTTACAGTGTCTAAACCAATTTAATAAGCATTTGTTGAAATCCCCAACGTTCCAACACATAGAAATGTTGATTTTTTTGGATAACAAGTTCCAAATTCTGCATGTGAAGGAACAGTCAACAAAAAGATGTTGTTTAGTTTCAGCATCAACTTTGCATAGAGCACAAATACTGGGACCAGTCTAGCCCCGCTTACATAAATTGTCCCATGTCTTTAACTTATCAAGCAACACTAACCATATAAAGCACTTCAACTTTAGAGGAATGGTCCAGGTCCATATCCTCTTGTACCACCACTCCTGAGGAAATATGAACTTTTCCTGTATAATTCTAGAATATGCCGACTGTGCTGTAACAATGCCCGAGGCCGGATTGCCACGCCAAACAAGCTTATCAAAATCATCATTTAATCTTATCCCCGCAGCATCTAAATTCCTGATATAAATCTGCCAAACATTTGCCAGATATCCCGAGAGACCAATTTCCTGTGCAGACAGCCATTTCAAATTTTTTCCAGCCCCGAAGCTATGATTCTGAATCTTGTTCAAAGTATCTAACCCAATAATCTACAGATATGTTGTAATGCTAGATGGGAGGATGTAATCAAAATCCAATCCTATGATAGGATCAAGGCCAACACGAATAGAAGTTCCAGAACCTACTTGCCATAAGAGGTCATCTTTTATCCAATGAAACACTTTCATAAAACCCCTCCAGATAGGGGAGAAGTTCCAACCTTTTAGTCTAGGATTTCTAATCCAGCACAAAAAATCAGATTTAATGTATTTGCTGTGTAAGATCCGGGACCATAGAGTCTGTCCAAAGATGCCTCGCCAAGCACTTTTTAACCTTAGTGCAACATTGAAAGTCTCCAGATCTTTTATGCCCCATCCACCAAAACGATAAGGTTTGGAGAGCAAATCAGCCGCTACCATATGGATTTTTGGTCCTCCAACGGAACCCGACCACAGGAAATTGAAGAAATACTTTCTGATGGATTTAATAACTAAAGAAGGAACTTCAAATAAGGAAAACCAGAACACAGGGATACTAGCCAATACTGATTTCACAAGTATTAATTTTCCACCAATTGACAGAAGCCTGTATGTCCAATGTGCAATGCGTGCCTCAATTTTCTCCAGCAACCAACTCCAATCCTTTATCTGGTAATTGTTTGGTTTGAGAATGAAACCAAGGTATTTGAAACCTTGTTCCATATGGCAACATTTAAATGACAATATCGATTGAATGCCACAAATATGTTCCTCATCCAATGCGAGCTGGTAGAAATTGGATTTATCAGCACTGATCAACATGCCTGTTGCTCTGCAAAAAGACTGAAAAATATTCTTATATGCTGCCCACTCCTCAATGGAATCATCACCTGCCACCAGCACATCGTCTTGTCTAATCCCCCTGGAACAACTGAAAAAAGATGATGGGCTACCATTTACAAGTACAGAGAAATTCATGGAGGTGATGCAGGCCATAATCCACTTGACGATTGATGAGGGAATCCCAATTCTGATGAGAATCATTATGAGGAATGCCCAATTAACACGGTCATATGCTTTTACTAAATCCATTTTGAGAAGAAGAGCCTTTTTTTATGAATTTTTATACTATGCATCAATTCCTGAGTGATGCCGATAGCATCATGAATTTGCCTTCCATCTAAAAAACCAAATTGTTCAGTTGAAATATGCAAGGAAAAAACCTTCTTCAATCTGTCTGCAATAATTTTAGTTATGAGCTTGTATAATAGATTACAAAGAGCAATCGGACGGAAATCTCCAAATGTGACTGGCTTATCTTTTTTTGGTATGAGGGTGACAAAAGTTGAGTTGAGCCCACCCGGAATGTAGCCATGATTCTTGGAAAAATTCACTAGTTCATGAAGCTCATCACCCATCAGATCAAAAAAGTGAAAATAAAGCTCCACCGGCCACCCATCAGGCCCAGGGCTCTTGTCTTTAGCAAATACTTTCAAAGTTTGCTCAATTTCATCCAGCTTGACCTCATCTTGAAGTGATTCAACTTCCTGCTCAGAAAAGAAACAAGGGTATAAAGAGGCAACAGAGATCTGATCTGCCAGGACGGAATCACCTGGATCATGGTATAAGTTACCAAAAAAAGAAGATGCTTCAGCTTTTATACCATCTAGTCCCGAAATCTGTGTACCCTTGACATCATGTATTTCCCAAATATATTTGGAATTTCTCCGGGTAGATGCAAAAGAGTGAAATTTTTTTGTGTTTTTATCCCCAAGAGAGATCCAAGTGGCACGACTCTTAAGTCGCCACTCCTTTTCTTCCTGAAGAAGTATCTCTTCTTTTTTCTGTTCTAATAGCTTTAACACTTCAAAAGAGTCAAATGGAAGAGAATTTGTGACATTGGCAGAAAAATCAGACTGTATCTTCTTTTCTAATGAGGAAAGTTCTTACATGTCTTTCATCTTCTTGTCCCTGATCCACTTTTTGACAATCTCTTTTAACCCCTTTAGCTTATGACAAAACTTCATAATCGGGTTTGCTTCATTATTTTCATAAGACAACCAATATGATTTAACCAAATTACAAAAGGAGCTCTCACTTAACCAAGAAGCATTAAACATGAAAGGAGAGATATGAGGGAAATTCGTGTCATCCAATTGAAGTACAATGGGCCAGTGGTCCGAGAATTTAAATTCATGAACCCAAGATCTATGTTTCTGGAAGAAATCCAATAAGCCCGATTTTACAAGAAAACGGTCAAGACGCTTATGTACACCCTCACACCCAAATCTTCCATTTGTCCAGGTGGGGGCCAGAATGTGAGGTTTAACATCCACAAGATCAACATCCAAAAACATCTGTGTGAAAAAATCAGCCAAAGTATCCAACCTAGCAGTTGATCCCCAGATTTCTGAGACATGACATGTAAGATTTAAGTCACCAGCAATGATTAAATCATTTAAGTTCAACAGCCCTGAATCTTGAAGAGAAATCCAGAAGGCCTGTCTCTCCCTATAAGGGGCATAGCAATTTAAAATGGAGATGGAATGCTGATTTTTACAAAAAAAACCTTTCAATAGGATTCCCCAAGGAGTGGAGAAAGCCTTAAGGTCAAAAACAGAGGGATCTCAAGCAACAGCAATACCACCCGAGAGACCACAAGCATTTACCGCAGACACCTCCCAAAAAGGAAAAATCTTACTCAGCTTTTGTATGGCAAAAAGATCATCACACATAGTCTCCTGAAACAGACAAATGGCAGGGCCAGTAGCTTTGTAAAGATTAGATAAGGCCTGGGCCCGGGACACCTTACCCAATCCTCTAACATTTAGAGATATCAAAGACATTAGGAAACAGACACATTGGGGGACGAAGCTCTAAGCCCCAAGGGAGACACCTTCTCCGAATTACCCTCATCTTCCAATCTTCGAGAAAGAGGAATATAAGAGTCTGATCTGTCAGAGTCAAATTTTTTCTTTTTACCCCGCCGAATGGTGACATTTTGGAAGTTTAAAGATTGAATAGGTTTAGCCGACGAACCACAGTTGGGATTTCTGGAGTATGATGGGAGGGGAGGGAACTCCTCTCCTTTTTCTGAAATATAATATCCACTTTCAGATAAAATGATCTTGTCTTCCAAATTTATAATCTCCTCCGATCCCAAAGGAAATTTTGGCTCCACCCCAATTTTCTCCAAGTTGGAACCGACAACAGAAGGGATAATGACTGGTTTTAAGATATCAGATGTATGAGTCTGTAATCCCAAAATATCCGAGGAAGAAGTCTTTCCAAGGATAGAGTTTGCTGCAATATTCCCATCCATATCCCGCTCAATACAACAATCCAAGGAGTCCCTCAAACCACCCCTAGAGGAAGAAAGCCCCGAATCAGGAAAATCAGCAGAAAGAGGAGATTGCTCCAAAATGTGTGTGGACAATGGAATATCAGGGATAGAAGAGGTCCGGTCTTTTGCAGAGAGCCGAGGCAAAGGAGGAATAGTATCATGAACGACAACCTCCCCATCCCCAAAAAGTTTACGACCCACCTTTGTAGAAGAAGAATTGGCACCAGAGACTGGAAGACCCGTCTCGGGATCATGTCGGAGCACGACTTCCCCCTTTGCAATACGAGTCGACAAAACTTTTTCAGAGGACTCAATGAAATCAAGTTCGGCATTAGATAACTCGGGATAATTTAAAGGGGTCTCAAAAAACTTACCCAGATTCACCATAGAAGCGTCACGAGAGCCAATCCTAGGAGAAAGACATTCCGTCGCTGGAACATTCTGAGCAGAAAACCACGAGTAAGGGCATTTAGCCCGAACATGCCCAGTCTCATGGAAGACGAAACAACGGAATGGAATCTTAAAGAAATCAAGCGACTGGTTCCAAACTCTGGCTCCCCAGGCAATCTTCACCTCTGCTGGTAAACCCAATTTAAGGTCTATTTCCACCATAACCTTGGCATACCGACGATCCATGCCAAAAATATTTTGTCTGTCAAACCTAACAAACCTCCCAACAGAATTTGCAACCCTTTTAATAACATCCTCAGTCCAAAGCTCAATGGGGAAGCCCGGAATAATCATCCAAAGGTGCCGAAGGGTTTGTATTTCACTAAGAGGATTGAAGTTAATGTGCCATCTCTTAATGAAAAGGGAACCCCTCTTGAATTCCCAGAAGTCCTTCAAGATTTTCTCAGCATGCACCGCTTCTGAAAAAGTGAAAAGGATCCATCTGTTGGCCAGCAAGTTGATTCTAGGAGCCATACCAGTGAGCGGAACCCAATAGGTATTTACCCAAGAGGAGATTTCCATCTTAGTCGCCGAAGTATACTCAATCCTGCCAACTAATTCCCTCTCAACAAGGATACGAATTCGGTCAAGATTATAATCCTCATCAATATCCAGACTGCAAATCTCACTTCTCGCTCGGTAAGTCTTCAGCAAACGTTTTTTCTTAGCCCTCAACCCTCGACGCAGAGAAGACAAAGGATCGCCATCCACAGGATTTCCCTGGCAAAACCCCAACTCAGAACTGGTATGCGACAGGATAGGGTTAGTGATATGACAAGCCTCACCCATAATGGGCCCCAAATATCGAATAATAATAAGATACACACAGCTGCCGGTGAGGATACAGCAAAAGCACGACAACTGCCCAGCAAAGGACGCATGGGCAAAAGGCCAAAAAAAGTGGTGTAAAGAAACCCCCAAAATAGCCCAATAAAGGAGAAGGGTTAAAAATGGAGAGGACCCAAAAAAACTAAGGCAAAAAGGAGAAAGTGAGCTAAATTTTGCAGAAAAAACAATAAATCCAGCAGAATAGTAGCAAGCAGACCTTCGACTAGAAAAAAGTATTCCCACTTTTTTTAACCTTGGCTGGTACTGGGCCAATTCAAGGAATCGACTTGACTCCAAGTCGTCGAAGATCACCAACTACTAATCCGCCTTCAGAATCAGGATTTTCTGCAAAAAAATGAGAAACCCTAGCAAAAAACCCCCAACAGTCTCCATCCGGTTCAATCAAAACAGTAAAGGGAGTTGCACCATCCACCTAGAGGTTGTACAATCACTTGGGAACCCACGTATTCCCCCAAACCTAAAGCCTTCACAACAATAGAACCGATCTCGGGTGACCTAAACTCATGATTGCCTACAAGACATGAGTAGATCCTCTCCGCAACCCCAGAGAAGTCCCAAAGAAAATTTGTTTTATCATGGTATAAGTTTAGAAATGTAAATACTTTATATTTTTTAATTTAATTTTATAATTTTAATCAAAGAAATATATGTAAATGTGATTTAGAGAGTGAACAAAGAAAAATGGAACTAAATAATTTTGGAAATTTAAAATTCATTATGAAATAATTATTTATTTATATTTTTAATCCTAATCTAAATATTAACAAATTTTGAAATTAATTATCATTTATAAAATTAATTTTATTTTTTTTAAATATATAAATTTATTTTTAAACATATAATTTTGTTTTTTAAATCATTCAAATTAGTTGTCATCCAATCATCTATATATATAACCACATTACTAAACTTTATTGGTGATCCATACTTACTAAAATGGGGATAAACCATCATCTATCAATACTTCGTAATGGAAGCAGATTTTATTTTTAATAATGTATGGGAAATATTTCACCTAAGATATGAAATGAGTCTTTATGATGGAGTTTTTATCCATAAATAATTAGTTAAGAGGTTAAATTGCCTTGTAAGTCTTCAACATTGAAGATGAGTCTCTGTTCTTCTATGGATTAGCCATGAAATATACAAATTGGTCAACTCAAACATTCCACCCAACTAACCAATATTCATAAGCAACGACAATTATGTAAAGATCACTATGAATATATGTAAATTAGAAAAATAGCAATTTTGGCCTTTTAACTTAGACCAAGTTAGGGCTATAGTGAATATCAATAATTATAAACATTAAAGGCTTGAACTGATGCAACACATAGAAAATGGGCATGGACATATGTAGTTGACACGTGTGCTTACACATAGATAGAAACAACCATAACATTGTGGTTTGCAACTTTTAAAATTCTAGTTTTATTTATTATTATTTAAAAAAAATTCCTCATCACATATGAATTTCAATTTAAATTGTTTATAATTTTAAACTTAAACTGTCACATGTTACTTTAATTAAAATAACATCACATTTATAATGGTTTTCATCTTAATAAATAATTTAAAATTAAGATTTTTAAAATCACTTAAAAATCATAATTTTAAAATTAGAAAAAAAATTTATAATCTTTATGTCAATTGTTTAAAAATTACAAAATATTAAATTTTATGGTTTGAAGTAGTTTGATTATATTATTGTTTAGTTTATTATTTTTTTTTAGGTGGTTTGGATGTTTTTTTATATTGTTAATTATTTTATTTATTATTTTGATGATATGATCCACTTTCCATATAAAACTTTAAGCTGAATTAATTGATTTTCTTTAACATTTTGTTTAATTAGAATTTTAAATATTATTATTTTTTTAAATATTTTTGGTTTTGAAATATTTACTTACTACACTTACATATTATTATAATTAAATATGAGTTGAATTTGGATATGAATTTTCAAATATTTTTTAATTAATGGAAGAAAATCTAAGTTTAAATTTTTATAATACTTTTAATTTGTGGTTTTTTATATTTAATAAAAAATGTTTTATGAATGATGTTGATGATGAGATCAACTTTGTTCTTAAATCAATTCACTTACTTTAACATTTTAACATTTCGTGAAATAATAATTTAACATATCAAAAAACATTTTCTATTTTTTTTAGTTTTGAAATATTTATACACTATCTTATTACACATTATTTGAATTTTGAAATAAATATTTAAATATTTTTCTTCTGCATGGAAAAATTATCAAGTTTAATTTTTCACAATGTAACAAAAATTATCAAGTTTAATTTTTCACAATGTTTTTAATTTATAAGGCTTTTTAATAATATTAATTAATTTATTGATTTTATTGATGATGAAATCAACTTTTCTCATTTAAAAATTTTGCAAAAGAAATGATATAAATAAACTGTTTTTTAATAAATTGTTTAATTATAATTTTAAAAATGAGAGAAAAACTTTCCTCAATATGCTAATTATAAATGTTTGTATTTATCCTAATCCTAGTAGAGTAGTAAGCCAAGATTTCCTACCTGCACAACCCAACTTACTATGGTTACTAGCTTATTAAACCTTCTATATACTTAAGGGACCTTGGTAACCAAGCAAGACATGATTTTTAAGGCTCCTTTGAATCAATGACCACATTTATTTTAAGGTAATTACTTTGAATCACTTAACCAAACACACAATGACTTTAAACATTAAAAAAATTAGACTAAAATTTTTAAGAACTGCCCCTTTTCCTTGTACTCAAAATAATTGGAAGGGAAAATCTTCAAGGTACCTAAAATAACAAGAAGGAAAATTGACATTTTGAATAAGAACTTTTAAAAGAATGGAGCTACACAATATTAGAAGTTGAATCATATTTGATTTAATAAGAGTTTTAGATATTGGTGAACCCATTTCTACATTAAAACAATAATTACATATATTCACAATTATTGTTTAAAGAAAAGCATGACTAATTCTAAATAATATAATTTTTAACCTTGTTTATTTAAAAAAATTGATTTTACCATAACCAATTTTCTTTGAATTATTTATTATTAATTATATTTTATCTATTATAATTGAAATTATTTTCCTAATCATAATATATATATCCACCTTCATGTTTAAGAAATCTCTAAAAAATTTCCATTCTCGTGAGGATTTGTACAAAACCCTCCAGAATGTCTTAATTAACATTACTTATAGTTTAGCCAAATTGAAAATCTACGTTTCATAGAATTATTGAAAATGCAAGATCTTCTTATTATACCCAATGTTCAACTTTTGTAATGTGGCAAAAAATTGGTTGCATGCATAACCATTTATGTTTCCCAATATTGCTTAGTAAATACATTTCTCCATCAATTAATTGCTCATAGAAGTTTTGACCATTTATTAAAACTAATTTTATTGAAATAATTTCCATGTAAAAATAAGGTTTATTATCATATTACGTAGAGATAGAGATAGATTAATTAACTTTTAATATTTATGCTTTTTTTAAGGAAAGAAAAGATAAATACAATGTACATTATAGTTATTAATTTAGTTATTATATAACCCATATTTGAATTATAAAATCAATTAACTATTAAATCATAAAATTATTAACTAAAGTCAATATTACATTTGGATAAAAATCATCTTTATTTTACTAAGCTCAACTTGTATGGGTTAAAGATTTATGGTATGTGTAGTTTGTTTTCTAATGAATGGTTCATGTTATATTTGTTTATACTTTTAAAAAGACATACATACTATGAAACTTATTCATTTGTAAGATGTAAAGATTAAATTGAAATTGATTATGGTAAAATTTGTTATTTATTTGATATACAGATCATTTTATGGGTGGCTTATTTGTGAACCTAATAAAGTCCTTTAAGCTATTTTACAATAATTTTGGGGGAAAAAATTAGGAGCTTATCTCTTAGTATCTTAGCAATGTTTTACACATTAAGAGATTTCAAACAATGAAAAATTGGCCTCAATTGGAGTTTGTATGCAAAATTAATGCTTCGTGTAGGTTAGCATATCTTATTAACTACTGTGTAGTGAGTGGATGCAATGTTAATTTCTATTACACACACATGTGGAGTTATTCACATGTGGAATTTCAAGAATATTCTAGAGGATCAAAACTCTAATACTAATTGGTGGTCGAGGCATGCAAAAACCTTAACCCTAACCATATATGGCTAGTAGACTATGTTAATACTCAATCATTAGAAAATGAATAGTTTTCATTCTTCTTATATTGCTTGTTTTTCCATAGTTGAGTAGAGCATATATGAGTAGGATATTGAAGTATAACAAAGGAAGAAGAAGACCTTGTAGTAACCATATAGACCATAGCATCCATGGAAACTCCATAGTGAGTGCACTTAAGTGCATGCAAGAAGTTGATAGAGCTCATGGTTCCATAAATAGAGCTCATGGTTCCACCAATAATGTTCATGGTTCCATAACTAGAGCTCATGGTTCCACCAATAGTGCCCATGGTTCCATAAATAGAGCTCATGGTTCTACCAACAATGCTCATGGTTCCATAACTAAAGCTCATGGTTACCCCAACAATTCTCATGGTTCCATAAATAGAGCTCATTGTTCCACCAACAATGCTCATGGTTCCACCAATAATGCTCATGGTTCCATAACTAGATTCTCATGGTTCCACGGATAGTGCTAATGGTTCCGCCAAAAATGCTCATGGTTCCATAACTAGAGCTCATGGTTCCACCAACAATGCTCATGGTTCCACCAATAATGTTCATGGTTCCATAACTATAGCTCATGGTTCAACCAATAATGTTCATGGCTCCGTAACTAGATCTCATGGTTCCATAACTAAAACTCATGGTTCCCCTAACAATTCTCATGGTTCCATAAATAGAGCTCATGGTTCCATAACTAAATATCATGGTTCCACGGAGAGTGTTCATGGTTCCATAAATAGAGCTCATGGTTCCACCAATAATGATCATGGTTCCATAATTAGAGCTCATGGTTCGACCAACATTGCTCATGGTTCCGCCAACAACGTTCATGGTTCCACCAACAACGCTCATGGTTCCATAACTGGAGCTCATGGTTCCACCAACAACACTCATGGTTCCACCAACAACGCTCATGGTTACATAACTAGAGCTCATGGTTCCACCAATAATGCTCATGGTTCCACCAACAATGCTCACAGTTCCATAAATAGAGCTCATAATTCCACCAACAATGCTCATGGTTCCACCAATAATGCTCATGGTTCCATAACTAGCTCTTATGGTTCCACGGACAGTGCTCATGGTTCCATAACTAGATCTCATGGTTCCACCAATAATGATCATGGTTCCATAAATAGAGCTCATGGTTCCACCAACAATGTTCATGGTTCTACCAACAACGCTCATGGTTCCACCTCTGTTTATGGAACCATGAGATCTATTTATGGAACCATGAACATTGTTGGTGGAACCATGAGCTCTATTTATGGAATCGTGAGCATTGTTAGTGGAACTATGAGCATTGTTGGTGGAACCATGAACAATGCAGGTGGAACCATGAGCATTGTTGGTGGAACCATGAACAATGCAGGTGGAACCATGTAAAATGCATACAACACCATGTGTAATTAAGGAACCTTGAACAACCTTGGTGGAACCAAGAATATCATAAGCATTTATTGGTGGACCATGACAAACCATGAACATTGTTGGTGGAACCATGAGCTCTATTTATGGAACCATGAGCATTGTTGGTGGAACCATGAGCATTGGTGGTGGAACAATATTTGTAAAACCAAGGGTATTACAACTTCCAACAAAGTAGATAAGATAATTTTATTAATTCCCAACTAACTCAATTTAATTTCATTATAACTGCTCTTTGTAAGTTAATATGGGGTTCCTCTCACTCCTTGTTCTTCCCAAGCTACTCTTTATAGGTTCATGCCATGGCTTAACCCTACATTATAGCCCTACCACGGATACCAATGTTTCCATACTTGTCTGCTCTTATGTTTTCCACGTGTTACCTTAAAGCGTTGTCCATAGAAATTACCTCCAAGCGTTGTGCATAGCAATTGAATGGACCTCTAACTTGTTGCATCCATTCATTATGATTCGATGAATGGGAATAGGATCGAATTCCTAAATATTGTTTGGGCATATTTATCATGTGCTCAATTGTTGTTTAGTTAATGGGAAACTATAGTAATCGTGGTGAGGCATAATTTGTTGTTTATCGCAGCAACTGACATCTCCCGATCTCATTTTCGATTTCAATACTTTAATAATAATTAGGTTTGGCTTGTAAATAATGTTGTACGATTATGGAACTCTATGGAATTCTCTTGTTCTCTTTATGGAATTCTCTTGTTCCATAAATAGAGCTCATGGTTCCACCAACAATGTTCATGGTTTGTCACGGTCCATAAATAAATTCTTATGATATTCTTGGTTCCACCAACGTTATTCAAGGTTCCTTAATTACACATGGTGTTGTATGCATTTTACATGGTTCCACCAACAATGCTCATGGTTCCATAAATAGATCTCATGGTTCCACCAACAATGCTCATGGTTCCATAAATAGATCTCATGGTTCCACAAACAATGCTCATGGTTCCATAAATAGATCTCATGGTTCCACAGACAGTGCTTATGGTTCCACCAACAATGCTCATGGTTCCACGGACAGTGCTCATGGTTCCACCATCAATGCTCATGGTTACATAATTAGAGCTCATGGTTCCACTAACAATGCTCATAGTTCCATCAATAATGCTCATGGTTCCATAACTAGAGCTCATGGTTCCATAACTAAAGCTCATGGTTCCACCAACAATGCTCATGGTTCCATAAATAGAGCTCATGGTTCCATAAAAAGATCTCATGGTTCCACGGACAATGCTCATGGTTCCACCAACAATGCTCATGGTTCCATAATTAGAGCTCATGGTTCCACCAACAATGCTCATGGTTCCACCAACAATTCTCATGGTTCCATAAATAGAGCTCATGGTTCCACCAACAATTCTCATGGTTCCATAAATAGAGCTCATGGTTCCACCAACAATGAATGATGGCATGCATTTAGTCAATTTTTTTATGCTTGACATTTATTTTGTATTTCTTTAGATATGTAGGAAAAGGCTTATCGCAAATTTCCTCATTCAAATCAAGATACAAACAATGCCATAGAATGCTTATGATATTCTTGGTTCCACCAATGTTATTCAAGGTTCCTTAATTACACATGGTGTTGTATGCATTTTACAAGATTACACCTACATTGTTCATGGTTCCACCAACATGGAACCATGAGCTCTATTTATGGAACCATGAGAATTGTTGGGAGAACCATGAGCTTTAGTTAAGGAACCATGAGATATAGTTATGGAACCATGAACATTATTGGTGGAACCATGAGCATTGTTGGTGGAACCATGAGCTTTAGTTATGGAACCATGAGCTCTAGTTATGGAACCATGAGCATTGTTGGTGGAACCATGAGCTATAGTTATGGAACCATGAACATTCTTGGTGGAACCATGAGCATTGTTGGTGGAACCATGAGCTATATTTATGGAACCATGATTATTATTGGTGGAACATGAGCATTATTGGTGGAACCATGAGCTCTAGTTATGGAACCATGAGCATTGTTGGTGGAACCATGAGCATTATTGGTGGAACCATGATCTCTAGCTATGGAACCATGAGCGTTGTTGGTGGAACCATGAGCTATAGTTATGGAACCATGAGCATTGTTGGTGGAACCATGAGCTCTAGTTATGGAACCATGAGCGTTGTTGGTGGTGTTAAATTTTCTGAATTTACTTCAATATGATCTAGGATCTTAACTGAGAGAACAACATGTACAGCATATCTACAGCATATCAATCATGGAGACAATAATGCAAGCACACAAGAGACACAAAGATTTACTTGGGGAAAACCATAAAGGTGAAAAACCCCAATAACTTCCTCAGAGATAGATAGAGCAATGATACAACCAACCAAGAGATAGACATAACCTAGCAGCAATCCTCCTCCTCCATAAGTGCGCCTCTCCTCCTTGAGAGCATGTGTGAGAAGTGAGTGAGTAAATAGAGTGCCTCCCGCACTCTATTTATACTTGACTTGACTTGCCTTTTTACCTAACTCATGTCGGCTCTAACTTAACCACATAACATAATGCTGAGTGGGCCGACCCCCAATAGGGTGGTCTAATAACCCTTTGACCCACATGGCCGACCCCCAATAGGGTGGTCTAATAACCCTTTGACCCACATGACTTATACAGGGCCGACCCCAAACAAGGTGGTCTAATAACCCATCAAGTATAAGTTACGACACTTACAATATAAATGACGACACTTCCTTATAGAGGAATAATACCATCTCTATAGGAATACAATATACATATATGTGAAATACATTCCGAAGTTACATATACATCAACACTCCCTCTTAACTAGGAAGGTATTTCTCAGCATAGTTCTTCTAGCACAAGTCATCTTCTCTGGATCATCGTCACTAGATAATCGTCATCGAGTCATCATCATCGTCACTGCTGCTGCTATCTCAATCAATCTCTGAATCTACTCGTCATAGGAAGTTCTACAGAGCCAATCCTTTTTCATACTGGATGTAGGCCCACCACCTGCAGGTCTTCGTCATCACTGGCCATACTGTGGAATCCTCAGGACTTTTACGTGCGTCACAAAACCTTGAAAGAGCATTTGCCAGATGTCCCAGGGCACAGATTACATGCCATAGGCAAAACCTCGAAAGACCATCTGCAAATCTCCCAGGGCACAAATTATATGTGACCTCACCACAAAACCTCGAAAGAGCATCTGCCAGATATCCCAGGGCACAAATTACATGCCATAGGCAAAACCTCGAAAGACTATCTGCAGATCTCCCAGGGCACAAATTACATGTGGTCATGGCAAAACCTCGCAAGAGCATCCCAGGACTGATTACGAGCACACAGCTCAACCTATCGGATCTCCCAGGGCACAAATTACATGCCATAGGACAAAACCTCGAAAGAGCATCTGCCAGATATCCCAGGGCACAAATTACATGCCATAGGCAAAACCTTGAAAGACTATCTGCAGATCTCCCAGGGCACAAATTATATGTCCTCCCAAGCAAAACCTCGAAAGAGCATTTGCCAGATGTCCCAGGGCACAAATTACATGCCATAGGCAAAACCTCGCAAGACCATCTGCAAATCTCCCAGGGCACAAATTACATGCTTATCTGCACAACCTGATCCACGGCCTCAGAGTATCATCCTGATACTCATCATACATCATCCTGATGTATCCATGATCATCCTGATCATCACTGCAACATCCTGCTGCATGTCATCTGGAGCAACATCCTGAAGCTCGTCATCTATGATCATCCTGATCATCACTGCAACATCCTGCTGCATGTCATCTGGAGCAACATCCTGAAGCTCGTCATCTATGATCATCCTGATCATCACTGCAACATCCTGCTGCATGTCATCTGGAGCAACATCCTGAAGCTCGTCATCTATGATCATCCTGATCATCACTGCAACATCCTGCTGCATGTCATCTGGAGCAACATCCTGAAGCTCGTCATCTATGATCATCCTGATCATCACTGCAACATCCTGCTGCATGTCATCTGGAGCAACATCCTGAAGCTCGTCATCTATGATCATCCTGATCATCAATGCATCTACCTGATGCATACCAAGTATCTACCTGATACATATCATCATACATGATCCTCCTGATCATCAATGTATCCACCTGATACAAATACAAATACATGATACATATCACCATACATGATCCACCTGATCATACAATGTATCCACCTGATACATATACAGATACATGGTCCAAGCATCCACCATGATGCATAAACAATACATACACATGATCCAACTGATCATATCCTGCATCCAACATGATGCGTACATACATACATAAAATGATCCAACTGATCATATCCTGCATCCAACATGATGCGTACATACATACATAAAATGATCCAACTGATCATATCCAGCATCCAACATGATGCATACATACATACATAAAATGATCCAACTGATCATATCCTGCATCCAACATGATGCGTACATACATACATAAAATGATCCAACTGATCATATCCTGCATCCAACATGATGCGTACATACATACATAAAATGATCCAACTGATCATATCAAGCAGAAACTAGAACATCATCCTGATGCTCATCATCCAGCGCTTACATCCACAGCCATGTGAAGGATCCTCCTTCCAACATGCTTGGAATGGCTTCAGCAAATGTGTCCATCACTTCTTCCTCGAAGTGTCCTCGATCTGAAGAACGCCAAGCCTCTCTCTGAAGTACTCGAACTTCACCCTGGCTAGTGGCTTTGTCAACACATCTGCAATCTGCTCGTCCGTCGCAACATACAGGAGCTTCACAGCTCCTCTCTGCACCATATCCCTGATATAGTGATATTTGATCTCTATGTGTTTCGACCTGTCATGAAACACTGGGTTCTCGGACAGCTTCACACAACTCTGGTTATCACAGAAGATACCAGTAGCCTCCAACGGGAGATCAAATAACTCAGACAGTAGCTTTCGTAGCCATACTGCCTCACAACTAGCTGAACAGGCTGCAACATACTCTGCCTCAGCTGTACTCAGTGCTACGCAGGACTGCTTCCTGCTAAACCAAGAGATCACTCCTGATCCCATACTGAAGCAACACCCAGATGTGCTCTTCCTATCTGCAGCACTGCCTGCCCAATCCGAATCAACATAACCATGCAGGTTGAACTTTTGATTCGCCTCATATCTGAGCCCATAATCCACTGTACCCTTCAGGTACCTCAGAACATGCTTTACAGCAACTAGGTGAACACTCCTTGGATCCGTCAGAAACTGGCTCAATGTGTTCACAGCAAAGCAAATGTCTGGTCTCGTGTTCGTCAGGTACATCAAGGACCCAATCATCTGACGATACATAGAAACATCAACTGGCTCAGATGAAGTATCACATAGAAGCTTTAGATTCAATGCCATAGGTGTGGCCATAGCCTTGCAGTCCATCATCCCGAACCTCTTCAGGATCTCTATTGCATGCTTCCCTTGTCCAAGGAAGATTCCTTCTGCACTCTGCCACACCTCCATGCCAAAAACAAATAGTGCATCATCCCCAAGTTCTTCATCTCGAACTCGGTAGTAAGCTTCCGCTGCGTGTCGGCAATCAATCTATCTTCACCATACCAAGTTCTGCACATATATGATTTCCTATCATGTGTCTTCATGATCGACGGATCATGGCATTTCATTTCTTCATCCCAGATCCTGGGAACTTCAATATCTTCAATATCTTCAATAGATATCTTTATTGTTGAACAAATGTTGTAGTTCTTCTTTTGTAGGAGATGGCATATGATATTTCCTACACAACAAGTTAAATTGCATGATTAGAAAACATCTCATAGTTTTCAGAACAAATTCTTACACATAAAGAAATATGTCATACATTCATGCAATTATCTTAGCCAATGCTTCAATACAACATTTATCCATATTCCGTAACTTTCTAGATGCCTTCCAATCTCTACCAGAACATTGTTAAGAGTGTGCACAACTCCCAACATGTCAGCAAAGAGGTTTCATTCTAGATAAGTAGCAATGGAATGTTGTACAGTGCCATAGGCTACTTACCCATGCATATTAGTAGTATACTGTTCATTATTGTAATTATTCTAATATGCACAATACATATCCTAAGTCTAATACCATGAGCATATACATCATTTGAACA
This sequence comes from Larix kaempferi, assembly GCA_027924585.1. Lineage (NCBI taxonomy): Eukaryota > Viridiplantae > Streptophyta > Pinopsida > Pinales > Pinaceae > Larix > Larix kaempferi. The sequence continues at coordinate 14,953,303 of BSBM01000539.1, forward strand.
ATTTTATTTAAACAAACAAATATGTAAGAAATGATAATTAAAATACTTATCTTTGTTTGTTCGTTGGGTGGACTCCCTCTGAGTCTTCGCTTCCTTGCAGGAGCTGCTGGAGTACTAATCTAAAGTAGCTTCTTCTACACCTTTCTGTTGTGGGATGTAGAGAGATGGACAACTCCCTCTGGATATCTGCATCCTTGCATAAACCACTGGAGTGTACTCCCTCTTGATCTTTGCTTCGTGGATTACCTGTTCTTGAATCTCATATTCATCCTTGGTCCCTATGCATGCTTATTAGTATCATGAATGTGTTATCCTTGTGATCTCATATAAAAACATACATTCATTAGTATACTATTAAAACACAATAATCTCAAGCATGTATAGTCATGGTCATCTTAAACAGAAATAATAAGCATTAGCATTCAAGGTTTATGTAGGATTCTTATGGTTAGTCAAATCATAAGAAACATAACATGTCTAAACCTGTAATTACTCAAATCTATGACTCTTCGGGTTAGTCAAATCAATCAATATAAGAGACATATTATTTTACTTATATTCCTATTTGACCATAGGACTTTTCTGGTTAGTCATATCATTAAAGTAAAAAGCATAATATGCCTAAACCCATGATTACTAACTTCAATGAATAATCATAATCAATCATGCCAAGTATACTTATATAAAGGATCTTATCACAAGATGAGATTGTAACTTGATATAGGAAAAACATACCTGGATTAGCATGCTAGCTAGTTATGTCTAACATACTCACATGATGTCTTCTTGTTCTTCTTCAATGACTTGTGCTAGTAACCTGTATATCTCATAGGTTAGCCATTATAAAGCCAAGTTATACATACCTCGTAAATGGATCTTCTATGAGATCCATGACAATGGATGAGTCTTTATCCTCATGATCATATGTTCTTGAACTGGAACATGCTTTGCCTTTCTTGGTGTACCTTTCATGTTAGTAGACAACATAAACCTCATACAACACCATAATGCATTAGTACAATCATAAGTGTCAACACCCTAACCAATGAATATCTTCTATCATGCATTCATAATTTTGTTAAGGTTATACGACAAATCTAAAATCAAAATTGTACTAACCGTAATAACATGAAGACAAACATACCATAAACTTAATCATGGACAAATATCAAAACATACCTCAATGAGTCATACCTGTCGAGATCACTTGTAATCTTCTTATGTAAGGCCTTAGCCTCATCTCCCTCTGAAACAGGAACTTCTTCACTTATGCAAGTGACCAATCCATCTTCTTCTAGGATTAACCCAATCCACTTGATTTGCAAGAACTGGACCTTGAGCTGGATATGGGTTTGTCAGAGAAACCCCAAAAATTCAAACTTTGAATTTCAAACTTCTGATAGGATAGAAATATGTGCCTTGATGAGCTGATCAAGTTGGTATATTCAGAATTTGAAAACTGCAAAGTTTCACTCCTCAATTTTGCCTTTGAAACTTCTAGATTCACTGGACGTGACCCTGAACTGGGGTTTGATGAAGCCCACTCTTTTGCCCCATCAAAATGTTTGATCCAAAGCTCTAAGCTTCTATTTTTCTGAGGAGCTTCCAGCCGTGGTCACAGATTTCAAAAATTCCCATTTTTACAGAAGCCCTAATTTTCCACTTTTCTGATCAAAGTCCCGAACTAGGGTCTAATCAAGCCCGGCCTTCTGCCCAACCAAAAATTCTGATCTTGGTCTCTAAATTTCTATTTTGATGAGTAGCATCCAGCCGTGGTCTCCGATTACAAAAATTCCAACTTTCTTCAAAGCCCTAAATTCCGGAAGCCATGAATGAAGGTACCAAAAAATAATTCTGTTTTGACAGAAATATGTACCTGATTGTTTCTGGTGTACCTCTGAAATTTTTGATCCACAGGGTCTGAAAAAGTTTTCTGAGATAGCCTGACCTGTTACCTTTCCATCCTGACAGGTCTGACCTCAATTGGATTCTCTGAGGGAGAGTTATGCCAAGTGTCGCAACGTGACCTGTTTTGGGATAAAACAGAAGAGCGAACTTGTACGGCGTGCCACGTGTCACTGTTTGAAATTCGGCCTCTGAAAAAGTTTTCTGAGATAGCTCGGCCTGTTATCTTTCCATCCTGACAGGTCTGACCTCAATTGGATTTTCTGAGAGAGAGTTATGCCAAGTGTCGCAACGTGACCTGTTTATGGGATAAAACAGTAGAGCGAACTTGTACGGCGTGCCACGTGTCACTGGTTAAACTTCGGCCTCTGAAAAAGTTTTCTGAGATAGTACAGACTGTTCACTACCTGTCACTTTTTACGAAATTTCATTTGGAGCTTCCTAGCCCAAGTTATGACCTTTTTCCCAAGGTCACCTGATTTTGACTCAGATCTGGAAGATGCAGAAACCCTATATTGTACAGATCATAAATCACAAAGTACAACGAATTAGAGGTTGTCCTTTGGACACAAGATACCTGGAGATCTTAGCTTCGGCCTGTAACAATTTCAGATCCGAAAACTTCGCCAAAACGGATTTATAGCGAAAGTGCTACGATGACTGGTTTTTGCTATATCAAGCCCTAGCATCGTAAGTGCAACAAGTGTCATACATGCCATATCATGCCTTCTTTCAGGCTAGCTCTGATACCATGTTAAATTTTCTGAATTTACTTCAATATGATCTAGGATCTTAACTGAGAGAACAACATGTACAGCATATCTACAGCATATCAATCATGGAGACAATAATGCAAGCACACAAGAGACACAAAGATTTACTTGGGGAAAACCATAAAGGTGAAAAACCCCAATAACTTCCTCAGAGATAGATAGAGCAATGATACAACCAACCAAGAGATAGACATAACCTAGCAGCAATCCTCCTCCTCCATAAGTGCGCCTCTCCTCCTTGAGAGCATGTGTGAGAAGTGAGTGAGTAAATAGAGTGCCTCCCGCACTCTATTTATACTTGACTTGACTTGCCTTTTTACCTAACTCATGTCGGCTCTAACTTAACCACATAACATAATGCTGAGTGGGCCGACCCCCAATAGGGTGGTCTAATAACCCTTTGACCCACATGGCCGACCCCCAATAGGGTGGTCTAATAACCCTTTGACCCACATGACTTATACAGGGCCGACCCCAAACAAGGTGGTCTAATAACCCATCAAGTATAAGTTACGACACTTACAATATAAATGACGACACTTCCTTATAGAGGAATAATACCATCTCTATAGGAATACAATATACATATATGTGAAATACATTCCGAAGTTACATATACATCAACAGGTGGAACCATGAGCGTTGTTGGTGGAAACATGAGCTCTATTTATGGAACCATGATCATTATTGGTGGAACCATGAGCATTTTTGGTGGAACCATGAGCTCTATTTATAGAACCATGAGCATTGTTGGTGGAACCATCAGCGCTAGTTATGGAACCATGAGCCTTGTTGGTGGAACCATGAGCTCTAGTTATGGAACCATGAGCATTGTTGGTGGAACCATGAGTATTATTGGTGGAACCATGAGCATTGTTGGTGGAACCATGAGCTCTATTTATGGAACCATGAGCGTTGTTGGAGGAACCATGAGCATTGTTGGTGGAACCATGAGCTCTATTTATGGAACCATGATCATTATTGGTGGAACCATGAGCATTGGTGGTGGAAAGACGAGCTCTATTTATGGAACCTAATGGCACTCTTCAAATAAAGAATCTTATTTTTGACACAATGTTACGCCCACCCAAGGGTGTACTTTGATGAGCGACGCATAATCCTAATGCACAATCCACCCACAATTACAACATTGTGTAAGATCTAGCCGTGGCCCCTTGTGCTATGTCTTCTCTCGAAATATTGCAAAGTTGTCCCACACAACATAAATCAATGTTGTTTGCCATTGGTGGGAATGATCCCTCATAATTGAGTTTGGTTGCATTTAATATGGAACATAGCCAACCTAGGCTCTCCCACTAGATTGATTTTCAAATACAAGTAGGTGTAGGTTGAAAAAACATCTTTCGCACAATCGTTAATTAAGGAGCCTCTATGTGTGTTTTCCATTTCCTATTGGTGAGCCATTGGATTTCCTATTCTAGCACAATCCAATACAATCTTGAAAACATTCGTTGGCCATACTTTTACACCTCAAGGAATTCTCATCGCTTTTCCCATCGAGTTAGGAGAAACCATTCAATTTGTGAACATAAAAATTACTTTACTTTTAAATAAATTATGAAAACCCATTATAAGTTATTTGATTCATATTAATTAATATATTTAAATAAATTAATATTTTAAAACTAAAAGAAACAATTTTAAATACTATGTTAAAAAAATAAAAATAACATTATGTTAATGTTGATTTAAAAATTTATAATCTATATATATATTTTATTTTTTAAGAAAATCAATGCCATGCACAAGGTTTTTCGTTCTTTTGTGCACAACCCAAATATTTGGCATGGAATAACATGGCTTGGGAATATCAAACGTCCAAGAAACCCTTGCATTAATTGCTCTTCATTCTTCATGGTGGCAGCAATAACTGCTTATTACAAATCGATGACTTCAACACATTAGCTCCCTCAATCACGCTCTTTGCAGTTACAGACGAGTGACTCTACAATTTAATGTCAACACAACTCTTAGCAAGTCGCTTCTTGATCTCTCCATCATTAGCTTCTAACGCAGCACAGTGGCTCCGTCACAAGTTTCCCCGTATTATAGTTACCGTATCAATATCCACATGACTAAGCAGATTGTCGGCTCTCTTCCACTAGGATTGTGGTGAACATCGAATCCAACATGTCTCATTCCATATCAATTTATGCATCTCCTAGACAGTCCCATACTTACTCAGATTGCAGGGTTACGATGCTTCATACACAGGTTGAATACCTGATGCTCGGATGCCACTTGTTGTAGCGGAAGCAAAAACAACAACTTAAGAGATCAAACACTCACACATGAGAAAGAGATTTTACATGGTAAAACCCCTTGAAGGGGAAACATACATGAGACAATGACCAGTAAGAGAATCTTATTATTCAACCAATGATATTACAACCAGCCTAGGAGAGTGCTTCAAGTCCCTTGCTCAATATTTGCCTCTCAAGCTTACATATTTAAGCAATTTCTCCACAGTTACATGAAATAGATCCGTTTATTGTTGCATCTTATCTTTGTTGATTGGTTTCAACAAATTCAACAAGAAACAATAAATCTACCAAATAAAAAGGAGACCTATCTTATCCTATTCCTAAGCAATATGTTTGCACCTAACTACAGAAGGTGTCTCCCATTAGATGTGACAGTGTTTGAGCATTGTTGGTGGAACCATGAGCTCTAGTTATGGAACCATGAACATTATTAGTGGAACCATGAGCACTGTTCTTGGAACCATGAGCTCTATTTATGAAACCATGAGCATTATTGGTGGAACCAAGAGCATTGTTGGTGTAACCATGATCTCTATTTATGGAACCATTAGAATTGTTGGGGGAACCATGAGATATAGTTATGGAACCATGAGATCTATTTATGGACCATGAGGTCTATTTATGGAACCATGAGTAATGGAAAATGTGTTTGTGTATTTTCTAGGGAATCACAAATATTCCCACGAGTATTTCTCAATGTTCCACCAGTAATGCTCATGGTTCCACAAACAATGCTCATGGTTCCACCACAATGCTCGTGATTCCATAAATAGAGCTTATGGTTCCATAAACATATCTCTTCACAAAGTTCCCTGCAAGGGTCAACATTGTTGACTTTAATGCAACCACTAAGTATTTAGGGGATGGGTCTAAATCATTGGAGTTTAATGGGTATGCAATGCAACTAAGGAGGAACACATGATAGAGGCAATAAATATTTTCCCTCATCCTACTTGTTCTCACGATGGACAATCTCTCCAAAATAAACACGATCTTACACAACTTGAGTTCCATTAATATTAGCCTCCAATTGCAACAACAATGCAACTACGGTAAACCCTTGCCCCACTCAAAGATGCTAAAGCCACAAATTTTTATGTGGTAATCTCACAATATAAGAACACACTCACACCTCCATAAAAAAATTAAATGAATCACATTACGGAAACAAAGAGAGTATGAAGTATTGGTAGTCATTATACTTTTTATTTGCAAGTCAATGTATTTTAGTTCAATTTCATGCTATAAATTTTTACAAAGTTTGCATGAGGAATACTATTGTACATTTTGACGAATCTATATAGAAGAAGTTTCCCTAAGGCCATTTTGGCCAGTTCTAGGTGCAAAACAGGCCGAGTGGTTGTTTTAGGAAGGCCGGTTCTATAAAGATAATTGCATGCCATTAATTTCTACTCATAAAAGGAAGTAAATAATTCTATCTTTACCAAAAATATTTCATATTTTTCCTAAACAAACATTTTTGACAACATGCTTATCACATATTCTAGTCTTGAAGCTTATTTTTATGCTTCTTTAGTACTTATGATTTTATGACGCAACATATGTGATAATAAATTTGAGCATTGTTTCAAATACTAATGACCAATACACCTACGATGCAACCACTAGTCATAGGTATGTATTATCATTAATGTAACAATGGTGCTAAGAACACATGGCAAGTTAAGGTGTTTTTTGGAATTTAAAAAAAAATTAATTTTATTTATTTTTAACAATTTCACATCCCAGCAAGGGTAAATTGTCACTTCATAGCTTTCAACAAATCATGAAATAGAATGAACAAATTTACTAATGGTATATGAGAAGATTATTTTCATGTTGAAGGCATGCCCATAAATCTCTTTTCTATTTACCATGCTTGTCAAAAAGAATATAAATTTGAAGCATGGCATGATAGTTATGTTCTAAAGGACGTCAACAACTTCAAAATTGTTTCATCTATCCTAATTGATCATGAAGTAGGTTTGTTTAAGTTTGTCGATTTTATTTCACCAAACAAACAACCATTATTTTCCTATGTTGCACAGCTAATGAGCACAGTAAGTTGTGGAATGAAATATTAGGTCATTTGAACTATGGGAAAAATATAATTGTTGTCTAAGATGGTACTTGGCTTATCTTCAATATCTTCCACTAAGGGTGTTTCCTACTAAAGCAGCTTTGCATGCTACTCTTGAAGAAAAGTAGAGAGGAAGGCAACTAAACATTAGAAATTTCAAGATACTTGGTTGTGAATGTTGGGTTCATGTCCCTAATGAAAAATGGAAGAAGTTAGAGCCCAAATATTATAAATGCATATTTATTTGTTATAGTGAGGATTCTAAAGCATATAGGTTGTTTGAGCCATCTATTCAAGATGACACCATTTGACGAGATGTACAATTCAATGAATTATCTCCACCACTTAAGTTTGTTGACCCTATTTTTACCTTGAAATTACCCCAATTTTCAGCTAGGACAATGTCTATTACTCCTTCCTCAAGAATTGTGCAAGGCCTAGATCCTATTTCCTCGATTGGTTCTAGAGATCCACCTGAACTTACTAAAGATACTAGTATAGTTATCACCATTACTCACCCTCTTCCAGTTAGGGCACGGAGGACACTTGAATATACAAGTTCTGAGGTTAGTATTCCATCTGACTCTCAAAGGACTAGATTTGATTTTCTCTCATGGAAAAGGTATTAGACACAAATGATCCATCCACTTATGAAAACGCTGAAGGAAAGTTAGAATGGGAGAAAGAATGGGGGTTTTGAATATGACTCTTTCATGTAAAACAATTATTGGAACCTTGTCGCACTTCCTCCTCGTAAGAATCTTGTTGGCGAAAAATGGTTTTATAAAACAAAGTCTTCCACAGAAGGACAAATTGAAAAGAATAAGGATCGATTAGTCTCCAAATTCTTTCTTTAAAAAGAAGGTATAGATTACACTGAAACCTTTGCTCTTGTTTCTAAAATGAACACCATCATAAGCATCATTTTTATTATTGCATCTTTTCAATTGGGAATTCACAAAATGGATGTCAAAAGTGGTCTTTTAAATGGTGTTCTTTGAGAATAAATTTATGTGCAACAACCACCTAATTTTATCACCTATGAAAATCCAAGTTTGGTATGCAAATTGAACAAGTTTTTGTATGGCCTTAAATGGGAACCTAGGGCTTGGTATGAGAAAATTGATACTCATTTCTTGAAAATTTGTTTTAGGCGGTGTCGATATGATCCAAATCTATATGTTGATTTTTTTGAAGATGATGTGCTCATTGTTGTTCTTTATGTGGATGATCTAATCCTCAAAGGAAGCCATCTTTCCTTGATCTACGAATTGAAGAATGATCTTAAGAGGCATTTTAAAATGACAGACTTAGGCATATTAAATTATGTTTTAGGTCTTTGGGTTTGGCACATGGCTAATGTGATCTTCCTTACTTAGCCTAAGTATGCTTTGGATTTGCTCAGTCAGTGTCATATGAGAGATTTCAATCCTTCATCGACATCATTTAAGTCAAGGGTCAAATTAATTGTTGATTGTGACATTGTCCTTGTTGATGCGACTCTATATCATCAACTTGTTGGCATTTTGATCTATATAGATCATAGCAAACCTGGTATCTACTTTATTGTTAGCATGGTCTCCGAGTTTATACTAAAGATTCATCACAACCATTGGAAATAAGTTAAAAGGATTCTCATATATCTTCAAGCAACTCCACATTACGATGTTTTATATTCTAGTAAGGCTTCTATTTCACTCATTGGTTACACCAATTCTGATTGGGAAGGAGATACTATTGATGGGAGGTCTACTACAGGATATGTCTTTAATTTGTTTCAGGTCCAATTTTGTGGCCTAGTAAGAAGCTGAGAACACTTTCTCTTTATTCTTGTGAATAAAAGTATTGGGTAGCTGAGGAAGCAGCTAAAGAAGTCATGTGTATCCGATATTTTCTTACTGATCTTGGATTGGTGTAGAATTCTCCTACTAAGATAAGATGTCGCAATTGGACTGCTATCCAACTTGCTTACAATATAGTATACCACTCCAAAACCAAACACATTGACCTTGATACTCATTAGAATCAAGATCTAGTTGTTGATGGTGTCATCGGTCTGGAGTATTGTCCAACAAAATAACAACTTGTTGATATATTCACTAAATCCATGATAGAGGCAAAATTTCTCCATCTTCGCAACTTATTGGCGATGTGAGAAGTTGTCATCAAGGGGAAATGTTAGTATAATGGCATCTTCCTCCAACTATGTTCTAGTCGTCTAGTCATCATTAAGGGGGAATGTTAAAATGTGTTAATGATACTAGTCTAGTGGTCTCATGTACATACAAGCCCAAGGAATTTTTTAAACTAAAATTACTAGGCTAAGTTATTATTTAATAAACTAACTCATAAAAATGAGTTATCCCACATTCATCATGGTATATGTCTCATGTCCCTCTACAGTATAAAATAGAGGTGAAGGAGGCCCAATTAAATGTAATGTAATGTGAAATGTGCATATGTGAGAAGCCCAAACTTTGTATGATCGAAGAGTTTACTTGAGAAATAGAAGACCAGCTTCCGTGGATGTTTCCCCATATTGGGTTTTTTCACCTAATATCTTGTCCTTTGTCTCTCTTTAATTTCTTGCTTTTGATTTACTATATTTATTTAATGCTCTTAATAGGAGTTTAGACTAGTTAGATCTTTGATTCTTTGTTATTACATTTATTTCTTGATCTAACGCTTCTTACTCATTAAGAGGTCATCTTCTTCAAACTAGTCAACTTGTATTTACAAATAGTAGATGATGATGGTTGTCCTCAATTTTAGTTTGACAATTGAATTATGATAGGTTTTTCCATCTAAAGAAAACAATATTTTACCACTACATTGCATTGGTGGAAAGATTATTTTTACCACTACATTGCATGGATGGAAAGCCTACCTGGTTGGCTCAGTTTGCTTCCATACTTTGCATTCACCTTGTTAATCAAGCACAGTGTGCACTCAAATAGCCTAGCATGGATGACATGAGACTACAGGGAGGATTTCCTATATTTTGTTTTCATATAATTCATTATAAAATGAGACAAGACATTTTAATTATAAGGAGATTGTGTTTTTAACATGAATTGGTTTATAACAAAAGATAGTAATGGAAATGATGGTGGATCTCAATTGGGCATATGATATGGGTAATGTAACATGTGGAGCCATCTGATGTTGAAGTAAATGCCATTTTCTTCTAGCATGAATCCAATGGAATCTCATTATGAATTCAATTAATAAAAAGAAATATGAAAACTAGGAATGCCCACTCACCCTAATTGTTTGTTCTTTTTCTTTCCTCATCTGGTCGATCTCACAAGTGCAAAGTGTCTTCCAATTGCTTCCTTCAATATTTGATGCTTGGAAATCAATTCAAAACAAAACTCTGAAACCACACAAATATCAGGTTCAATTCAAACTTCCTTATTTTGTTTCATCCAACTAAATCGTTGCATATATGTAGTATGCTAACACCAAGAAATTGTGAGGCATTGTAGCTTAAAATAAAGTATATGAGTTTTTGGTGCAAACAAAATTATTCAAAATAAAGAGAAATAAAGAAATACTGAAATAAGAGAAATATGGTAAATGGTAAACTCACATGAGATGAAATACTTCTTCATTGATGCCTTGCTAGATTTAATTTTCTTTTGATCACGTATCTAGTGACCAAAATATCCTCAACATGTTCACAAAACCTAAAGAGATTCCATGTGTATCACATAAAAGTTGTAGAAAGTTGTGAAAAAAATACAACTCCTTACCTTTGTTTCTCTATCTATGAGATTAGTAAGTTTTTTGCTAAAAGATCTACCATAAATATAAATAAAAAAAGACATTGTCCATTGTGTAAAAATCAATAAAACAAATACAATTGAGTTCAAAGCTCATTTTCCTTCGACCTTTTTGAGTGAGTTGCAAAGAATCTTAAGTTCTTGAAAGCAATTCAGATCTTGAAAAGCAAACTTACCACATATGCCTTGGGTTGATTTTTTAGAGCATATTATAACCCTATTACAAGTAAAAGTGTCTATTTACAACATAGACAAATTCAATTGCACTTGTAACAAATCTTCAAATTGATAAAAATGATGATAAAAAAAGTTAGCTCCTTTGGAATCTTCAAAAGAGTTTAATCGACAAGTCCCATGGAGGATCCTCCTCACTACCAATCATAACAAATCTCGGCATCGATCACATGTACAAGGCTTATCAATGCTGCATAAACACATCTCGCGGGTATCACATGCATATCCATTGCAATTGACAAACCATATCTATCTCATGGGTATACATTGCCCCATGGGTATCCATTTCATTTTGACAAGCCATCTTTATCTGATAAATGAGTTATTCTTAGCACCTGCAACATCCCTCCTTTTTCGCCCTAGTAACTTCTATAAATGTAACTTATTTATTGGTGAGGAGCTTAAGTCCAAGGCCCCACCAGTAAACCTTGTTAGCTATGTATTTAATTTATAACTAGAAAATGTATAATGCAACTAAAACAACGGGTAGTTGAATCCACTAGGGAAGAGGGACTGATTTGGCTACAAAACCGTGAGTGTTATCTTGTGATAATAATCCTTAAAAGTTAATGGCTAGTCCTAGGTAGGACTTTCGAAGACATATTTCCCATCGAGGGATAAAAACAAGATCCCATGGCCTATTTTTTTTTGTTAAGTCAACTAATGTTAGCAATACTAGCTAGGACTAAGTATCCTATAAGAAAGCTTACGTCCTAGAATATGTTTTATAAAACATATTTAAAAGAAGGTCATGCATATGTTGTATGCATATTAATATTTTATATATTTATAACAATGACTCACTCCTTATGAAAACTAAAGTGGAGTATAAGTCTTTATTTTGGTAGTTTTTTCTAAATAATAAAGATCACTACAAATGTGAACATATATAATATTCAATTAAAACTATTGCGTACCTTATTTATTAAATGAGTGAAGATGTTTACATATGTAAACATTTATATATGAATAAAGAAGAGACGGAAGTAGTGTATACTTTCTTCCTTGTAATTATTAAAGAATAAAACTACAAAGAAAATAGTAAAATATAAGTTCACAAGCATGGAACTTTTGTAAAAAGGATCTCTCTTTGAAACGAGTTGGAGAAAGAGGGACAAATCTCTTTCTTTTTAAAGCGGAGCTTGGGTTTAAAGCTTGGCGTGAGTGGTATGGGAGCACCACCTCTTAAAAGAACCGACCTCACCCACTCGGCAAACTAAATTGCCACTTGTCGAGAGTTGAACTCCAACTGGAAGTCTTTCTTATAGACGGACTCCCCAAAGTTGTTGTTTGAGGGATAAATTATTTAAGATGGCAACCGAGATATGTGAGGGGTCGCTCTCTCTCAGGAATTCTTGCATTTAGAATGCGAAGAAGGGCAAGCTCTCGAGGGAGGAGCGAGGTTGTGGGCGCTATCTACTATCTGCATCAACAACACTGCTAGATAGAGCACCGTGAGTGGCGCACAACACATGCGTGGTAACCCTCTGTTCACCACATCATCTTCTTGACTACCGTGGTAATCCTCTGTCCCATTTCAATGTTGTTTATCCCTTCTGGCTGATGCGTTGGGGTTTCCGGTGATTATCATTACGATTTGCGATAATGAACATTAGAGTAGTTCCTATCATAATAGTTTACGATCTGCTCTTGAACATTAGAATTGTAGTAACAAGGTTGTAGCTTTTAAATTTCAACCTTTGTTATAAAGTAAAAGTTATGGTATTTTGACATACATTAATTATATATATGTATTGAAATTGTAGTAACAAGGTTGTAGCTTTTAAATCTCAATCTTTATTAGAAAGGAAATGTTATGGTATTTTGATATATATATCTATATATATCTATATATATATATATATATATATATGACCTTGATTATATATAGGTGTAAGTAAATGTTATGGTATTTTGACATATCTTAATTATATATATGTGACTTTGATTATATATATGTATATGGAATGTCCTAACAAGCTTGTAGCTCTTAAACCTGAATCTTTGTTATAAAGTAAAGTATATGGGAGTGTGTGTTAAAAGCGTCATAACCCAATAGTTTTTATGTCCAAAACACTTTTAAACTATAAACAACTAAGTCGAATGTGTAGGCTTGGTAAGTAATTAAGGAGTAGACTTAATAAGAGAGAGGAAAACTCTTAAAGAAATGCATAATCCGAGGAATGCGTATGCATTATCTTAGTATTCGCTCCTTTAATAGTTGTCTGAAAGGCATAAACCGAGAGATGCAATATGCATCATCTTTGTTCTTTTATTTTGCTTTGCTGGAAGGAGATGCATGAAAAATGATTTATATACTATCTCTGCACCTTGGACCACATGATGGTGTATTTACTACAATGAGATTCTTGTAAATTAGATTGATGTTGTTGTCGAAGGGTTGGGAAAGTACTCTTTGTGAGACAAGCAACGAGAAAGTGGAGATTTTGTAACCACTGTTGCATGGTGTAAAACCCTCGGGGTTGTTAAATAATAAGATGACATTCTTTGTGGATGTAGCCCGGAGAGTCGGGTGAACCACCTATATCTGCCTCTCACCTATATCTGCCTCTCATTCTTATGTGTTGCTTATATGTTTCTCATATGTTTTCTTATATGTTTCTTATGTCTTCTCGAAAGTTAAAATGATAATTGTTTATATATAAAAGTGTAAGTAGTAGGAAAGGAAAATTGTGTTGATCATGTAATAGCCTATAAGACATATTTAGTGGTTTAAGCATAGTTATGAATTATGGTTAAGAAAAGCACGGAGATGTTCAAAGTAAAAGTTATGTAGTTAATATTTCATTATATTATGTTCATGTTAATGATGATATTAACAAATATTGAACGGTTAAGTCAAACCTTGGATGTCGCAAGATCTTTACAATTATTTTTTGAAATAATACTAAATATAAAGTTAGCTAGGGTTTGCCTATATAGTGATTTCAAATTTCACCAAATTACTAATTCAAGATTTGGGGTTTGTTACAGCACCCAAAACAAATCCTACAAAAAAAATAAAAACAAATCCAAAATGCAACATAGAGAGCCCCAACTATATTGCAACTATTGCAAATTTATAGTTCACATGAGCACTCTTAAAGAATAAAAATTAAAGAAAAGTGGGGCAGGTGGCAAGGAAGTAGCCAAGTGACAAAATAAGGACAACTTGTGACATGGTATTAACATAAATTGAAATCAAAGACAAATGGACAAGTTAAGATTTATTCAACTTCATGTGGAAAAAATGACCTACAACTTATTTACATATCATCAAAATTAACAAATATGAATATGTAAATTTTTAAATTTTATTATAAAATATAAATATGAATAAGTTGAATTTTTTTTATAAATCCATCAAAATTACAAATTCCAACTCTACATAAGATGGAGTGATGGCAAGCTAGAAACTATGAAATGTGCAAAGCTAAAAAGGGAGGTTTTGATGGTGGTAGTGAAAGACTACAAAATTAGAAAAAATGAAAGGGAGCTTTAGTTTTATGAATTATGAATAGTAATGGCAAAGTTAGAAACCATGAGATGTGCAATATTGTTCGGGTCACCAAAGTGGTGGTGTTTTTGGCAATAAGGAAGGAGATCTTAGAAGATTGAACTACATGCAACAATGTAGTTGTGGTTATTCGAATCTTCATGTAAATCAAATTTAAAAATATTTTGGTGGGTTTAGGTTTAAAGGTTGAGGTATTATCATCATAATTTTGTCTTTATTAAAATTTTCTTTTATTAAATTTTAATTGTTATTTTTTAAAATTTTATTAAAATATTTGTATTGATAGGTGTTTATATTTTATAATTTAAAGTGAACAAGGAATGATTCTTTTCCTAAATTGCAAAGAAATAAGATAAGTGTTTTGTCAAAATTTATTTTATGATTGTACTTCTAAATTTAAAATAAATATTATAAAATAATTCACAACACTTAATTCTTCTTGATCTATATGACCTATGATTTTGTTAATCTTTATACAGTTAAAAATTAAGAAATTGGATAAAATTATGACGAAACTAGAAGATTAACATGGCCTGATGTCCCACCATACGTTTCGAAATAGGAACAACAATAGGTTTCGAATCGGAACAGACTGCCCGCAGAGAAGACGAAGACGAGGAGGATTGTTTAGCTTTGGTAACGACCTCTTCAACAAATTCGTTCAAATTTATATCAGTAGACCCGGCTTTTTTCATGGCAGTTTTACCCAATTCCTTCCATTTGAGAGCATTCTTCCTAGTTCTTCTCCCCCTCGACTCGTCTTGTCAAAAGCCATTCTCATGCATCTCTCGATCTCCTCCCTTCCCACGGTCCCATCTTCTTGCTTCCTCATCCTTTCTCCGGTCTTCCACACATCTGCCAGGAATTTCGAATTAGTAGTCTGATCAGTCTAGACGCCCAAGGTCAACACCGGAATCCCCAAGATCAGGGACTCCAACATCGAGTTCCATATGCAGTGGGTCATAAAATTAACCAGCCACAGACGGATGAGACAGCACCTCCAATTGGACGCACCAGTTCACCACCAGCCCACGGCCTTCGGTTTCCTCCACGAAGCCTTCCGGAACAAATTTCCTAATGTCGTCGTGCCCCGGAGGCGCCGGATGACCATAAGAAATTCTGACGACTGGATTGAATCCTAGTGCTAGCTCAGGATTTGTTGTGGGGTGATGACGTTATGCCACCAAAGGAAATGTATACAGAAGACGGGGTCTTATTGTCCAACCACTCTTGCTCGCTATCTGCTGCTTTCCAAGGATCTGCGCTGACTTGTGCATCGTAGGGATTGTGTCCGTCCAGAAAAGCCAAGGGTATACAAGGGCCTATGCTCTCAAATGGGACTCCCTTTGATTTCAGATAATCGATCATCTCGGCCTCCAGTTCATAGAAGGTAATCGCAAGCACCCATGACAAATCGCTGAGGCCGTCCATTTGCCGGAGATAATTATGTAGTTGGTGTACTGTGCTTGTGAATGCCGCAGGTAAATCCCCCATTTTCAGTTCAGGAAGGCTAGGGATGGAAACGCTCACGCTCTCTAGCGCTTGGCTTGAATCCCACGTTTCCCCTGTGAGACATCATGGTATAGCTTGAGAAACATATAACAACAAATACAAATAACTGTAAATTAAAGAGATGCAGAGAATAGAGAGTAGGACCATTGTAGAAATGATGATAGATGGAGAAAACTGCAGTGCACTGGGTCCAGAACATAGCATGAGGAATATTCATTTTTTTGACAACTTTTCGACCCCATGGAAGAAATGGAGTATAAACGATACAGCACGCGGGAGGAGCATTTCCATTGGCATTGAGTTGTTGAATCAGCTGCTCCAATTCCGATCCGTCGAAGTTGTTGAAATGATTGAAAACAACGTTGCTTATGTTTGAATCGAGGGTAAGGTCTCGAAGAAGGCTGTCTGGATGGACTCGAACTGTATGGGGAGCTTAAGCCGTTGCAGGGGCTCCTTGGCTTTAATGAGTCTGTCGTGATTGTAGTTGAAAGTAAGGAAGGTGAAAAGCAATCCTCTGGAGAGGGGAATGCATTGAAAATTCAAATTCAAATTTCCCTCCCATACCCATCCCATATCCATCTCCGTTAGGCAAGGCTGCAACCTATTTTGAGGACCGGACGACCTGTCTACATCAAATTAATTGGAAAGCCAAAGAGTAGTTGCCGGAAAATAATCCCCGATGATTGCAGAGTAACCATGTGGATATGCAATGGATGACCATGGCCGATGGCCATACCTTATGCCATGAAGAGTCGTGCGTCTCTGACAGTGGACATACTCGTCTTAAATACGAGTATGTCGGTTGAATAAGGCTCGTCGTGGGTTCTTCATCGGGCTGTAAGGGGTTTTGGTAGCAGTTATCATGTTTTCTACAATTTAAGAATAAATACTAAAAGTAATTGATTGGTTGAGCTATGTTTATTTTTATTTCTAGGGAATTAGGACAAGAACAATTTCTCTAATGTAAATTTTTAATAAAAATAAAAAATTTAAAGACAAATAAGCGATTAAATTTTTTGAAATGTAAACTATTTTTTAAAATATAATAATTAATAAAAAATGCACCTACAAATTTAATTTTTATTAAAAATATTGGTTTTATTTTTCTTCATATATATATATTAAAATTAATTAGTTTATTAAATGTTAAAATATTTGTTTTTGTATTTGAAACAAAATTCCAAATTGGGGGTTTATCATTTGCGAGGGTTTCAGGACCTAATTCTTTTCGGGGGTAGTTTTCCTCTAGGGTTCGAGTGTTTTCTAAATTCTTTTTTCTCTGGGCCATGGATATATTTTCTAGTTTCTTTGTATTGGCGAGGCATTTAGGTGTCATTTCGAGGATAAAATTTCGATCAGCCTAGTACTGTGGAGGAGGACATAGTGGATTATGAAGTTAGTCCTCTCCACATGCAAATATTTTCTTTTGCTAAAGATTTAATCGTTGGTTCGTGTTTCCAAAGGAAAAATGCTACATGTTCTCCCCTTAATTATCCCTTCGAGTGTGATCCTCCTGATGCTAGTGGGTGCATTAAATTCTCCTAAGAGGCATATCGTCTCCCTTAATTGAACCGACACAAAATTTTCCTGAAGTTTTAGTTTCATCCTCACCGGTTCCAAAGAATTCTGAGGCTGCACTTCCGTCTCTAGATTAACCTTCGAAGCCATCCAAGCCAGTCAAAGTTATCAATCCCAATGGAACCAAATGCGTCAGGGACTGTAAAGGAAAATAATTTTTTTTTGTGGGCTTGGACATGGCCATCAAAGCAATTACGAACGTTTTTGGATAAGGTTCTAGTCAGTATATTTTGTGGAAAGTCACTAAAATTAGGTTCCCTTAAGCCATGGATTATGAATAATTGGAATCCCGTGCTAGGAAATGAACCAATGTTCCACGTTCTAGCTAGAGGATGGCTATGTTTCTTTTTCAAAAGTATGGAAGCATCCAAGGCTATTCTGAATTAATCTCAGAACTGGGGATCATCGGTTTACTATTACAAAGGTGGTTAGTTGATTTTGACCCTCTTCGTGAGCCACACAATATGTATAAAATTTCTCCATTTTACCCAGGTTGCTCTTAGCATTCTGGTGTGAGGTAATCTTAGTAGCAATTGGAAATAAGTTGGGGGCCTTTGTAGCCTCGAATATCAGTGGGAGTCAAAGGAGGACATATGCCATGCCATAATCCAAATTGAGTTCGACGTTAGGGAAGGTATGATAAATGAGATAGAGTTAGTTTTGGGAGAATGGTCTTGGGTTCAAAAAATAGATTATTGGCAAGTACCCTTCAGGTGTTACTCCTATAGGGAGGTTGGCCATACGCAAGAAGTGTGTCCCAAACTTCGGTTGCAGTTACAAACTTGCCCAAATAGGTCTAGCAAAAAAAAGGTGGTGAGGGAGCCTATGAACGTAAATAAAATGGACATGATGGTAGTGCTGGTAATGGCTCCAGTGGTCAATTCGAAGAATGATCCAATTCCCTCTAACAAGCTTGTCGAAGTTCCAAGTGCTCTAGGTAAGGCTCATCCGAAGGCGCTCTCTCTTGCTTTTCCTTCTCCCTCATTTCCTGAGTCTATGAGAATCGATAGAGAAAATATGATTTCTTTAGAGGATGGGACGAAAAATGGTTTGGTCGTTAGTGAGCATCCCTCTCTAACTGCTTATGAAGCCCACAAATGGCTCTTTCCTTGAAGTTGCTCCTCTTTGTCTTTTTCTTTCCTTCTCAAAGATTATGTTAAAGTATTCCCTTTTTGTGTCCTTAGATGACTAATATTCCTTTCACTCTAATGGAGGGTATGACCTCCACTCAAAACTTAAATATAATTATGCATTGGCTTAGCACTGGCCTCTATCCCTGCATCTGGAGTTGGTAAGAAATCATACCTATCTAATGCTCAAAATAAGGCAGTTTTAGACATTAAAAAGGGTAAACAAGAAACTATTCAGAGGGCCCTTGGAGAAAAATCCATTCCAAAGGGATCCTCATGATCTCTCTCTCCTTCAATGCATGGGGGCTTGGGGGCACCTCCAAAATAATTTCCCTTAAAAAGATTGTTACATCCATTCGACTGGATATTATTCTGATTCAAGAGACCATGATTTCAAGTGCTTCGGCATGTGTTGCAGTGAAATCTTTTTTGAAAGGATGGTTGTTCACCACCTTGGACTCTGATGAGCTTTTGGGCGGTCTTCTTTATGCTTGGTAGCCCTCTTTGAATGTTGTGTCTTCCAAAGTTTTCTAGTCATCCATCTCAGTCGACTTAGAGTCCAAAGAATTATCGTGCATTTTAAGAGTGATTAATGTTTATGGACCCTTTGCAAATCGTCGGGGATAATGGGAATATTTGGCAGATACAAGAGTTTTAAATTATGCCTATATTATTCTCGATGGAGATTTAAACTCCACAAAGTCCTTAAATGAATTTTGGGGAGCTAGTTGAAAAAAGAGAACAAAGAATCATCCACTGGTGCAATAGGTGGATATTGCATGGTGGTCAACTTGTGTTGATTAAATTTGTTGTTGAAGCAATCCTAGTTTACTGGTACTTCTCGGTATAAATCCCAAAAGGAATCTTCGGCAAGATTAAAAATATCCGTGCCGAATTCTTATGGAAAGGCAGTCCTGAATACAAGGGATCCCACTTGGATAAGTGGAAAGTAAGTCCCTCTCTACAAAGGGAAGGGATGCAATAGTGTGAATAACCCTTAAACCACCGCCCATATTGAGATGGACTTGCGATGCCCACAATGTTGCAACTAGGTAATGCTCGCCAATCAACTTCTACAATGCTTGGGAATTTTTTTGCATTTCTTTTTCTGATAGTGCAAGGTGCATCTGGGGAGTATTTGAACAAAGCTATCTAGTCAATCAAAATACTAACGAACTCCAAAATATCTGATACCACTACAAACCAATATCTACATGTATTGAAAAGCTAGTAGAGGCAATGGACTTTGATGAATAGTAGGCCAAGTATGGGTATGAGTCTTATCCCTTCACAAATTCAACGAAAATTTGAATGTAATGCAAAAATGAAACAAGGCTAAACATACACAGTCTCAAGATGGAAGGGTTGGGAACCAAACACTGCAAGGATAATGTGACAATTATGGATTACTTGTTTTCATTAGATGATGAATTGAAGGAGAAGAGTTTGCACTTGACTCTTGGTTGAGGCCCAATCAAGCTCAAGTAAACAAGTACTTCAACAAATGCCTTTAATGGCATGATGCCATTATTATGGAAATGTACAAGGAAAAAATTGAGAAATATAGAGAAGCACAAGTTTAAGAATTAATGTATATTTAGGGATGGGAATTGGGATCTAAATTATGTTTTGGGGCCAAACACTAAGGATTAGACCCTAATGTTTTCTGTTAAGGGTTTTTGCACCACGTGCAAGGTTGGCCTATAACACCACATAGCCCATATGAAAGAATATTTCTCCTATTAAACATATATGGAACCATTTTAAGATTTAGCGCATGATAGAAAGGCATGGTAATGCCCTAACCATGGTCCATGGAAAAAAACTAGGGAATTAGGTTATAACTATTGATTTCAAGTCTCATGAACAATATGTATGACCTTGATCCAACCCATATAGTTCCTAATATAGTACAAGGAGTATTTTTGTGTGAAAGTAGTATAAAGGAACCATTTTTAGGTCTAGCAGTGGCTCTGAACCTTTATGCTAAAAAACTCATTAGAATGATCAATGGTAACAATTTTTTTTTACTATTGCCAAAAGTTATCAAAAAGAGTATTAGTGAGGGTCATTAAAGGATCATCACTAGAAGAGTCACCAAAGAGATATTTGGCAACGGGCCTTTAACAACCGTCACCAAAAGTGTCATTGAAAAATGATTTGGTGACAAACATTAAAGGAATGTCTCCAAAAACAATTACAATTATGACTTTTTAAGGTCCATCTTCATATTTGACATTGGGGATGACCCTTCATCACAAGCATTACCCTCACCAATGTGTATTAGTAAGGGTCACTAAAGGACCATCAATAGAGGTGTCACCGAAGAGAGAATTGGCAACAGACCTTTAACAACCCTCACAAAAAGTGTCATTGAAAATGGATTTGGTGACAAGCCTTATAGGAATGTCTCTAAAGACAATTACAAAGACAATATTTTAAGGCTTGTCATCGTATGTGACATTGGTGATGATCCTTTAAGGTTTGTCACAAGCATGACCGTCATGAAAGGCCTTTTTTCTTGAAGTGGGGGGTTTCTAAAAACTGCCCCCAAAAGTCCAATTCTCAATACTTTTGGGCAGGGTTTTCTAAAAGCCGCACCCAAAAGTCCGATTCTCATGACTTTTTTGGGGGGGGTTCTAAAAATTGCCCCCAAAAGTCCAATTCTCACGAATTTTTTTTTTAGCGGGGGTGTTCCTAACAATTGCCCCCAAAAGTCCAATTCTCATTACTTTTTTTGGGGGGGGTTCTAAAACAGCCCCCAAAAGTCCAATTTTCATTACTGTTTTTTAGGGGGGGTTTCTAAAAATCGCCTCCAAAAGTCCAATTCTCATGACTTTGGGGGGGGGGGGGTGGTTCAAAAAACTGTCCTCAAAAATACATTTAAGAGCAGTTTTTAGAACCCCCCCCCCCCCCAAAAAAAAAAGTTGTGAGAATTGGACTTTTGGGGGCGGTTTTAAAAAAACCGCTCCCAAAAGTCCAATTCTCAAGACTTTTAGGGGGGTTTTAAGAACCACCCATAAATCCCTAAAAAAAAATTTGGGGTTGGTTTTAACAAGACTGCCTCAAGCCAAAACCACCCCTATAAGGTTAAATTCTTGTAATGAATCTGCCATTTCAGCGTATGAAAGTCATGGCTAAACCAAAATATCTAGACATTAAACTAGAAAATTCCCTATAAAGAGCCCAATATACTTGGACATGATACC
This sequence comes from Larix kaempferi, assembly GCA_027924585.1. Lineage (NCBI taxonomy): Eukaryota > Viridiplantae > Streptophyta > Pinopsida > Pinales > Pinaceae > Larix > Larix kaempferi. The sequence continues at coordinate 14,975,311 of BSBM01000539.1, forward strand.
AATGAATAAATTGAAGAAAACTTAAAAGTACCCGGGTTTAGCAACAAGGTACATGAGAGTATCCATATATGACGAACCCATATGGTTACACCTTTAAAGAAACAAATACATGTTACATAAACGACTTCAAAAGAAAGTTTTTTTTTTTTTGACAAGAACGGTTAGGTTGTATTAATCTGCATTCTGGCAAGCCAGCACCAAAAAGATACAAATCGGAAGAAGGTTGGTGACCTCTAACAGTGCTGTCAACCTTCTTGTGAAAGTCTTGGGAGACAAATCCCATCTGTTTCTTGAGCTAATTCGAGATACTGACAAAAGGAGCTTACAAGGGTAAATTCTCACAAACTGTGAGCAAAGTAGAAGACAAAAGCAAAGCATTTAGACTCAGGGGGATGAAATTTGCCCCTTAAAGTAGGGATCCAGCTTTTTCTGAGATCCAAAAGAGATGTTGGAAGCCGTCTCCTTTTCTCTGCATGCCTTGTTGGTCCTTCGCCCTCTGGTAAGGGGTGGAGATGGGACTGAATTGTCTTCAGGTTCAATAATTCCCATAGAGCCGCTGGAGGGGACTGAAACAGCCGGACCTGCAGGGGCAGGTTGTTCAGGATCTGAAGCCCTGGATTCCTTCGCATCCACTGAGCCAGGTAGGGCAGGATCCGGAAGTCTTTCGTCTACCGGAGGGTCTTCCATAACTGTTGTTGCTTCAGGGTCAAGGGCTTCTTCTTCTTGCAGTGCTTCAAAGCTGTTTTTATTTTCAAGAGTTGCCTCCGCTGAAGGAGTGACCTTCGGAACCTGGGCTAGTGATTCCTTTCTCCTTGGCTGCCTTCGCCGGTTAGTTACTGGATGAAAATCATCTCCTTTAGCTGGTTCTGCCACTTCTGAGGCTTTGGGGCAGCATTTTGCGAAGTGACCATAAGTATGGCATCGAAGGCACTTAAAAGGGATCTGCTCGTAGTCCAGCTCTTGGATATGGCGCCATTCCCCCAGGGAGAGCTGAATGGCTTCCGGGAGTCCTTTCTCGAGGTTAACCTCAACACAAACACGAGCACAGGTAAATTGATCCCCTTTCGGCTCCACACTGTCCAGGAAACGCCCAAGCTTATTTCCAATGTCCTCCAGAGAGCTTTTCCCCCATAGATGCAGGGGGAGATGAGGCAGCCTAACCCAAACAGGGGCTGCAGTGATCTCAGCTCCGGGATTAAAATCAAGAGTCCAGGGGGCTAAGAACAGCCCCCTCGGCCCCATGAAATAGGGACCAGATCTGAAAATTAGATCTCGATCCACTTTGCTTGAGAAGCTGAAAACAAAAAAGCCCCTGCCTACTGCACATAGAGAAACATTTCCATGTATCAGCGATTTCCAGCGTTCTTCCATCCAAGCCTCCACCGATTTGGGGCTTGGCCATAACCCCGTGAACTTTTCGATGAGGGCTTTTTCTGCTAGAAGGAGGGCAAGATTGCATGGCTCTTCTGGAGATAGTTCCAGAGAGGGGATCTCCTCCATCTTCTTAACAAACTTGGACGAGAGAGAAGGCTTGGCTTTAGGTCCTGCCGAACGGACTAATGCTGTGAAAGCTTCCAAAGTTTCTTTTTCCATCTCTGCAAACCTGTCTGGGGCCATCTTGGAGGCGGCGACCACCAGCAATGAGGCGGCGAGCAACAAAACGCAGGCAAACTTCTGGCCCCACAAACATAGGGGACGAGGCGACCCTGCAAACGAAAACGTAAACAGCTGCGACCCTGCAAGCGAAAACGTAAACCAGAGAGGCGGCTAGGGTTTAAGCCCTAGCCGCAGAGATTCGCCGGGAACGCGAGCTCTCATTCCGTCGTTGGTAGCTACAGATTTCTCCGAAGATCCTTATTGACTTCAAAAGAAAGTTAAAATGAAATGATATAAGTATTAATGGGAAGAGGAAACTTACGAAGAGGTGTTTCCATAGAAGAACACTTCACCCCACAAACAAACAAACCCTCGTAGAAACCCACAAACAAGAAATTAACTATTAATATTTTATACGAATCCAACCCTAGCCAAATACAAACCCTCGTTAGGGTAAACATTATAGAGGTAAATGTTAAAACCCCCCAAAAAGAAATTAACTATTGATATTTTATACGGATCCAACCCTAGCCAAATACAAGAATGAGAAATGAGGATGTTTGGAAATAATTTGTAGAGCCGAAAGATGAAATAAATGCTAAGTTAATTTGTAATAACGATGGAGAATAATAATAATACTTGAGCCATGCCGGATAGGGTATAGTTTCACCCCTTCCGAACTCCTTAATAACCTATAAAAATAATTCCAATGAGTTGCATGAATATCGATATTTCAATCCATCAAACAAAAAAACATTGAGAAAAGTAACGATTTAGGAGTCCTCACCTAAAATACAGTGGACAACTCCGAGTTAACAAAAAGGATAATTGTAAACTTTTCAGCTCTAATATTCCCATTCAAATCTAGCTTAAACCATAACAATGTTGAAACCTCATCCTTAAAACAATGTACGATGATGTCGCAGGATGAAAAATGGAAAAAATTGTATGTACGGATTGAATCAGTCGATCCATGTGGCATCTGTTTTAAATATATATTATAAAACAAACTAATTCCATATTAAGGAGATTCTTTCATCACATCCTCGTGTTGGCCTTTTATCATTATTATCAAGTATTTGTATTTACATCAGATCAACATATAAACTACCTTGTGTTGGCTGGAGGGAATTCCTCATTTCTTTTAGCTATTAACTTGTTAGATTCGAGTGATTAATACCATCTAATTTAGGTTGACTTGAAAGGAAAAAGTATAATCCCTACTTAACAAGAACTAATAAGACATATTCAAGTGATGGCATAATGCATATTGTTTAATACATGTATATAGTGTATGAAAACAATATGTATATATAAAACATGTGTATGAACATGGATTCTCACTCACTTATGTCATAACTTTATTGTAAGGCCTTCCATGTAGGCATAAATGTAGCATACATTTAAACATTGTTGTTAATGATCCTTTATATCAAGTAAGGTCTTAGGTGTATTGTGTATTGCACTGAGATGAGCGAGGTGTTCTACAATCCAATATGGGGGAGATGTTGTCACGTAAGTAACGTAACACTATATTACCGAAAATAAAAAATAAAAAAAAATATATATGTCGGCTCATAAAATAAAATATTATGAAAATTAATTTAAAAAATCCATGTTGGATTGGAAAATAAAAAAAATAAAACTTAAACCCGAATTTATCAAGAAAGAAAGAGATCAAATTTCTCGAGTATAAGATTAAAAAAAATTACACCTCAAGAAATTGGATCCCTCTCGGTGCTTGATAGATCCGGATTTAATATGGATCTTTTAATGAGTGAACGAACGTCTTCATGCTTTTTTGGAAAGTGATGAAGTGATGGAATAATGCATATAAGTAATTTAAATACACTTAAGGATAAGGGACATGGATATTTATTTAAAAATATATAGTGTCTTTTTTATAAGTATGCTTGAAATATATATATATATATCAAGAAAAATGCAATGTACCTTTTTGGATGTAAGGCATACTAGGAAGAAGATTGAAGAAAAATAATGACTAGTTTTAAAGAAAACTTGTACAAACACTAAAACTGGACCCCAAAACCCTTTTAAGACTTCGTAAAAGTTAACTTGTAGGATTATGACAGTATATAATCTCCCTACTTTGACATCAACACTTTCTCTGAGCTCAAGACACCCGAGTAGACCCCTTGGGCTAAACCCAAGAGTACAAGGCAATGGTCCACGTGACTTCTATAGAGATCAATGGCTTCTGGTGCTTGATGGAAGTGGTTGACTTTTGTCTGAGTCCCAATCCCTCTATCAGACTTCAAAAATACAGTTCGTACTTGGCTTGGTGAAATTTGGGATCATGGAGAATATTTGGCAACACCGAGACTACACAACTAGTTAATATTCAGGATCTCCCAAACAACATAAGGGACCATCAAATTTGCAAAATTAGACATGGAAGATGTTCATTAAGATCTTAATTAACTTCAGGAACTGACAAAATGCAATTTCATTGAGCAGAATATCAAACTTTAAAAGTTTATTGAAAACTAGACAATTTGAAGCAAATCTAGAGTTGGTCTTGGAAGATGATATACATATCATAATTTGAAATTATGAAAGTTATAGAATAAAATTATAAGCTCAAAATTATAATATATATTACATTAGATATCAGTTGAAATGCCTTTCAGAATAGGCTCATGCTTGACATTTTTCAGTAGAAACAACTAGCATTGAGAATAATTGGAAAACTTCATAGGTTCGAACTACTAGCTTTACAAATCTTGTTATGGATATCAAATCAGACTTGATTGAAAATTTAGGACCTCCAATAAAATGATTGAAAATGTCTGGATTCCATCATGCAAACATCTAACTGAAGAACAACTAGTTGAAGCAGCAGGGGCACATCTCCCGACTGTGACTAGGGGCACATCTCCCAAGTCGAATTGAGAGCTCAAGATCTATAAAAAAAAAACATAATTATCCAAAATATGTGAAATGGAGTTATAATCCCCCTTTTATAAATTTCTCCTTCACAATTGAGCTTATTTTCTTTCCTTATAGGACTTTCCATCTATGAAATTTGAATTTAGTGATGAGTGGGGCTTCTTTGGCGAGTTGCTTTTGCATTTTGGACCCACTTGCCCCATGAATTATCCCTCCTTGGATACATTTAGCCTTTGTTGATTTCCTTGAGCCTTTTTACTGCTTTCCTTCTTTTTCCAATCTCTCTTATCTTCAAAAATTAGGAAATTCTTGCTTTCTTTGATTTTTTGTTGCTTTCCTACTTTTATGGTTTTGGGTTGTTTTTCTTGCTTTTAGTCCGCTTTTCTTGCTTTTACTGCTTTACTCTTCTTTTCCACAGTTTTTTTGCTTTTAGCCTAGTTTTATTACTTTTACCACTTTATTAATCTTTTCCATTGCTTTTTCTTCCTTTCTGCCTTTTGCCAGCCTTTCCTTGCTTTATCTAGTTTCCTTCTTTTTCATTGTTTTCTATCCTTCACTGCTTTCTTCTCACTTACTTCTTTGGAAAGATTATTATGGTCAAAATAGTATCTCCTATGCACCCTCTTGGCCACATAATCATTAATAATTTATCCAAACATTATTTTATTCATGAAAATAAAAATACTATGGATCATTACAAACATTAGAAATATTAAATTTCCTCGCTACTTATGCCTTGTTCAAAATTAATCCCAACAATGAATATTTGCTTCTACTAAACCCATAGGGACTAGATGGGATAGGGACTTGGTCAAATGGTCACTTAGGAAGGTAAATGACAAAAAATTTATATTTGATATTCAAAATTCAATTAAAGTATACATAGGAGGATTTAACACTAAGAATGTTGTTTATTTTTTATCTCTTTACATGACAGGACTATACATAAGCTAGATACAAAGTTTTTACAAAACCTTCACCCCCATAGGGGCCAATTTTCATATTGTAAGAAAAAAAAGTTGGAACACCATGTAGGAGCTACCAAAACTATCCCCCCCAAAAGGAGTATAGAATATAACCAAAATGTCTTGAAAGGAACATCCTGTAATGGCAAGCAGGCCTATTATTTTGAAGGACTCTAGAAGAAATCATACTTCTCATTGTTTGTCCTTCAAAGAAGACAATTTCCCTGATCCTCCAATTTCAAAAAAGTTATAAAGAACCATGCGATACCAAAGAAGAATCCACCCATTCTTCAAAGAAGATCATTCCCTCAACTATATGTAGCACTTTTTTGTACAAGTGATCAACTTTTGTGTTGTACTCCCTGTAGGCATGATGGAAAGGAAAGAGCTAAAAGGAAGCTTGGATGGATTTTATTTTTTATTACAACCACTCCAAGAGTAAAACATGCAATTTGCATCTTCTTTGGGCCCACTCAATAGAAATCCTAGAGTTTCCCACTACTTGCAAGTGGGAGATTTCCTTGTGTTGGGAAAAATGAAGGATCCCACATAAAGCAAGAAGATCACTTTTGGTGTTGGAACCGCTTCCACATCTTATCCACAATTTGTAAGAGTGATTAGATCTTAACTTTAGCACCATAACCACACTTGAAATATCACATCTCTCCTGGGAAGCTCCATAAAATAACCCAACTAGCATAGACCCATCTAACAAAGGAGGAGAAAACTTTCTAACCTCTAGGTTACCATTACAAGAGTAAAGGTCTTTGTAGGCACCAATTGCTGAGAGAGTGACTCAAATCATTTTGGGGGAAGTCTTCGAACAAGGTTGCATTCCTCTGTTTCCAAATGTGCCAACTGATATAAATCAGGATCTCAATCCATTTTTTGTCTAATGAAAGCCGTTTTTGAAGACATTCTTCAAATTAATATGCCCTCCACTCCTTGGATATTTTAAGCAGGCTGAGGACCTCCACACTAGTTGGTAGGGATAGAAGTATCATTTTATGATATAGTTGGTATATTTGGGAGGGATATTTGGAATGGATATTATTTATGGTATTCCATTTTGTCACATGAACATGATATCACTACTAAATCAATTCATCATGTAAGACATGTAACTTCAAGCAAGAGGGGCATTATGAAGGTAGAGGAAATGGATTGCGGAAAGGCACATGGGATATCTTCCAGGTTGAGTGAATATTGGATTGTTCAGCTCGGGGAACAACTAAAAGAGAGATGTTCCACATTTATCTAGTTCTTTTGGTCCCGATAGCCACATGGATGAGGATTGAATGGTTTCTAGATGGTGTATGGATTTATCGAACTCCAACAATCAAAGGATCCCTCTTGCAACATCTTTTATTTTGCTAATTCTACCATATTACATTAGTTCATGCTTGGTCTAGTATGATCTACGTTTTTGGTCATTTTTTGTTCTCATATTCCTAGGTGAGTTTGAATACACTCGATCTCTAGTAGTACCAAGCTTGGAGAACTTCCTTGGGTCTTTGTTAGGTGACCTTTGTTTGGTCTTTCCACTCCGTCTAGTCTCTTGGTCAAGAACTGGTGTGTTTGCATCATTTTTGGTCATTTTTTGTTCTCATATTCCTAGGCGAGTTTGAATACACTCGATCTCTAGTAGTCCCAAGCTTGGAGAACTTCCTTGGGTCTTTGTTAGGTGACCTTTGTTTGGTATTTCCACTCCGTCTAGTCTATTGGTCAAGCACTGGTGTGTTTGCATGTGGGCAGGGGGAGTTAGCCAAGCTTAGAAGGGGGATTTAGCCAAGCTTAGAAGTATGTTAAACCCTTAAGAGAGCATTAGAAACATATCTAGACACTATAATTGTCTCTTTTATTAGAGTCAATAAATAGTTTCCTATACATTTGGAGAGGTGGCACAAGAATTGGGACAAGGATTATGCAAAATACCTCTAGGACATCAATAAATAACTATAGAAATTGAAAGACTAGTTTTTTTATAAGCTAGAAATTACCTTATATTACTTAAACAATATATATAATATACAAAAATTCCTTTGTTTTGGCCTGACACAAGGGAAACCACACAAACCAAGAGGATAACTAGAGTTCAACTAAGAGACTACTGCATGAAGGAAGACTGGAGGCTAGCCATATAGTCAATTTGGTATTTCGTTAGAACTTCATGATCACTGGCACCATATATATATCTCCTCGTTTGTTGGGCAATACAAGTCCTACTGGTATAAGTGGTGTTATTTTTATACATGCTAAATAGTGGGCCTCTACTCCAATCACATCTTATATTAACCTCACAATAATTAGTAATCCCTTTAAACCACAATCCCCCATTCTTCCCTTTCCGAGAAGTTATGTGATGGAATCCGAAAATGGAAAACTGCAATTTTGATGATAAATTTTTACAGTTTACTAAATTCTAACAGTATATATGGATTCAGAGATCCCCTAGCTCTGAATACATATGTAATGTTAAAATTTAGTAAATTGTAAAAATTCAATGTCAAAATTGCAATTTTCCATTGCCAAATGACACATGGGGTCTCTAAATCCATCTACAATGTTATAATTTACTAAGTTTTAACATTGTAGATGGATTTAGATACCCTTTTCTAGGGGGTCTCTAAAGATTTGGAGTAGAAAAGGGTCTATGAATCTATCTGTAGTGTTAAAATTTAGTTAATTGTAACAATTCATGGACACAATTGCAAATTTCCATTGCTGAAGTGACACAATTAAAAATGGCTAACGTAAACGACTAATTCATATTCTTGTAGTTGTTAGCTAGTCATATTTTTATTCCTGGACTAAATTAGTTGTTTACGTTAGTCATTTTTAATTGTGTCACTTAGTATCCAATCGTATATTTTATCCATGGACTAAATTATTTGTTTAAGTTAGTTGTTTTTAGTTGAGTCACTTAAATTTGCTCAGCTTTGGTAGTATTTCACTTGAAAAAATATGGTGACTAATGTTTTTGGTAGATACCTGAGCGTGCTTTTCTTGAAATTTGATCTTGGTCATTGATAAAAACCATACAATATCCATACTCATGTCTTTCTTGAAAGAGACTTCAGACATAATCTTTCAAAACAATATGAATTAGCATTTTGGTCAATGAAAGGTTGGTCTTAATATTCAGTAATTTGGGTTTGTAATTCTTCATGAAATTCAGCATAAGCATCTGTTAGAGAAATATTATACCTTAGTACCTTAACCATTAATTAATTGATGGTTATTAGGTGCTAAACTGGTTAATAATTACATCCCTAGGTTGTTAGGAAGTTGTTATATGTTGTCTAGAAGTTGTTGGGGCAAGTGTGAACATATCCACCTTTGTATGGGCCAAAGGGTGGTCAAATATAGCTGTTGGGCGCTCTCCTGGAGACCACCACATGCATTTATTACCACCAGCATGTCTAAGGCACCTTCCTACCCTGTTTTATGGATCTGGGTTTGACCAAGGGTGCACATGCATTGAATCTAGTCTTTTGCCCCTCTTTTGGCTATTTTGGCCTACTCTAGCCTACCTTACTTTTACCCAACCACCTCCTTCACATGTGTGAACCTCATTTTGGTCCCCCATGCTCACCCAGTGTTCACATGCACAATTCGGACCTGTTTTGGAAATTTTGGGAACCATTTGGTCAACCTAGGGGAGATTGGGCTCAATCTAAGCTAGCTAAGTGTGGACACTCCAAGTGCATCCTATTTATTACTATTGTTATATAAGGATTATCTAAACTCATTGTAGTTATGGAATGTTAATAGAATCTAATATTTGATCATTTGTGTATTCTTGTTTTTGATCATTTGTTCTGATATTTGATCATTTATACCTGGTTTTTTATCATTTGTTTTAGAGAAATGTATATGCACTTGTTTCTTTCATAATTAGTTAAATATTTAAATTGTGAGGTATCTATAGTAGCTAGATCCTACTGCGATAGAGATTTTACATGGTATCAAAGCTCTTGGAGCTATTATTTGAACCGATACACTGTTTTAGTGGTGTTCTAGAAGCAGTGGAGAAACCACAGAAGTACCCGGAACTATTGCATTGAAGCCATTGGATAAATCCATTGGATTCTATCCAGGGTGTGATTATCTCCCAAATGTACCCACTATCAAACAAGGTTCGAATCTGTTAGTGTAAATCCCCTCCTAAGTGTTGAGAGTTTTCTTGCAGGTATTCAAGTGCACCATTATCACCAAGTGCAGAAGCAGTAGTAGAAGATGGAGCAAACTCATCAAAATTTGCTCACTCCATTCAACTATTTCTAATGGAAGGTTGAAATGGCCATTTAGTTGAGATCTAAGGGTCTTTTCAGGATCACCATGGGCATAGAGGTTGAGCCAAACTCTTTTGTGGAGAAGTCAAAATTCTTCAATAGAATGGATGAGGCATTCAACCTCCTTTGTCTCAGTATTTCGAGATACCTCCTATTTCATGTCGAAAGTCTCTCTACTCCAAATGAAGTGTTGCTCAAGCTTGAGTCTTTGTTTGGAAAGACTGATGAAATGAGGGGCCATCAACTTGAGAATGAGTTGATCTCACTAAGTCCAAGCAACTTCGATTCCATCGAATACTTCTTCACCAAGTTCAAAATATTGGTCTTGCAAATCAAACAGTGTGGCATTGACAAGAGGGAAGAACAATTGGTTTTGTCCATCATTTTGGAATTGGGTCCTGAGTACTCAGTTTTTGTCTCTACATTTCACTCCACAAAGCTCACAGTTAGAAATTGGAAGATGCCATCTTTGGCTAATTTCATGGAGATGCTAACTCAAGAGAAATACAAGTTGGTATTGATGGGTTACATTAAGCAAAAAGATCAAGTACTTGCAGCTGGAGATTTGAAGCAATCTAGAGACAAGAAAAATCCAAGTCGAAACCATAAGAGAATAAGATGAAGGAGAAGGAGCAGTTAGATGAAGAGAACTCAAGTTCAAGTGATGAAGATTCAAAAGTCAAGAGGATGAAGAGAAATAAAGAGAATCCCAAGTGTGTTTATTGCAAAGGTTCTCATTATGAAAAATATTGTTTAAGAAATAAGCTGGACATCATGACCAATCTACTTGAAGAGCATAACATTGATGTTCCATATTTTGCAAGAAAAGAAGAAGCCAAGCTCTCTTTGGAACAAGAACATTGTCTCCATGCTACATGCAAAGGTAATAAGTTGTATGCTTTGGGTGATAGAGTTAAATCTATTTCTGATGTCTCTATTTCTGATTCACATTCTGATATATCATATAAACCTAAATCCCTTCCTTAAAAGAATCTCCATATAGTTCACGAAAGTTTCCTCCCAATACTAGTCAATTTTCACTAGTTTTTTACATGCCTTCTTAAAGCTCTTTCCAACACCCTTCATGTCCTTCCCATTCTGATATGGAAGGTGATATGCAGGCTGATATATAGGTTATGAAAGCCTTCAAACCATTTTCCCAACCATTGGATTCCCAAAAGACCTTACAACCCCCAAGTTCTCTAGTTGGAAAATCTCACAATTTCATTGTTTTCAATACTGTGTCACTTGTCTATGTTGTATTTATGTCTTGCATATAATTCCTTGTTTGGACAGCCATGTCATTGGACATCATTGGACTACTGTTCCACGTGTCTGGACCTGATATCACCACCTATGGTTCAAAACTCATGTCTACAGACCCTTCAAGTTCTCTCAACTGTAAGTGTGGTCTAGTTGCACACTCCTTTCTTACTGTAAAGCCATTCACTCATGGGGACACTGTACCTCTTTTGTTTACTACTCCATATGACTCCTATTCTAATATTTCAGAGCCTCATGAGCTCTATTGTAGAGTTGGGAAGGTGCTACATCAGTTTGGAAGGAAGATACATGGTTTGATTCGCCATATGGCAACTACTCAAGAAGCTGATTTTGTTGAGTCTTTTGATGTTCTTTGGGAAGGATTTTGCAGAGATATATTTTCCATTATTGATTATGTATTCATATCAGAGTATGTATGCATCAAGAAGCATTATTATGATGCTCCTCCATCATCAAATGATGAGTTTCAAGGAACCTCTCAACATGTTTTTTGTCTACACAACATTGATGCATTGGTGCATGATCATGGCATCCACAACATCTTCACCAAGTCTTTCACCAAGACATTGTTCATTCAACTCATTCAAGTGAAGAAAAATACCTATTGAAAACATTTTGTTCATCTTGATGTTATGTCCATTCTTGAGGGAGGATTTTCCCCATGTGGTTTTGCCTCTTTCCTCGTTTTACATGGACAAATAGTTTTTATGTTGTAAAAGGTGATTTGAGCCTTAGTTGCCAAGGCCTTAATTTTGATAATCCACTAAGTCTAGCTTATGGGGGGGTTGTTAGAGCAATATTATACCTTAGTACCTTAATCATTAATTAATTTATGGTTATTAGGTGCTAAACTGGTTAATAATTACATCCCTAGGTTGTTAGGAAGTTGTTATAAGTTGTTTAGAAGTTGCTGGGGAAAGTGTGAACATATCCACCTTTGTATGGGCCAAAGGGTGGTAAAATATCGCTGTTGGGAACTCTCCTTGAGACCACCACATGCATTTATTACCACCAACATGCCTAAGGCACCTTCCTTCCCTGTTTTATGGATCTGGGTTTGACCAAGGGCACACATGCATTGAATCTAGTCTTTTGCCCCTCTTTTGGCTATTTTGGCCTACCCCAGCCTACCTAACTTCCACCCAACCACCTCCTTCACATGTGTGAACCCCATTTTGGTGCCCCATGCTCACCCAATGTTCACATGCACAATTCGGACCTGTTTGGGGTATTTTGGGAACCATTTGGTTAACCTAGGGGGGATTGGGTTCAATCTAAGATAACTAAGTGCGGACACTCCAAGTGCATCCTATTTATTCCTATTGTTATATAAGGATGATACAAACTCATTGTAATTATGGAATGCTAATAGAATCTGATATTTGATCATTTGTGTATTCTTGTTTTTGATCATTTGTTCTAATATTTGATCATTTATACCTGGTTTTTGATCATTTGTTTTCCATAAATGTATATGCACTTGTTTCTTGCATAATTAGTTAAATATTCCAATTGTGATGTATCTATAGTAGCTATATCCTACCATGATAGATATTTTACAGCATCTTCACATACATCATAAACTAGTCCAATAGTCAAAAAATTTGAAGATGCTATTTTCGAAAACTGCTTCTTTCTCTTGAATATCAATGTCATTAATTTTACCATCATATTGTTTAATTTTTAATATAGGTATTGATATTTTGTCCATTTTCCTTCAAAAAAATGGAGCTTCAACACCTTGAAAATGATATACTTCAAATAATATCTCGTTTGAAATGTAACCATGAAGAGAGTATAATAATCCACCAATTCTATTTACCTAGTTATGGTCTTTAACTAGTTTTGTGTAACATCCCCAAGTCTCAATCCGACCAATAGAGGGGACATTACCTAAACCGGGGCGTCTAGATCTTGCCCCTTATCCAAATTACAAATTTATAAAAGCTCAAATGCATGTGCAAATATGGAAATAAAATCTTACAGTGGAAATAAACTTAATCCACACACATATCATGCAATTACATGGGTAATTATTATAGACATATAAATAAATTCATTGCACATTAGATACATAAGAATACTTATCTTTAAATAAAGAATATCCAAGCAATTGGTTATGTAAGAGTGATTTTCCACCCAGCCATAGGCACTCTGTCCAACATATACTCTTTCTTCTAAGAGGTCACCCTCAATATGGGCTATGAGGCCACTAGGGAAAATGAAACACCTACAAGATTCTCTCTCTTATCCCACAACCCACTCAACTCTCTATGCTTATCCAAAAGTTCAACCCGAGCTCTACAGGGGTATCAGTAAACCATCACAGCCATGGAAATCCTTCCAACTTCCCCACACAACAAAAGGAAGGAATTTCCCTTCATTAGTCCATCATTCCCTCAGGAAATCCAACCCTTACATTGCTTACCAATGTGTTTAGTACAAGTCCAACCTATTGTATCCTATTGGAGAACCTCCTGCAATATTAATCCATGGCTTCTCAAGCATCCAAAAGTAGAATAACTCAATGGGTAAAGGTTCCTAGCTTTCCCAACCTCCATGCTCACCTACAACCATCTGTTTTCCCTTCCAAAAATGCATCTCTCTTTCCAAATTCAAAGTTATAGGTTAAAACAGTCTGGTAATGGACATTAACAACAACAACAAAACTCTACGCAGTATAGAAACATACATGAGAGAATGATTAAAAGAGTGTTGAATCCAAGGATATGAGGTACGAGTGAAAATACAATTGACATAGCTTCTGACCATAGAAGAAATATGACTGCTGAAAACTAACATAATTGCCAGACACCCCATGCTTGAATAACTACATGAAGTGACTTTTCCCACCAACCTCACATATGCATTCAATGATTGGGTTTTATAGTCAAGAAAAAGTAATTGGCTTATTTAAGGCACATGAAATATTTTGGATGAGTTCCAATGTTGACACTTGGAAATATAGGATTTAGTTTCCCCATGAGCCCCCTTTCATCTTCCCCTCTGGTGGAATCATAGCCCCTCTAGTGCTCTTTACACGACCATCTTGGACCATTTTGTTACTCTCCAACATAATATTTACATATATTTCGAATTGGAATGATAAGACAACCATATGGTCTAAATATAACTATATACATCATACATGCCTAACCATTCACTAGTAGGGCATTGGCCTTGAGCTCCGCACTAGGAATCCATGCTAGCATATTTACAACATTTACATAATTTTGATTAATTACATTCCAAGTCAAAATTGGGGTTATTACAATCCCCCCTTGAAATAACATCATTCTCGATGTTTTCTCAAAATTAGAACACAAATGGGTATAGCTCTTTCATGGCATCATCCAACTCCAACGTAGCCTCATCGGGATCGAAGTGCTTCCATTGCACCTTTACCTGTCCGATGGCTCAGTTTCGGAGCAATGTTACCTTCCTATCTAGGATGCATAGTGGCTTGGTTTGGAACTCTCCCTTGGGTTCCTCCTGTATCACATCCCAATCAATCACATGGTTATGATCATGTACATATTTATTAAGTAAAGAAACATGAAAAACATTATGAACTCTCACGAGTAAATTTGAACCCAAAATACGACGACATATTTGTCTGAATTTCGACAACACTCCGTCTAAGATCCAACAAAGTATTTTTTTTTTTAATGTCGTTAAAACATCATCGGATATCTGACAGGGACAAATCGTTGTCGTATAATCGACAACGACTCGTCGAATAACCTACACTTTTCTTTTAATCAATAAGTCGAATAACCGATGACAATGTCGTTGCATATCTGACAACATTTACTTACCAGAAGGTTAGATAACCAACAAAATAAACATCAAACATCTGACACATTAGTATTCGATTAACCGACAAAGTCGACGTCAAATATCCGACAAAAAATCCCTCCCTAGTTTTTGAATAACCGACATGTTTAGACCACAGGCCCACAACAAAATCCAACAACATTTTCCATCGAAGGTATAGAAACATCATCGGAGTTGAGTTGAGTTGTCGGTGGACATTCAATGGTATTGAGGAATTTAAAAACAAAATCTATTCCCAGTTGAGAGATGTTGTTTA
Organism: Larix kaempferi; assembly: GCA_027924585.1. NCBI lineage: Eukaryota > Viridiplantae > Streptophyta > Pinopsida > Pinales > Pinaceae > Larix > Larix kaempferi. The sequence goes on from BSBM01000539.1 coordinate 14,990,454, forward strand.
TGAATGGTTACAAATGTCATCTTGTCAATGCGTTAAGTACCCTTCATGCAACTTATGAATGAGGTATCTGGATACAATTCTAGTTTATCATTCCATCTAGATATTTTGATGTCATGCAAGGATTCTCATTGTTATTACTATCCTTTTAGAGACTCTAGGGGGATTTTATTTGTCTTCCTCCATCATTATGACCCAAGATGCTTGGCCTTATTTCTCAAAGATATGGTGTTCGTCACACAAATGTTCATTGCGTCTCTTGTAAATCCAATAGGTTTATTTCCACTTTGAGATGGAAAGTTACATTGAATTTTTTTTTCCCCAAATGATTTGTCTAAAAACTTCTTGACTAATTTCAGTATTGTAGAGGTTTATATCCCTTTTTCCTTTACACAAATCTCTCTTTTTTCCTTTATTTCCATGCTTTGGGGATTTCTACTAGACTATGCTTATGTTGATCATAATAGTATTTATCTTTTCTTATCGTTTCGTACATGGTCTTTGGTTCACTAAACTCAATCTTTTCCTTGTAAGACTGGGGTAAACTACTTAGAAAATGTTGTATTTTCACCTTATTGTCCATGATATAAGAACTTAACAATTCCAAAATTTTATTGACAAAGTCATCCATAGTCATCTGTCCTAAATCTAATTCATGAAATTCTTTAATTTTTCCACCATGATATCTCTCTAAAATATATTTTCCTTTAAATAAATACTTAAATTGTTTCCAAATTATTTTATTTTCACTTACCTTCTCTACTAGATTAGAAAATTGCCACCATATGGATGCTTTCATGTTCAAGTTATAGATTGCCACTTTCACTTTGATGTTAATGGAATAGTCACAAACTTGGAAATTTTTACTCATACAACATGGTTCCTTGATCTTCACTTCTGATTGAGATGGATATTGGTGGTCACCCACCTATTCCACTAGCTCAAAACAAATTTTCTAGTATGACAAGCTTTTTACATTTTTTCTTGTCCAAAACTTTTGGGTCCATTTTGAGGCCCTAAAAACATTTTTTTCCACACCATAGTCCAATCATTCCGAAGGAAAACTGGATGAGTGATATGTGTAATTCTTGTATATACCTTTCTAACAGGCTACCGAGCACCCTAAACGGCGATCATATGTAAAAGTTATGCCCCCAAGAAGTTGCCACCTCAACTAACCACCTCAGGGCCCACATATATTTTTACGGTTCAGTTATGTTTTTGATATTTAGGGATTCCCCTCCCATGTTTATGATTAAAACACCCTTTGTCCTCCTTTTGTAATAATCTTGTGACGAATGAGCCTAGCTGCCACATCTCTTCTTAGAGATAAGGTTACCACCATTCTAGCTACTTTATTTTGCATTATGTTTTATCTTATCGAGTTAATAGAATTTGAGTTTACTGTATCCCTATGTTTCCTACACTATATATTTATACGTGGTTCTATATATGCTCTCCCATTTTGTTCTCACATAAATATATATCATTGTTACCAAAGTAGCCTACTCTTTTGTTATTTCTCTCTGCATGTCCCCGACGAGGTCGAAATATAGACAGTTGGGTCTTGGACTAGTTGAGCTTAAGAAGACCACCCAAAACACCTCCCATAGCCGAGGAAAAGAGAGAATATAGAGAAGAAGATTCTATCAATATTTTGCTTGAGGAATCCCTTGTATGACAGAGGAATGAGATGTCGAAGAATTTCTCCCAAATCCTTCAATAGATTCCCATAACAATGAAGGGATCATCAAGTAGTCACTTCGGACGCACCACACCCTTCAAGATACAAGTTAACTTTGATATTCCTTTATTTTAAGTTCATATTGATTTGATTCCCTAGATAAATGGTTGAGTCTACTACAAGGATATTTCTCTATCCACAATTTTTCTGACAGGGAAAATATCACCTTTGCGTTCTTTAAGGCTACCCCCCATGTCAAAAATTGGAGGGAAACTTATTGTGAGAAAAACTTAACAGAGGATTCTGAAATGTTCGAAGCTGATCCTACTTGGGCCTATTTTATAGATCTCTTGAAGGAACAATATTACCCTTTGGGAAACTATGATGAATAGTACACAATATGGACCACGCTACGTTAAGAGAGGGACCAAACAGTGCCAGAGTTCACAAATATCTTCCAAACCACCAAGCTAGGTATCAAAAACTCCAAGTGGAATTTGGGTCTAAAATATTATGGGGGACTACATAGGTACATCCAAATCGAAATGAATATTCTGGACATCTCATCATTGGGATTCGCTTATCGATATGTTGTCAAGATGAAGCAAAAATTCAAGTAGAAGACACTAGAAGACCAAGTGAAATAAATGACTAAACCACCAAAAACATTGGTCACCATGATGTTTTTAAGTGAAATATGACCAAATTTAAGCAATTTTAAGTGATCACAACTAAAATTGACTAAAATTGACTAAAATAAATGACTAATTTAGTCATGGGATAAAAAAATGACTAATTTAGTCATGGGATAAAAAATATGACTAGATAGTCTAAGTTTATAATTATATAAGATGTCCATTGTTAAAATTTACGAAATTGTAATAATTTTATTACAATTTCGTAAATTTTAACGTTGTAGATGGATTCAGAGACCCCTTTAAGGGTCTCTGAATCCACCTACAACGTTAAAATTTATTTTATTTTCAAAATTGCGATCATCCATTATTCGAACAAAACATGTATTAATTTGTGTCTAAATTGAAAAACGCATAATGCTTAAAGCAATCATTTCCTTGGCTTGGGAAATGAAAAAGGCACCTCCTTAAATTATTTTCCATTCCACTGCAAATGTTGTTTTTTATTTCTCTAGTATATGCAAAAACAAAAAAGGAAACTTTGATCTCAACGAACTTTAGGACCAGACCATCTCTTCCCTCTAGAAACAAAAATCTAGTAATTGTTTAAAAATAAAACTTACTCATGAGTCAATATCCCATGTGATAATATGACATTTTGTCTCATACCATGGTCTCATTATTCTCCTCTAAGAATCACTCATGAATTTCATGTGGATAGTGTTTTTTATTGCTTCACACTTCTAACCTACCCATAAATTTATGCATTGATTTAATTCACTTGATTGTTGGAAATTTATTAGATTTTATGGAGTTATTCAATTGATATCTAATCGCAATGGCATCATCCCTCCCTCTATCATTAAACCCAAAATATCCTTCTATCCCATCGAATTATTCTATGCCCTCTTCATCGAGATCCTCATCATCTATTAGGTGTTTATAAATGACATTGGGATGGGAATTGGAGTTGGTCTAGTTGTGGCTCCCCAACTTTCCAAGTAGAGAATTCAGGTGGCCTAAAGTCCGTGTGACGTCTGCACTCAAAAAAGAAAGGCACCCTTCCTTCAAAATCCTTACTAGAAAATTCTAAAGACTACTCAACTTGCATTAAATCTTCACCTAGCACCATCTAGATTATATCACCATGTTTCTTGGTCACCTTTTATGTTGTCCTCTCTCTAGGTCACCGTGGCTCCAATTTCTTTGACTTATTCAAAATTAACCACCACAAAGAGATTCAAAATCAAAGTTATGTCCAACAAAACTAACGTCCGACAGGAAAATCCCAATATCCTTTGCACAGTCTAGATGCATCAATTCTAAGTATTTCAAGCTTGAAATACTTAGACTATCAACAGGTAGGCCACTTCTCGCGAGCATATAAAAATATATCATTATTTAGAAATATTTTCAATATAGTATTATTTCTAATCATGACAATTACAAGTCACCATCCTTATCACCAACAAACTATATTATTACACAAACCATATAGACATGTATGGTGCATTGGTTTCCCTTTTTAACAACACCAAAGCAAAAAAGTGCCCACTCTCTTGATTTTTTCCTTTACATTTATTATTATTTCCAAAAGCTTCGGTATTTGTTTATTTATCATTGAGTGTACCATATACATGACACTCATATTTCCTCTGAAACACTAGACTCATTCATAGAAACTTGAAAACCCAAACAACTCCATCGCATTTTCCACGCGATCCTCAAATTGCTTGTTGTACAAGCTATGGATTCATTAGATATAGAACTTCTGAATTTTTCTCAGTGGAATTGCATTTCTCCTATCAAAATTTACCCCGGATTTACATTAGTGGCTTGCATCAATCCTTGCAAACATTTATCTGCTGGAACGGCCTTGGGATCTTTGGATTTGTCATAATTTTTTCGATGAGGTATGCATATGTATTAATTGTAATATTTCTTGTTGTTTTCTGTATATTATCTGATTGTTTTTTTTTCATTTTGTTGTTTTTGAATAATCTAAACACATGGCAGAGTAGTCTTTGGTTTCCCATAGAGTGTTTTTAAGAAATTTTCATCATTGGTTATCATGTGCTTGATTTTTGGATTGGCTTTGTTGGTGTTTTTCATAGATGTAGGGTTTGGTAGGTAGATATTTTTGTGAAAGACATCTTGGGGTATGCTTGTTTGGATGTCTAGATCCATTATTTAATGAAATTTTGCAATAGGGTTAGAAAATAAAATATTGTCATTGGAATGCTGAGAAATGCAATTTAATAGTTCAGTCTTTGGGCATTTCGGTCTCTTTGAATGCCTTTGTGAAGCAAAGGTTTAATTGGGTTGACTATATTAGCTTGAAATACTCTGTATTGATCCCTTTAGACCTCAACAAGAAGGCCATACATCTTCCTCACTCTCCATATCTTAAATTCTTTCCATATTGATTTTTGGAATTGTCAGAGTGTTTCCAAATAGTTCTTAGGATCAAGAGTGGTGGGCATAACCCTAAATAGATAATTTATTCAATATACATGCACATGATTGTATCCTTTTCTGGTTGCAAACAAGATTTCATATTGTTGCGAGCTGGTTGCAATCAATGCTTTTATTTCAGCTTGGGAGAAAAAGCAAGATATATTATGTTGCAAGCAGTAGCAATCACGCGGGTAGCTTGCTAAGCTGCATGCGATCAACATACACAGTAGAAATAGATGTTTGGATTTTGATTATGTTGCATATGTTGACTATAGTGCATTGTCTCCATAAACACCTTTTCCAGTGAAAATCTGCTATTAATTTGTTGCACCAATCTAGGTTCTTTATAGCTATCACTTTGATCATGTTTGGCTGGAGTTGATTCCAAACTTGCACATATTGGGTATTGATGCTATAATAGGAGTCTCGAAACCACCATGATTCAAATCATCACTCTTTTACTCATGTTGTTAATATAGGTGAATTCTTCATGATGAGAACTGCCATTACCTAAATCATTTCCCTTAGCTTTGTTAAAGGATTTCACAAATTTTGAACATTTTGATGTGCCCAAAAAACATTCTTCACACAAATTCAACCTATTTAACAGTTAAAAGGAATCAAGGCCTTCAAAAAAATTGATCTTTTTATCTTACTTGAAAGGCATCGTGTTCATTAGAAAAAATAATCTTTTAAATATGAATGAAATGCAATGACTTCTGTAGAAATGGAAATCATTTGATTTGGCAAGGCATCAGGTTCTTCAATAAATTTGATCACTTGAACATGCTCAAAATGCCTTGAGGTCGTTGTAAAATCTAATATTTTCAATCTGCCTAAAAGTCACTGAATTTACAAACTTTAACCATTTTAACACGCACCCATACTTTGATATTTTTGGCTACTTTAAAAGCGTCATGTTCTTCTCAAAATTTGATCTTTTGAACGGGCTATAAATCCATTGTGTTCTTCAAAAAATCCAATCTATTCGACACAATCAAAATGCATCAAGTTTTTCATAAAATTAAAGCTGGTAGATGTTTGAGCATGCTTATCTTGAAATTTAATCTTGCTCATTGGTAAAAACCATACAAGATCCATGGTCATGTCTTTCTTGAAAGAGCCTCCGGACATAATCTTTCAAAACAATATGAATTAGCATTTTGGTCAATGAAAGGTTGGTCTTAATCTTCAGTAATTTAGGTTTGTAATTCTTCATGAAATTCAGCATAAGCATTTTCATATACATCATAAACTGGTCCAATAGTAAAAAATTTTGAAGATGCTATTTTCGAAAATTGCTTCTTTCTCTTGAATATCAATGTCATTAATTTTACCATCATACTGTTTAATTTTTAATATAGGTTTTGATATTCTCTCCATTTTCCTTAAAAAAAATGGAGTTTCAACACCTTAAAAATGATATACTTCACATAATATCGTGTTTGAAATGTAACCATGAAGAGAGTATAATAATCCACCAATTCTATTTATCTGGTTATGGTCTTTAACTAGTTCTATGTAATATCCCCAACTCTCAATCCAACTAACAGAGGGGACATTAACTAAATTGGGGTGTCTAGATATCGCCCCTTATCCAAATTACAAATTTATAAAAGCTCAAATGCATGTGCAGATATGGAAATAAAAGCTTACAATGGAAATAAACTTAATCCACACACATAGCATGCAATTACATGCATAATTATTACAGACATATAAATAAATTCATTGCACATTAGATACATAAGAATACTTAGCTTTAAACAAAGAATATCCAAGCAACTGGTTGTGTAAGAGTGATTTTGCACCCATCCATAGGAACTCTGTCCAACATATACTATTTCTATTGAGAGGTCACCCCCAAGATGGGATATGAGGTCACTAGGGAAAAGGAAACACCTACATGCTTCTCTCTCTCAGCCCACAACCCACTCAACTCTCTATGCTCACCCAAAATCTCAACCAGATCTGTACAGGGGTATCAGTAAGCCATCATAACCATGGCACTCCTTCCAACTTCCCCACACAACACAAGGAAGGCATTTCCCTTCATTGGTCCACTATTCCCTCGGGAAATCCAACCCTTACATTGCTTACTAGTGTGTGTAGTACAAGTCCAACATGTTGCATGCTATTGGAGAACCTCTCGCAATATTAATCCATGGCTTCTCAAGCATCCAAAAATAGAAGACCTTAATGGGTAAAGGTTCCTAGATTTCCCAACCTCCATGCTCACCTATAAGCATTTGTTTTCCCTTCCAAAAATGCAGCTCTCTTTCCAAATTCGAATTTCTAGGTTAAAAATAGTCTGGTAATGGACATGAACAACAACAACAAAACTCTACACAATATAGAAACATACATGAGAGAATGATTAAAAGAGTGTTGAATCCAAAGATATTAGGTACGAGCGAAAATACAACTGACATAGCTTCTGACCATAGAATAAATAGGACCACTGACAACTAACATAACTGCTAGAACCCCCATGCTTCAATAACTACATGAAGTGACTTTTCCCACCAACCTCACATATGCATTCAATGATTGGGTTTTATAGTCAAGAAAAATTAATTGGCTTATTTAAGGAACATGGAATATTTTTGATGAGTTCTAATGTTGACACTTGGAAATATAGGATTTAGTTTCCCCATAAGCCCCATTTCATCTTCCCCTCTGGTGGAATAATAGCCCCTCTAGCGCTCTTTACACAACCATCTTGGACCATTTTGTTATTCTCCAACATAATATTTACATATATTTCGAATTGGAATGATAAGACAACCATATGGTCCAAATATAAATATATACATTATACATGCCTAACCATTCACTAGTCGGGCATTGGCCTTGAGCTCCGCACTAGGAATCCATACTATCATATTTACAACATTTACATAATTTTGATTAAATACATTCCAAGTCAAAATTGGGGGTATTACAATCCCCCCCCTTGAAATAACATCGTTCTCGATGTTTTCTCAAAATTAAAACACAAATTTAAATGTTGTAAGTAATTAATATGGTTGACTTTGGCTTAATGCTAATATTATTAAGCCATATTTGGCTTAATGACTTTGGTTGTTTGGGCATGGTTGACTTTGGATTACTTTGGTTGTTTGGGTATGTTTTCCTTTGGTTGATTTTGCTTGAATTGTTTACATCATTTACATGATTTGGGGGATGATGTTTACATTGCTTGGTTGATCATGTTAACATTGTTTACTTTGGTGGAATTTGAACCTTACATTGTTTGGTTGACCATGGTTGACTTTGGTTTACATTGTTTGGTTGACCATGTTTAAATTGTAAACTTTGTTTGATTAACCACAATTGACTTTGGTTTACATTGTTTGGTTGACCATGGATGACTTTTGCCGGTCTTGGTTGTTTGGTTGACTTTGATTAACTTCGGTTGTTTGGGCATGGTTGATTGTGGTTGACTTTGGTTGACTTTGGACATGGTTGAATTTGGTTATTTTGGTTGTCTTTGGTTTTTTAGGCATGGTTTCCTTTCAGATGACTATGGTTGTTTAGGCATGGCTGACTTTGGATGACATTATTTTACATTATTTGCATGAATTTGGTTTACATTGTTTTGTTGACCATGGTTTATTATCTTTAACAATGGTTTACATTATTTGGGCATGGTTAACCTTGGTTCAGTTTGCATGGCTTAGGTTGCTTGGGCATGGTTTCGTTGACCATGGTTGACTTTGTTTTACATGGATTGGTTGACCAAGGTTGACGTTGGTTGTCCATGTTTGATTTAGTTGACCATGGTTTACTATGTTTAACCATGGTTACATTGTTTCGGCATGGTTGACTTTGTTTGATTGACTATGGTTGAATTTGGTTGACTATGGTTGACCATGATTGAACATTGTTGACTATGGTTGTTCGTTGTTGACTATCTGATTGGTCATTGTTGACTATGTTTATTCATGATTGACTATGATTGATGGTGGTTGTTCATGGCTAACTATGGTTCAATATGGTTGTTGAAGGATGAGTGTGATTGCTCATGTTTAAATATGGTTGAGTATGGTTGACCCTCTCCTTAACTACGGTTGACCCTTTTTTAATATGATTTAGTATGGTTGACCCTAGTTGGTTAACCATGGTTGTTCATGGTTGACCATTGTTGAATATAGTTGACTATGGTTTACCCTTGTTGACTATGGATGACCATTGTTAACTATGATTGATTATGGTAGACCATTTTTTAATATGATTGACTATGGTTGACCCTTTTTTAGTATGATTAACTATGATTGACCCTTTTTGTCTTTTGCTTTATTTTATTATTCTTCATGGTACTCATGCTATTAATATTAATTATATTAATGATAGTATTAATTATATACTTCAATGTTCTTAACATTAATGTTAACAATACTGTTATTAGTGTTATTATTAATATTATTAGCATTAATAATATTGTTAATGTTAATATTAACATTGACTTTATTGCTCATAACATTAGAGTTAATATTATTAATGTTATTCACACATATGCCATATAACCACAATTATAATCACAATTAAGAAGCTCAATAATGTAGAAATAAAACATTTAATAAATAATTATGTAAAAATAATCTTAATCCATTCGTGCTTAATGTTGACATTAATGTTAATATTAATATTTAATGTTTAATATTAATATTACTCTTAATATTTAATGTTTAACATTAATATTAATGGAGTTATTTTGATTAATTACCTAATCTAATCATTTTACATCAAATGAGTGACATAAATTAGTAATACAACATTCTTGTGTTACTTTATTCGATTTAAATGAATAAACAGTAGATGCATAATTAAGTATTTTGGATAAAGGGAGGCTTATTGAGATACACTAAGTAGAATGACTACACGACGTAATAATAAAGGGATCATACTCAAGGATAAAAGAATCTACTTGAAGATCCTCGCAGTGAAAAAAATCATTATTATATTGAGAGCTCTTTGAATTAGATGACTTTATACCCGTGACTTAATCAAGGTTTCTTTGTTAATTCAATTTCAATTTTATGCAGATTTTTGTATGAGGATTGAAATGTTTCATTATATGCTAGACGTAGCTTCATTTGACATGGTTATTGTATTAAGAGGCTGACAGAGGATGACAAATAAAGTGCATGTGAAGTTATTGTATTAAGAGGTCTTAATGTAATAATAGGTATATGAATGCTTATTCTATAAGATATAAGCTTAGATTGCATGCTAATTTTCATGTTTAAATATGTTTTTTAAATAAAGAATGATATAGGAATTGTCATATGCTTTCATAAATGTAAATGATCCAAGTGTAATTAGTTACGCATATGATAATAAAAAACTCAAGCTCCAACATTACACAGTTATAAAAGAGATGTCAAGGGAAAGAAACCCAAACACACACATATATATATATCCTAATTCAAGTTGGAAAGGGCTACACCATTCTCCAAGGAATACACACATAATAATATAAATAAATATCCCAAGTATCAACAATTGCATCCCAGATAGGGCTGGGCCCTTCCTCCAATATATGCATGTACATGAATCATTGCAACATTGTTATATAGATGTATATATATATACTATAATTAGTTACAAGGGCTACGCCCTCTTAAATTCACTCTGGCAGATATATGAACAATTTCCAGTTTTCATACAACTACACACAGTGGAAAGTGTATGGGCTACTCCCCTCTCATCACGCCAATGATGTTATATAACATATATAATGGAATATATGGTTGTGTTTATGAGATCTTTCAAGCAATCGAAAAGGGCTACGCCCTTGCTTCTTCAGCCGTGCAACACATGCATTGTTTATTATACAACCAATATAATGGTGATATAGATGTATGCAAAGGATAACAACGAATGGGTTGCGCCCTTCTGTACCATACCATACCCCATATATTATTTATTCAAACATTTATAAGGGACCGTGCCCTCATTACAAAAGCATTGTACTGCACATAAAATACCATTTTTTAAAATTGTATGAGAAGCTACAGGAATTTGTTCATAAGGTAATTCTTAAGCTTAAATTACAAGAGTATAATTTTTCCCATAATCTTATGGAAGAACATAAATTCATGTAAGTTGGTAGATCCAAATCCATATGCTCATACAGAAGATATTGGACAGGCTTCAGATATTTTAGGTTCTCCATATCAAATAGACGATATTGGACATGCTTCAGATTATTTTGATTCTCCTCTTCCATATCAAATAGCCTGTAGGGAATAAGAAGTAATTTATAAGACTGTAAATACAAAATCATTTAGATCATAAAGAATAAAGTATTCTAATCACCTAATTCGAATAATTCACGAACTCCAATATGTGATAAATAGTTCAATGTGTTAAGCTCTTTGATTATAGAGAATTAAAACTCTCCTCCGGTGGATAGACATATGAATCATGCAATATAATTGATGAATGTTAACCGTTACATGATAACGTTGGGGTGACGAAGCTTCTTCCGGAGGTCGATCTCCTCGAGAGTTGTGGAGGGTATTCCTTTTTTAGCAGAACGTTTCAGATAATGGGTTTCTTTGATGGCGAAAATGTCTTTTGTTTCCTTCAATTTGCAATGGTATACATCCCCAAATGTTCCCTTCCCTATCTTACCCTCTTTCACATACTTGCCCAGTATAATCATATCGTCTTTTGCACTTGACGTTTCTGCAAGATTCTCCACAATTGGTTGATCATCATTGGCTGGAAATAGCAAGGGACCCTATGATTCAATTCTATATTTCCCTTCCACATTGCTACAAAATATACGTATAAAATAAGGTTTTCTTTTTATAATCCAAACAACTGACTTAAGACAAATTAAATAATTCTAGTCATCTCGCTTATCCAGTCAGCCATATTACATATATATGGGAATCAAATAAACACGAAAGAGGCCGTTGAACACCATCTCTCTGACTCTACAGGTTTTTCTATGTAAATAACATACACATGGAAAGGACACTGTAAATATCCATGAAATGCAATTTTGGCCCGTTTAAGATTTAGCCCATGAAATGCTACTGTAAATGCCCACAGGCAAAGAGAAAAGACACACAAACAAAGACTACACGATTATTAGCATTGGACAGCTCCAGTTCGTTAGCTCACAGTGTAATCACAATTGTAAAATGTTAACGTTTATATTTAGCTTGCAGGTAGAAAATTGGGCACACCACGCCACAAATCCCCGAACCCCTTATTTCTCTTAGCTCAATTAAATCCAGCGTTGTGTTGATAGAAATACTCGTCTGGGATTGTAGAAGAACCTGACCTCTGTCGTTACAATTATTCTATAAGCGCCAAACACCAACCCCCTGAGTGATCCAGCTCTCGTACTGCATTTGCATTGTATATGTGAATATTATGTATTTCAAGCTTGAAACCCAATTACAGCTTCTTCCATTTCTCAGCCTCTCGCTCTCTTCGGCTTCATCCTCCGTTATCTAGTTTCTCTGCAAATATCATGGAGTAAATTCATATGCTGATAAACCAAGAGAAATGGAAACTAAACTAAAGAAAAGACCCGCAGGAGCTAATCAATCGATCGCCCTAAATTTGGGCCATTGGATGATGTGCTCGACGAAAGAATATGCCGCGATCCTTAATCACAGCCGTTCCTCTTAATCCCTCATTAAAAGCTTGCGATGGCCCTCCATATACAAATGTTCATTGTAACGCCTATCGGCTAATGATAAATTTCAAAACTGAAACAAATGATACCAGCTCTGAAATCTACGCTTCGAAAACATGCAATGGAAGGCAAAACTTCTTCAGAATGCTATCAAGTGTAATATTTATATTTCAGTATGTGTTCTTCCCAATCATACTCCCATCATCACAGTGGTGTCTCATCCATCCTGCAAGTAAAAATTATACAAAATAGAAAGCAAAATGAAGAAATCCGAGTTTCTTTCATTCTTTCCAGACCCCCACCCTGTAGAATGCTGCTATTGTTTAAATGGGCAATACAACAAACATAAATTAAACTGGCTTTCCTGGCTGGCCGCAACTGGAAAAAACGTGTCCAGAGAACCCAGCATATCTCCCAAATGCGTCTCTTTTTTTAGGACGACTTAGCTAAATGAGTCCATTCTGCAAAAACAACCCGTGTCTCACAATTTTGATTTTCTCCTTTATTACTGCTGCCGAAAATTACCTCCTGAAAAATGAATCCCGTGGTCTTCTTCACTGTGTTATGATGTAATCACACTAGCTTCGATTCCCTTTCCTTTTCTTTGACAAATCATCGGTTATTGATAACTCCTTCCTTGATCATTGACCTCGAATCTCTCCAATTCTAGTTTCCTGCACAAAATATTCTCCATCATCCTCGCGTTGTTTCCCATCGCATTTCCTTCACTTCTTTTTTTTAGAAGAAAAAAACCTGTACAGAAGAAACAATCGCAGGATACTATCATGGATAAGCAAGGGAATAATATTAATTAAGCATTGATAAAGAAAACACATAGCAATATTTTCACGAGGATAGTAATTTTTCCGCCTTTACTAGTCTGCGATGAATCCAACGTAAATTTTCCTTTTTAATTTTGATCAAGTAATTTTGGTGAACAAACTTGATTGGATAGCAGCAATGTCGTAGCAATGAAATAAACTGAAAACCATTAATTCCAATCCAATGCAAAACAACGGAATCTGTAAAACAAAGTAAATATTTGGCCCAGTGACCAAAACGTTTTCTACCAATTTTGCAGGTGACGTGATCTTCATTTTTTTAATTTGCTGGTGGTTGGAACATTATCTTTGCAGTTGCTTCTGTTTCGATCTTGTTGCAAGTTCAATGCCACATTATATGGTCTCATCTCCATCAAATGGAATGATTGTATTGATAAGTTGTTTAAAAATTATGTTTAAGAATTAATACAACTCCTCCAAGCCGATAACAATCCATGGGCTGGCATCTAATCTTTGAGAATGTCACTCGAGCTTGTAATCTGGTGAGTTGATTTCATTGTTTGTCATTGTATTTTAATCTCCTTTGGATATTTATCATGCATTGAACTGAAGCTGCATGTAATCTGTTTAAAAACGTAATGGATTCATTGAAACGGCTTCAAAATAAATCATGTAAAATCCTCTTTACGTCAACTTGATGTTAAGTCCAATAAAAATATTGTGAAGTTTGAATAACATCATATCCAAAATATCTTGAAATGATATGAAAATTAATATTTCCCTACTCAAGTCGCCCTATGGAAATAAGGTTCTTGCTTAACAATACACACGACACAAACCACAATGCTTACACAGACAAGGTGTAGAACAAGATGCCAGAAGTGACTTATATTACTTCTCTGAAATCGGTTACAATGTAAAGTAACAGTAAGCAAATAACTAACTACAATCAGCCTCAGCCGTTACACTTAGAAGTAACTGTGGTGTGTTCTCCCTGTGTGTCGACCTCGCCCTCTCCTGGTTCACCACAGAACTCTGAGCTATGGTTTGATCTCAACACTCTGCACTCGGCCAGTGTGACTCTTCACAACTTCCTTGCCTCTGCGCTCTGCTCTCGGCTCTCTGTTTGCCGTCGTCCTCCTCGTCGTCCTATCCCCGTGTAGAATGAAGATCTTTTCCTCTTCTTCTACTCTGCGGGTGCTATTTCCAAGATTATCACAATCCCGAGACACGCGTCCCCCTCTGTTCGCCGATCTTGCCAAATCCTACGAACCTGCATTGTCAGCTTCTATCCGTGCTGTACAGCTTCTGTCCATGACGTCCTCTGTCACATCCTTCACCAACTCGCAATAACTGTCATAACTTCCTCAGCAATCCCGAACAGCTATTAAGTACAGTTCATTGACTTTCTGCCCTTTCGACCCTGCTACAGCAGTCAGTCACATCTCGACTGTCCTATCGTCTCACTCCTTTCCCCTTTACACTTGGCTTCGCTAAACCCTGTTGTGTCACAGTTCGACCACTTGTCGACTACCCGACTTCTTACATCGCTCATCATCTATCGACCATTCCCTGTCGATCCTCGACCTCGCGACATTTGCTGATCCTTTAGTTGGTCGCACCCCGACTGCTTCTGCTCGATTTGTTGACTTCGACAAGTCAACCTGCTCCCCGCACTAGTGGTCATCGGCACTCCCGCTGGTCGGCTCCCTTCGGTCGATCAATCTCGACTGATCTGCCTAGGTCCCGATGCTCCTGCATCAATCTCCCCAGGTGAAAAAGAATTCGACTGCTCCGTCAGTCTCCTGAACTCCTCTTCAAAAATCCACGTCGCTTCCTACAACTCATCATCGGTCCATCGCACCAAGTATTCTTTCATGCGCAATCTACGAGTACGCCCCACTTCGCGCTCATCGATTAATTCTGCGATTCCTTGTTTATGTCGGTCTGGAATCTGTTCCGTCCAGTTGATATTTGTTTCTTCTCCTTTACTGCTACTCGACCCTTCTTCAAATTTATACAGGTCTGAGACATTGAACGTTGCTGAAATGTTCAAGTCTTCTGACAATTCCAACACATAGGCATTGTCTGAAATCTTCTTCAGAATCCTACATGGTCATATCTTCTTCAATTTCAGCTTGTTGTATGTTCCTGTCGGAAATCGCTCCTTCCGCAAATATGCATAGACTAATTCCCCTTCTTGGAATGACAATAGTCTCTTCCTCCGGTCGGCTCTCAACTTGTAGGCCACATTACTTTTCTCGATGTGCTTCTGCACATTTTCATGAACTTCATGCATATGCTTTGTGAATGATTCTGCATCCGCGCTTTTCCTGATTTCTGTCAGCAATTTGACCAAATCTGCTACTACATATGGACTCCTCCCTTGAACAATCTGGAATGGGCTCAGTCCTGTCGACCGATTCACAGAGTTGTTATATGCAAACTTTGACTGTGCCAACACATTCTCCCACTACTTGGGTCTGTCGGCTGCTAAACACCTTAGAAGGTTTCCCAAACTTTTATTTCCAACCTTGGTCTGTCCATCTGTCTGCTGATGATATGCCGAACTAAACTCTAACTTCGTGTTGAGTTTCTTCCATAGGGTCCTCCAGAAATGCCCCATGAATTTCGTATCCTTATCCAACGTGATACTCTTTGGCAACCCATGCAACCTGACTATTTCCTTAAAGAATAGCACAGTGATCCCTGTGGCACCACTTGTTTTCTTACATGGTATGAAAAGTGCCATCTTTGAAAATCTATCGACTACAACAAATATTGAGTTGTTCCCATGCTGTGTCCTTGGCAATCCTAACACAAAATCCATGCTAAGATGCTCCCACGGGTTCTCCGGTACTGGAAATGGTGTATACAACCCCATGTTCTGACTCTTTCCTTCCCTTTGCTAACTAGAAAACTTGACATTATCGAACCCATTTTCTGACATCTGTTGACATCCTTGGCCAGAAATACTTTTCGTCGATCAGTGCTTTGGTCTTGTCGATCCCAAAGTGCCCTGCTAATCCTCCATTATGAAATTCTCGGATTAGGTTCTCTCTCACTGATCCTCTGGGAATACACAACTGACATCCCCTAAACAGTTAACCTTCTTGAATGAGATAACTCAAATATGGAGTTCTGTCGACGCTCCTAGGCTCTCGAAAAGCCTTCCATGCCTTTGCAAAATCTTCATCGGCTTCATACTCCGTCTTTATCGACTCTATTCCTGTTGCCTGAACAATCATTGTGCTCAATAGCGCAACTCTCCTGCTCAATGCGTCGGCAACTTTGTGTCACTTGCCCGACCTATGTCACAACACAAACGTATATCTCTGGAGAAGCTCCACCCACTTCATGTGTCGCTGGTCCAACTTCGACTGAGTATTCAGATACCTCAGTGCTTGGTGATCTGTGTATAACACAAATTCCTGTGGCAACAAATAATGCCTCCATTTCTTCAATGCTTGGATGATCACATAAAATTCTTGGTCATAGACTGAATACTTCCACTTCACTCCATTCAGTTTTTCACTGAAGAATGCAATTGGTCGGCCTTCCTGGCTCAACACTGCTCCAATTACCGTTCCACTTGTATCACAATCGACCTGAAAAACTTTGTCAAAGTCTGGGAGCACCAACACTGGGCTCTCAGTGACCTTTTCCTTCAATTTGTCGAAAGCTTCTTGGGCCTTACCCGTCTATTTGAACTCGCCCTTTCTCATGCATTCTGTCAATGGTGTACAAATCCGACTGAATCCCCGAATGAAATTCCGGTGGAAACTAGCAAGTCTATGGAAACTTCTCACTGCGGTCGTACTTGTTGGTTCCGACCAATCTACTATTGCCTTCACCTTCTTGGGGTCCATCTCCAACCCTTTACCTGAAATTACAAATCCCAAGTACACACTTTCCTTCTTCATGAAGAAACACTTTTGCAGGTTAATCGTCAGCTTCTATTCCTGCAATTTCTGCAATACTTGTCGAACGTGCTCCAAATGTTCTGACTTGGTCCGACTGAAAATCAGAATGTCGTCTAGATAGACTACGATAAACTTTCCCAAGAATGGTTTCAGCACTTCATTCATCAATCTCATGAATGTACTGGGTGCATTAGTTAATCCGAATGGCATGACTAACCACTCATATAACCCTTATCTTGTCTTGAATGTTGTCTTCCATTCATCTCCTTCTCTGACCTTGATCTGGTGATATCCACTCTTCCGGTCTAACTTCGTGAAGTATGTCACTCCACTCAGGCAATCCATCAAGTCATCCATCCTTGGCAATGGAAATCGATACTTGATTGTGATCCTGTTTATGGATCTGGAGTCGGTATACATCCTCCATTCCCCGCCCTTCTTTGGTGTCAATACTGCTGGTACTGCACACGATCTCAAGATTTCTCAGATGAAATCCTCGTCCAACAACTCTTGGACCTGTCGGTTGAGCTCCTGTCCCTCTGCTGGACTCATCCTATATGGTGCTTTGTTTGGCAGAATCGACCCTGGAATTAAGTCGATCTGATGGGATATACTCCTTGTCGGCGGTAATCCCGTCGGTTTCTCATCAGCCATTATGTCCCTAAACTCTTCGAGCAACTCCTCGACTTCGACCGGAATGCTCTTCATGTTGTTCGTTCCTTTGACATATGGTCCTTTTGGAATGATTGCATAACATCTCGACTGCTTCTCCTCCTCTGCGAGGAATTCCTTAGTAGTGCTCATCAACACTCGCTTTTCCCAAAGGTTGCTCTCACCATCCTTGTTGTCGGCTGGCTCTCCTCGCCTCGGCTTAAGAGTCATTTTCACGCCATTCTTCCACACGGTGACTGTGTTAACTCGACCGTCATAGATCATCTTACGATCATATTGCCATGGCCTCCCCAACAACAGATAGCATGCATCTATGGGAACTACATCACACAGTACACTATCCTCTAATCCTTCAACTTTGAAGTTGATCAGGCATTGTTTGGTCACCTTAACATGGTTTCCTTTCTGCAACCATGAGATCTTGTAAGGGTGTGGGTGTTCACGACACTTCAACCCGATCTTGTTGATGACCTCCGTCGACACAAGATTCTCTATACTCCCACCATCAACTATGGTCTTGCAACGCCATTCTTTGATCCGCACCTTCATTCGAAATATTGCCTTCCATTGTGCTGGTTCCATCGGGTCGCGTTGATCTTCTTGGATCAAAGCTCTCTGAACCGTCAAATTCCAGTTCTTCTTTTTCTCACCTCCACTACTATTTGATGCCGATTCTTCCATCTCGTCAACTTGCTCATCCTTTCGACATCTGGGTTCGACTCTTTTGTAGCATGTAGGTTTTCTGGGAATTCATATGCCTTATGGCCTGTTCCTCGACATTTGTAACAGATTATGGCTGGTCTATTAACTCTCTTCTTATCGGATGGACGACTTTGATTATACGCGCCTTGACCACAGTTCTCACGACCATCATGTCGGTTCTCTTGTGCTCTTTCTTTCGTCGATGTCCCTTCTGTGCGTCGACTATCTTCGACACCTTCTCTCTTGTAGCCGCTACCTTGACCTTTCACGGAGACAGTCCTTCCACCCGGACTAGTCATCCTGCCTCTAGTCGCTGTGGAATTTCTCGACAGTTTCTCTTCTGCCTTCAGAGCTAGCTGATAGGCTTCTCCAACTGCTCTGAATCTCGACATGTTGAGCTCATCCTGAACAACATACTTCAGGCCGTTTACATATTTGGGGACAGCTTCTTCTCCTTCATCAGTTTGTCCTGACCGAATTGACAATCAGTAGAACTCCTCTGTGTACTCTTTCACGGTCATCTCTTTCTGTCGAAAGTTTTGTAACTTCCTGAACAAGGAAATCACATAGTCATTTGGCAAGAACTTCCCCTTCAACTTGGCAACCATCCTGTCCCAAGATTTGATTTTTTCCTTTCCTTTCTTGAGTTTGTCAGCCTGTACATTGTCCCACCACAACGAGGCATGACCCTTCAACCTTAGACACGCAATCTTAACCCATTTAGGATCCTCGATCTGCTCCACATCGAATTATTTCTCCATCTCTTTGAACCAATCGATCAAGTCTTCTGGGTCCAGGCTTCCCGAAAACGTACGCACATCTATCTTCGCCCGACCTCTCATTTCTGTCAGAAGCTTGATGAGTTTTTCCTCTGGTTCTTCTGATGCGACTTCTCGAGCTTCCACTTCCTTGACTTCCTCGTTGCTGTGGTCTAGCGCTTCAGGAATGCAACCATGCCTCTGGTTTTCTTTGATCGTTGTGACTTCATTTGTCAAAGTCCGCATCGTTCGAACGCATTCGTCGAACATCTCACGATCCACTGTGATGGCTGCTGCGCCACGTGCTCTTCGTCCTCAGACATTAATGCCTTTGTGAGCCATCTTCAACCTCTGCTGAAAATTCTCACACCTTCAACACTGACGCAAGTCAGGTTGGTATGGTCTTCTCTTCTCCAACTGGACTCGCCTTCGGGCTCTGATACCAACTGACACAAGTTAGGTTGGCATGGTCTTCTCTTCTCTAACCGGACTCGCCTCCGGGCTCTGATACCAATTGACGCAAGTCACCCTACGGAAATAAGGTTCTTGCTTAACAATACACACAACACAAACCACAATGCTCACACAGACAAGGTGTAGAACAAGATGCCAGAAGTGGCTTATATTACTTCTCTGAAATTGGTTACAATGTAAAGTAACTGCAAGCAAATAACTAACTACAATCGGCCTCAGCCGTTACACTTAGAAGTAACTGTGGTGTGTTCTACCTGTGTGTCGACCTTTCCCTCTCCTGGTTCACCACAGAACTCTGAGCTATGGTTTGATCTCAACACTCTGCACTCGGCCAGTGTGACTCTTCACAACTTCCTTGGCTCTGTGCTCTGCTCTCGGCTCTTTGTTTGTCGTCGTCCTCCTCATCGTCCTCTCCCCATGTAGAATGAAGATCTTTTCCTCCTCTTCTACTCTACGGGTGCTTTTTCCAAGATTATCACAATCCCGAGACACGCGTCCCCCTCTGTTCGCCGATCTTGCCAAATCCTACGAACCTGCACTGTCAGCTTCTATTCGTGCTGTACAGCTTCTGTCCATGACGTCCTCTGTCACGTCCTTCACCAACTCGCAATAACTGTCATAACTTCCTCAACAACCCCGAACAGCTACTAAGTACAGTTCATTGACTTTATGCCCTTCCGACCCTGCTACAGCAGTCAGTCACATCTCGACTGTCCTGTCGGCTCACTCCTTTCCCCTTTACACTTGGCTTCGCTAAACCCTGTCGTGTCGCAGTTCAACCACTTGTCGACTACCTGACCTCTTACATTGCTCATCATCTATCGACCATTCCCTGTTGATCCTCGACCTCGCGACATCTGCTGATCCTTCAGTTGGTCACACCCCGACTGCTTCTACTCGACTTGTTGACTTTGACAAGTCAACTTGCTCCATGCACCAGTGGTCATCGGCACTCCCGCTGATCGGCTCCCTTCGGTCGATCAATATCGACTGATCTGCCTAGGTCCCGATGTTCCTGCATCAGTCACGAAATCTTGCATTGACATACAATACTTCAAATATGATTTGAAACATGACAATAATCATAAAGGTGAAAAATGAAAAGGAAATACTAATTTATAGAATTTTAAAATATGTCAATCATAAAGTTATAAAATTTCAAATACATTCTCTCCAAAATGGCCTCTCATTTAAGAACACGATTTTAGATGATTTGACGAAGATGTGAATTTATAATTTTGAAAGAAGAAAATATTTTAATAAAGTATATGTAAATCACAACTTCACCATATTAAAATGGAAAATCAAAAGATTAAAAGTGATCTCAAAACTTTCATAAGCAAGATATTTCATTTATAAATTTATTAACCTCCATTCTTAATAAATTAAGACCAGTTTTCTTAATGAATTTCAAAATAGTAAAATATCGAAATAGAAAATCTCAAATATTTTTTGAATAAATGTGGAATGACATATTTTAAATGTAGAAGTTTAAAGCTTATAAAATCAAATGAATTACTCAAAACATGAAGGATTGCTTCTATTCTTTTATATGTACTTTTTGAGGATGTAAATCAAAATCTTTAAAAATAAGTAATTAACTGATTTGTTTTAATCCAAAAAAAGTCCATTTAATTTATCAATGTGTTAAAACCCGAAATTGGGAAGGTTGTCGAAAGATTAAGCTAATCAAATTTAGCTAGGACTAACTTAAATAAGATCAACTGAGATCAATCAAGCATTATTAAGCAACCATGAATCCAAGATAGCCACACCACAAAGATCATCAAATCTCAAAAGGATAAGCCCAAGGAATCAAGGACGAAAGTATGGCACATGAAATACCTTAGAGATGAAATCATCAAATCGAGCAAGCAAGATGAAAAATAGGAGCAAACCAAAAACTAAATATTTACAAAATTTACCTGGAGAGGCCTTTATTTGCAAAATCAAGCGGAGTTATGGTATATTGATAATTGGAAGTTGGTAATAAAATCTCATGGAGTAGAGATACATTTATTTTCATATATATTTTTTATGAGATATGTATTAAAATCCATTTGGTGTGAAAAATTATTGCATTTGGGGGGCTCATATTTGATAAAAATACCATGAAATGAGAAGGTTTAAGTTCTATTTCATGAAAGAATGTAAATTTATATATTTTTTTTATGAGGATTAGGTATCAAACTTCATTAATGAAATTTTTTGTATCTTTTTAATGGGGAATTTATTCTTAAAATCAAATTATATTTTTGGTAAATGCATGGGGGGTTCACTCAGTGAAATTGTTACATAGCACGATCATTTGCAGGATATTAAAGAATATCCCTAATTTCACTAAATATTGGAAAATGACTCCTAAAATTGTATTGTTGAACCCCCCTCCCAATATACCTTTCCAATTAAGAAGACCCCTATTTCAACAGATATTGTAGGTATCATTTTTATCAACCCATTTTTAATACCCCCTTTACATCATATTATCAAGGTGTAACAAACAGGAGCCCTAATGCATCTTAGTATAAGCAAACATGATGCTAAAGAAAATAGTAGTACAATGCTAATAATGATCCCACCAGGATTGCAGGGGCGACTAATCAATTTGTAGCGTTGGATAGTGGAATAACCAATGAAATAGCAAATGGGGAAGGAAAAATGAGTAAAATGCAACCCAGTCAAGAGATCAATGCAACAAAGAATGTAAAAGATTGTTAGTTCAATAGTCTGTGCAATGCTTAGAAAAGACAAGAATTGCATATGTTTCAAACCACAACCTACAAATCTACCAATTTTATATCATGTAAATACAATTATAGCTATAGAGAGCTCATGTTTTCTATAAGCTCAATAAATTAAACTCCATAAAAATGCAAAATTGAAACCCTTTTGTGGATAGAATTCCCCGCCTTCCTACCAAAACAAACATCAATGATGTTTGAACCCAAATGAACATAGAAAAATTCCTCTTACTTTCCAATAACACCATATGATCATGTGCATAGCTTGGATTTGAGTCATTCACAAGATTCAATGAATTGCCTCCACTTCCTCTATATTTATTCTTGCAATCAAGGGAATTAACAACATTCAGTTACCTTTTCTCGGGTTATATCTAGTTTTGTTTTTTATCTTTACGGGAGAGGGAAAAGTATCCATTGTTAAGTTTCAAGCATGCAATACAAATAACGATACAAAAATGATGAAACTTATATCATTGCATTTCATGTTCATGATAACATATCGAATATGTAAACAAGGATTTATATTTTCAACTATGTTCACATTAGTTCCAATAAAATATTAAGACGGATGCCTTGCATATAAGAATTGAAATTTCAATTATGAATGTGTCAAATATAACTCAATGTAACAACTATTCCTAACTCGCAATGTGAAAATGTTAAAGAATAATGCATAAAGTTGAAAGAAATAATTAGTCAAGAAATATTGATCTAACTTTTCTTGGTTCTAGTGAGACAAGAAAGATTGATCTCACGTTTATTGCTTGTCCTGGAAGAATTTTTTATTGAATCTCAATACCCACCTAAACCCCAAGCTAAAAAATGAAGAGTTATATCTTTTACGAGAATATCTACAAAAAATACAATACAATTGTTCAACTCCAGAACTCCCAATTAGCTACATATCTTAACTTTGGATTTGATGAGGAACCAAATTCTTATTCAAAACATATTGAATAGTTTCATAGGCTGCTATGTGACTTCTATCTAGGAAATAAACACACTTTGGAAATTGGCATCATATAGAACAACAAATGGTATAATGTTACAAGACTGCCTCACTTTTAACACTAGCAAACTCAACCTCGATTATGGAGAAAGTGTGAAATCTTGCATACATATTCATAACAAGTGGTAACACTAACCTTTTGAACATCACATCAATAACATTCTACATAAAAGAACAAAATACTATCACCTTGGTTATCTCAATGCCACAAAATTTTAATATTGTAATTCTTGCTATTCCAAGAATCATACCTCGTATCTAAATAACTTTGCTAAGCAACAAAAAGAGTAACCCCAAAAAAATAAAACACGGAGTAAAGTTAACAGTAATAGTTGTAATATTATCGAAATTTCAGAAAGCCAAATACAATTGCGGAAGTTGCTTTGAGATCTTTACAAAAAGATTCAAGTCTTTGTTGTAAGAAGAAAGGATGAAAAAAATTAACTGACACATAAATCCATAAAGTTTAAATGAATTATAAGCATTCACATATGTTTTTTATAAAGCATAATGGAATATATGATAAGTCAAAATCATTGTTAAGCCAAGAAAATTAGTTTATCTTATAGCTATGATGCTATGTATGATAGAAATTGTACTCAAAAGAGTCACCTTCTCCATTTCCACTATTAAAAAACTACTAAAATTTTAAAGAGGGCATTGCCCTGAATTTTGAAAACATGTAAATATAAAGTATTTGATTAGATGATCTTGACATTATCTCTAAATGACAACTATTATAGAGGAAAGCAAGTTATCCAACTTCCAAATGTCAATTTGCTTGATTCACGAGAACCTTCCAAGACCTTTAGCCTTGATTTTTAAATATCATTGACATGAGCTTGACATCATGAATTCCACATGAATTTGCATCAACCCATGCACCTGTAACAATCAAAATATCATGTGAAATCCAAATATGTATTGAAATTTGATTTAAAATCATAAGATGAATGGTTACACTAGCACAATATCTATCTTGAAAGCTGAAATATGACTACAAAATATGAATGGTCAAATATAAACTTACACGAAAAAGAAGGTGGCAAAAATTAGGTTGGTTTATCCAAAAATTAACCAACCATTCACTGCACATGAGGCCAAAAAGTATAAAATCAAGATGACATTGCTACATGAAATCAGCAAAAATGCAACAAATAATTATTTATAAATTATCTATTAGATGGGAATGGATAAGGAAAAATAAATTACAATATTCTTTAAATTCACCTTGATGAGATTTTTGACAAAATCAGAAAAAAAAAATTGGTGATCGCTTTCTTCTAATTTGTAAGTGTCATTCCTATTGTTATACATGATAAGTTGGACATTGCTATAACAGATTCAAGCTGTACAAAAAGATGATCTGTTAAATCATACTTGTACAAGCGCTTCCCTTTTATTTTATTGCACCAACAAAATTGAAGCTCAACACCTTCTGGCCTATCCAAAAAATCAATTTCATTATGGTAATCAAACATCCTATTTCCATCCTTCTTTTGTATTCTTTGAACCCTTCCAATGTACCAAGTTCCATAGAAAACACCTTCTTTGGTACTTCGAGAAACACCTTTTCTTGTGGCACGTTCAACTATAGGTATTGAGTTGCTCTCAAACAACACCCCACAATCCGATCCAATTCCAAGGCCGATTGAAACACCCTTTTTTGAATCCCTTTCATCTCGCCTAAAGTAGACCTCATTTGTCGCTCTAGTCAACCTATATTTGGATAATGTTGGATTTCCATTCAACTGACTAACCAAAGAAGACTTGAACATATCCTTACCATCAAGATCTGCCATTGGTTTGGTAGTTGTGCTCACATTCTCATCAATGGTATCTAAAATTTCATCCAACTCATGCCTCCACTCACTTTCCATTGTTTGCAATTCACTAACATTGAGTATGGATGAAAATGAAGATTGGAATATTGAGTTGGATTTATTCGGTGGAGAATCATCAACTACTTCATCCACTACTTGGAATGTTGGATAGTTTTTATCCTTTGTCCATGGTTTAAATCACCAAGAATATTGTACTTTATGTCCTTCTGGTCTCATGCCAAGACTTGATAAGAGGTTTTGCGCATCATTCGATCCTGCTTTAAGAGCTTCTATAATTTTATCATCTGTAGATATTGAACCATAATATCATAATACAACATGATTCTATGTTGTTTGTTGGTGCAATTTATTCGAGAGGTTTTCTTGTTTCTTATGAGATTTATTAAAGCGAAGCCCTTAGGGATTTGATTCTTCTTTAGCAACTCTATTAAGAGTTCCAACAACATGAATCAAGTCATTGAAATCATAGACCCTCTCCGATCCAACCATCCCACCGAATTCGCTAAAGAAGTTCTCACACACATTTGACCCAGTCAAGTGCAATACACATGGCAAGTTAGAGTAGTGGTCTCGAAACAATCTCATTAATAAAACCACAAAGTGGCACGAAACTTTCACATCCTGATATACCTCTCTACTAATGAAATTTATGTTGGCATTAATATGATATTGTTTTTGTACACAACATAACCATAACAAGAAGAAATGTTGAACTCTTGAATCATTTTGCACTCTTTCTGAAAGAGTCAAACTATGAGACATAAAAATGTCAATGTAGTCAACAACAATCATTAGATAAATATCCGTACCTAGTGTTCTCTATACCCTACCACTTGTTGTACTTCTCATATGATTCTTTTAAACACCTTTGAACATGTCTTAAAGAAATGCGTTGCGCTGAACCCCAATTTTGTCGATCCATCCTCTTTCTATCTTCAATTTTAAGCTTGTGATCATCCACTTTAGAAGTGTTATAAACCATTCTGACATTATTAAAACTAATCAAATATTCTCCAAGGATCAAATCTCATCGGCCACTAAACAAAGGGTTGAATAGCTTTTTCCCATTGTGTATGTCATCATGGTCATGTAGTCATGTTATCTTACCACCATCATGCAACCTAGATAGCCTCTACCCTTCCCAAGGGATTTGATATTGAATACCTGTTGTTGAAGAATAAGCCTTCAACATAAGTTGCCTTCATCTACTATCCCTATCAAATGAATGACCAATAATAGGTCCCAAACAAGTTTCCACTTGTTTCCTACACATAACTTCTATTTTTCCCATTGCTCGGAAACAAAATTTGCATTGAACCTATTGCATGTTGGATGAACAAACACAACCAAACGGGGTATCTTTTCATGTAAAGGGTTTGCAATAATGACATGTGCGTAATGACCAATTACACTGTTCTTAAAAGTATCTATAATAACATCATAGCCTGTAGCTCCCTCTCCCATAGTCACCAAGAAATGTGATTGGCATTGATGATTTTCTTTATTGCCACAAAAAAAAACCAATGTATCACTTTTTGCTACCCACCTAACATATTTTTTCACAATGGTCTCATCTTCAGGAAGGCATACAGGAATTAGAACCTCTATACCATGTTTGGATTTATAAGAAGCATAAACCTTTCCAACTGCCTCAAAAATTTACTCATGCTCCCTTAGGATATATGACAGTGATTTTATCACTTGCCTTAAAGTTGTAGATATTGAAGGACCATCTAAATTCAAGCTAATGAAGCTATGTACCCTAGGACCCCCCCATAACTTAATCATCTCATAAATGGATTTAGTGGATGCACCATACCCTTTCCCTAGTTTTGGATGTGTTAGGTTGTGAAAGATATATTGTACAAATTCCCAAACGACATCTTTACCTTGTAATTTTCCTTGTTTATGTGCCTCACACACATCCTTGCAAAACCTAAATACATCTTTCCTTTCTGTAGATTCGAACAACTTGTCCTTGCAAAACCTACATGCATTTTTCCTTGATGTTTTATCATTGTATATTCTAACTAGTGATCCTTTACTCTAGTCTAATTAATTTTTTGTTTCACGCATTGATTTTTTCAAGAAAATATTATCTCTTGCAACAAAATTACCATTCTAAAAATCATCTCAAAATTAGTTAGAAATCCTTCATGGATACTAAAAAGATATGATCAGAAATCACTACTTTTCATTGTGATATAATATTCCGTATACTAGATACTTAAATGGTAATATTTTCCTTCCTAATGATTTCCTCCACATTTTCAAATTTGAATATTTTGATCTCTAAAATTTGTACAGAGTTACTTGTAAATTTAGAAATACCCACTATTTAATCTTTGTTCACTAATTCCAATGTTTGTATAACTATTACACTTTACCTTTTAGAAAGAGAGATCTTATTCCAAAATATTAATTGCCACTTTTTCTTAGTTTTATTCCTTCTCTAGATCAATCTCCTTCTGTTACAAACTATTTATGAATGAAAAACCCATAAATTTATTTAGAATGCAACTTTGATTCTAAGGGATTATTATACAAAATATGCTAAATGAGGAACCCTTAACTTTGATTCTAAGGGATTGTTATACAAAATATGCTAAATGAGGAACCCTTTATTAACATGGTGTATAATTTTTTATGTTATTGTTCATCTATTAATGGGGGATTAATCTCAAGTTTATGTCTAGATATAGATAATGGATACCTTAAGTATTTGGTTGGTAGTTCACACATCTAGAATTTCACAATCGTTAATGTCCTCTATAAATCTAGTATTGGTTTACAACGAATACTTTTGAATTCTCCCAAATGATTTCCTAGCCCAAAGATTCCTCATTATTTTGTAGAACCCTCAAAATATTTTTGGTTTCTTGAAAACAACCTTGATTAATGATGAGTATATTATCAACATTATAAACATGGGAGGTAGGGGAACCTAAAGACATAATTTGGAGGCCCTTAATTGTGTTATTTTTCTTGATTTTCCCTTATACCTTCCCAATATTACTATTATTATAATAATGAGGAAGGAAGATAGATGGACACCCTAAAGTTGGTTTCATCTCAAGGATAAATAATTTACTAAGGCCTCCATTGGTAAGGATAAATAGGGATGTTATAAAAAAATCACTCATTTATCCAACAAACTCATCACCAACTAAACCCACTTATTAAATATTTTCAAGGAAATCTCTTTACACTTTATGATAGTCCATATCTAAATTTATTGGAACATAATTCCCATCTAGGCCTTGGTTATAATCCTTGCATAAGGTTCCAAGTGTTTAATGCAAGTTGTTCCATGGTTTGACTTCATAGTGCCTAGTCTAGGAGGTTTGTTCACATATTAGACTAGTGGTTTGTCATTATAGCCAGGTTTGTCCACAAGTGTGCCCATTTCCTTATTTTGGGGAGTCAAAGGATCCCTAATTAATGCATTTAATGAAGCAGGCGCACCACTTCCCTGTTTTATGGGATAAGGTTGGACCAAGCACACTTATGCACTTGAAATGGTCAAATTGCTCATTAATGGCCACTGCCAAATCCCTAAACCACCTAATTCACCCTCATAATGATTCCATCCACATTTATTGAATTTTCTAACTTCCTCATGGTCCTCATAGGTTCATTTGACCTCATTATAGCCCAATACAAGAGTTATGCTTGGCACAATGTCATAGATTGGGGGAATTACTCCACTAAGCCTAGCATTAATGTGAGCTAATCAACTCACCACTAAGACTCTCAATTTTGTCCCTCAAGAGCATCTATATATTCTACACATGTTGTTGAACAATAATGTATTGGAATATCAATCCACATGAGTGTTTTTTTCTCTTGTGTTGTACTTAATATTTTCTTCATATTTCTTCTATTTTCCTGTCAATGTTTGGTAAATTCTAAGTGAAGCTTGCTCTAGTAATCTAGATCCACCTATGACACATATATAATTTGACACGGTATCAGAGCGCCATAGGGGATCCCAGTCTTGCTTCCGAAATATATTTCCAAGTGTGCATTTCCCAGGTTCCTACAATAACTTCAATATGGATTCGAAAGTCGTTCCTATCCTCTCTCCATTCAACTATTCAGAATGGAAAGAAAATATGTGTGCATATCTCAAGAGAAAATGTCTCTTTTATGTGTCCATTGGTGTTGTCAGAGAGCTAGAATCTTATGAAGAGAAGTGTGATTGTATCAATGGTTGTGATAGAGCATATGGAACTATGTGTTTGGCTATACCTCCTAGAATGCATTATCTCATTGATTCTATCGAGTATCCATTTGAGCTTTGGAGAAATCTATATAAATCTCTTGGCATGTAGAAAGAAGATATTAGCTATATGGAGAGAAAGCAAATGGACACCTCCTCATCTGTTCTCCCTCCAAATGTCACAGCCTCATTCATTTCTCAAGAAGTTGTTGAAATTGAATAAGAAGAAGAAGAAGATATGGATTTAGCAAATGATCCATCTCAACTTTCTTCTTCTATGGCTTCCTATGTTTTCCATGAAGTTTTTTTTCATGAAGATAAAATACGAGTTGCTGCCACCAATACTGTTGAAGAGAAGTCTCTACATTCCACTTCTTTCTCCTTTATTTCTTCTATTACGAATGTTGAAGATGGGTTGTTGATTGGTGATCATAGTGAGCCTTCTCTAGAAGAGGTTCTTTCTTCATATGAGAGTATTGGTTTGAAATATGATCAAGGAGAAGTTTGGAGGTCAAGTGAAGATCTCTCATTGCTTCACACTCTTTTGCTTCCTATGTATTCCCACACCATGAATAGCATAATTTATTCAAGTTCATTTTAAGATGGAGAAGCCTTAGCCATCACATTGGCAAACTTGGGACTCTTGTTCTTCTTTCTTAGAGGTGATTACAACTCTCTTGGTTTGATGTTGATGCTTCAGGAGTCTTATGATTCGCTTGGGGTCACTTATTCTCAAACATCTCAAGTCTCTTTTGGACCTGGCACCCTGGTTGGTTCGAAGATCAAGTCTGAAGAGAAGCCTCCGCTCTACTATCAGTGTTACTCAGTTGTTCTACATGGATTCAGTTTCCATCATGCAGCTGTACATGTACATGATCTAGTTGAGCACATTCCTCTTCTTACCAAGAAGAAGGTTCCTCCAGACATATGAACAAGTTCACACGTACTTCTGTTTTGGAGTAGTTTATTTTTGGTGTATTTCATGTTCATTCTAGAGGGAGGATTTCCCCCATGTGGTTTTGCCTCTTTCCTCACTTACATGGATGAATAATGTAAAGGGTGACCATAAGCCTTTGTTGCTTGGTCCCTCATAATAATTTTTTTTGCTCACAACCATTTTGGCTTAAGGGGGAGTGTTGGAACATAATTCCCATCTAGACCTTGGTTATAATCCTTGCATAAGGTTCCAACTGTTTAATGCAAGTTGTTCCATGGTTTGACTTCATAGTGCCTAGTCTAGGAGGTTTGTCCACATATTAGACTAGTGGTTTGTCATTATAGCTAGGTTTGTCCACATATTAGACTAGTGGTTTGTCATTATAGCCAGGTTTGTCCACAAGTGTGCCCATTTCCTTGTTCTGGGGAGTCAAAGGCACCCTACTTAATGCATTTCATGAGGAAGGTACACCACTTCCCTGTTTTATGGGATAAGGTTGGACCAAGGGTGCTTATGCACTGGAAATAGTCAAATTGCTCATTAATGGCCACTGCCAAAGCCCTAAACCACCTAATTCTACCTCATAATGATTCCATCCACATTTATTGACTTTCCTAACTTCCTCATGGTTCTAATAGGTTAATATGACCTCATTATGTCCCAATACAGGAGTTATGCTTGGCACAATGTCATAGATTGGGGGAATTACTCCACTAAGCCTAGCATTAATGTGAGCTACTCAAATCACCACTAAGCCTCTCTATTTTGTCTCTTGAGAGCATCTATATATTCTACACATGTTGTTGAACAATAATGTAATGGAATATCAATCCACATGAGTGTTTTTTTCTCTTGTGTTCTACTTAATATTTTCTTCATATTTCTTCTATTTTCCTGTCAATGTTTGGTAAATTCTAAGTGAAGCTTGCTCTAGTAATCTAGATCCACCTATGACACATATAGAATTTGATAAAATATAGCTAGATTCATAATTCATTCTATTGTATCATTATATGTTCCTTTGAAATAGTAACTATTCCAAACCATCCACTAAAAAGCTTAGTCAATCCACTTTAAATAAATAAGAAGAGATTTGTATCAAAGGTGGCCAATGTCCTGAATAAGATGGTTTTAAGCTCAATTTGCTTTAATATATGTTCTTGTACCTTAAGAATTGTCATAGATTTTCATATTTTAGCATGAGTCAATGCTTATGCTTCTTAAATATATGTTATTGTACCTTAAGAATTGCCATAGATTTTCATGTTTTAGCGTGAGTCAATGCTTATGCTTCATAAATTATCAATAATTTCTAGTCAACACCTTTCTCCCTTTCTACTTGACTCTGAATATGACTAGATAAATGTAGAATAATAAAGAAAACACAAATGGAAGCACTATTTTAGAGAAAAAAACTATGAAAAAATATTCCCATCCATTGACATTAACAAGAAAACTATTTAGGTATATCTAATGAATCAAGAGAATTCAAACCCACCATAAAATATTTCACACCATTATTTTAAAAAACCATTAACTATCAAAAATTTAATATGATCAGAGCAATAATTTGTTGGAATTCTAATCACAATAAAACCTCTACAATCCAAATGATTTATCAAAGTTTCATGAAATGACTTTGAAGAGACTGACCACAATTATATGGCATTCCTTGACCACAATTACATGGCATTCCTTCACTTAAGTCCCTTAAAATAGCTATTCCAAAGTCTCTTCACATGCCATAATAATAGATATAGTATTACATAAAATGATATAAAGAAAAGAGAGACATGGTTCATGTAGAAGTTTAGTGGTGAATCCTCTAGTCCAGAATCAAATATTGGAAGTCATGTGTACATTGATATATAATCTCTAAAATGGAATCCATGCCTTTATAGCTTTCTCCCTCCTTTAGTAATTACAAAAGTAGTTACATATTCATGGAATAACTCAAAGGCCATGTGTACAATGATATATGATCCCTTGTTGGCACTCTGACAACTCCCCTTAAAATTTTCAATAAATAAAGAGGCCCTCATTCAAAATTTAGAAAACACCCTTTCATTGCTTTTGGTTTTGCTTTGATTGATGATTCGATAATCTCCATTTCTTAGGTGTTTGGTTTTTCTCTTCATCATCATTAATTTTGGGATTTGTCCTTCATTTGCCAATGTTTTGGTGATTCCCATGATTTTTCTGATTAGGTCTTCTATATTCTTAATAGTTCCTAAAAAGCTTGCGTGCTCTTTTTGGGATTATCTTAATTGTTTTACCACATGGATATGAGTCAAGAATTCTCATAAAACACTATTTCTCATAAGGAATAATCATTTTTGTTTTTGGGCAAATGAATTGCATTATGTATTTAGATAGTATATATATGGAAATATTTAACTTCTATGACATTATTAATTCTTCGATATAATTGTTTTTTTTAAATTTTAAGCCATATTATCTTATTTTAATGACAATATATTGCATCAATGGTGTAATTGAAATTGTGACATTTTATTCCAAAGGACTCGAGTTAAAAGGATTCATTAAAAAACACATCGAAATTGAGATTGTACTATGATGTTCTCCCCTTCCTTTTTCAAAAGAAGTTTAATAAGGCCGTTTTTCCAAGGTATGGACTATTTTAGATTCCTCAACTATTATTGCATGTGAACTTGCACATACCAAGCCACAACAAATCTTTCACCGAAGTGAAGTTGTCTATGTATTATCCATGATGCAAATCTTATGGTAAAAACTATTTTTTGGGAACGAGTTTTGTTAATATAGATCCAGTGATGTGATACATTTTTTCCATTCAAATTGACAACCATGGGATTCAACCAGTTCATGGTTCCTCTTTCTTCTTTGGTCCATTCACTTTCCCTTGGCTATATATAGATAAGAAGAAACCACTTTCAACTTCAAACTTGTTTAGAAGCTTTTTTACAGATGAGTAAATGTACCTATTTCAACAAATTACTAAGACTACAAGAATAATAAAATGTTATTAAGTTTTAACATGTATCAAATAAACAATTTTAAAAAAATGTGGATAGATACATGAAAATATTTTAGCAACAAGACCTAGAAATTTTAACTTGGAAGTATTGGAAGTGTACAAAGTGGGAATGGGAGTCTCCCACAACAAAACCTTGTTTCCATACCTTTGTCTAGTCACAAGTGTTAAATTAGCTCAATATCAAAATAATAAAAACAATTTCATGTTTAAGAAAAAACACATAATAGTTACATTAAAATTTGTTTTTAGATTATTATCAAATTTATAAAAAATTGAAAATAACATCTTACCAAAATTAGTAGCTGAGACCACTTTCAAACTGTCATAACCAAAAAGCAAGAGTGTTTGAAATTCCATAGGTGATGCTTGGTAGATTCCTACTATGATAAATTGATGATGCTTGGTAAATTAGGTAGCTAATAAATCATTGATGCTTGGTGGGTGCCAGGGTTAATTCCTTCATTAACATAGTTTAAAACCAACTTCCTCTTGAAGTTGCACTTTCGAATTTGAAAACTGAATTATCCTCTAAAGGAATGACACAAAGGCTAGGGAGAGACACTAAAAGGAAGGGCACGACCTCATATTGGAACAATGCTAGGACAATCTAAGAAAGAAAGAACAAATGGAATGAAAGAAAATCCATCCCCATTGAAGGCAAACTCACCCACCTACTCTTCAATCAAATGGGAAAGTTTCAATCTCCATTATTACATATATAATAACATGCCACTTAGGCATGCCACTTATATAGTCATACATATATCTTAACAAGCTTTTTAATAAAAATTAATGACGGTTTGAAAAAAAATAAACATAAAAAATACGTCCTAGCAAATTGTTTACTCATTCTTTGATACAGTTTGTTAGAATTTTTAACTGTATTTTGATGAATAAAATGCCTCATGACGAACATATGCCTGGCAAATTACATCCCTGCAACCAACGATCATTCTTGGACCTCGAACTTTGCATAGTCAATTAGACTGATTTAGTACTAATTCCCTTTGTATAGGGGCGCTTTGGACGTAAAGTCTTTGGTCCACCTCTGGCAAGTAGTGGGACCAGCTGCATCCAAGCAAGGAGCTATTTATTGGTAGCTGGCTCTAGCTAGGCTTGTATTGCTCGCTGGATTATCATAGTAGCGTACATCTTCTCGTGGCCGCATCAGAAAGATCAGTACTACACTTATGAGTGATTTAAGCCTAAACCTTTATAAGTGTTGACACTCTTTGGTTTTCATTTGGCCATTTCTGTTGTTGTTGTGGATATTTGGTAATATGCATTTTAGTTTGCATGCCGTCAGATTTTGGCTATCTCTTTTATGGAGGAATGTATGAACTACTTTACATATATTTTTATTAATAGAAATATAGCTATTTTCCTGGATGAAAAAAAGATACATATAGATTTATGGTTGCAGCAGATGATACAAACCTTTAGAAACTGTTTGATTCTTCCTAGATCTGTATATGGAGTAATAGCATCCTTTCTTCATAGGTTGGACTTGGCATCCACATAAAGATTTAGAATCCTTCCTTCATGGGTTGGCATCCACATAAAGATTTAGAGATGGCATAAAATTGCCCTTTACAGCTTTACAGTGCACTTACAGTGTGGGCATTGTATAAGCTTCATCAATGTAAATTACTTTTCATGGGTTGGCATCCACATAAAGATTTAGAGATGGCATAAAATTGCCCTTTACAATGTGGGCATTGTATAAGCTTCATATTCATCAATGTAAATAATTTTTCATTCCCAGAATTGTTCCTTATTTCTTTGTGACCTGGTCTTTCCCTTTTCCCTCTTTGCTAGAGTTTAATGCTACCAGGTCTGTGCTTCATATATCATCGAGCTTAATGTGCTACTCAGCAGTCTTATGGCTATTATCACTTTCCAAAATAATATATTTTCTTTTAGTTTGATCATTTCAAAACACACGATCATTCATTTGTAGTGGTATCGAGATGGATAACACTATCCCCAGAAAACGAAGCTCGATACCATCGTAGAAGTTTGCTTGATTCGTATCATATTGAGTTTTATAGCATCTTTCTTCCTTCATTCAAACTATTTTGGTATATAAACGGCTATAGTGGCATTCTAAGTGTACAAATTCAAATTCCCCTATGTTATACAATAGCAGCGAATTAAAAGAGTTTTTTGCTTCCAAAGGGTATCTCCAAGATTTCAGTGATTTGATCTCCATTGTTCTTTCATAAGCATTATATTGAAACAGTGAGCGTTTTCTAGTTTTTCGACAGTAATTCTGATCTGCCAAAGTCATATGATTTCAATTTTAATTCACGGAGATTTAGCAGGATCAGCCAAACCAGAGTCAAACTTGGGGTTAGTGATAGAAAATTTGCATGGATTTACCAAGCTTAACGTACTTCTTAATTATACATTTAATAAAACATAGGAGAAATTTCAAACATAAGCATTAAAATTTTATCTTAAATTCTTGTATTGAGTGTAACTATATTTTATAAAAAATCATCTTGAATTCATGTATTGTGGAACAATACCATTATAAAATTTTGCATTCAAATTGTGTGATTTGATGATTGATATAATTCAATTAAGATAAAATTCTTTCAAATGGTGTGATTTGAACATTAATATAATTCAATTAAGATTCATTTAATTTATAAGATCTTTACGTTTTTCTATCAGATATTCCATTAAAGTTTTGAAGTTATAGAATCTTAAATTTCTATCAAAAATTTCATTAAAGTTTTGAAGTTATAGAATCATTAACTTTTTTTATCAAAAATTCCATTACAGTTTTGAAGTTATGTCCATCCAATTCCCAATATTATCCTATTGGTATCATTTGGAAACTGTTGTTAAGAAAATAGTCTTATAGCTGGGGTGAGGCCACCAACATACTAGGGTTGGAAAGAACATATATCTAGGGTTTTGCAACAAGCAAAATAAACAATAAGTTTTTAGTTAAGAAGACATGCACCCCATTACTAAAGGTTGATCCTAGCCTTCTCCTTAAATCCTTGATCTTTCCTCTTTCTCTCCAATCGCAAAACTTGCACAACCAATTCAAAACTTTCCTCAAACATATTTGACTAAAATAAAAGATTGGAGTTCAAATAGAACATAAGAAGTAAATTTAATGAACAACAATTTGCAATCAAATCTGAGATAAACATGAACACAGTTATTTGGAAAGGGAAGAATGTCTATTCTTTCATTAATGAATGAAGCAAGTACAACATTACCTTCCTTCTATTCAGTCACCTCATGAAACCTTTGATTCAAGATCTCATGCTACTCTTCTCCAAGAATCCCAACCTCGGATCAAATGCATTAGGGTTTGGCAGCAACAAGGGCACCAATGATGGGAAAGGGAGTGGAAATTTCTCCAACATGACATTACTTGGGTTAAGAGTCCACTTCATGGCCAATCTCCCTCTCTTTTATAGTGAAATAAGAAGATTGGGTTGAGGAGGGAGCAATTGTAACTAGGGAAGAAGTTCCAAAACCACCCAATTTTTGAGATTTTTTATATTTTTATCTTTTTTTTCTTTTTCTAAGGCACATGTTGGTGACATAAGGGGAAAGGTGTGCACGACGCGCTAGTGAGCCATGTACAACCTACACGTGGGTGAAAAAATGGGCTAAAATTGTCATTTTGAGGACTTTTCAAGGGGTGTTTTGGTCTCCCAATGTGGTCAAAATCTCCCAAACTACTAGATGAAGCATGAATAAGTTAAGGCCACCTTAAAGAGCTCCCAAATATGTCTCTTCCATCCATAGTGACATTTTGTGTGACCCACAGTAGTTCATGAAGTGTCGTCATGAGAGTAAAACATGTAAGTGTCGTCATAGATGGAGAAGTGTCAAATAAAATTATAACAGATGCCCCCTAATGTATGAGGTCAGAGGGGAACATGATGAATGAAATACATTATAAATAATGAGTGTTTGGGATATGGAGTCGAGGAAATTGGAGGACTCAAGAATCGTAGGTTGAACGAACCACTTGAAACAAAGGAAAGTGTCAGACAATCTTATCCTTGGGATAAATATTCATGTTCAATTGATGGAACATGACCTCCAGGAGGATACAATGGTGATCCTATACATATGTATAGTTGAAGCATATATCATGGCCACAAGAATACAAGCGCGAATCCATGAGAAGAACATACATGTGAACATAGCTACAAAAATACAAAGGTGGGTCTATGTCAAAGCTGGGGATCATAGCCACAATGAACAAAGTGGATCTATGTCTCATCAAGAGCCAAAGTAGATTTACCTCAGTCTTGCACAACTTGGGAAATAATACAATATGATAGAGTTAATGTAGGCCCAAGGTCTTCAATCCAAACCGCCTAAAGGTACGATTCCTAACCATGCGAATAAATGAGCTAAAGTCAAACATGGAGGATACCATTTGATTATCGGGCATTGATGTAAACTGTTAACAAATGCGAGGGAACCCACAAATAATGAAAATGGGCTCCAAGGTACCTAATACATTCTAACAGGTGTGGATCGATGATGTTGAAGTCGGAAACCTAAAGAATCCATCAAGTAAGAGACATTCATGTATTCCCATAACTCGATAGAGAGAGAAATTGCCATTGATGACTGCAATCTCCAAGGTACTACCCAAAACTCTAAACTTCATTCCCAAAGAAAAATGAGTTGAATTCTATGGGAAGAATTCTGTTGGAAGGGAGGCCTTAAGGCATCCTATTCAACATGAGGAACAATCAAGGACTATATGAGTTGAATTAGGACTAAGTACATGATGAAACATACTGACACCATGGAATGACCGACACATGAGGTCAAGGAAACTGCAGAATGGTCGACATAGGTTTTATCCTTGAACAATGAGCACGACACATAGTGACCTAGGAAACGTTGAACACAAAGGGGCGATGATATAAATATGCAGTGTATGAGACATTAACAGATTCTCCAGATGATTGGAAGAGTAACCAACCAAAGGAGTAATAACTCTCAGATCAGGTTTATCCTAAGGTCAAAACTAGAACCCAAATTTTTTGATAGACTGGAAACAGGTGCTTTGTTCAAGGACATAATTGACTTGCTGCCATTATGTCCAAATACATTTGAGATCCTTCCCTTCCCTTTTCTCTTTTTAAGTACCTTCTTCATTTTTTAATAAAGTTACTTGAAAAAGAGATAGAAGCATGCTCGAAAAGGGTCTGTCCATGTTCAATTTTATGAGTCTATGGAAGGGAAACTCAACACTTTCTTCTTTGTTTTATGAGTTTGAAGACAAGCTAGAAGATTACTCGATAAAATATTGATCCGTTGATTTTATATCGAGCTCGGATATGTTCGTTCTCACCAGTGTTTTCATATTTAAATAGTTTGAAAAACTTAAACAAGAACTTTATTCACCATTTCATGGATTTTATATCGATCACGAGTTGGTAGATGCTCGTCAGTGTTTTCATGTTTAGAGAGTTTTAAAATCCTAAAGAAGACTCCAAGGTGGACTTTTTCGTAAACTTAGTCTCCTCACCCAAAAAATGATAAAACAATGCAAGAGAGAACTCTTCTAACCATGTATGACTAGAGTATTCTTTTTTTTTGTACATAGTCTAAACGGCCTGGAAAAGGGTTAAGCTTATACCGTATAGAATACCTTTCAAGTACTTTAACGGGTATGAAAGGACAATATGAATCATAAATTTTTTGTTATTTAAGGAGTCTTAAAAGAGATTAAAGAAGACTCCATAAAAATCTTTTCCGTAAAAATTTAACGAGCTTGAAAAAGTAAACTCGTGGCCTCCTATTTTTAATGATATCAAAGGAAGGATGGAAGGATGCTTGTAACTTGGGAGGGGACGAGTTTCAAGGGCATGTAGAACTAGTTCCAAGTGCATGGAATAGACCTATGCATAATGCAAGGAAAATGAGCAAGAAAAAGGCACTTAGGGTGTGTCTCCTTCAGGTAACGGGTGTCAAGTTGTGAAGGCCAGATGATACATGGCTTAATGGTAATGAGATAAGAGATGGAGACTTATATATTGAGCTTAAAACATGGAAGCTAGCATCAGGCTCATAATTGAAAGAGGGATCAAGGTATATGCATATGCAACTTAAACACAAAAATGGGAGCCTTATAAGGAATGGCCAGAAAGATATGAGAAAGAAAGACATGAGACTTCTTCTCAAAGTCATAATAAAACTAGAAAGGCTCCCAATCCTATGAAAGAAGCTCAACATGGGCACCAAAATGGCATAGGGGTGTTGACTAGGGTGTCCCAAGTTAGGTAGGTTCCGTCGTTGGAATGGTGCACAATGCATATAGATATGGGTAACACACCAATATCCAACAGGTTCGACCTTATGGTGAATTTAGATAACAAAAGTTTGAAATGCATCGTAACAACAAGGAAGCTTAAACCTATATGCAAGGTTCTGAATATACCTGACATGGTCGAACAATATGTCGAAAAGGATCAGTAAACAACCATAAGTCCAGCTAAGAATAATGTCTTCAAGAAACAACAGTACGAAGATCATATCCAAAAAATATGTAAGAAAAGATCTGATATAGGTCATTGTGGTAGAAATACGTTCAACTTCATTATCATCAGCAACCGACATAATGAATGCAGAGATAACCAATGAGGACACTATAGTACCAAAGCCTGAGGACTTACCATCAACAAGATCAAACTTGATAGGAATATCAAAGTTGAAAGAAGTGATGGAATCTACAAGGACAAATTCATCATCATGGGAGTTGAAAATTCTAGAAGCAGAATCAAACTCAGCAGGAATACCCACTTGTTGCTCTATGGGAGATTCCAAAGACTCAATAGTACTAGGTGCTAAGGATTTATAATGAATAAGAGCATACTCTAAAGGAAAATTGGGGTTGGACTTAATTGCAACTGGATCAACATCCAAATGAATGGCATAGTGTATTATAGACTCTAGGAAAACTTCGTTAGATGGAAGTATATCATCCCATATAGAACACATGTCTGAGCATTCAGTTGGATCGACAAGGAGGAGAGAAAGCTCTGATTACCCCATTGGATGGATCACTCGGTCAACTCTTAGGAAAAATTCCCAAGAAGGTAAGCATGAAATCAAAGACTTCTTCTCAGTAGCAATTGTACATAAGGGATATAAAGGTTGGTTGATATGACTACACTCAGCTTCAGAAGCCGAATACTTCCAAGGGTTGTTGAATTACGAAGACTTAAATTGACTCGTTATTTGTGGAAGGTGTGGCAACCGTTGAAATTGCATGTACCAAAGATGCATCAACATGCAAATCAAGTGGGGGAAGGTTAAAATTCCCCATTAATAAATGATACATCCCCACACAAATATTTTCACAATTCATCGTGGAATGAGCTACTAAATGAATATTAGATCCATGGTCTTGATTGAACTCGTTACTATTTAAGGCTAGTTAGATAATTGTTACAATATTTCCCTCATGTGGGAACTTGATGACGTGAAAGATCGAAGACACTACTGCCATCATAGCTTGAAAATAATTTATTCCTAGTAATAAATTAAAATCAAGTGGGGAATCAACCACTTCCACATATACTTTGACTACTTTTCCCCCTAGCTCTATAGGAAAAGTCGGGATAATTCCATGAGGTTGGAAAAGATGCCCGTCGAAATATTTCAACATGGTGACAGGAGAAACCACGCCAGGTGTGGTGAACTACTGAAATGTTGACCTTTTTACATGTTTACAATTAAATAACCTAACTTTAATTATCGACCAGGGATAGTACAAAATTCAGAGGTACTTTGCACTGTATGTGCACTGCTAAGAGAATCCTAACCCATAATGATAGAATTTTGGGGATATAAAAGGGGAGTATATGAATCTTTTGTTTTATGAAAACATAATACTATTTTAATGAAAGAATACATCTAGTTGCTGAAAGCATAAATTTGTTTTAAGGGAAACTATGAAATTAGACATCTACTCTACGAAACCATACATCTATTTACTGAAAGCATAAATATTTTTTAAGGGAAACTATTTAATGAGACATCTACTCTACGAAAGCATACATCTATTTACCGAAAGCATATATCTGTTCTAATGAAAGAAAAAAACCTAATATACGAAATTATAAATCTATTTAATGAAATGCTTTGGAAAACTTGACCTAAGAAAAATAACTATTGATGCAAATGGAAATATGCTAATCTATAAATTCCCAAGAGAAATTGATATGAATCAAACCTAAAGTGTAGATATTATACAAACCGTTTAGTGCATAACAATGTTAATCTGTAAAACTGCCTTTACGGAATGCTCCTATAGGACTATAGATGCCATATATCAAAACTACAGACACTGTTGTATAGAGCTATTGATGAAACAATCATTTCCATAAATGAATCCTATTTAGTAAATGATGCTCTGAATAATTCACGATTACTTGTTTGATCATAAATAACGAAATGCATAAATCATAATGTAATCACAACACAGAACTCTTGTTCTACGTAATGAGGGGGGCCTTGTCAAAGCATATTACAGGAGCTAAATTAGAATTATAAACTCACAGATGATGTAAAATGTTTTTTCTTCATTAAGCTGGTATAAAATCCATATCAATCGTAATACAAAAACTTGAGTGTTGTGAAGATGAAGAATGTTTGAGAACAAAAAATAACAAAATGCATAAGATGGCTTCATGCTATGCATGCACCTCTATTTATTACAGAGTTTCAACAAAGTCTCTTCATTGGGAATCACGAGATCAATCTACTTTAGATTTTTCCCTGGAAATCAGGAAAGACTGATAGAGTGACCTCGAGTGCTTCTTCTACTTCTTTATGTTATTAACTAGAACTGACTTGCCAATCTTCATAGTTGTCTTTAAACCTACACTTATTCGCACATAGTGCTCATCCACTTGGTTAGCTTATTTAAAACATGCTAAACACATAAAATATTACTACTTAACCAACTTCATTCCATAGTCAATCAAATCATATCTAGCCTACATAAAGGGGTGATTTTGGCTTAGTTTCTTACTCCCTAATAGTAAAAAGGAATGCACTTGATACCTATATTGTGGCCCCATCATTTCCCCTAAACTTGAAGATGTTACACATCCTTGTATAACCTATCCTGCTATTCAATGGCTTATCTGATGTCCCATGCAACAACCCGAGGTGCTTCCGTCTTCCAGTAGTATCCTTGACTCTGATCTTCTTTGGTCGAAACCATCATTTCTTCTTCTTCATCAATGCTTTCCTTGATTAACAGGGGAAGTAAGAATGGCGGGCTCAACTTCATTCCAATCCATTTGAGCTTATTCATCAGCAAAGATTATTTGTACATTTTTTCCTTGATCAGAGCGGAATCCAACCTATGGGGGGAATGTGGCTCTCTCCTTTTCAAGTCTCCTGAAATTATTTCCCATCTATCCCTTATGACCTCTTGTACTTCTCCAAGGGTGCTCTGTATGATTTTTCTAAAGTTCTCAATGGCCTCCTGTTGCTTCTCCTCAAGGATAGAAATTAATTCCTCATCAGCGGCTATGGTTTTATGATCTTGTATCACTTTCTCTAGATGCATGGATTCTTCTCTCACCCATAATGCATTTAACCATTCCTCTGACTAGTATAGATGATCATCTTGTGATATTTCAATTTCATGGTTCTTCTAGGAGTAGAGTGACCTTAGTTGGAAATCACCAACATATGGCTTTAGTGACCAGTTAGGTGAATGGGGCACGACCAAGTTGTGAAGGAAAAATTCGCATAGATGGTCCTTTTCAAGCTCTATGATATCTAGTGAAGTGTCCACAAAATCTTCTGGGGTGGCTAATTCCAATGGTATATTATTTTTCAATCTATGCAGCTGAAATCAACACCATTTTTCTCTGAGATACATGGTATAAATCCTGGAT
The DNA here is from genome assembly GCA_027924585.1 of Larix kaempferi. Classification (NCBI taxonomy): domain Eukaryota; kingdom Viridiplantae; phylum Streptophyta; class Pinopsida; order Pinales; family Pinaceae; genus Larix; species Larix kaempferi. The sequence goes on from BSBM01000539.1 coordinate 15,033,893, forward strand.
GGGGGTCTATACCCGATGAATTCTTCATAAAGTTTAGCATTGGTGTTCAGGGTAGTTTCCAATTGTAGGATTTGTTGGTCTTTTTGCGCCAACCTCTCTTGATCTTTTCCAGCTCAATTCTACTTATATTGCTTGGTTCTTCCATTCCAAGTGCTTATGTTGGCCAGTATGCTGCATTTGTAAAATTTGAATTTTCTCATGTATGATTAGGGATGTTGTCGATGCCACAACCTGGGTTACAGGGGAATGTGTTGCTATCTTCAGTGCTGCCAATTCTTCCCTAACCCTTGATAATTCAGATAATGCCTCCGATAGACGGGAATCCTCTTTGATCTGTGTCTCTTCTTTTGGTAATGAACTGTATTTGAGTGGTGTTTCTTCTTCTGTTGACAAAAAGGGGTCTCCTTGTTCCATTTCAAAGTCCTCAGAGTCTTGCTGATCTAGGGGTGTTTGTCCTGACTCCTCTTCATCTTTTTCTTCCTCTTTTCTCTCCTTCTCTTCCCTGATATTTTACTCCTTTTTAAGTCTCCTACTTTGTTGCCTGAATTCATATGCTCTAGAAAATTATGCTGGTGGTTTCTGAACAGAGGCGTCCCTGGAATGCTTTATTTTCATCAGGGTTTCAACCACAAATTCATTGTCATCTACTTCTAAGTCAATTTTCGTTTTGACCCCTGATTGAGTGGCCATCTTCTTCACTTTCTACACTGTAATGAGAATTGAGGTCGAAACTGGGGTGCCCTTCATTCTCTGTACATCGTCTGTGGAGATATGTATGAATTCCTCCTAGTAAAGTTTAGGGACCTGGGATGCCAACTCATCCTAGACGATTAACGTAGTTAGCCCATGATGTTCTAGGGCGTCCTCTTTCCCTTGTACCACCTTCCTACCCATCTCCCATTTGGACTGTAATAAGTAAAAAGGGTAAAAAGGGATGTTGATGAAGGAAAATTTAAGGGGCGAATCTTCGCCCATGGGCGAAAATAATGTTGTTTTAATTTTTGATGGGGCGAATTTTATATAGAAATATTTTAAAATAATCAGCCTTAAAATTACATATTTTTTTTTAATATCTAAATGTTTCACCCATCCAAAATGATCAATGGAATTTATGTTAATATATTTTCGCCCTCCAAATTAATCATGGATCCTTATTGGGTAAATAATGGGTTTACCATTGGTGGTTTATGGGCCCATGGTTTTGGGTGTCCCATGGTTTCTTCCCATGGTATTGCATTGATAAATCCTATTTAAGGTTATTTACCATTGGTGGTTTATTGGCCCATGGTTTTGGGTGTCCCATGGTATTTTCCCATGGTATTGCATGTGATAAATCATATTTAAGAACTTGAGGTACTCTATTGTATTTAGAAGATCCATTTTTTTCTTAATATATAGGGTAAATTCCATGGAAAGGTATTGTTTCGATTTCCATGTTAAGAATCTTTATCTATTTTATTATATTATTAAAGATAGTTACCAATCCAATGTTTTACTTTCCATTTGATAAATTACACATTTATTTTATTTAATAAATTCATTTTAGTTCATTAATTTCTCTTAAAACTTCAATTTCAATGAAGTCATATGTCATTACAAGTAAATGAGAGATCATAATATGTAGTGCACAAACCACAATAATTTTTGGAGCATGAAAAAATAATCACCATGATTAGTTTTTCAAGTGTATTGTTTTAATTAAAAATGCTAATGACTCATTCCATTCAATTCTACTTATTAAAATTTTCTTTTTCCATATAGTGTGTTGTTTTATTTTCAATTCAATTCTACTTATTAACATTTTCTTTTTTCACATAGTGTGTTTTTGTATGTTCAATTCATATTTTCTTCAATGATAGATTTGATGACACTAAATAGTTGGTGAATAAGATTTGGTTCATATAAATATTATAATAAAATGGATTTCAATTGATTGTAGATATTTTGTAATAGAAAATAATTTAATTTTTATTTTTTGAATATATGTATTAGAATTAATATTAATATAATGGGTTAGAATATATATTTGATTTATATTTATTATTGTATTTAATATCAATATTCACAATATTTTATAATTCGCCAATATTCTACAAATACTTTATAAATCAATGAAACATTCGCCAAAAAAATAATAATTAAATACACATTTTATTATTGATAAATTAATTAGCCTTTGACTTTTCCTACTTACGAAGAAGATTCACCCAATTATTATACATATAAATTTATGGAGGATTCTTAAAATTATCCGTGATGTTGATGTAATTGTTTGACTTAATATTCCCTCTGTTCCTCAAGAGATCCAGCATTCAGAAATGAAATGTGGGTATGTAGCTAAGTCTCCCAGTACAGGCAATGTACTTCAGGACGACAAAAGCAAATTCGTCCCAAGGCTTTAGCATGGTTTCCATTTTCACCCCATTTTTATCTTCGTCATATTGTTCTCCTTCCGCAAATAAGTTATGATTTTCCTTTATGTTGGCTTCCCTATCATCCTTACCCCAGTGTAAACCTTGAGGTATGCCAGTGTATGCCGCTATTATTTCTTCATTCAGGTGAATACGTAACCCATTTACCCTTGTCACATACTCCTCTTATTTTAAATGCTTTAGGTTCTTAGCAAATTCGAGGGCTACATTCAAGTCATATCCTTTTAAACTAGATATGAAGGGCATCCAACCCCTAGTGCGGAGGATGGTTAGTACCTACGGTTGATCATAAATAGGGGAATGATCCTCCGGATCACTTTTCTTAAACCCAACATTCATTGGCTTAAAATATACTAAATAGATGAACAGGATATGAACATGATGAAGGACCGAATGAACTTACTTGTGTTGTTACTGAGTCGAGAACTAGCTTTTTGTATGAACTCACCCTTGTTTCCTCTTTGTTGTGTCTGCTCTCCCCTAAATTCCGTGTGTTTAAATGAATGTCGTTCGAACTTGTCCACTTGTTTTCATTCCGCCTCTACCTTATTTCTCCATCATTCCTCTTGCGATATTGTTGTTTGACATGGAAATCGCGGGGAGATATGGAACTCGTGCTTAATTATGCATTTCCATGCCCCCTTCTTCGCCAAATTAGATTGTCATTTCCCGATTTTGAATGTGCAATGATTACTTTTCATAGGTCGACGGTCTTATCTTGAGCTGTGTGTCATCTTCTTTCTAAAAATGAGTTTCCCTCAGCTCTGTAATTATACTTTGTGTAGGGGGAATAGATTTGACAGAATATGGAAATAATGAAGTCAGTGGTTAACTTTTGTGATTAGCGTACCTGGAGTGGAGACGTGGAGCTTGCTGATGTGGAAAGTTAGGCATGTGTGGTTCCATAGTTCTTTGAGTCTTGTATGTAGTTTGGTTGTTCGCTTCTGTAGTAGTGAAGTATTTTGTCATAGTGATTTAGTTGGTGTGTTTTCGTTGTTGTGTTGGTAAAGGATATGCTGTCTCGCTTGTTGTTTGGATTCCTCGCTTGATATGTGTTGTTGGCTCGCTTGATGTTTGGATACCTTGCTTGATATTTTGTTGCTGGCTTGCTTGATGTTTGGTTTCCTTGCTTGATATTTTTTTGTTGGCTTGCTTGATGTTTGGTTGCCTCGTTTGATAGTTTGTTGATGGCTTGCTTGATGTTTGGCTGCCTCTTCTTCTTTTCTCTTTTTTTTTTCTTCTTTTTAAAATTTTTGTTTTCTTTATTTTTTATTTTTTTTTCTGGAAGAAGTCCTCAGTTGAAGTGGAGGACATCTAGGTCCTCTATCAACATGAGATACTTCTTATATAGTGTTTGTGTGAAATCCTCTTTAGACTGCAGTTTCATGTACAATTTGATTCTATGTCCATTTACCAGCATTGGAAATTCACTGTCATCTATTGTTTTAATTTTGACAGCTCCATTGTTGAAGATTGTGTCTATGTTGTGTGATTTTAGCCAGCGTGTTGTGAGTTTTCCTTTGAATTTATGGAATCTAGAGTCGTATAATAATGCTCAGTCTCCTTCGTTGAATGTTTTTTTCCTTATGATCTTATCATGCCATTGTTTCCTTTGTTGTTGGATGATCTCAGTGTGAGCTAGAGCTTGTTCGGATATCCACATCATCTTTTTTAGGATCTTGCATGCAATTAGGGTTTGCATGCAAATTCTAGGGTTTGCATGCATCCCAGTCACCAGGTTGATGCCTCCAGCACCTTAGCCACCTTATTCTAGCACCCGGGAGCCACTTATTTCAGATTTTTAGCCCTCCTAGTCTGGAAGGCGCCCACTTCTCACCTACTGCCAGAGAAGGGCACACTTCTTCACCTACCACTGCAGTTCCACTTCAATTACACTTAGTTAGCTCCGATTCTCCCTGATTTGAGGCTAGTTTCACTCCCGACTGACTGTTTCACTTCCGTTGGACCTCTAGATTGACTAGATGACTTGTTCTGACTTCAGTTAGCCTCCCATGCGCCCCCCATTGAGCCTCCTTCCCTTAATCAGTGGTACACACTTCAGTTACACTTGTTACACTCAGTTAGACTCAGATTGACACCTGGATGACTGGTTCTTGTGCATTGATGACCACCACCGATTGATGATGAGGACTCCTAGTTGGAGTCAAGCTACTCCATTCAGTGATTCGAATGACCTTCTTAGTCAATTCGAATTGCTCAGTCATTGTGACTGTATTGTATTGTAATCATTCACCCTTACTGGGATATTGAGCACTGATGCATGTTTTGCACTGTTTTACACCATATTTTCTATATTCATCTGTTGTGATTGATTTACTTGTTCATTAGATCTGCTGTGACTAACTAATTTTACAGAGCTTGTTATTTGTGTTCATCTAGTTGGTTTAATTGGAGAATGCATTCTTTTTCAACCACTGAGAGTTGCATGTTTAGTTGAGCTGCTATTCTTAGTGTCTTGATTTCAAATTCAATGGGAACATAAAATTCTTTCCATATATGAGTTCATATGGAGTAAAAATGGTGGTTGTTTTTCATGTTGTATTGTAATCCCAGACTGCTTCATTCAACCTTTCTGCCCAATCTCTTTTATGTAATTGTATTATCTTTGTTAGAATTTTCTCAAGCTGCTTGTTTCTGACCTCAACTTTCCCATTGGACTGTGGGTGGTAGGATGAAGATTTCCTATGCTTTATTTTGTTTCTTTTGAGGAGATGTTCAATGAGGTTGGAGGTAAACTGTGTTCCTTGATCAGAAACTAGCTCTCTGGGGACTGCAAATCTATGGAACATTTGTTCTGTGAAGAACTTTTCTAGCCTATTTTCATCAACAGTAGCAAGTGGTGTAAATTCTTCCCACTTGGTCAGGTAATATGTGCATACTAAGATGTAGTTATTTTGATTAGATGGTGGATTTAATGGGCCAACGAACTCAAACCCCCATTTTTCAAATGGTTCCAATGATACTTGAAGATGTAGAGGCATTTCATCTCTCTGTGTGGGTTTTCCCATTCTCTGGAAGTCATCACAATGTGATACATATTCTTGAGTGTCTTTATGTAGTGTGGGCTAGTAGTATCCAGTTTGAAGTATTTTATAAGTTGTTATTTTTGTTGCATAATGGCCTCCACAAGGTTCATTGTGAATAGCATGAAGTATATCATGTAATTCCATCTCTTGGATACACCTTCTTAATATTTGATCTGGTCCTTTTTTAAAAAGTAGGCCTTAGATCCGGCTGTAAGTTGCACTCTTCCTTATTATCTTGCATCTTTCCTTGTAGTCATAATGGTCTGGAAACTTTCCAGATACTAGGTAGTTGGAAATGTCAGCAAACCATGGACTTTGCTCTGATATTGCAAAGAGGTGTTCATTAGGGAAAGCATCTTCTACTAGTTCATTGTCCTGCACATGGGTTAGTCTTAATAGAAAATATGCTACCACATTATGCTTGCCTAGTTTGTCTAGGATTGTCAAATCAAATTCTTGTAAGAGAAGTAACCATCTTATAACTCTAGCAGTGGTGTGAGGTTTGTTCATGAGGTACCTTATTGTTGAATGATTGGTGTGTACAAAGACTAGATATCATTTTATGTAGTGCCAAAATTTTTTAATAGCGTGCACAACACCTAAGAATTCCTTCTCACTAACTTTGTAGTTGATCTTTTCTCCTACCAATTTTTTGCTGATATAATAGATGGTGTAGGGTTTCCTTTCTTCTTCTTGTCCTAAGAATGCTCCGATAGCCTTTTTTGAGGCATTTGAGTGGATGTGAAAAGGTAGATTTCAGTTTGGGCCTTGGAGGACTGGAGCGGTAGTGGTTTTCTCTTTGAGGTGATAAAATGCGATCATACATTGCTCAGTCCAATTAAAATATATGTCTTTAGTTAGGAGAGAAAACATGGGGGCTTCCACTCTGCCGAATCCCTCTATAAATCTTATGTAGTATCCTGTCTACCCTAGAAATCTGTGCACATCTCTTTATTTGACAGGTGGGGACAGAGTTTTAATAATAGTTACCTTGGCTTGATCAACTTCAATACCTCTATGGGATATATGGTGCCCCAAAACTATGTCTTCTTGCATTAGCATTCGACATTAATCATTGTTGAGACAGAGACTCATTTCGATGCATTTGTTTAGGACTGCTTCCAAATGATCTAATGCTTTCTGAAAATTTTGTCCATATGGTGTGAAATCATCCATATATACCTCCATCTGTTCATTGATGAAATATGCAAATATACTTAAGATAGCCCTTTGAAAGGTTGCAGGGGCATTGCAGAGTCCAAATGGTAGTACTTTGTATGCATATGTGCCCCATGGGAAGGTAAATGTCGTTTTATCTTGATCAACGGGGTGGATTTGTATTTGATTATATCCACTGAAACTATCCAGGAATGAAAAAAACTTGTTTCCAGCAAGAGTATCCAATACCTGATCAATGAATGGCAGAGGAAAGTGATCCCTTTTGGTTTCCTTATATATCTCTCTGTAGTCCACACATATTCTCCACTTCCCCCCTTTATTTGGGACTATCACTAGAGGTGAGACCCACTTACTATCTGAGATAGGGTAGATGAATCCTGCATCAAGTAGTTTTTGCAGTTCCAGTTTGACTATATATTTTAATGTCAGGTTCATCCTTCTTTGGGGCTATCTTATTGGGACAACGCCTTCCTTGATATAAATATGATGTTTGCAAATATTTGGATGTATCCCTTTCATATCAGTATAGTTCCAAGAAAAATCCTTGTTATTATCTATGAGTACTTTAAGTAAGAGTTGTCCTTGATTTGCTTTCATATTTGCATTGATATTGACAGTCTTTCCAGGAAGAATTTCCACTATTTTTACTGTTGTAGGTTGTTGTTCCACAGAGAATACCTGCTACCACATTATGTCTGTGTTTTTAGGAGTGTTCAATACTTCTTGTTGTTTCCCTGCTACAAAAATTTATTCAAGCATATTATGATTAGGTTAAGCATTTTGAATAAAATTAGATAAATAAGTATCCTCATCTTCAACTTTTAATGTTAGAGCTGTTTTTATGCTGAGGACTGGTTTCATATTTTGATCATCTATATCATCATAACCATCCATCCAATTAGGGATTTCTGCATCAGTAGGTAGTTTGGTTGGGGGATAGATGGTGATCTTCTTTTTAGCTTGTCTACTTGTTATGGTCATGTCTCTAGACTGACACCCTAAATAGGCATCTGTTGTTGATAGCCACGACCTTCCTAGGATGATTGGGTACCCACTAAGTTTTCTCTTGACCTCTATGACGATAAAGTCTGCAGGATACTCCCATGATTCAATGTTGCCAATGATATCCTCTAGTATGTGTTTTTTCCTAACAGTGGAGGTGTCGGCTAGTTGTAAAACTATGGTTCATTAGGGGAGTTTTGAGGTAAACAATGGGCCTCAAAACAAAAAATTTACCATCAAAATTCACTTTATAGGAACCAATAGGATTCAAGATGATGATGTCAACCATAAGGGTAAAATTTGTAAAAAAAATTGGAGGAAAAAAGAAAAAACTACTTTTTCTTCTCATATTTTTCACATATTTCCTTAATGGTTTACCCAAATTTCAAGTTTGGGCACTCGTTGGATGCATAATCTAATTCTTCATCCAAAACATACCCAAACTACATACTTATGAGGCACCCATGACATGAAAAAAAAGTCAATAAAAAAACGTATTTTAATATTAAAATACGTTTTTTTATTGATTTTTTTTTCATGTCATGGGTGCCTCTAAAGTGCCCAAACTTTAAAATTGATAAGAGATATGTCAAAAATATGATAAGAAAAAGTAGTTTTTCTTTTTTCCCTCTAAAATTTAGAACTCTCATTTTATTAATATAACTCTTATTTTATTATTTCCCTTAGAAGGCCCATTTTAGAACTCAAAACGTTTGGAGCATTTTCCAACCACACATCATTTATTTGGGCTCCACAGCCTAATTTTCCACTTATCCAAAGTATTTTGACTCAATCATGTGCTTGCATCATCAGTAGATCATCAATTTTAGTGAACTGGGCCTCTTCCTACATTTGGGGAGTCAACTGGGCCATCAATATCAATTAACTGGTCCTCCTCCATAATTTAGGGAGTGATTTTCATTACTAAAGCGCCCTACTCGGTCCAACTGCCAACATTTATTATTATATTCAGCTAACTGGAGTCAGAAAAGCGCCCTCCTACTCAGTTTGACTTAATCTGGTGTTATTTCACCTAATATTCAGTGAACTCAATTCAGAAATGCGCCCTCCCCTAATTTTGGGAATTTAGTTGAGTTCTGGATTTCGTTAGACTTAGTTTGACAGTTTTAGAGTCTGTTAGAGTCAATTGCATGGTAGTTAAGTGGTTAACTGATGTGTCTAGTGGTTTTAACTGCCAAGTAAGCCACTCTCATGCATTCAATTCGAATGACCTTCCTAGGATTCGAATTGCTTAGCTATTGTAGCCATTGTTACACATTGTAATCATCTTCTGAGTTAATGAGATAATGCATTACTGCTACAAACCTTTTGCACCAGTGTTTCGACACACAATTTGCCGCATGCATCTTGTTGTAGATATTTCTTCTTGTGGATAGGTAGAAACTCTCTTAGATTAAAGTAGACTCGTCTGACTTTAAACTAAGACAAAATGATAACAAATGCTACATTGAATTCCTAGATTCAAACAAATGCTTCAAGATTATACTGCTGAAAGAGATAGAAGAGATTTATTCTGACCTTTGATTTAGTCGCTCATCCTAGCTATTGCTCCAATCCTCAAGTCCTCGCGAATGAACCTGTTGGGATGAATCAAAGTACAAGCACATACAATGTTTCTAGCAACTTGAAATATATGTTAGAATCTAAATCTACAATAGAAACAAATCATGTAATTGAAACAACATCAACACACATAATTTGGGAAACAAGACAAGTTATATTTTTATTGCAAACTTGAAGTTACTTACAACAGTTGCTTGATGTCCAAGCCAACTCCTAGCTCCAAGTGCTTTATCCTCTAGCTATCTCCACAAAGATCTAAGACCATAGGTTTGATATCTCAAAGAGTCCTCTCCTTTGCTCATGGAAGGCTCTTCTCTTATAGTGTGTAGGAGGATTAACCAACAAGAGAGAAGAATGGATCTTAGGAGTGTTTAGTGGATCAGACCCACTAATCAGAGAAGGTGTTAGGATCGAACCATAGGTTTCAATCCCAAAAGAATATCTTGAAAGTTAGGATCCCACAGTCCAAGGAAAAAGGCTAAAAAGAGACTACCGCACCTCTAGGTCTGAGCATAAGGCGGTAGTACCACGCCCAAGACAAGGAGCATAGCGCGGTAGCACAGACTACCGTGCCTCCATAGATGTGCAGGGAGCGGTAGTGGTGAAAGATAAGGTCTCAGTTAGGTTTCCAGATGACATGACAGGTTTGTCTTTAGTGGTCAATCATTACTTTTCTCTTCTGGGCGTTTTAAGCAGGAAGGGTAGTGTCGTCAAATGTTTCTATTGTGAAGACGCGACACTATGAAATATGGAGGTATAACAAATGCCCCCTAAAGTGTGAGGTTAGAAGAGACTGATGGCCGAAATACTTTACAAATACTGTGCGGAGATAGCATCGAGGAGAGCAACAAGGAGCTGAAACAGAAACAAAATGTCAGATATACTACCGAGGCGGGCATTCCCATGCTCGGAAACAATTGACTCAAAGCACGGCTGCCGACCAATACATTGCAGATCCATGAGTACTGAGATGATATAGACTGTAAACAAATCATGGCTACTATGAACAAGCATAGATCCATGAAATAGTAATGACACAGCCACGACCAATACATAAGTGGATTTGTGCGACAATACAAAAGAATTTTCCATCGCAACCTGGACGCAATCAAAGTACAAAAGTGCGTTCAGGGTTTTCTACCTAATCGCAAATGATACGAATCTAGCCATGTGATTACAAGGTGTTGAAGTCAAACATGGTAGAAACCATTTGATTACCGGTCAATGATGTGAACCATTAACAAATGTGAGGGAAATCACCAATGATGATGATGATCCCCAAGGTATCTATAGTACATCTCAACGAAATGCGAATAAAGGAGTTGATGTCGAGCATTCGAGAGATCATTCAAGCAGAGGTTAATGATGAAAACCTACTGTTGAATATGAGGAAACCTGCCATTAAGGCATGCAGGTACCAAGGTACTAGTGGCACGGGGGCTTCACTAGAAGGCAATATAATATCACGTTCATTCATATTGGGGTATTAAATAATCATGAAAACCTAAAAATTATATTGCTTATATATTAAGGGGCAAAGGGTTTTTTTATTTAATGTAACAATACAAAAATACTTTGGGGTCTTTTTTATATGGGCGGGCTGACAAATATCCGCCAAATGGAGATGGCACGATCACGGCTGGATCAAAAATCGGGTTGAGGCAGGGCTCGGGATTACCAGTACGCAGGGAAATCACGTCTTGAGGCATGCTTGAGGCCAGGGGTTTCTTGGTGAAGAGGGTTTCCAGACGATTATAGTCAAGAGATAGTGGTCATTGATAGCCAGTTGTTACCAATAGCACTCAGCCAGTTGTTACCATTATCCTTGGGAGGCTCTAAGCCTCTAGGACCTGTTATAGGCCCTCGATAGGCATTGGGGGCTTGAATACCCAACCACTCGTGCCTATTACAGACCTTGGGAGGTTTAGTTAGCCTCCTAGAGCTTGCTACAGTCCCTAGGGACTTGGATACCTAGCCCACAACAGGATTAGTCAACGATTGGGGAATTGCAACATGCAATCTAAATGTTGTACTATGTGCATTGGCTCTAGTGACATACAAGAAGTGATATCCTATCTCTTCATTAGACCATTAGATGTTGCAAATCATAATGATATGTGGTTGAGTAATTGCATTGTGGGTGAAGTAATGTGCATCCACAATATACATCGAAAGAAGCAAGGTGCATTGTAGAATGCATGTGGGGTAATAAGAGGGGTATCATATCAATATACTAGGTAGAAATATAAAGGGGTATAAAAAATGTTAATGAAAAAATTGATACATACAATATCTACTGAAAATAGGTTTTTTTTTTTAAAATTGGGAAGGCATATTGGGAGGGGGTTAAAAAAAATGATTTTGGAAGGTATTTTCCAATATTTAGTGAAATTAGGGGTATTGTTTCATATGCCACAAACGAACGTGCAATGACAGCGGTTTATTGAGTGAAGCCCCTGTGACTAGTGGTTGACTCCTAAGTTTGATTCCTGGATAGTGATTTGGCGTCGACATGAGTAGACTCGTCGAAGGTGGGCCATAATGATTCCCACATCATCAACATGAAACCAGAACGAAAGATAGTATGGAATGATGAAAGAATAGGACATGTACTGACACAACGGAAGTTTGACACAATGGACGACTCTGAACAATGCAACCCTTTGAACATATAACAGCATGAAGCAGGACCTGGCAGCGGGGATTATTGATAGCAGAGGATAGACACCGAACGAGTAGGCTCGTGGATAGAGAGACGACTCAGGATGATGACCATAACTCAACAAAAATAGATGAATACCCAAAAGGGACAAACGCATGCCATGTTCAAAGGTAACGACTGACAAGCTGTTGATAAAATAAACTCGACTTGTTTCCCATTTTCCCCGACATGATGGACGAGTACCTCTTTGTTGTTTTACGAGATTGAAGAGGATAACAGATGCTCGGTGTAGCTCATCTCATAGATGAGTCCGATCTCATATGTTTTACGAACCTGAGAAAGGAGGGGTTCGTCCTAAAGTGGGTCCTTCGATGTCAAATTTTAACGAGTCCAAGGAAGGAAAACTCGACAGTTTTTCACATTTAGAAAGCCTGAAAAACTTAAAGAAGGCTCCAAAGTGTACTTTTTCGTAAATTTAGTCCCTCGGTCCCGAAAAAGTGTAAAACGATTCCCGAGAGAACTCTCCTAGTCAAAAGTTGATTGAGGTATACCTTTCTTGTAAATAGTCTAAACGGGCCGAAAAAGGGGTAACCTATCACCGAATAGACGACCTTTCAAATACTTTTACAAGTGTGAAAGAGACAAGGTCACTTGGAAATATTTTCGAAACGAGGGAGTCTGAAAAGAGCTTAAAGAGAAATCCAAGGTTCTTTTTCATAATTTTTTAATCATTTCAGCCCTAAAAAAGAATAAAATAATAGTGAAACGATACTTTCCTCATCGTTTTGCGAGCATGAGTAAAGTTGACTAAGCTCGACACCGTTTTCTTGAGTTTTGACAAGCACGACATGGGTGTGAAAAGCAATTGGAATCTTTTTCAAGTTTTAATATAGAGCACGAAAAAGATAAAGTAGGCTCTAAATGAAGGTCAAATAAATAGATAAACGCCAGTGTGAACATCTCAAGGAGACCCTGTCAAAAATGGCTCATGGAACCAGATATTAGCAATGTGAAATGAGTTTTAACCTAACAGGATAAAATAATGAGTAAAAATCAAATGTGAAAATTATATAAACAAGGAGTAAATATGGAAAGTTACCATTTCACTTTGTTCATTTGTTCAAAGAGGAAATTTCATCCATTGGAGGGCAAAACTTCAAGAGTCCATATCTGGAGATCCGGAGCACCGTTTCAACATCCGTCTGCACCAGGTAAGAGATTTCAAGCTCCTTTTTCAATTCATAGGTTAAACATTTGATTTCAGTAGGAAAAAAATCAATTTTTAGGGAAGCCCCAAGGGGATCTTTTTTCCCTTGCGACTACCGCGGGGTCACTGAATCAGGAAGCGCGGTACTGCACGACACTGCCGCGCTATGGGGTTAAACAAGGGCGCGGTAGTGTAGACTACCGTGTAGTTAAGTGTCTCCCAGGCACGGTAGTGGTGAAGATTAAGAGAGAAAAATAGATTTTTTCTCAATTTTTTGACTGAGATCAGGTTATCAATTCACTAATGAATGTTTCTTGGGACATTTTGCAGGTGTTTGCATATTGTTTGGGGAAAAATGGTTAGCTGGAAAGAAAGGGAGCATGAAGAGGATGATTTACTAGCTGAAAATGACCAAGAGACTTTAAATGCATTGCGGGAATGTGGGTTATTGAAATTTTTCAAAACCAAAGGTATCCGCAAGCAAGCAAAACTTCTCACCCATATTATACAAATGTGGGACCCTGAGATTCAAGCCTTTCGAGTTGGGGTGCATACGCTTGAGATTGAGCTCGAGGACATTTATTTTCTCACGGGTCTCTCAAAGAGAGGGGCTCGGGTGAACTTGACAGGGTTCATGGCCTCGGAAGAAAGCACTGATGCCTTGATTGCTCGCTACTGTCATCAGGGTTCCGGGAAGAAAAGTGGCAAAGTGGTCATCAAGGATGTTGTGGAACTTCCTTTGAAAACTATGTTGTTTACCATTACACGTGTAGCAGGTAGTACGAGTCCTCATCAGGCATCCTGTACGCAAATAAATCTTGCCGTGGACTATATGGCACCAACACTGTTCAACTGGTGCGAAGCGATGTTATCCAATCTCAAGGATGCCGTGACCAAGTGTAGAAACGGAGAGAACCACCAATTTGGGTATGGGAGCATTTTGGTCACCTTCTTCTTGGAGAGGGTGCCACTGTTGTGTCCACAGGTGACCATGCCCACTCGTCCACCCATTGAGCCACAGATGGGTCGATGGAGTGAGTATGCAGGACGGCTTGGGGGGCCACAGCGTTTAGATTTTGGTGAGGACTTCTTTTCATGGCTCGAGGAGCAGATAGTGATGATCGAGGACTGCCCTTATGCAGGGGTGGACTTCCGCGAGGATATAGACTTGGCACTGCCTGAGGATGAGGATTGGGATAACTCAGGTATGACCTTCATTAATGTACTTTTTAATTTTTTTGAATATATGATTTTTTATTTGTTTTTTAGAATGTGTGAAAAAGATTTAATATATGTATATGTGCATGTCGCAGATCGTGGACCACAGAGACCTACATGCTACTTGCCATTACACTGATGCAGTATCGAGCACCAAGTTGTTTCAGAGGGGGAAGAAGAAGAGGAAGAAGAAGCAGGAGGGGTTCAAGACATAGAATGGAATCTACAAGGTTTAACCCACGGGGTTCCAACTATGAGGATGGATGATGTTCTCTGCATCTTCAGTGGCATACCGTAGGTGTTCCTAGACGTATTGGTCTCCTCCTCCGTAGGGTGGCTAGAGCTATAGTTTTCTACCATCAGCAGTGCGAGGAATCTGAGGAGGATCGTGATAGATCTCCTAGATCTCCCTAGATAGTAGTATTTTACTTTTTGTGGCATGTACACGATATGTAGGCTTGAGAGCCAAATTTTTGTATGGAATTGGATCCCAAATTTTGTCTTTTGAACACAAACTTTATGTATTTGAGAAAAACATTTTCATATGCAGTGATATATATACATGGACCTACTTTTATGATCTACTTATTTACAATGACTTGTATGTTTATTTCATGATGTATTTTTTATGTATGGGCTAGATGCCAATCCAAAATGTAGTTAGCTAATGAATCAACTACATAATTGAATTCCCTTGGAATGTATTGATATGAAATATAATTAAAAGATCATTCCAAGAGGCGTACGCTTCGAAATAAGTGAAGTAAGATAGGATTGCGGACTGTGTAGATATGATTCAAATGGGAAACCATGAGTTGGGAGTCTAGAAAGACCGATAGGGAGTCAATTCCAAGGGAAGAAACCTCTGTCAAGAGTCCAATGACTACATAGTACTCTGCAATATTGTTGGTTGCGGGACCCAAGCAAGTGGCTCCTAAAGATAAAATCTCGCCAGTGGGTGAATAAATTACCCATGCTGCGGAAGTGAGGTTCCGGGTGTGTCAGCTCGCATCGTCGGCGAATCCGTAATAGGCGGACATCTGCGCATAAAAGCACAAGTCAAGTTAAGTATGGATACATGAGATCCGTGTGTGCATACAAAAAGATAAAATGAAAACAAACTAGGTACATTATGTACAAAAAGTGTCTCGCGCAGGATGAACCTACGCATAGAAGCGTTTTAGGTATAGCCCGTTGCGGGGTCGTGCCAACGGTGTGCCATCACAGTCGACAAGTTCATAGGCTCCTTTCTCCAAAACACGTTTTACAACAAAGGGGATGTACCACATAGACTCTAGCTTTCCTTTTCCAAGTTTATCATGCATCTGGTCGTATGTGAGTACGAGGTCACCTTCGTTCAAAACCCGAGGTTGAACGGATTTGTCATACTGTGCTTTGACACGTTTTTTATGGGCTTCATTGGCTAAAGCAGCGTCTCGACGAGTTTCATCTAGATTGGCTAGGTATAGAAACTGTTCTTCTTCGGAAGTGGTATTGGGAAGTAGCTTTATGGCTATCTTAAGTGATGGGATTTCACATTCAATTGGTAAGATGGCTTCCAGGCCACACACCAGTTGGAATGGTGTGAATCCGGTAGCACTTTTCACTGAGGTTCGGTATGTCCATAATGCCGAAAAAAGAGCTGAGTGCCAATTGGACTTATGAGTACCCACAATGTGCTAAATCATACATTTCAGAACTTTGTTAATGGCTTCGACTTGGCCATTATCCTGTGGGTAGTACGGGGTTGAGTTTTCATGACGAAAACCCAACTTGGTGCTCAATTCTTCAATCATATGGTTCCTGAAGTGGGAACCATGATCGGTCACGATGGATTGTGGGACTCCAAACCTAGCTATGATGTGGTTGAATATGAACTGTGCTGCTGTTTTACTGTCTTCAGCATAAGTAGGCATCGCTTCAGCCCATTTTGTGAAATAGTCAACAGCTACTATGACATAGCTATGCCCCCCGGCTGAAGTGGGCTTACAATGCATGAAATCTATACCTCATTTGGAAAAGGGGCCGACAGCAATAACAGGATGAAGTGGAGCAGGATGCGAGCGTGTCTTACTATGAAAGAATTGACAGGGTGGACATTTCTTAACTGTTTCAATGCAGTCTTTGAAAATCGAGGGCCAGAAATATCCCGCTCGTAGTATCTTCTGGGCTGTAGCCATCCCAGAGAGATGACCACCACATGCTACAGTGTGGCAGTCATTAAGAACGTGTTCGGCCTCATCTAAAGTCAAACAACGTCGAAGAATGGTATCGACACCATGACGGTAAAGGGTATCGTTGATTATAAGGTAGTACTTAGCATGATGTCGGATATGTCGACGTTCATCACGGTTGAGATCGGGGCAAAAACGTTGGGTTTGGAGATATAGTAGAATATCCCTGTACCATGGGTTGGACATGTTGATGAGGAACAACGATTCATCGGGAAGAGAATCGATGGGCTCAGGTTGCTCAGTAGCACGGGGTAGATTACAAATCAACTCGGCAAAGACCAAAGATTTCTTGGATTTGGCTTTGGCAAATTCCAAGTCAAACTCTTGTAAGATGATAATCCAACGAGAATATTTGCCCCCAAGTACTTGACGTGTGAGGATATAGTACATTCGATTGAAATTCGCTATGATAGTGGTCTGGCAGAGCAGAATGTAATGACGAAACCTCTGGACAACAAAGACTGTTGCCAGATCCAGTTTTTCAACATGTGAGTATCGAGTTTCGGAGTCAAGAAGACTCTTGCTAAGATAGTATACCACATGTTCTATGCCGTTGGTATCTTCTTGGACTAACACCATACTGATGGTGGAAATCGAAGCTGCGAGATAAAGAATGTAATCCCGTGTGTAGTTGGGGGGTTGAATCATAGGATCCTTAGTTAAGGCCGCCTTTAGATGATTAAAGAATCATTGGGCTTCGTCGTCCCACAAGAAGGGGGTGTTCTTATTTGGAAGCCTCATGTAGCCTTTTGTTATCTCGACGAAATTGAAAATAAAACGACATAGAAAGTTTGCTTGCCCTTGCAAACTTTGAAGTTTGGTATGTTCGTGGGGGAAGGCAGGGCTAGAATGGCCTCTACCTTCGCAGGGTCCAATCGTATACCTCTTTTGGAGATTATGAATCCCAAAAGTTTTTCGGCTTCAACACAAAAGATGCATTTGTGCTGATTCAAACAAATATTGTAGTGATGACACCTTGCAAAAACGATGCCTAAGTGATAAGGATGATCTTCCCTGGTCTGAAAATGAGCGGGAAGGTCATCAAGATACGGTTCTGCAATATGTTTGATATCGTGAAATGCATACGACATCGCCCTTTGGAAAGTTGCCCCGGCATTTTTCAGGCCGAAAGGTAGCTTTCGATATGTAAAGATTCCCCATGGGCAGATAAAGGTTGTTTTATGTTGGTCCGCTGGGAGTATCTTGATCTGATTATAGCCGGAAAATCCATCCATGAATGAAAAGATGACACACTCGGCGCAGTTATTGATGATCTGGTTGATGAACGGAGTTGGGTACTTGTCCTTTGGACAAGCTTTGTTCAAGTCACAGTAATCGACATAGACTCTAATCGTACCCTGTTTCTTGGCTACAGGAACGATATTAGATACCCATTCTGTTAGTGGGACAGGATAGATAAAACTAGCACGCAAAATTTTTTCAACTTCTGCTTCCTTACGGGGGTGGACAGGTCGGAGTTTCTGCCGAATGGGTTGGGCACTAGGAAAGGTTGGAATCTCATGGACCACGATAGAAGGGTCTATTCCTAGCATCTCTTCATAACTCCAAGCAAAAACATCGCGGAAAGTTTTAAAGTAGGCAGTGTAGAACTCCATTTCGATGGGAGTGCATGTCTTGCCAATATGAATGTTTTCCACAACACCAGGCTTCACTGAAATGTCAATGGGAGTGGTTTCCATAAGGTTGGCCAAGTTTCCTTCGGAAAATACTTCATCGAGCGAAGTGGGAAACTTGATTTGAACCATTCCAAGTGAAGTGTTGGATTTTGTATCGGGCTCAATCGTCTGGATGGTGGGGAAAGAAGATCGATGATGGAAATTCCCCCATGGTGGTTCATCACCACACATAACCTCCATAATTGATTCGTTAATGGGAAAAATCAATGTGAGAGGATTGATAAGTGGTGGGGATGAATGGGTCTGGGATGAGAGCTGTGCCACTATGTGATGGGTAGTAGGATCGACCCAATCGATGGCTGACTGGATCGCTTCATATGCTGAGAGGTTCCCATTTAATGGCATGGATTTGCCATAGTTTTCAATCTCAGTAGGACTCGGTATTACCCAAAAATCATTGAAGGGGGTGATGCTCGATGATATCATGTTGACTGGCTGTACGGGGGACGCCAACTCTGGGAAAACTCCAATCAGGGAGGAATCCTTCATAAGACCAATGCTAACATCCTGGAAACGGTACCGAGGTTGATCCAATAACGGGACAGTGTTGGTGGAGTTCGAATGAGAGTCTGGGATACAATAATCTAGCTGATCTATGGTGACAATCTTCCCTTCATGAGGAAATTGTACGATTCGAAAGATAGTAGATGCTATGGCGGTCATGGCGTAAAACTAGTTCCGACCGAGTAGAAGATTATAATCTAATGGTGCATCCACAACTTCGATGTGCACAGATACTGTTTTTCCCCCCAGTTCAACACCGATCGTGGGAATGAGTCCGTAGGGTTGAAAACCGTGTCCGTCAAATGCTCTGAGAGTAGTGGGAGAAGTCGTGACTTCGGGTGAGCCTAAGGCTCTCCAACAATTCAAAGACATAATCGACGTGGAAGCACCCTCATCTAAGATAGTGCGATGGATGCTATTTCCACGGATCTTTGTATGAACTTGGAAGGCTAACTGATGGGAAAGCTGAGGTTTGACATACTCCAAGTTAAACATGATGGTGTTTGAAGTATCCGGGTCTATTGCCCCCATTGCTGAAAGTAAGGTTCTACGCTGCGTAGGGAAGTGTTGGAGAACCTCAAGGGTTGACATCGCGCAAGGTGCTTGAGCTAAATCCTCAACAATGTTATAATTTTTGGCAGCTCACGCATTGGGATTAAATGTCACCTTTCATATGGTGCCCTTAGGTGGGTGTAGCACTGTGTCTGTAAGCGGTCTCTCGATGTGGAGATGCTCGTTAGGGGGGGGTGTGAGAGAAGGATCTTCAACAGGAGACTTGCCTTTGGCTGTCTCTGGCTGTTTGTTTGAACTTGGGGGGTTTTCGTACGTCTTTGAACGAGTGGTTATGTGAATCTCTTCATTACTTGTCATCAGGATTTCGTGGTTTGTGGACATGTCTCCGTGAGGTGGGTTATTCGGGTTGCCCCCTTGTGGGGATTCTTGGGCAACCATTTGTTGTTTCTGTTGAGAAAAAGGGTCGGTTAACACTGCTGGACGAGAGAATCCTTTAACGAATTTGTTGACTTCATCCTTGTAGGGACAGTCACGTGTCTAGTGATCGTCTTGACAAATGAGGCAGGGGAACTTAGCTTTCTGGCGTGGTTTAGGGTCATTGTGAGTGGGTTGAGGTTTGGGGTTCTCCTGCTGGTTAGAAGTCTTCTTGGATTTTCCGCGATTGTTCTTCTTCTTTCCTCCAGATGGTTGTGACGTAGATTGGACTGCGTTCACTTCATAGGAGACAGCAGGATAAGTAGAAGCTTTTGGAGCAGCCTGAGGTGGAGCGGGGGAAGCAGGAGCTTGTTTCCCCATCGATTTAATGGTAGGCTGGGCCTTGATTGAACCGACAATACCATCGATAAGGGGTTTAGTGGCAGGCTTAGTTGGATCAGTAGTGATGCGGGTGGCATGGGGAAGAAGTTCATGTAAAGTGTCGGATTGGGTATATACCAAATCCATGTACTGGGAAGCCGATATGGCTTGTTCCTCCGTGACCGGTCCACACATAGCAATATCCTTGGCTATGGGAGGCAAGAAAGACTTTGTGAACCAATCAGTGAGTAACTGGTCCGGAATGGGTGCCTTGATTAACGTACGGCGTCGACGCCATTCGTGGATATGATCCAAGATGTGCGTAGAAGTGGTTTGACATAACGAGGTTAACAGTTCTGTTCCAGTATCGTACTGGATGGGGAGCTAGAAATGGGTCAAAAAATGCATGGCCAAGGTATTAAAATAATGAAAGGAGTGTTGTGGCAGTTCGATGTACCATTTTGCTACCGTGTCGGTAAGCGTGCGCTGGAAGAGCCGTAGTCGAATGGAATCGTCCATCAATGAGTTGGATGAACACCAAAGATGGAAGGTCATCACGTGGTTCTTAGGGTATTCCCCGGGCTTGGCATTGAACTTAGGAATGTCCGATGGAGGTTTGGCTGGGATAGGTGGCCAGTGAGGTTCATGCCATATAGGATCATTGATGAGCCTCGAAAAATCAGGTAAATCTAGCATGTCCAAGAAAGGAAGTTGACGGTTGGGTTGCGGGCATGAGTAATAATTGTATGGTACAAGGATGTCAGAGGGGCCTTGCACAACATATTGCTTCGTGTTGTACTCACACATGTTTCCCACAGGGTACTGCTGGAAATTCTGGGGGTAGTAGGCCATCTGGTTAACCGGTTGTGTGTTGGAAGTCATTGGCTAACTGGGAATCACAATGGTGACCGATTGTTGGACATTCTGCTAAGTGGGGATGGTGGGTATTGTACCCTGGGGTTGCTATGTCCCAGGAATGTTTGCTGCTCCTGGTTGGGGAATGGTTCCCTGGGGTTCTTGGGTCCCAGGAATGTTACCACTACTTTGAGTAGGTGGAGGATTTCCCATACCAAGGTTAGGGGGTGGCTGCAAGAATGGTGTCCATGGAATATGGGTTCCACCCTGATGAAGAGGTGGAGGTTGAAGAGATCGGTTCCATGGAGTTGTTGCAGCCGAAGGGTAAGGGAAACCGGAATTCAAGTTGGGGGGAATTTGAGATTGCCCCCCCGCTGGGTTCCAGTTTCGAAATAATGAGTACCCCTCGCTCTGTGGGATTTGAGATCCCTAAGAAGGAAGCATGCCTGACGAGGGATGTTGAAGGTGAGGACCGTTTGGAATACCGGTGTAAGGTTGTCCATTGCCAGGTGTGTTATACATACCGAACTAAGCAGATGCTGCTGATTGGGAGGGTTTTTGAATGGTGCTAGTGGGGGCGTTAACGAGTGGGAATCCTCCAAGTGAAGGGCCTTGTTGAGCCAGTGGGACAAATGGAGGTGTTGGTTGAATCGTTCCGCTTTGAGTGGTACCGAGGGGTTTCCCTCCAGCAGGTGGATTGGATGGTCCTATGGGAGGGGGTTGGTGACTAGGAGCGGGGTTCCCAACAAAGGGTTGTCCTCCTGTATGCTGGGTTGATGGCCTGTTAGGAGGGGGTTGGTTGTTGGGATTAGTGGTTCCAATAGTCGATTGTCCACCTCCTGAAATGGTGTAGATAGTGGCCGAAGGCGAACCTCCGGTCAGTATGGATGATCCAACGGTATGACTTGATGTTCTTTCGACACTAGAAAGGTGAGATAGTGTCGATTGGCCAACAACGCCAAAGGTGCCGATTTGTGGAGGGGGTCTTCCATATGTGACAAGCGGGGACAGAGAAAATACTGGGTTATCCCTCATAGAATGTGTTCCAAACATACTTGACGGTAGTAAATGTGGGGAATTTAACCGAGGGGTGTCGGAAGTTTCGTCCATAGCGTCTTGAACAATAGGAGGACCATCGAGGACTGGGTCTGGGTTTTTATCCTGGAAAGGGTTTTTTGGGTCCGAAGGGAAATGAGGTATAGTGATATTCGAA
Source organism: Larix kaempferi (assembly GCA_027924585.1). NCBI lineage: Eukaryota > Viridiplantae > Streptophyta > Pinopsida > Pinales > Pinaceae > Larix > Larix kaempferi. The sequence continues at coordinate 15,056,035 of BSBM01000539.1, forward strand.
GGTCTAGAACCATCTGCATACGAGTGATGAAACTCTGTGCTAGACGGAATGTTGGGAGCCTGATAGTCGGGAGGATGGGTAGCAGGGGGATATCTAGAAGCCGTCGAGAGCATTTGCTCTATATCACGTTTAAACTGTGTCGATGCTAAAGGGGAGTTAGCTAGACTAACCATACTATATTGGATCGAGGCCATGATCTCGTGTCCTGAAGGGATATTGGGGAGGGATACCGTATGAGGTATGTTGCTGGAAGAATCGGTTTCCTGTGGATGAACACTGGATGGCACCGTGATATTAGGCGGAGGTTCCGCCTGAGAAGCGAGAAAGCCATAGTCAGGTTCAAAAGGTGTATCAGGAAGTTGGGTTTCTTCGATAACTTCGACGTATCCGCCTGGGACTGTAATCAATTCGGATATATCTTGGTCGGATCCTTCGGTGGTGCCAACAGATCCTTCCGAAACATCGTAGAAAGTATATGGTGGAAGGGTAGTGCTGACATCGGGGAGGATGATGGCCTCCGGTCTAGTATCTTGGGTAGTGCTATTTTCAGCTGCTTTAGTGTTATCCACTGTGACAGGTAAATATGGAATAACAGTGGGTGAAGTGACAGTCGAAATCTCAGGTGTGTGACTGGTTGCAGAAACTGCAAAGGGTTATGAGACCATACTGTGAGTAATAGTTACAGGCGGCACTGAAGATGTAGTGCGGATTGGCGATGGAACGTTCCCTCGGTCGGCACAGCGTCCGGGAGGGGCGGGAATACGTGATGTAGGTGGACCAGAGGTCCATGGTGGTGGTGGTGGGATTCGTCCCTGTACTCTTCGTGATCTCCGTGGTTCAGACATACTGGTAGGAATACAAAATCCGGGGGCAGTCTCGTAAAAAAGAACTCAAAAACCCTAATGCAGCCGAGTGTGCAAAAGGGGAGCTAGAAAAAGCAAGGTTCTCAGGCCAGAAAGCAAGCTCTAAAAACTATACTGAGACTGGTGTCGCAGTAAGCGAGCTAAGAATAACAATGGCCAGAATGCCAACAAGCAATCACTAAAAGAAAAAAATGACCCTCTATGAAGATGAAATGACAAGCAAACTTCCTAACTAAGAGCTGGAGACCTCAACAAGTTGTATCCTTCGCAAGGTGATGAAATCTAAGTCAAACAATACAACGTGAGAGACCAATAAGAGAATGATGTCCCTCTACCAAAAGGGATCCTGGGTAAAAGAGCCCTAGTAGAAAATTCACTAAGCTACCTCGTTCATGACACGTTGGAAAAGGTTTTCAGCACTTCTGCCTTATCACCCTTGTATCACCAGTATGGTGGCTGGAGAATACAAGGAAGGCAATGATCGATGTTGCCTTAGGACTAAGTGGAGTGCGACATTGCACAGAGTCCGTCCGGTTCTCGATCTCGCGGCGGTTTAACCCCTGAAACAATAGGAGGCCCCTCCACAAACTGGTGTATGATCGTGTCAACAAATACTAGAGGATTTTGGTACCCTAGAGGACAACAACTATGTCTCAGATGATAATGACAAGGGGGAATTATTTGGATGCCTATCCCCGGTGTCCTACCTAACTAACAAATTCTTTTTCTCCTCAAACGAGGTTATGGTGTGTTTAGTTAGGGGGTGTAAATTTTAGTGGTTGTATTACTCAATTGGGTAAATGGACGTGAAACTTGGTGATGTTGTGACGACCCAAACCATGCAAATGAGAATGAATCGAAATGAACCTTTTATTCGATGAAATCTAGCTATAGAAAAGAGAGAGTTCTTCGATCACCATGCATGAAATCTTTAAAAAAATGAAAAACCACATCAAAAACAAACTTTTGTTTTCTTTTTCTGAGTAAACCAAACTGAAATAAACACTTCTTTCAAATTTCACTGATCTACAACTATAATGCTTGAAAACGAGAATTTATGTGGCAAATTTGAATGGTTCACTTCCTAGTGCACAACAATATAACTAGATCGTTTCAACCAAAGCAACACAAATGTTCTCAAATGACAATTTCCAATATGGATTTTAATAACGATAATGGAAAAGATAATATTTATAAGAACAATGTGATTTAAAAATTACATAATCCAGTGAAAGAGGATAGTAATAACAACTTGGTTATGATGAAAGGATCAAGCCAATGCAATCAAAGTGAAGGGGTGACCAAGTATGAAAATAATGTCACTAAATAAAAAATAATCAAGCTCACACCAAGAGATAAACAAACCACAAATAACTGTGCAAGGGACAGGATGCTAGTGAGCAATAGGAAAAACCAATTTGAGGGAGAGAAGGTCAGGGATGATCTATGAAAACCAAAAAAGGAGAAAAAAAAACCAAAAAAATGCAGACACTACCGCGTGGTCTCTACAAGCTAATACGCGGTACTGGTAGACTACCGCGCTGTAAGGAGTGCACGGGGCGTGGTACTACCGCTTTGGAGGGAGTTATAGGGACGCGGTACTGCTACAAAGGGTGCAAAAAAGTGCAATGTTTGAGAAAAAAATTGAATTTTCTAGGGGTGCTGCAGGCCCAGGGTATTCACTGATCACAGAGGGAGAAAAGATGTAGAGAGGAGGGGTGAATAGAGGTCAAAGAGACCAAAATCCAGTACTGGTTTGAAAAGAAATACAAATCACAATCAAGAATGGCTGAAAGTGAAATGAATCAATCAAATGGGGTTCAAACTAGTGGAGTCACCAGTTTTTGTTGTAGATATTTCTCCCTACGGATAGGTAGAAACTCTCTTAGGTTGAAGTAGACTTGACTGGCTTTAAACTAAGAAAAAAAGATAACAAATGCTACCTTGAATTCCTAGATTCAAACAAATGCTTCAAGATTATATTGTTGGAAGAGATAGAAGAGATTTAATCTGACCTTTAATTTAGTCGCTCGTCCTAGTTATTGCTCCAACCCTCAAGTCCTCGCGAATGAACCTACTGAGATGAATCAAAGTATAAGCACATACAATCTTTCTAGAAACTTGAAATATATGTTAGAATCTAAATCTACAATAGAAACAAATCATGTAATTGAAACAACATCAACACACATAATTTGGGAAACAAGACAAGTTATATTTTTATTGCAAACTTGAAGTTACTTACAATAGTTGCTTGATGTCCAAGTCAACTCCCAGCTCCAGATGACATGACAAGTTTGTCTTTAGTGGTCAATCATTACTTTTCTCTTCTGGGTGTTTTAAGCAGCAGGGGAAGTGTCATCAAATGTTTTTATTATGAAGATGCGACACTGTGAAATATGGAGGTATAACACATCTCTAGTAATTGCTGTGCTTGTTTCATAGATCTGTTGTGCTTGAATTTACATGGTATCAAAGCCATGGAAGGACAAGGAAACTCTTCTATAGAGTTTTCTTATGAAGATTGAGCAATTTTGCTCAAAAATATTCCAACACTGCACCAGAAGCTGAAATTTTTCCACATAAATCTTGGATAATGTGCATCTGACTTGTCAAGCTCCTTTGGTAGGCTATGTCGGGTGTGATGCAGCTTGAAAAGTGCAGGTTTTCGACCTAAATATTGTTTGTTTGTTTTTTTACTGCAGGTTTCTCACATCCTCCTATTGCTTTCGCTATAGAAGAGATGGACCCTTCTTCACAGACTATCCTTACTCTTTTCAACTATCATCAGTGGAAGGATGATATAGAGATAGTGATGCACTCCAAAGGACTCTACATAGTTACTATGGGCACAAAACTAGATCCTAAAGTAGCCATAGAGAAATCCAAATATTTCAATAAGCTTGATGAAGCTTATGGTTTCTTATGTCTCAATATTTCAAAATATCTTCTTTTCCATCTCAGAGGATTGAATACTCCAAAAGAAGTATGGGAACAACTTTCCAAACTCTTCGGCATGTAGGATGAGATGAGGGCTTATTAGTTGGAGAATGAACTGATTTTCCTAAATCATGAGAATTTTGAAACCATCAATGAGTTTTTCACCAAGTTCAAGCATTTGGTGCTTCAGTTGAAGCAATGTGGTGTTGAGAAGAAAGATGAATACTTGATTCTTTCAATCCTTTCGAAACTAGGAGCAGGTTATTCAGTGTTTTTCTCTACTTTCCATTCAGGAAAACTCACCATTATGAATTGGAAGATGCCTACCTTGAATGCATTCATTGAGTCCTTAAAAGAAGAGCATGACAAGCTTGTTCATATGGGGTCCATGAAAACCTCCAAAGATCAAGCCCTATTTGTTGGAGGATCCAAAGCTACGAATGCTAAAGGAAATCAAAAGAAAGAGAATACCAAGTTTGATCATCCCAAGCAGAAGGAGAAGATCAAGTAGTCAAATGAGCCCTCAGGTTCAAGAAAAGGAAAGCAAAAGGGAAAGGAGAAGACAAAGTGTTCTTACTGTGGTAGAGGATTTAATCCTGAAATCTCATGCATGAAGAAAACTATTGATCAGATGGCCCTTCTCTTGGAGAAAAACAACATACTCTTCCAGATGGCCCAAGGAAGAAGGACAATAATGATCATGCAGAAAGAGGTCATGCACTCATGGAAAGTGTTTCGAATTCTACAACTCTTCTCATAGATTCAGGAGCTTTGAATCACATGGTTGAAAGCAAATACTCTTTCTCATCATTGGAATCCGACAGCTGCATCTCCATCCACATGGGATGTGACTCACAAATTTCATTGAAATGAAAATGTACTATTCATAATTTAGAACATGGCAGTTTTCAAAATGTTCTCTATGTTCCTTCTCTAGCTTCGAACTTGCTTTTTGCGTATCAGATGACACATACTTGTTTTCCCAAGAAGGTTGTATTCATCCCTAATGATGTTGATTTTTTTTATATTAGCACCGGAAAACTCATTGCAAGGCAAATCATGTTGCCAAAACCTATGAGTTTTCCCACTTTTTTCCATATTCAAAGCCAAGTGCTCTTCTGACCCATGGAAATGAGGTTATCCAGATATGGAATGAGAGGTTTGGACACCTAAATTATAAATATTTGTAGCCGATACAAAATAATTCCATGGTTGAAAGCCTTCCGAACATCAAATCCTCAAATGGGATATGCAAGGGTTGCATCATTGGGAAGCATCCTGAGCACAAGTTCGATCGAGGAAAAGCTAGCAGAGCTTCTTGTATTTTGGGGCCGATTCATAGTGATATCTTTGGTCCTTTACCAAATCCATCCATGAATTGCTCAAGGTATTTTCTGAAATTCATTGATGACTTCTCTAGATTCACATGGGTCTACTTTCTTAAGAACAAACTAGAAGTGCTTGAAAGGTTCAAGAATTTCAAGGATTCTATTGAGACTACCACTGGGAGAAAGTTCAAAGATCTTGGATCTGATAATGGTGGAGAATATATCAAATCATATCTACTACAACTTTTTGCAGAAAATTGAATCCAAATCCAGCACACAGTCCCCTACACACCTCAGCAGAATGGTGTAGCGGAGAGGAAAAACCGAGCATTGAAAGAGATGGATACTCGTATGCTAGAGTAGAAAGGTTTGGCTTAAAATATTTTTGATGAGACCATCAATTTTTCTCAATACATTCACAATAGATTTCCACACTCATCCTTCAAAGGTACTTCACCTTTCGAAGACTACACTGGTCAGAAGCCTGATGTGTCCAATCTCAGGGTTTTTGGCTCCACTGCATGGGCTAGAATTCCGATTGAGAAGAGAAGATATTTGGAACCACAAAGTACTGAGTGAATCTTCATTGGATATGCTGAAAAATACAAAGGATAAAAACTCATGGATATTATATCCAAAATAATATTCATCGAGAGAAGTGTCCAATTTGAAGAACCGCTTCATGATCTACAACTAGTGGAGGACGAAACTGCCAAATTGCTTCCTCTTTCGGAAGAAGATTCGGGAGATGATACTGAAATTTTATGTTATGATATTTATGATATTATGTCTGATATTAATGAAAATGAATAATCAGGTTTGGATTCAAATCCAAATGATCCCCCTCGGTTTCCAAAGTGGGCATAAAAGACTCTCACATCTGTCGGTTCTAACATTGGAAATCCTGCTGATCCAAGAAGAACCCAAGAAGACTTTCAAAGAGTAGGTATGGATCTTTCATATGATAATCCATTTCTATACGAAAAGTGTTTTTTGATGGTTGGGTTAGATCCCAAATCATACTACCATGCCCACCGAGATTCTATATGTAAAACCACCATGGATGAAGAGTACAATTTAAAAACTAAATCCCCTAACTCCTAAGTCCCTTGACCCCTAACACCTTAACCCCTTTACTTGTTTTCCTGTAATGCCTCAACCACTAAACACTAACCCTAAGTTTAAGCCCCATAACCTCTTATCTCCTTATCCCTCCAACCCCACAATCACTAAACACCTAAACCCCTTTTTCCCTTTAACTCTAAGCCCTTAACCCCTAACGCAAAATCCCTAGTTAACCTCCTAACCCATACAACATGAAGCCCAAAACCCTTGAAGATAAGGAGGGATATGGAAATAAAGGAAATATTTTATTGGTAAGGAAATATTAAATAAGGTTTCAAGGATAATGTTTTGTGTGTAGATATTAAACATAACGCTAGAGCGTTATGTATTTCTATAACACTCAAGCGTTATAGAAATATATAACACTAGAGTGTTATGTGTTTCTATAATGCTCTAGTGTTATTTATTTATATAACACTTGAGCATTATAGAAACATATAACACTATATCGTTATGTATTTACATAATGCTCGAGTGTTTTCGTTTCATGTCCCACATGTTAAATGATATGGTAGGCTCAGGTCCGCCCATGTCTAGTTCAAAGAAACGCTCGAGTGTTTTGGTTTCACTAAAATTTTGTGTGTTTCATGAAACTAAGATTGAATCTAAAAGGTCCCTCAACTTCATGAAGGGCCCGTATTGGAGGGATCTCTCCACAACTCAACCTCACATGAACTCATGCTTGACTCCTGTGGTAGAGGAGCTTCATGGCCACACTTCTCACAATACTAGATTTCCTCCCTTATGAGAGACACCTATGTTTTGACAACTTTAAATGACCTTGGAGGAGTTAACTCACATATCCCTACCTCCAAAACCCTAACTTAGTTATTAGGTGTGTTTCTAAACTAGAAGAAAATATAAGATCCTATCTCAAATTCTTTTGCTTGCTTAAAATTTACTTTCAAAACTTTTCAAAAGAAGTAAAACAAGTGAAACTAAAGAAAGAATGTTCTTGAACTGAAATATGAAGCACTATACTTTCCACAATCATGCATTTTTCGCTCACAGTTTCTTTCCAATGCAAGTTCTAAAGATATGTTTCATAATACATATGAAAGTTGTCCATATATCATACAATTTTTTGGTCTTTTCAATGCAAAAGGAGACTAAAATTTATAACCTAAATCCAAAATCAAGCCTACAATATAAGCATGCAAGTACCAAAACAACAAACTACACAAAATAAATTTTGTTTTGTTTTCAATGTTAAGCCATTCCAAATCCTTTAAGACACTTATAAAGTACTCAACCAACACTCATTCAAAACTAAACCAATATTTTTATTTTTTCTCAAGATAAGAAACAAAAATCAAACTCAAATTAACACACAACCAAATCAAATGCAAAAGCTTTCTAATCTCCTTATCAAACAGTAAAAACATCGATAAACACTAGACTTCTCATTTATGTAAGCATGCCAAGTTTGGAAAAGCATAAATAATGACTTCATGAATCATATTAAGAAAGAGACCTACTAAGAAACATGTTTTGGACGTAAAGCTATTTGTGCATACAACAAATGCAATCAAGGTCCTAAACAACTGAAAAAACACTTGAGCTTTCAGTTCAAAGGAATGACCAAAAGAATAAAAACTCAAAAAGCATAAAGAACCCTACCAAAAGAGGATTTTTCACTCAAATAGGTATAAATTGACCCCAAAACCCTCAATAGGTTCCAAATCCAATAAAATAGGATCAAATAGGTTCAGATAGATCCAAGTTGGGTCAAAAAACACCAAATTGGTTGGAAGAGATCCAACATGGATCTAGAGGCTCCAAATTATTCCAAACAAGCCCAAATCAGCTCCAAAAGATCCATAAAATCAAGTTGATATCAATCTAAATCCAAATATCACACTTCCAACGGGTCCTACTCAGACCTAGGATCAACAAAGACTCCAAAAAATCCAACCAAAACCTCCCAAACATGCCTGAAAATGAAAAAGTCACCTATAGGAGGGACACGTTGGTGAAGTACTAGAATAGTAGGTTTTAACACATTGGTGAGAAGACCATCACTAGCATGTATTCAAAAGACATGAACATGTAATAATTTTCACCTATGCATGGGTACTGGAAGTCTCCAAAAAAGCAAATCCAACTCAGAGATTGGTCGTGGAAAGGGTCTATTAAAACCCTGAGACTATTCCTAACTTGGAATTAGACACAAACCTTCAAGCAAACTGGAAAAATAACCTAGGAAACCCCAAAGCAGAGAGGCTTCTCCCTAGTAGAGTCGCCAATTATGTTGTTAGGAAAATAGTCCTATGGTTGTGGTGGCCACCAAGATACTAGGGTTGGAAAGAACAGATATCTAAAGTTCTGCAACAAGAAAAATAAACAAGAATTTTTGAGTTAACAAGACATGTACCTCATTACTGAAGGTTGATCCTACACTTCTCCTTAAATCCTTGAGATTTCTTCTTGCTCACCATTCACAGAACCTGCACAACCAATTCAAAACCTTAATCAAACATATTTGACTACAAATAAAATATTGAAGTTCAAATAAAACATAAGAAGTAAATCTAATGAACAACAATTTGCAATCAAATCTGAGATAAACATGAACACATTTGTTTGGAAAGTATAGAATGTCTATTCTTTCATTAATGAATGAATCAAGTACAATATTGCCTTCATTCTATTCAGGAACCTCATGAAACCTTTGATTCAAGATATCCTGCTTCTCTTCTCCAAGAATCCCAACCTCATACCAAATGCATTAGGGTTTGGTCGTAACTAGGGTACAAATGATCGAAAAGGAGTGGAAATTTCTCCAGCATGACATTACTTGGGTTGATTCCACTTCATGGCTAATATCCATCTCTTTTATAGTGAAAGAAGAAGATTGGGTCGAGGAGGGAGCAGTTGTAACTGGGGAGGAAGTTCCAAATCCACCCAAATCACCCAATTTTCGACATTTTTATATTTTTATGCTTTTTCTAAAGCACACACTGGTGACATAAGGGGAAAGGTGTGCACCACATGCTGGTGAACCATGTGCAACTTGCACATGGGTGAAAAAATGGACTAAAACTGCAATTTTGAGGGCATTTTAGGAGGTGTTTTGGTCTCCAAATGTGGTCAAAAGCTCCCAAAATACTGGATGAAGCATTAATAAGTTAAGGCCACATTACTGATCTCCCAAATATGGTTGTTCCATCCATAGTGTCCTTTTGCATGACCCACAATAGTTTCATGAAGTGTCTTCATGAGAGTACAACATGTAAGTGTCGTCACGGACAGAGAAGTCTGAAACCATCCTCGTGGTTTCCTTTAATTTCGAAAGACTTGTTAGAAGCCGTGATGGATATGGACACTTGTGATGGAGAACACGGGCCGAATCATCAACGAATGTCTAAAAAAATGGTGGGTAAAAAACAAGCAAATCCACTTACCGCGTCCCAGTTTTGAGAAAACCATTTTTGTTTTTTCAAATTGTAATGTTTATCAGTCTAAAAGTGAGTGGAAAATGCTCCCAGAAGCAAACTCTTAACACGTTGTTTTTGTGGGAACACAAATACACCATAGCAACAACACATGTTGATCATGCATATTGTTGAATTAAAATCGTTCAAAATTTCAAAGCACCTGCTCAAGTTAGCATGTAGATGGGAAATTGAGTTGGTTGTTGGAGATAGCTCTTCCTTGACCATCATACAATGCAACCAGGTAACACCCATCACGTTAGGCATAAATCCATGAAAAATGGATCTGGGACCATGTAAGACAATTTTTTTTAACAAAGCTGCTACTTACAGAATGTGCACATATCCTGTAATTGGCAGTAGACAGTCCAGACTACGGTTTGTTGTCAATGCTACTCAATCATACTGAAAAATCAAATCAAATGTAGAAATGAGATTGAAATGTGTGCAATTTTGGAAGAACGATCTATGCCCTAATTTTCTATAGTCGCTTTACGAAAAACCACTTTCTTCAAAGCCAACATGGGAAGACCAAATCGGTTGCACATGTTTTCAAACTAAGACTATAATTTTTCTTGGTTACCAAGTATTTATTTATTCGTAGTTGTTTATCAATCATTAATTGCCAGTAGGAAAATCAACTCAAATTAGTTGTTAGTGTTTATTAATTCTCTTTATTTTGTGCATCACTCATGCTACAACTTCTACCATTTGATGTTTTAGATTATTTGGTACTTTTGGGAAGCTTGTAGCATTCCCTAAAATATGCCTGAGTGGCATTTGAGCTTGTGTAACCTCCTTGATCATTTTCCACAATAGTTGCATTTGATTTTCTATAGTAGACACAAACCGACAACGGTTTCATGTCAGCTCCTCCTTTAACCTCATAGTGATAGGACTACCTTAAACAAGAAAATAAAATCTAGAAGAACAAGAGGCAAGTGCAATGCAACCTGTTACTTCCTCTAGTCTAACTTGGTGGAAAATTCTGCAAAAAAGCGTCCCCGATCTAGTAACAAATAGGTAGACACCAATTACAGATGATTCCCCTATGAAATTAGCTCAAGTGAATTTTGATTTCATGCCCAAGAAATAACCATATTTGGATTTGTATTTTGTTATTAGTTGTGCATGAAGGGTTTTTTCACAGAAATATCATCTCTGAGATAATAAATTCAAATCTGGTAATTTTTTTTGTCAATTGGGTGATAATGGTTAGTTTTCTCCTTTGTCTATCTAACATTTTTCAAATAAAAGACATACATGTTTGTATGTAGCATCCTAAGCAGGTTCTATCATCTTTTGTCTATGGTAGAAGTGGATAATTTTTCGAGTGGATTGTTGCAGGAGAAAGTCCAAGACAAGAAGAACCGTATTGGGACAAGGCAGAAGATGACAGGGAAGAAGATAGTGAATCGTACACCAAAAAGTTGCAATTGAAGTTCCCCTTAGTGAGATCCAAGTCATGTTCTTCTACATGCTCTTGTAGATGCAAGGAGTGTTCTTTCCCAATGCAATTGTAGCTTTGGCCAACACTAAACTGAACATTTTATCGTACTTGTACACATAGTACTGGCTTTTCTCTCAAGCTGGAAATTTACAGTTAGTGGACCACCTTCGCTCCCTAGTAAATAGTTCCACTCTAAATTGCCAACCTGAGAGCAATTCCATTACTATGCCTACTCTTTTCCCCGAAAAGGATATCAGTGATGACCAATTCAAAAACTTTAGAAATTACATCAATATGTATTCATAGCATATTGAGAGAAGAGTATAGAAGGTACAACATGTGCAGTAGCTGAGGCTTTCGCAAGGCAAGTTGAGAAGGACGAACTTGATATAAAATTTTACAAGGCAAATTGAGAATGATGCACTTGATACAAACAAGGATGGTGAATAGACAAACAATGGTGGCAAATAGGCAATGGAAGTGACAAAGGTGTGCGGTGGCAGTGACAAAGGCAGTATAGCGGTGGCTAGAAATCAATGCATGGTGTGGAAACTGAGGCCATTCATTAAATGCATTAAGTAAATGCCTATGCCTCCCTCTTAAACAAGATATTCAAAAACTTCAAAAACATAGAATAAACAAGCACCTCTCCGACAATAACATTTCAAAATGATAAACAATAACCAATCTTATGATGGATAAATTAATTCTAAAATTTTAAGAAAATAAACAAATTAATTCTATGATATAAAACTCTATGAAAAAGTTAAAAAATTATGGTCAAATGAAAAACTAATATGCAGTTGACTGCATATAGAATACAATAAACCTGCCATACGTGCCATAGCCTTAGGTAGGTATAATAAGAAACATAGAGTATTTAATATAATATTAATAAATATCATTCCATAAAGAAAGGTTTTTACGAAAAATTGAAATTGACTTAACAAGATTACAAGTGAGTCAAGAAGCCTAATAAATGTGGTATGGAACTAAGAAAAGAAAAGACTCACAAAATTCAATGAAGACTAAATCACGTGAATCGAAACATGAACATTTAATAAAATAACAAATTTCATGTTAACCTGTCATGCTAATCATATACCTTTAAATAAGCATAATAGTTTTAGAGAAAAGCTTAAATTATATTAAAAAATAATACAAAACTGATTTTTTACCATAAAAGCGTTATAATAGTTTATTCAAATTAAAAGTTATTTACTCAACTCAAGTCTTTAAAATGTATGTTTACTATGTAGGTGAGTATAAATAAGTTTCAATTAAATTGTTTAGCTTTTAAAAAAATATTAAAAATGTGCGAATGATGTGAAAATGCATTATTTTTAAATGAAAGTTAAAGATTGTAAAATTTAATAAATTATCTATATTGGTCTATTTTTATTCATTGATATATTTTTTTTTGTAAGATGTGAATAAAAAATGTTAAAAATGGAGCTTTTATTTAAATTATCTTTTTATAAAACGTGAATAAAAAATATTAAAATTTGAGCTTTTAGTTAAATTATATACAAGCAAACCAAAAGAACGACTAATTAGGATCTGGGATCTCTCAAAATTGGATTGGAAGCAAACCAAGAGATGAAATAAACTCAAATAAGCTTAAATAAGAGCATTAAAGCATTATTGATCATTGAGAAAGACAAAAGACTTCAACAAGGTAAATCAACCAATCCACCAAAACCTTATCGCTAAGTGACAAAATCAATGAAAGATTAAGCATCTAGAAAAACATAAAACAAACAAAAATGAAAACTCATTTTATAATCATGGACCCCACAAAGAAGATAAGAAGATGAGGGAAACTGGAATTTTGGACACCTTGGACAGAGAAGAGAAAGGCAACAGAGTTTTTTTGGGATTTTCTTAGAGTCTCTGCCTTCCATGTAGTTTAATGTCTTATGTCTTAGATTGGTGTTCACAGTCACAAGTTACATGTGTTCAATCACAAAGTTAAGTTGCTGCCGTGCAGATCTAATATATTTTTGATATTCAGTTACTTATGTCTTAGATCGGTGTTCATAGTCAGAAGTTATATGTGTTCAGTCACAAAGTTAAGCTGCTGCTGTGCAGATCTAACATATCTTTGATATTCAGTTACTTATGTTTTAGATCGGTGTTCACAGTCACAAGTTATATGTGTTCAGTCACAAAGTTAAGCTGTTGTGCAGATTTAACATATCTTTGAATTTGATATTCAGTTACTTATGTCTTAGATCGATGTTCACAGCGACAAGTTATATGTGTTCAGTCACAAAGTTAAGCTGCTGCTGTGCAGATCTAACATATCTTTGATATTCAGTTACTTGACAACCAAGTACAAGTCTGTGTAGTCTCTGTAGCATTTATAAAAAATCGGCTGTTTCTCCTGATCATCGTGGTGGGAAAAACATTTGCGCAGCAATGGCGGGTCGTAATGTTTAGAACAGGCAGATAGTTGGCGCACAGTTGAGAGATCGGATCAGGCTGACCACAGCTACCAGCAATGCCCTGAACTATTGGGTTGAGCAGGCCGACCTTGTTAATGCTGCCTTAAGGAGTGAGCTCCGCTTGGCGAGGCAGAGGAGAGCGAACATGAATTACTTTAGAGACCTGGCCAGTGAAGTAAACAGGCAGGCCAACGAAGAAAACGATATATTGGAAAACAAGGCCAGCGAGGCCCGAAATGAAAGCAATCTAGCCATGCAGGAAAACCCTGCCAATGAAAATTTGGTAGCTCGGGTCACGAGGGCCAATGCTACCAATGAAAATTTGGTAGATCGGGTCAGGAGGGCCAACGCTGCCAAGGCTTCCTTGCGAAATCGGCTCAGGTGGGCCAACTTTATTTTGCGCTTTGAGTACAGGGGGGACAACGCTAGATGGGGATATTGGCCCGCGGGGGCCAATGCTGCCTTGCAAGATCTGGCCAGGTGGGCCAACATTGCCTTGGGAGAACTGGTCAGGCGGGCCGAGGTTGCCAAAGCTTCCTTGGTAAGGCGCCGTCATCGCTAATAACCCAAAAATTTGGAACAGAAGCAACAGTAAGTATTGTCTATGCACACCAATGGATTTAAGGTATCACATGGCGTTTATCATAGAATTCGATTTCAGGGTAAGAATTAGGCTTTTATCCAGCTTTATTATTATTTAATAAAAATAAAAAAGCATGTATGTAGCTTAGTCCTACTTTGTCAAGGATTATTGGTTTATGGTTTGCTCGACCTACTATCCGGGATATGTCAAGAAGTTTGTTGAGATTTTCAGTGAAAAAGCTTATAGTCCTACCATTAAATTGCAGTTCGCAGTTTGGGGCTCCTGGATTAATTGCACTCTGAGGTCTCTAGGTTTAGCATTAGGAATTTTAATGGCTTGTCAGTTTTAACCCTATTTTAGTTGTTTCAATATATGGACATAAAGTTTATTTGTAAAACTAAATTGTGTGTGTTTTTTTATTAATACTTTTGCACGGTTTGTATTGAATTATAAGTTTTCTGGTTATTAATGCTTTTGCCTATTCAAACTTTTGAAACAGAAACACAATTTTTGTTCTCTTGTCTAGTGCAGGAAGCAAAAGCAAAATGTGAATGTATTCAAACTTTTGAAATGGAAACACAATTTTTGTTTTCTTGTCTAGTGAAAGAAGCAAAAGCAAAGCAAAAGCAAAATATGAATGTATATTTGTTAAAAAGAAAATAAATATCATTAACTAAATCAAAATGTGATTATATATTTGTTAAAAGGAAAATAAATATCATTAACTAATATTGCTGGTTTTGATGAGTTATTTTAGTTAAATCCTTTACATAAATATTTAATATTTTACAAAAATATATTAGTTATCAAATATTTATTCATAAACTTTATTAATTTAAAAAAAATAACAAATTCACAATTATTTAAAGTTAGATAACAACTCTAAAATCATAATCAAACTTAACATCTTAGAAAGAAATACACACTCAACTTAACAACTTAGAAAGAGATACACACTTTCTCTCTTGCACTTAACATCTTCCCTTTGATTTTCATAAACTAGTATACATTCATTCTAACTTTCTCTCTTGCACTTCACATTGGGAAAAGATAATAGGTTATGGGTATATAAAGAATTTTATTGATTCACAAGTTTAAATTTATGATTTTAGTGTCAATTATATATTTATATATATATGGAAAAATATTTTATAATTTATTATGTTAATGAAATCTTTTCTATATAGAATTTATTTATATTATATTTATGAAAATATTACATAAATTATGTTTATATCATTGATTTTTTTAAAATTTTTTAATTATTTATATTATATTCATGAAAATATTACATAAATTATGTTTATATCATTGTTTTTTTTAAATTTTTATAAATAATATTAATAAATGACAAATTTATATATAATTTAAATAATTAAATTTATATAATAAAAAAATTCTTTATATTTAAAAAAAAAAAATTTACTTATTAAAAAAAAATATTATAAAAGAAAAAAAATGTTTATATATAACTATTTAAATATAAAGTTTATCTCTTATAATAACTCTATCATAAAAAGTGTCAATGTCATAGATGATGAGTTCTCTTATGGTTAAACCTCAAACCAGGGTCAAATATCCATCACTACTTTGTGGTTCATGACAAAATATAAGTTAGGTATCATAATCATGTGAAAATATCATCATAAAAGGATTTAAAAAATAATAATGAAGATATATGCATTGTAGTTAGGCTTAGCGCACATATGTTTCGTTGAAATAAGTTCAATATATCGATGCTATGTATTTTTTATTAATTTTTTGGAATGGAAGATAATGAAATTTGAGGTATTTTAGAAATGGTTATGATTTTGTCAATTTGTAGGACATGAACACTTAACTTTTTTTTGGATTTTAATTTTTAATTTATTTATGTTTTAATTAACAATTGAAAAAGCTTTGCATCATTGTTGAAAATTGTTCTTCTCATTGAGATTTTCTAACAGGTTACTGTGCACTTAAAAGAGAGCTTGATGTGTGGAAGTCACGTTAACACCTTTTTTTTTCTAGAAGAAGTCACGTCAACACCTTATGACTTATCCATTTGGAGTTAGTAATGATTTAATTCCACTAAATACTTCTAGAACCATCATGAAGATTCTGACAAGGTTTTTAAGTCCTAAACCCGACCCTAATCAGACAAAAAATCCAATGGCATATTCATAGCGTTTTTAGATCACTAATCATAAATAAATCAACACCGCGCAATTACTGTATCCTGAAACTAAGTTATTTAATGAGATGTTGGTTATCGTGTTTCTACCCCTTCTACAACAATTTGTGAACATGGGCACTAATTCAAAAATCAATATAGAAATGCTTTCACATCTATTGCATTTACTGAGTTGGTTCCTAGCTTGTATTTCAAAATTTGGATCAATAAAAACATGGGTTTTTGTATGATCATGGTTAGTTTTAGTTGCATCTCACTTGGGATCCTCTATTCTTGCATAATTAGTAGATTCCCAGTGGTGGATAGTGGACATAAAATGCGATCTTTTTCTTCAGCATTTGGAATTTAAAATTCAGGTCTTACTACAAAATTGTAGCCTCATCTTACATTAGGCGAGCTTAAAGCACCACCCAAAAAATAATAATGGAGGGCATAACTGGTCATAGACTTTGACTAGTTGTTTTTCTTCATTGCTTGGAGGTTATTCATGTACAACATTTCATTAGAAGATGCAAAGATAATCCATAATAAGGGTTCATCACCATAAGAAAACATGTATCTTGATAGATATATCTCAATTGGTGGTGCTTCCTTCATTCAAGGAACTTCATGGATAGGCATCCTATCTAGTCTAAGTCATTAATAATATTAGGTTTAAGTATCTCTTGAAATATGTAAAAAGAATAGGTACTTATGAGGTTATCTGCAAGGGTTTCAATGCATTGAACAATTAATTTGGGTTTGGAAGGTCATCCTTTCCATCTGGTTTCATGAGATGAGTTGTTCTTCAAAAAACAATGTGGGTGTCAATAGGAATTAAAATACAAACCAATAAACCAAACCTAGTTTTACTAGTCCAAAAACTCAAACAGAATTATCTAAAGGAAACAAATAAACCATTACCATTGAATTTTCCATGAAAATGGAACTAGTCACCGCCTAGTTTAAACATAAAGATAATATGGAATCACCAACAGAAGAAAAAAAATAAAAATAAAAATAAAAATTGAACATTATGAATACCAGAGACTTGCATTTACCTCTACTTTCATAACTAAACCTGCCTCTTTCATGCTTTGAATGGTCGGGCCTCTCCCTATTGGTAACTTTTTTCTATTTTAAAAATACTTATTTTATCCCTAGAATCCATGACTTATATCTCCTAGGTTTCACTCTGAAAACACACAATTTATTTCTTATAGGATTCTACTATTAAAATTCTAAATTAAACTTCTTCAAGGAATATGCTATAAACATTTTAAATTTAGGTGTGAGGCATTTTTAAAATCTAAAATTTATTGAATTTTGTATATAACAGTGTAGGAGCTTTTAAAAGGTGTGGTACAAGGGACATTATTTATTTCTACTTTCTAGTTAGGTGTATAAAGGATTTTTTTTTAATGAAGGCAAATGACAAAGAGTCTATAGGAGGCATAATTCCATTGTCGCTACCCTCATTGGCATAAGGATCATGGTATATAGAAATTTATATGTTACCATGAACCAATTCTCTCAACCAATATGGGATAATATTTTTTGTATAAAAAGGTATTTATGTTGTAAAGACAATTACAAGAAGCATAGATGTTAGGATTATTCAACATCGTGATGATATTTTTTTAGGTAGGCATGTGAAAGTGTGCTATACTATTTTATTTTTTCACATAGTAAAGGGGGAAGGCATACCTCTTCATTTACCACATTCTCTAGATTATGTTTTGTGATGAGAATTTCAGTTTATCCTTATGACAACACACATCTCAATTGTCCCCTATAAAATAAGGGAAATTTTATTTTAGGCTAGGATGATAAGTTAATGATTTGGATGATCTGGGATGACCCAAGGATCCAGTGACAATGTTCATTTTAATGTGAGTGTGAAAAATGTCATCATGCTTGCCATTTCCTTTTCATTTCATAACAATGTCCCAAAATTCATTAAAATAATGCTTAAATTATGATTTAAAAGCATAAATGAATTCATTGCAACAATTACGACAATGACAAATTCAAAGCATATAAAAGATGATAAGTCATCATGATAACGAAATTCGTCCGTCATGGACTAAGTCTTTGATCCCGCTTGACAAAACATGTGTACACACATCGTCGACCATATTCATGAGTGGTGTAGATGTCGAACGTCGTGTAAGATATCAATACAACCTCCATTCTTATTGGATTGGTTCATTAAATCTCTCAAACTAGCCATTTCCAAAGATGTCTCTACATCCATGTCGCAAAATGAGGAAGAGGCCATCCTAAAGGCCTAGCATTTTGATATTATCTATGCTCAGACTGGGTATTTATACACCATCCTTCCCTATGCCCCTTGGCATTGGTCATTGGATCCTACACCTATGGGTTCGTCACACTTGGAGGATGGACTTATTGGGTCCATTTCCCACCAAATAAAGGTTCCTCCTCCTGCTCGTGCGCCATGTAATTTGGCCCCATAGTACCCACCCATGCCTACCGTGTCAGCACCCCCCTGCACCTATACCAACTCCTCCACTTGGTCAGTTACAGTATGGACCCTATAGTCCTACTTATCCTAATGTTATCCAAGTCGTAGCAGTACCTTAGGTGAAATTGGCACAAGTTTCTCCTAAATCTACATTGTATGGAGTGCAACCCACATTTATCCTAGCACTAGGGTATAGTCCCTACTACCCATTTCCATGTCCTACTAGTTCATCCCCCACACCTCATATAGGGGTAAATCTAGTTCAACCCTCTTTTTCACAACAAGCCCAACAATTTGAGTAGTTGAATGCATCCAATCCCCAAAACCCTCAAAATCATGGGAAGAAGAAGGGAAAGAACAAAAGAAAATAGTAGTAGGGGCAAGGGGTAAAAACCCTCCCCACCAGGACTAGAACCAGGGCAATCCAAATGCAGGGCTAATAAACCCCCCAAGGAATGGAAGAATACAAACCTAACAACCAATTACTCTTACTCCATTTGTGAAGAATATGGCGATTCCACTCACCATTTCCCTCTTATCCCTGATTTCCAATAGTTGGTGGAGTCCAAGAAGAAGACAAAGGTAAATCCCCCTTAGGTCCCTAACCCTACACAACCCAAAACCACTATATTATAACAACCCTTTTCCAATGAAGGGGTCATTACTCAACAATAGGAACGTTGCCCCTCTAATGATGGTTCCATCTAGAACACCTATACGCTGGATGTCAACCTTCATACTAGATCCAAAGGTTATGATAGGCCTGAATCCACCAAGTGGAAGATGTACCCATCCCATTGAGGGCCCCTTTATAGATTCAATTCCCAAGTAATGAACAAATTCCTTGGATCCCCAAAGCCCCACTTCGACACACCCCTAATAACATTCATATGAAATCCGACCACAATTACAGTATTATGGATAATTTCACTCAGTATCTAGTTGCAATCTCCACACTAGACATGCTATATTATTTCCCAACTTAGCATAAAAGGAATTATTTAATGCATTTGGTGTCGTTGACCCTTTTGACCCACGCCTCATGAATTTTGATCTTGACAAACATTAACTGCGACTACCCTCGTCAGTCGCATTCCAAGTCCTCGTTACCGTAAAAAACATTATGATTCATTAGTGTATCATCGATAAAGGTGAATCCACTTGAGTTATTTCCTCTAATGTTTGGAAGCGATTGGGATCGCCTGAGCTAGTCCCCTTGTCTATCGCTATTCACACTTATGATGGGAGTCCATCCCAACCGAGATGATTGTACCAATATCGAGGTATTCGATGTCCAACTCGACTACAACATCCTCTTTAGATGTAGTTACATGCACACCATGAAGGTGATCGCCTCCTCAATATTCTGTATCATGATGTTTCCCTTAAATGAGAATATTTTCACCCTCAACCAACTCAACTGTTATGACCCCAATACCAACACTAATCTGTAAAATGTCCGACCCACTATCGTTTCTACAAATCAACACCCTTATGTTTATATTACCCTAGGAGTGTATAAGGACTCTAACTTACTTGGGGTGTACTTCGGTCCAACACCTGATATCCCCAGATCAATCAACGGCTTCATGTGTACAATTTTCACTGTTAAGAATGTGCCCACCTCTCTCTCGGTAGCATCATCTAAAATAATTAAAGATCAAAGCTCAACCAAATTTTAACATTTTTAGGGTTCCAAAACCCTAAACCACATTATATATGTTATATTTTCCCCACCATTTACATTTTATTCATTTATTGATTCAAAGCTCTCTCACTTTGGTACCACTTTTACCATCCACCATTACGCCATTCGCATAGACCTCCTTTGCCAACATCCCATTCTGCATATCCCCTTTTGCTAGTTGAGCACCCTTCGCTCCTTACTACCATTCGGGTTGATACATTGCAACTGGTTGAGTTCGTTGGCCATCCAAAGGATGAAACCATCAACGTAGGATTGCAAGCTTCTCGGCCGAAAGGTCCCATAAGCGCAGAGATGTAATCTTGCACCTATAACTTCATTTATCACAAATAATAACAATTATTCTTTTATGAAAATGGTTCATTAATGTGAATGGAGCAAATTTTACGTGTTTGATTTGGTTATTACTATGGTAGATTTTAGTTAAATGAAATAGTTACTGTTTACTGTTTATTTTTACGGCTAATTTTTTTACATGTTAACATTTCCATTCATGACCCATAAGCAATATTACCTTAGGATATATTTTCATTTGCATGATTAAGTGTTAGTTTTACTAGTTTTTATTGTTGTTTACCACACCTCTCACACACATAGCTACGAGAATACTTATTTCTCATGCTCTCTACCTCGACTTATTCAAGTTGGTAGATCCCTCCTTTTTTCCTATTGGAGTGCAAAAACACCACCAACAGTATCCTTTGTCATAACATTTATTGCATCCCCTAGATCAATGAGATTGCTGGAAATAGGCATTTTTTTAATGCTCACATTAACTATAGGGCTGCCTGGATCTAGATATTTTGGATTGATAGATCTGCGTAACATGAGGTCTACAAGTTGGCCTACAACATTAATAGTTGCAAGATCCCGTTTTCTCCTTCCTGGTCTCCTTGTACAATTTTATTTTATGAATTTGTTGAAGATGGGGACATCTCTTATTAAAATTTTTAAAATCTTTTTAATTTTTAATTTTTGTACCATTTATAGAATCTTTTTAAAATTTCAGCATTTTAATTCAGAAAATTTTGCATTCAGTATTATTAGTTAGAAAGTTGTCCACCCCGTGGCACTTTTACTTGGGTTCATCACCTCACGCGCACACACTCTGTCACCTAATTCAAGTGAGCCTTAAAAAACTACTTAACTCAACCAACAGTCTAACCCCACTTGGGGAACACAAAATAATTTTTATAGTTAGGTAGGATCGGGGGGATAGGCTTCCAATAACACCCTCGGTTGCTTACACTTGAGACATAGCTGTTGTCCAAATAGGGAACCAAAATCCCCTAGTATTTTTTGGCACGGTCACGACCAGTTTATCAGAGGGCCTCTCCCCTAGGAGGTTTGAAGTCGCCAGACTGGTTCCGGAGGCCTGAGTGGAATACCGCACTCCATTCAGTAACTGAAGGGATACCTTTCGCAGTTCTCGGAGTATCCCTGTATAGGGGTACTACGGTAAAAGGACCAAATGGTTGATTCACCTTTCTGGACGTGTCATGAATGGGGTATCTTAGTTGCCATTCTTCTAGGATTGACTACCCGGTGTCCCTCCTAGTAGGGGGATATCTTAGCCACTTTGCTCTCCTATCCATATTGTCTGACTTGGATTTCATCACCTTGCAGAGGATATGTCTAGTTGAGTCAGAATACTATTTAGTTAGGTGTTTGCTTGCTCCCTTACCTCCTTTTGGTCTAGTGCAAATGAGCACCTACTAAGGAGAAGGGACTCCTTAGTAGTAGTTCAGTAAATTGTAAATTAAAGTGCTAAAACAAAAATGTAAATTACTCTAAACATATGCATGAAACAGAAAAAACAAGATATAAAGAATGGTTTTTGTATTGATTTTACCTCCAATGTGAAGGTTGGTGAAGCTCTTGCAATGGCCCAAGAGGGTTGCTCCAAGCTCCAACTTGCTCCTTCTCTTTCTCCAAATGATGCGAATGGGCCAAAAGGGGCTCTCAAGGTGAAAGTAGCTCAAGGGTGAGCTAGGGTTTCAAGAGCTATTTTGGCAGAGTAAGGGTGCTTATGATTGTGGATATGAAATAAGGGGTCTCCATCACCTATTTATAGTTTTTTGGTGGTGGAGTGCTGGCCCATGGTTTTGGGAACCATATGGTTTAGGTCAGCTGTATAGGGTTTTTTCCTCCTTTTTCCTCATTATTTTATGTTTTTTATTCCCTTTTTAGAGGTTTTTTGCTATTTTAGAGGAATTTTGGATTTTTTGGAGGGAAAAGGGGTTTTTTAGCCTTTTTGAGGCTTTTTTGATAGTTTTGTGGCCTTTTGGAGGCTTTTTAATGGGATTTTTAGGGTTTTTAAGGAAAATGTGGTAGGAAAATGGACAAATGAGTCATGTAATAGGGTAGATGAGGTAGTGAACACTTTTTGGGCGTTAACAGTTTGTAGGAGAGGAATCTGAATGTTCAAGTGTTTCAATTCATTAACTATGGCATTTTCTGCTTCCTCTTGATTTTTTTTGTTTTAGTTTGTCAAGAAATGGAGGGTTGGGAGTGTTGGTTGTGGAGCCAGATATTCCAGTCTCATAGATGATATTGTCTTAGCCATGCACCCCGGAGGACTGTACACCCATTTTGCAGTTTTAGGGGTTCGGGGCTATTTTCGCTAGCTGTTTTGCGGGCCCATGGTTTTGGGTATCCCGTGGTATTTTTCCCATTGTATTTTCCCTATAAAAGAAAGACATTGTAATACGAATAGGGTTGATGATTAGGTTTTATGCATTGTAAATATCTCTAAGATCAGGAGAGAGACTGTGAGACAGTGAAGAGGAAGTGCAGCGGCTGTGCTGCAGGTTGTATCCCTTCACCTTGATGGATGGTAATAATAATAAGGACTGGAAAATTCAGTGTGGACGTAGCCCAATTTGGGTGAACCACGATATATCTGTGTCTCTCTTGTAATGTGTATGTGTGATTATATTTTCATTTCTGTTTATTGTTATTGCTTTGCGATCCTGGTTTTCTAACAGGGAGGAGTAGGTTCCGGTATTTTTTGTTGATTTTATTCCTCGAGAGGGTCCAAAATCAGAGCCTGTTGGTATGGTGGACATGTTGTTTCTCGCTCTGTTTGATGTAGTGACCTTGGTAGTACTTTGTTGGATGTTAAGTTAATCTCATTTAAGTCTAGTGTGTCCACAACATAAGTTGGGAACTGCATCGCTTCATTATTGTAGGTTTGTTGATTTGGTCGATTGCTATTTGGGTTTGGAATATGATGAGCTGGTATTGGAGGTGATCTTGGAGGTTGTTGGTTTTGTGGTGGAGGAATTATGACTACTTGTTGCGGTGGTGGTCTCCAATTTGAGGAAGATGGATATTGATTTCCATAGTTGATTTTTCGTTGTTGAAAAGGTAGGGGGTACTATTGGTATGGCTGGGTGACGTATGGCTGATGGTATGGATTTTGGTGTTGCTTCCATTGACTCGGGCCTATTTGTAAAGGCCATGAAGGTTGTGATGATCGATTCCAATTGGGATATGGATTTCCCTGAGTAAAGTAGGATGTATTATTAGGTTGAAAGGGTCTAGAAAAATTATTTCTTCACTGGTTGACACAACAAAGTTGTTCCATAGAACTTTTTGATGTAGGGTATTGCATAGCTGCTTTATACAACGAAAGTAGAGGACATTTGTCTGTTGTATGATCTTCGGTGCATATTCCACACACTTCAATCGTATTTAATGGGCATTGAACTTTCTCATGTTTTTTCCTACACCTTAGACATAACACAACTAATTCTTGATTGATTTCATCATGTTTTTTCTTGAGTTGTAATTCATATAGTTACATTGCTAGTGATTGGAGGATGTCGATTTTCATATCATCTAGGAGATTTCCCAAGTTATATTTAGTAAGGGTTGGTAATGGAAAGGATGATCTTCTTGTTAATGGGTTTATGTGTCGTAGTTTGGCCTTACCTTTCCTATACCTTGAATAATTTTTAAAGATATGTATAATCTGATCAAATGTTTTCTGGAAGATATCTCCATCACCCAATAGGTTTAGGAATTCTAGGTATTCTTCCCTGATTCCTCTAAGAAGTACTAACTCCAACTAATCTTGATCCAAGGTAAAATGATTGGCTCTTTTATATCCGAGCTAGAATCGTTGTGCATAATCTTCCAGATATTCCTTTTCTCAATGTTGCATTCTAAAAATTTCATCTCTAGTATATTTGGCTTTACAATAATCCCTATATTTTTGTGTATTTTTCAAAGAAATCTTGTTTCATTTGATCCCGTGAGAAAATATTGTTTCCTTCCAAACTCATGAACCATCCGAGCAATAGATATTTTAGTGTTGAAGGAAATATTCTTAATTCTTGGGAATATATAGTATAGCCAAAGGATCTACACATTAATTCAAATTCGAATAAGAAGGCATCAGGGTCTTCTGAGGTTAAGCCATGAAAGTTTGGGACATTAGTGGGATTGATATTTTTTGTCCTACCATCTCGAAGAGGAACGCTTATGGGAAGGGTAAACAATTCCCCATGTTCTTCTTCATCATCAACCATGGTGGTATTGGAACTAGATCCGACAAAGAAAAATTATCACGTTCTGGGTTATAACTGGAATTAGCTTCTTCATTGCTATTGAAAAATTCAAATTCAAGGTGTTCGTAACTAGTATCGCTCATAGGGTGGTTAGGAAAAAATAATCCAAATGCATCTCTCCTTCACTGAGGCATTCATGGTAAATGAGATCTAGTTTTTTTCTTTTGTGTATATATAATTTTTTTTAAAGATTTTCTAAGGGGTGTTTTATTCTTCTCTTAAAGTTTAAGAGCCTCCCCGACAATGACGCCAAAAAGTGGTGGTATATTGAAATGATGACATTTTTCGGGATTACAATTCAAGAGCCTAACTTTAAGTATCAACCAGGGATCATACAAACTTTAGAGCTACTCTGCACTGTATGTGCATTGCTAAGAGAATCATAACCTAGAATGATATAATTTTGGGGATGTAAACGGGGAGTATATGAATCTTTTGTTTTATGAAAACATAAGCCTATTTTAATGAAAGCATACATCTAGTTTCTGAAAGCATATATCTGTTTAAAGGGAAACTAGGAAATCAAACATCTACTCTACGAAATCATACATCTATTTTCTGAAAGCATAAATCCGTTTTAAGGGAAACTATTTAATCAGACATCTACTCTACGAAATCATACATCTATTTACTGAAAGCATAAATCTGTTCTAATGAAAGCAAAATGCCTACTCTACAAAAACATAAATCTATTTAATGAAATGCTTTGGAAAACTTGACCTATGAAAAATAATTATTGATGCAAACATAAATATGCTAATCTATAAATTTCCAAGAGAAATTGATATGAATCAAACCTAAAGTGCATATATTATAAAAACTGTTTAGTGCTAAGAATGTGAATTTGTATAAATGTGTTTACGGAATTCTATTACAAGACTAAAGACGCCATATATCAAAACTACATACACCATTGTACAGAGCTATGGATGAAACAATCATTTCAAGAAATGAATCCTATTTAGTAAATGATGCTCCTAATAATTCATGATTACTTGTTTGCTCAAAATAACGAAATACGTAAATCATAATGTAAATAAAACATAGAATTCATGTTCTACGCAATGAGGGGGCCCTCCTCAAAGCGTATTATAGGAGCTAAATTAGACTTATAAACTCATTGGTGATGTAAAAAATTGTTTCTTCATTAAGTTGGTATAAAATCCATATCAACCCTAATACAAAAACTTGAGTGTTGTGAAGATGAAAAATGTCTGAGAATGGAAAATAACAAAATGCATAAGATGGATTCATGCTATGCATGTGCCTCTATTTATTACAGAGTTTCAACAAAGTCTCTTCATTGGGAATCACAAGATCAATCTAATTTAGATTTGTCCCTGGAAATCAGGAAAGACAGATAGAGTGACCTCGAGTTCTTCTTCTACTTCTTTAAGATATTAACTGGAATTGACTTGATGATCTTCATAGTTGTCTTTAAACCTGCACTTATTCACACATGGTGCTCATCCACTTGGTTAGCTTATTTCAAACATGCTAAACACATAAAATATTACTAATTAACCAACATAATTCCATAGTCAATAAAATCATATCTAGCCTAAAAAAAGGGGTGATTTTGGCTTAGTTTCTTACTCCCTAATAGCAAGAAGGAATGCACGTGATACCTATATTGTGGCCCCATCAAGGTGATCCTAAATCCTTCCAACATGATAATGACATGACACAAGTGGAGGAACCCTCGTCTACAGTTTTTCGATGAATCTTAGTGTTTCCAGATATAACTTGGATTTGAAAAGCAACATGGTGAGGTAGATGAGGCTTCCAATTCTCAAAATCGAAAGTAACCACTTGACTGTCCATAGGATCTAGAGCACCTAAAGCTGAAAGTAAGGTCTTCCTTTAAGTTGGAAAACTATGGAGTACCTCAAGCATATACATCAAACACAGAGCCTGGGTGAAATATTCAACTATACTCTAATGTTGAGTAGCACAAGCATTGGGATTATACACGGATTTATTGAGAAAACCCTTTGGTATTCTAGGCATGGTATCGTTGGAAGGATTCTCTATGTGTAAAGAATTGTTAATATCAAGATTAAGGGGTTATTTACCTTTGTATTAAGATAAATTAGCTTCATAATTCTTGTTCCTGGTATGGAGATAAAGATCTCATTCGCACATGAAAAATTCTCGTGGGCTTGAACTGCCCCGTTAAGAGGAGGTCCCATGGTTTCCCCCTTGGTAGGTTGCAAGGTTTTGGTGAACACCAGCAATCATCTATTCTTGTTGTTGAGGAAATGGATTTGTTAATACAGTATGTTGAGCGGACCTTTCCTATTGGGATAACAACTTTTGCACCATTTCCATCTTAGGGAATTAATAGTTAGATGATATTCCTTGCATAACAAGCAAGGGAATTTCATCTTATCTTTTTCATTATTTTCCCCACCAACATTAGTGTTCCCCTTATTCCCATTTTTATTGTTCTTATTTTTCTTCCCTCCAGGATGTTGGTTTCCTTGAGAGTTCTGTACTGACAGAACATCATAAGGAGGGTTGGTTTTAAGGATATATGTGTTATTCTGACCAGTTGTCGGTGAATTTTGACTTGAAAAGTTGCTACCCAGGATAACTGGATTTTTCTCAACTACACCGATCAACCCATCAGTATGAGGTGTCGATATCGATTTGGTTGGGTCAGCGTTTTCTCTATGAGCAGTGGGAAGACTCTCACATAACATATTTTACTGAGAATAAACCAAATCCAATTGTTGGGCTTTAATAATAGCCTACTCTTCAGTTTGAACCCCAAAAAGTGCCACATCTTTTGTAATGGCAGGTTGTAATGACTTAATGAACCAATCGTTTAGGAAATCATGAGGGATCTGAGCCTTAATTAAGCTACGTCTCCTCTGCCACTCATGAATGTGGTCAGATATATGAGTAGATTTATACTGACAAAAGGATGTTAAAAGCTCCCTTCCAGTTTCATAATGGACTGGTAGCTGAAAGTGGTTCAAAAATACCATTGCAACTGCATTAAAATTTTGAAAATATGCTCATGGTAACTCTATGTACCATTTTTTCGCTACCCCAGTTAAGGTCCTTTTAAAGGGACGTAATCAAATAGAATCATCCATCAAAGAATTGGATGAACACCGAAGATGTAAACTCATCACATGGTTAGTTGGGTCTTCGTTGGGTTTTCCTTCAAACATAGGAATGTCTAAAGGAACTTTAGTGTGTAGGGGTGGCCATCTTGGGTCATGTAACATTGGATCATTAGTCAATTTTGAAAGATCGAGCAAATTCAAAGTAGTAAAAAATGGAAACTTCATATGAGCCATCGTGTTCCAGGTTCCAGTAACACTAGCTACCCATTGGTTGGTGTTGGCATATGGTTGCCTTGGAATATATGGATTTCCAAGATTGGTGAAAAATGGATTAGGTTGTCCAAAGTTATGACCATAGTGGTGTTGAAAAGATGGATAAGTTTTTCCAACAGTCCCTCCGATCCCTCCTAACAATTGGCTACCTTGTAAGACACTTGTCATAATAGGGTTATCCATATTGGAACTCCCCATCCCATAAAAGGGAATATTTCCTTGAGTGGCATTTTGCCCCCATGGAAATCCAGTGTCGGTGCCCCTTACTACAAAGGCATTACCTTGCGATACATATAGTCCAAAAGGGTTACCAGAACTCATACCTGAAGCAATGGTCAATATTGAACTAGGAGTAATAGTAGCAAGCATAGGTTGATAGCCTAAAAAAAGGAAATCCAAAAGAGAAAGGGTTTGAACTAAGTTGAGTTGATGAACTAGTACCAGTAAGTATTATCGAGGATGGGGGAAACCATCCTAATCCTATTGTGGATGACATATTAAAAGTAACTCCTCTTACAGGGGTTGTATTAATTGGAGTATATATATCCCCTAAAGTAAAAAATTTCTCTCTGTTTTCCATGTTAGACCACCTAGACAATGGATTAGGAACGTTAATACCAGCTATTTGGGAAAAACTAGGGATTTTTAATGGGTTCAAAAGTCCAGATGGATTTGAGAGGTCCTCAATAGAAATGGGACCTAAATTCTCTTCAAGTTGAGGAGAATGAAATATAGGATAATTATGTAACTGTTCCTCAGTATCTCTAAAGTGTCTTTTGTCAGAAGAAATCTTAGACTTACCTGACCTATAACTATTTTCTTCTATTGGTTGTTCTGTTTGATGTTCCTGGTTTTTGAGTCTTCTGCCCCCTGAGGGGGGGATCGGTAAATTCCAGTCTTCACCTCAGAGCAGGGACTTCTCTTTGTTCAAGAGAGTGTCCTTGAATTCTTCGAGATCTGCACGGAGGCTGATCGGCCACAGTGGCTCGCAGAAGACACTAAGAAGAAAGTCTACAAAAAATAAAAATCAAACAACACACACTAAAAAAGTTCTTAAAAGATGTCAAACAAGCAAACAACTCTCACATTGATAGAGTATTTGGATGCAATCACAATACAATGAAGAGAAGGATATGATCTCCCAAATATCAACTTGGGATGATGAGGGCCCAAGTCTACTTAGTGAATATCAGAAAGTAGTTCCCTAAGCTAGGCGTGTTTCCCTTCTTGGTGCAAGTGTTTTTCTAGATAAATTTGTAAAACACTCTCCAAGGGTACTAATGCTCTAGTGACTAGGTCCACTCAAGGTGTTTGTAAAAAATCCTCTTCTAGCATTGGTGTATGCCCCTAAAGAAAGGATTCTATGGCTAGCAATCTGCAGAAAGCATCCGTGGGAACAATTGTAGGTTGTGATCGTAGGTATGGGAAGGGTAAAAAAGACCAAAACTCTACAACAACACTTTATATTGTCGAAATTCCCCGTACATGCAAAATCCATGGTTGATGCTCGATTGCGTATGGGTGAGTGCAAGCAAATGAGGGTCACTTTTGGCATGTTAGATGCAATAGAAAACTGAAAAATCAGGCATCCCTCAACTTACTTGGATTTTTTGAGATACTTACACAAGATATCTTGCATTGAGTAAAAAATATGAAATGTAGGAAATTGAATCATGTTTCTGAATATATAAGTTTTATGTATTGAAAATTTACATAACTATGTCAAATTTCATCTTCTCTAACAATCACTTTTTATTTTTTTAGCAAATGATAAGGTATATGTTTTTGTGGGTGTAGCCCTTGAGTGCCTAGATGATGGTTTCAAGGTACAAAAATTGGTATGCATGTAGAGAACATGTAGCACTAGTGCAGTACTATTTTTCCAAAATTAATGTTTAATTTTTATGTATCTTTAATTATCTAAGTGATCAAACCTCGAGAATGGTACCTCAAATGTGGGTGCAACATTTGAAGGTATAAATGCAATCATTTCGACTTGGATTTTTTTAAGCATGTAGAGGTTGGTGTCTACTATTGCACCACATAATTTTTTTTTAAAATGGTCGTGATATGAAAAAGTTACGGAAGAAACACTAACAACATGTTTCCTGACTTAAGGAGTAATGATACAAGAAAATTATGAAAAAAATAAAATAAAATAGATATACATATATTTTTAAAATACATAGTTGGAATCTACATTAAAAATGCTATCTATGCCTAAAATTTCATAAAAAATGGTTGTGTATGTCATGATGTAAAGAGTGGTGAAAGACAGGCATATTGAAAAGAATGGTGGAAATGCCCAGTTACCTATGGTTTAGTACATTCCATAGCACATGCTTAGTAATTCCGAACCGACCACATAGGATTTTGGATGACACACGAGCATGTGAGGAGGCGTTTTTAGGCACTAAGGAACGCTCGCGCGTTATGTTTAAATTCAAATTTTTATTCCTGTGCTTGGTGTCAACAAAAACGATCTAGCATTTTGTTTCTCCAAAATTCTCTATCATTTTGTTTCTCCAAAATGCTAGATCATTTTGGAGTTACAAAATTCTCTAGCATTATAAACCACATAAGCTATGTGTTAAGTGTTGAATGGAGATAAGGGGTGAGAGAGAGAGAGAGGGTATACAGGGGGGGGAATGGGGGCAAGGGACATAAATTTATGGAGGTGGAGAGAGGATTGAGGAGGGAGACAATTAAATTACTAAATGCATAAGTCCTAAGGTCCAAACAACCTAAATCCCTAAACCTTAATCCTTAAGCACT
Organism: Larix kaempferi; assembly: GCA_027924585.1. Taxonomy (NCBI): domain Eukaryota; kingdom Viridiplantae; phylum Streptophyta; class Pinopsida; order Pinales; family Pinaceae; genus Larix; species Larix kaempferi. The sequence continues at coordinate 15,087,249 of BSBM01000539.1, forward strand.
TAACACATAATCCCTTACCACTTTAACCCCTTGACACTTAATCCTAATCTTTTATACCTTATCGCACTAATAGTCGATCCCTAAATACCTTAACTTATAAATATCCTAATCCTTAAAGCCCTAGTCCCTTAATTAACCCCTTATCTCCCAACCTCATAGTCGTTATCCTCTAACACCCTAAGCCCTTATCCCCTTATAATCCCTTAACACTATAGCACCTAAGCCCTTAATGTCTAACCATTTAAAACCTAACCCCCTAACCCCATATCCCTAAATCCATTTACCCGTAAAGCCCCTAACCCCTAAACCCAAGTCCTTTAATTATTTACCTATAATTAGTTAACCATTGGCCTCTAAGCGCTAGTTTACCCTATAAAGGTAAAATAATTGTTTACCTCTACACTGCATTGCATGTATGACCTCCATTGTGCCAGTGCAACCTGCATTTGCTTGTGCGCTCTACGTTTGCATGTCCACGCTTTGTTTGCATGAGAGATCTATGTTTTCTTGATCTCTCTCCCTTGGGATTGATCACTCCTCTCTCGAATTTGGAATTCTCGCTTGGGCTTGTGCATTAGCCTCTAATCTCTAGTTTACCCCTTATAAGAATTTAACCCTTTAACCCTTCACCATTAATTCCTATCCTAATAAACCCTAACAACATAGCACCAAATCCATTAACCTCTAAAGCCCCTAACCCTTAAACCCCTTGACCACATTACCTCTAATCCCACAACCCCTAACCGCTAATACCTAGTCCACCCCTAACCCCTAAACAACCTAACCCATAATACTTAAATCCCAAATCCCTAACCCTCTAAACCTGGAGCCCTAAATCCTTTTTAAAAACTAAATCCCTTAACCCCTAAGCCCCTTGACCACTAACACCTTAACCCCTTCACTTGTTTTCCTATAATGCCTCAACCACTAACCACTAACCTTGAGTTTCAACCACATAACCTCTTATATCCTTATCTCTCCAACCCCATAATTGCTAAACACCTAAACCCCCTTTTCCCTTTAACTCTAAGCCCTTAACCCCTAACGCCAAATCCCTAGTTAACCTCTTAACCCATACAACATGAAACACAAAACCCTTGAAGATAAGGAGGGATAGGGAAATAAAACAAATATTTTACTGGTAAGGAAATATTAAATAAGGTTTCAAGGATAATGTTTTGTGTGTAGATATTAAACATAACGCTAGAGCGTTATGTATCTCTATAACGCTCAAGCGTTATAGAAATATATAATGCTAGAGCGTTAAGTGTTTCTATAATTCTCTAGTGTTATTTATTTCTATAACACTCGAGCATTATATAAACACATAACACTATAACGTTATGTATTTCCATAATGCTCGAGCGTTTTCGTTTCCTCTCCCGCATGTTAAATGACATGGTAGGTTTGGGTCCGCCCATGTCTAGTTCAAAGAAACGCTCGAGTGTTTTGGTTTCACTAAACTTTTGGGTGTTTTGTGAAACTAATATTGCATATAAAAGGTCCCTCAACTTCGTGAAAGGACCCGTATTGGAGGGATCTCTCTGCAAGTCAACCTCACATGACCTCAAGCTTGACTCCTGTGGTAGAGGAGCTTCCTGGTCACACTTCTTACAATACTGGATTTCCTCCCTTATGAGAGACACCTATGTTTTGACAAGTTTAAGTGACCTTGGAGGAGTTAAATCACAAATACCTACCTCCAAAACCCTACCTTAGCTATTAGGTTTTTTTCTAAACTAGAAGAATATCTAAGATCCTATCTCAAATTCTTTTGCTTGCTTAAAATTTACTTTCAAAACCTTTCAAAAGAAGTAAAATGAGTGCAACTAAATAAAGAATGTTATTTAACTGAAAAATGAAGCACTATACTTGCCAAAATCATGCATTTTTCACTCACAATTTCTTTCCAATGCAAGTTCTAAAGATATGATTCAGAATACATATGCAAGTTTTCCATATATCATACAATTGTTTGGTATTTTCAATGCAAAAGGAGACTAAAATTTATAACCTAGATGCAAAATCAAGCCTACAATATAAGCATGCAAGTACCAAAACAACTAACTACGCAAAATAAATTTTGTTTTTGTTTTCAATGTTAAGGCATTCCAAATCCTTTAAGACACTTATAAAGTACTCAATCAACACTCATTCAAAACTAAACCAATATTTTTATTCTTTTTTAATATGAGAAACAATATTAACACACAACCAAATCAAATGCAAAATCTTTCTAATCTCCTTATCAAACAATAAAAGCATCCATAAAAACTAGACTTCTCATTTATGAATGCATGCCAAGTTGGGAAAAGGATAAATAATGACTTCATGAATCAACTTAACCAAGAGACCTACTAAGAAACATGTTTTGGTAAAGCTAGGTCTGCATACAACAAAAGCAATCAAGGTCCTAAACAACTAAAAAAACACTTGAGCTTTCAGTTCAAAGGAATGACCAAAAGCATAAAGAACCCTACCAAAAGAATATTTTTCACTCAAATAGGTATAAATTTACCCAAATACCCTCAATAGGTTCCACATCCAATCAAATAGGATCAAATAGGTTCAGACAGATCCAAATTGGTTCAAAAAACACCAAATTAGTTCGAAGAGCTCCAACTTGGGTCTAGAGGCTCCAAATTGTTCCAAATAAGCCCAAATCAGCTCCAAAAGACCCTAAAGTCAACTCGAGAGAAATATAAATCCAAATTTCACACTTCCAATGGGTCCTACATAGACCTAGGATCAACAAAGACTCCAAAAAATCCAACCAAAACCTCTTAAACATTCTCGGAAATGAAAAATTCACCTACATGAGGTACACACTGGTGAAGTACTAGCACAATAGGGTGTAACATGCTGGTGAGAATACCATCACTAGCATGTATTGAGAAGAAACACACATGTAAGAATTGTCACCTATGCATGGGTACTGGAAGTCTCCAAAAAATCAAATCCAACTTAGAAATTGGCAGTGGAAGGGTCTATTAAAACCCTAAGACTATTCCGAATTTGAAATTAGACAGACCTTCAAGCAAACTAGAAAAATAACCTAGGAAACACCAAAGAAGAGAGGCTTCTCCTTGACAGAGTCACCAATTATGTTGTTAGGAAAATAGTCCTATGGCTATGGTGAGGCCACCAACATACTAGGGTTGCAAAGAACATATATCTAAAGTTCTACAACAAGAAAAATAAACAAGAAGTTTTGAGTTAACAAGACATGTACCTCATTACTGAGGGTTGATCCTATAATTCTCCTTAAATCATTGAGCTTTCCTCTTTCTCTCCATTCCCAAAACCTACACAACCAATTCAAAACCTTCCTCAAACATATTTGACTACAAATAAAAGATTGAAGTTCAAATAAAACATAAGAAGTAAATCTAATGAACAACAACTTGAAATCAAATCTGAGATAAACATGAACACATTTGTTTGGAAAGGGAAGAATGTTTATTCTTTCATTAATGAATGCAAAAAGTATAATATTACCTTCATTCTATTCAGGCACCTCATGAAACCTTTGATTCAAGATATCCTCCTCTTCTCCAAGAATCCCAACCTCAGATCAAATGCATTAGGTTTTGGTAGTAACTAGGGCACAAATGATTGGAAAGGGAGTGAAAATTTCTCCAGCACGACATTACTTGGGTTGATTCCACTTCATGTCCAATCTCCCTCTCTTTTATAGTGAAAGAAGAAGATTGTGTTGGGGAGGGAGCAGTTGTAACTAGGGAGGAAGTTCCATATCCAACCAAAACACCCAATTTTTGAGATTTGTTATATTTTTATGCTTTTCTGAAGCACACACTGATGACATAAGGGGAAAGGTGCACACCACATCCTGGTGAACCATGTAAAACTTGCGCATGGGTGAAAACAATGCGCTAAAACTACAATTTTGAGGGATTTTTAGGGGGTGTTTTGGTCTCCAAATGTGGTCAAAAGCTCCCAAACTACTGGATGAAGCATTAATACGTTAAGGCCACATTACTGAGATCCCAAATATGGATCTGCCATCCATAGTGTCCTTTTTCATGACCCACAATAGTTTCATGAAGTGTCATCATGAGAGTACAACATGTAAGTGTCATCACAGACGGAGAAGTGCCAAATTTGGTTATAACAGAAACCATCCTCATGGTTTCCTTTAATTTCAAAAGACTTGTTAGAACCAATGGTAGAGATGGACACTTGTGACGGAAAACACGGGCGAAATCAATGTCTAATAAAAAAACTGGTGGCTAAAAAACAAGCAAATCCAATTACCACGTCCCATTTTTGAGAATTTTTTTTTTTTTTTCAAATCATAATCTCTATCCGTCTAAAAGTGAGTTGAAAATTCTCCCAAAAGTAGACTCTTAACGCGTGGTTTTTGTGGGAACACAAATACACCATAGCAACAACATTTGCTGATCATGCATATTGTTGAATTAAAATATTTCAAAATTTCAAAGCACCTGCTCAAGTTAGCATGTAGATGGGAACTTGAGTTGGTTGTTGGATGTAATAACCCTACCCTGCCTTAGTAATTATTGGCCTCAATGTATGTAAATATTATGTTTATGTGATGTGTGTTGATCCTAGTGTGGAGCTCAAGGCCAAGGCACCAATAGTAGATGTTTAAGGTTTGCTTTCATAGTCAAGTATTTGACAATGGGACTATGCATGTGCTATTAAGCCATGAAATTTTGTAATGAATGTAAATGTTTAATATTGCAATGAAATACCCAAAACTGGATAAGTGAGGCAGCTAATGAGAAGGGGGCAAAGGTATCCACTAGGGAGAGGTGAGGGGGTTATGGGATGGTGACTCGTCCTGCAAATTAGGCAGGAATAACCGATTTGATTCCCTGTATGGGTAGGGATTCAGTTATAGGATGTGGAGAAGGTAAGCCTACAAAGGATATTTGCACGGGATAAAATGACGCAGAGATCGGAGTTGAGGGTTCCAACATTTGGCATTTTGTTTTGGCACTCAGTTCATTCACTCTGTTGCGGAGAGACCCTAAGACGCAGAGAGAGCCGAAGTAGTGAAGTTGAATTCCATAGGAATCCTGTGTGTATGTGTGATATTTGAGTAGAAACCTAAAGACGGTTTCGAAGGAAGATTACAGGGGGTGAATAGCTTGAGGAAGCTGTGTGAAGCCTATAATCTAGTGAGCAGAGAGTCAAGTTGTGGGACAGATTTTAGTCCACAACCCTGGAATGAACCAGCCTGTTTACTAGAGGTAAAAGATTTGGGTTTAGGGTGGGAATGCTTGATAAACCCAGTGAAGACTGTGATCTCATAGAACTAGAAGTAGGACCTTCTTATGCCTACCTTGAATAGTACTGGAGGGGAAGGGGCCTTGAGGGTCTGTGTAGAAGAGAAGAGGGCCTTCCTTGTGTTGGGTGAGGTGGATAACGTGGGTTCCTGTCAGCTGAGCGATTGAGATGTCTATAGATTTGTGGTTGATCTCACTGGATTAGCAATATCCTCCCCGTTTCCCTGTATGCTTGATAAACCCATCTGAAGGTTGGCTTAGCATGTGGATGCTTGATAAACCCAACTGCATGGTGGCTTAGCATGAGTATGTTTCCTGGATTGCTTGATAAACCCAACTATAAGTTGGCTTAGCATTGGAAGTGGATATTGACTGTTAGAGAGACTACCTAGCCGTTCTTAGTGGATACATAGTCCAGCTCGGGGTTGATCTCTCATCTAAAAGAGTATATGCTAGAAAGAGACCTAAGGTTAGGTGGAACTTTGGTCTCACTTAGCTAGTTGCTAGGGCAACTTCAAGATACAGAGATAAGTATTCCATGGAATGAATGATGTTATTCATGTGTTATTATTATGATGTTTTGCTTAAGACTGTGAATGAATGTAATGTGAATGGGAGTAATAGTTAGACCATGTGTAAGTCTAAGTGAAAGGTTGAGTACAGGTTGAATACTTCATTCGGTTGCATGAGTTTAATGCATTGCTAATTTACATGTGTTAGATGTATGGTTAGCCTTAGTTTCATTTATTCTATGTGTTTGTTATGAGATGCTTAACCTTGTAATGGACGATTTAACCTTACTTAATCATGGGGATGCTTATGTGGCTTGGGGTATTCCTAGACCACTCTGCAGGACAGAGGAAAGATGAGTTATGGCAGGGGATACGTAGAGACCTGTTAAGGGTTGGAAAATACCTTAGAAGGTTAAAAAGAAATTCATAGAAGTAAATGAGGAGTTTAGATACATCACCTGAGAAGGGTATTATACCATTAGATGGAGCTCTCCAAGAGCTTTCCAATGGTACCAACCTTTCCTCATTTGGATTCCGGATGAGGAAGTTATGCCCCTTAGAAGTTTGCATTGGTAAACTGTTGGAACAGGGAAGTTGGACTTCCACAATTCCGGCTTCCGCAATGCAGATTGCGGATTGTAGAAGGGGAAGTTTTTTGGTAGTCGAAGTTAGATTTCCACATTTCTGCACCTGCAATGCAGATTGCGGATTGCAGAAGGTCATTTGGAGGAAAAGTTAGATTTACACATTTCCGCACCCACAATGTAGATTGCGGATTGTGGAAGGTCGTCTGGTGGAAACATTAGATTTCCGCATTTCCACACCCGCAATGCGGATTGCGGATTGCAGAAGGTCGTTTGGTGGAAAAGTTAGGTTTCTGCATTTCTGCACTTGCAATGTGGATTGCGGAAGGTCGTTTGGCGGAAAAGTAAGATTTCCGCATTTCCGCTCCCGCAATACAGATTGCGTATTGCGAAAAGTCGTTTTTCCAAAAAGTTAGATTTCGGCATTTCCGCACCTGCAGTGCAGATTGAGGAAAGATGCAGTGCGGATTACGGAAGGACACAATGCAGATTGCGGATTGTGGAAGGAGACAATTGCGGAAATATGCAATGCGGATTGCGAAAAGACACAATGTAAGATGCGAATTGCAGAAAGGCACAATTGCGGACTGTTGATTGCAAAGGTGAAATTTGGATCTGATTCTAGTGCGGTTGTGTGTAGTTTTGGAAGTAAAATAAGAAAACAAAACTAACGCCAGATCTTCAGTGGCCTCGGAAGGCCACAAGGGAGGTCCGGGGACGTTACAGAGTGGTATCGGAGCTTCAGTTACAGCACTGGGACTGTATGGGCCAAAGTATAAGCTTCAGTTACAACACTGGGGTTGTTAGGGATGAACTGTGGAAGAAACTGCACATAATAAAATGCTCGTGGCACAGTTTGACCTAACAAAAATCTTGTTTATTAATGGTTTAATGAGTAATTTCCAGATTGTATGGATGTTTCAATTTCTATGCTATCTAATAAACATTTATATCATGCACAGTGATTGCAGTAGGTATAGTTGAAGCGTACAACAAGGCCATGTGTCAGAAAGCAAGAATGGTGATCGATAATGATACACAAAATCCCTACGAGTTGGAAGAGGATGTGCTGGGGGAAAACGTGCAGGAAGAGCACGCAAAAACAACATCTAATGGAAGAAGGGAGCAGGTGAATCCCAGGACTTGGTTGAGACCATGGTAATATTTAATCAGAGGCTCATAAAGGCGCAAGAAAAGAAGCACCAACTCAATGTGGCCATTCTGCAGAGCCTCACTGGCATGCATCAAAAAGTAAACATGGGGTCCAATCCAAGAAGTATGGGCCAAGAAGAAAGGGATGCAGCTATCCATTCTATAGATTGTTCTAGGAAGAGGACTCCAAGCCATAAAGGGGGTTCCGTGAGCCGAATGCATAAGAAATCGTCTTCGGGATCTCCTGCCAGTAGGTCAAAACACTCCAGAGACTCTCAAAGAAGTCCAAGACACACTTACAATCAGACTGAGAGAAGAAGGAGGTTCAGAGGGATCCCACAGGGAGAATTCAGGAAAGCAAGAGAGCCTACTTTTGATGGAGAAAGCAAGACAGGCCAGGTGGCAGAGGCATGGATTCTTGGAATGAAAAAGTATTTCAAAATGCATGATTATTCAAAAAGTGAGAAGGCTAGATTTTCCATTTACAATCTAAATGAAAGAGCTTCCATTTGGTGGGAACATCTCATGAAGGTAAAGAGAACCAGTGAAAGGAGGACCAGCTGGAAGCAGTTTAAAAGATACTTTAAGGAGAAATACCTACCAGCTGGGTATTATGACAATAAGATAAATAAGTTCAATGAACTGAGGTTGGGGCAAAATTCCATGGAGGAACATGTTCATAAATTCTTGGAACTGTTAAGGTATGTATACTACATCAAGGATGAAAGGGTGAAGATTCGGTGTTTCCTCGGAATCCTACGACATAACTACAGGGAGAGGATTGAGTTTGTCCATCCACCAAGTTTGGATGAAGCCATTAGAATGGCCATGCTCTGTTCTGAGAAGAATACAGGGAAGACAGATACTCAACCAGCATGGAAAAGAAATCCCAAAGGAGGATTTGAACCAAGGAGAAGTGGCTTCAAACCACCTTTCAAGAATCAGTCCTGAAACTTTCCACAAGGACAACCAATAGGAAGTAGGTTCAAACTAGCTGTAACAACAGAGAACACATCAAAAGGACCAGTTCAGTGTTGGGTATGTGGAGACAACCATATGCTTAGAGATTTCCCAAATCGAAGAGGGAATCCATGAATTTTACACAACTTGGGAGAAGCAACCACAGTAGAAGATATGGCCAGATCCACACCTCGAATCTATGCAGCATTGGATGATCACCAGGCAGACCACCAATCAGCAGTGGTAGAAGTTGAAGGTAATATTGATAAGCAATCTATTTTTTTTTTAATTGATCCAGGATCCACTCATAGTTATGTGTCCCCTAAAGTGGTTGAAACACGGGTGCTTCACTCAATAAACCACTATGATAGCACGTTCGTTCATGGCATATGAAATAATACCCCTCCCAATATTCCTTCCCAATTTAAAAAAAACCTATTTTCACTAGATATTGTATATATCAATTTTTTCATTAACATTTTTTATACCCCTTTATATTTCTACCTAATATATTGATATGATACCCCTCTTATGACCCCACATGAATTATACAATGCACCTTGCTTCTTTCGATGTATATTGTGGATGCACATTACTTCACCCACAATGCAATTACTCAACCACATATCATTATGATTTGAAACATCTAATGGTCTAATGAAGAGATAGGAGATCACATCTTGTATGTCACTAGAGCCAATGAACATAGTACAACATTTATATTGCATGTTGCAGTTCCCCAATCACTGACTAAGCCTGTTGTGGGCTAGGTATACAAGGCCCCAGGGCCTGTAACAAGCTCTAGGAGGATAAATAAACCTCCCAAGTCCTGTAATAGGAACGAGTGGTTGGGTATTCAATCCCCCAAGGCCTATCGAGGGCCTATAACAGGCCCTGGAGGCTTAGAGCCTCCCAAGGCTATTGGTAACAACTGGCTGAGTGTTATTGGTAACAATTGGCTGTCAATGACCACTGTCTCTCGACTATGATCGACTAGAAACTCACTTCACCATGAAGCCCCTGGCCTCAAGCATGCCTCAAGACGCGATTTCCCTACGTATTAGTAAGATCGAGCCTTGCCTCAACCCGATTTATCATCCGACCGTGATCCCGCCATCTCCATTTGTCGGATATTTTTCAGCCCTCCCATATAGCAAAAACCCCAAAGTATTTTTGTATTGTTCCATTAAATAAAAAAACCCCTTGCCCCTTAATATATAAGCAATATGCTTTTTAGGTTTTCATGAATATTTAATACCGTAATATGAATGAACCTGATATTATATTGTCTTCTAGTGAAGCCCCCGTGGGTTGAAAGTTGTTCACTTGGTAAAATGAAACATAGTAAGTCTTGGTTAGTTCAACTAGAAACTGGGACCAAGAGAAAGGTGAGTGAAGTAGTGGTGGAATGTTTTGTAGAACTGAATGGAATTTCCACCAAGGTAAACTTGAATGTACTACCCTTAGGATCTTATGATGCCTCGATAGGAATGGATTGGTTGGAGAAGCATATATCTAAGATTGACTGCTACAAGAAGGTACTTGAGTGTATTGATGAGGAAGGAAGACCAAGGCTGGTTAAAGGGATTCCAAAACAAGTTTTATTAAGGCATATTTCATCCTTATAGCTGAGAAAATTCTATGGAAAGGGCTATCAATTATATGTTGTGCATATATCAGATTCAATAGAAGATAAAGGAGCAAAGTTAGAAGACTTTCAGCTATTGTAGGAATTCCAGGATGTATTTCCAGATGAATTTCTAGGACTACCACCCAAGAGAGACATTGATTTCTCCATTAACCTTGTTCTAGGGGCAACACCAAGATCCAAATCCCCTTATAGAATGAGCACACCTGAGCTGATAGAATTAAAGATGTAGCTGGAAGAATTAATGGACAAGGAGTATATCAGACCGACTGTATCTCCTTGGGGTGCATCTGTGTTGTTTGTTAAGAAGAAGGATGGGTCCTTAAGTCTATGTATATATTACAGGAAGCTAAACAAGGTAACAGTCAAGAACAAGTATCCATTGCCAAGAATTGATGACTTGTTTGACCGAATGAAGGAAGCTAAAGTGTTTTCCAATATTGACTTGAGGTCTGGCTACCATCAAGTGAGGATAAAGGATGAAGACATTCACAAAACAACTTTCCTAAATAGATATGGACACTATGAGTCACTGTGGTGCCATTTGGCCTAACTAATGCACTTGCTACTTTCATGTGTCTTATGAACAGTGTCTTCAGCAAACACTTGGATAAGTTTGTGATTATATTCTTGGATGACGTTCTGGTGTATTCAAAGAATGAAGAAGAGCATACTGAACATTTGAGAATGGTACTGCAAGTCCTTAGAGAACACCAACTGTATGCAAAGTTGAGCAAGTGTGACTTCTATTAGCAGAAGGTACAGTATTTGGGACATATCATTTAAGTAGAAGGTATTGCACTAGACCCAGAGAAGATTGAGGCCATAATGGATTGGCCTACTCCAGAAATGTTGTAGATGTAAGATCATTTATGGGCCTTGCAAGGTACTACAGAAGATTATTTGAAAGTTTCTCCAAGATAGCTCACAAAATTACATCATTACAAAGGAAGGAAGTCAAATTTATATGGTCTGAGAAGTGTGAAAGGAGTTTTTAGAAGCTAAAAGAATTACTTACCAGTGCTCCAGTTTTAAAGATTGCAGATCCAAATAAAGACTTTGTGGTATGCACATATGCTTGCATAGAAGGATTGGGTGGAGTACTTATGCAAGAAGGATTTGTAACTGGATATGAGTCAAGAAAGCTGAAGGATCATGAAAGGAACTATGCCACACATGAATTAGAGCTAGTATCCATAGTGCATGCTCTCAAGAAATGGAGGCATTATCTTTTGGGAAGAAGATTTGAACTCAGGACAGACCACATGAGTTTAAAATATTTGTTTGACCAGCCAAATCTAAATGCTAGACAGACTAGATGGATGGAATTTCTTTGTGAGTTTGATTTGGACATTAAACATGTCAAAGGAAAGGAAAATAATTTTGCTGACGCACTCAGCAGGAAATTTCATGTTGTAGCAATAAGTGTTTGTAAATCAGATTTGAAAGCGAGGATCATTGAAGTTTAATCTAGTGATGAAGCTTGCTTGCATATCAAAGAGAAGTTGCAGGAGGGAAAGGTGGATAAAAAATGAATAGGATATCAGATTGGAGAGGATGATGTCCTTATGTACCAAGATGTTGGACTGTACATTCCAAACTGTGCAGAATTGAAGGAGCTTGTGTTGGGTGAGATACACCAAAATCCATATTCTGGTCAACCAGGGTATCATGAAACTATAACTGTAGCAAGGAAACAATAATTTTGGCATGGGATGAAGAAGGACATAGCAGATTATATTGCTAGATGTCAAAAGTGTCAATAGGTCAAGGAAGAGCATCAACATCCAGCAATATTGTTGCAGCCATTGCCCATCCCAGAGTGGAAATGGGAAGTGATTTCTATAGACTTTATAACAGGTTTTCCCATGAATGTGAAGAAACACGATTCCATTATGGCTATAGTGGAAAAGCTATCAAAAGTAGCTCACTTTATTCTATTTAAGTCTACTCACAAGGCCAATGATATGGCAAATATCTTCATGAGAGAGATATTCAGGCAATAATTTCAAACGGGGACACAAAATTCACTTCCAATTTTTGGAAAGGGTTATTCTAAGAGTTGGGAACGAAGTTAAATTTCAATACATCCTATCATCCTCAAACAGATGGTCAGACTGAGAGAGTAAACCAGATTCTTGAATACATGTTAAGGATGTATGCGATGGATAAACCATCCAAGTGGGAGGACTACCTACACTTGGTAGAATTTGCCTACAACAATGGGTACCAGGCATCGTCGAAGATGAGCCCTTTAGAAGTTTTGTATGGCAGAGGATGTAGAACTCGAGTAAATTGAGACAAACCAGTGAGCAGGGTAGTTATTGGACCATAAATGATTGAATAGATGGAACAAGAAGTTGTTAAGATCAGGCAGAATTTGAAGGAAGCTCAGAACATGCATAAAAGTTATGCAGATTTGAAGAGAGTGCACAAAGAATTCCATATTGGGGATCATGTTTACTTGAGAGTGAGACCAAGGAAGAGATCCATGAAGTTGGGAAGTTGTGCCAAGTTGGCACCTAGATATTGTGGACCATTTGAAGTCCTTGATATAATAGGACCAATTGCATATAGGATTGCATTACCTGCTAACATGAAAGCTCATAATGTTTTCCATGTCACTTTGCTTAAGAAATATGTACATGACCCTAATCACATTATTGATTGGCATGTGATACAAGTGGAACCAGAGGGAGAATTCAAAGTGGATCCTATATGCATCCTCGACAGGAAGGTTACATTACTCTGGAGGCAATCCATCAGACAGGTAAAGGTGCAATGGAAGAACCTTAGCCTAGAGGAGGCGACCTGGGAGCTAGAGGATGCCATGAGATTGAAATTCCTGTTTTTGTTCAGTTTTGAGAACACCGAGGATGGTGTTGTTCTAAGAGGGAGGGAGTTGTAATACCCATATCCCACCTTAGTAATTGTTGCCCTCAATGTATGTAAATATTATGTTTGTGCGATGTGTTTTGATCCTAGTGTGGAGCTCAAGGACAAGGCCCCACTAGTAGATGTTTAAGGTTTTCTTTCATAGGCAAGTATTTAACAATGGGACTATGCATGTTCTATTAAGCCATGAAATTTTGTAATGAATGTAAATGTTTAATATTGAAATGAAATACCCAAAACTGGCTCATTGAGGTAGCTAATGAGAAGGGGGCAAAGGTATCCACTAGGGAGAGGTGAGGGGGTTGTGGGATGGTGACTCGCCCTTCCACTTGGACATGAGTAACCAATTTGATTCCTTGTACTGGTATGGATTCGGTTACGGGACGTGGAAAAGGTAAGCCTGCAGAGGATATTCACAGGGGATAAAATGATGCAGAGATCGGATTTGAGGGTTCTGACATTTGGAATTTTGTTTCGGCACTCAGTTCATTCATTCTTTCGGTTGTTGGTTAGAGGATTCATTCTATTGGGGAGAGACCCTGAGATGTAGAGAGAGCCGAAGTAGTGAAGTCGAATGCCAGAGGAATCCCATATGTATGTGTGATATATTTGAGTAAAAACCTGAAGACGGGTTCGAAGGCGGATTACAGGGCATGAATAGCTTGAGGAAGCTATGTGAATCCTGGAATCCCATGAGCAGAGAGCCGAGTTGCGGGATAGAGTTTAGTCCGCAACCTTGGAATGAACTAGCCTGTTTAGTAGAGGTAAAAGATTTGGGTTTAGGGTGGGAATGCTTGATAAACCTAGTGAAGACTAAAATGTCATAGAACAAGAAGTAGACCTTCTTATGCCTACCCTGAATAGTACTGGAGGGGAAGGGGCCTTGAGGGACTATGTAGCAGAGAAGAGGGCCTTCCTTGTGTTAGGTGAGGTGGATAATGTGGGTTCCTGTCTGCTGAGCGATTGAGATGTCTGTAGCTCTGTGGTTGAGCTCACTAGATTAACAATATCCTCCTTGTTTCCATGTATGCTTGATAAACCCCTCTGTAGGTTGGATTAGCATGTGGATGCTTGATAAACCCAACTACAGGGTGGCTTAGCATGAGTATGTTTCCTGGATTGCTTGATAAACCCAACTATAAGTTGGCTTAGCATTGGAAGTGGATCTTGACTATTAGAGAGCCTACCTAGCCCTCCTTAGTAGATACATATCCCAGCTCGGGGGTGGTCTCTCAACTGAAAGAGTATAGGATGGACAAAGACCTAAGGTTGGGTGGAACGTTGCTCTCACTTAGCTAGTTGCTTGGGCAACTTCAAGATACAAAGATAAGTATTCCGTGGAATGAATGATTTTATTTCATGTGTTATTATTATATTGTTTTGCTTAAGACTGTGAATGAATGTTATGTGAATGGGAATAATAATTAGACCCTGTGTAAGTCTGAGTGAAAGGTTGAGAACAGGTTGAATACTTCATTTGGTTGCATGAGTTTAATGCATTGCCAATTTACATGTGTTAGATGTATGGTTAACCTTAGTTTAATTTATTTATGTGTTTGTTATGAGATGCTTAACCTTGTAATGGACCTCTTAACCTTAATTAATCATGGGGATAGTTATGTGGCCTAGGGTATTCCTAGAACGCTCTGTGGGACATAGGAAAGATGGGTTATGGCAGGGGATAAGTAGAGAGCTATTAAGGGTTGGAAGATACCTTAGAAGGTTAGACATAACTTCAGAGAATAAAATGAGAAGGGTAAATACCTCATATCAGCAAGGGATTCTACTATTGGATAGAGCTCTCCAATATCTTTCCAATGGTACCAACCTTTCCTCATTTGGATTCCGGATGAGGAAGTTATGCCCCTTATAAGTTTGCATTGGTAAACTGCTGGAACAGGGAAGTTGGACTTCTACAATTTTGGCTTCCGCAATGCGGATTGCGGATTGCAGAAGGGGAAGTTTTCCGGAAGTCAAAGTTGCATTTCCGCATTTCTGCATCTGTAAGGCGAATTGCGGACGGTCGTTTGCCGGAAAAGTTAGATTTCCGCATTTCCGCACCCGTAATGCGGATTGCGGATTGTAGAAGGTCATCTAACAGAAAAGTTAGATTTATGCCTTTTTGCACCCATAATGTGGATTGCGGATTGCGAAAGGTTATTTGGGGGAAAAGTTAGATTTTGCATTTCTGCACCCACAATGCGGATTGTGGAAGGTCGTTTGGCGAAAAAGTTAGTTTTTCGCATTTCTGCACCCGCAATGCAGATTGTAGAAGGTCATTTGGCGGAAAAGATAGATTTCCGCATTTCCGCACCCGTAGTGCAAATTGCGGACAGTGGAAGGACGCAATTACGAATTGTGGAAAAACGCAGTGCAGATTACGGATTGCGAAAGGATGCAATGTGGATTGCAGATTGTGAAGGGATGAAATTGCGGATTGCGGAAAGACGAAATGTGGATTGCAGATTGTGGAAAGATGCAATGCGGACTGTGGATTGCGGAAAGGAACAATTGCGGACTGTGGATTGCAAAGGTGAGTTGTGGATCTGAGTCCAGTGCGGCTGTGTGTTGTTTTGGAAGTAAAAGAAGAAGAAAAAAAGTAACGCCGGATATTCGGTTGCCTCGGAAGGCCACAAGGGAGGTTCGGGGATGTTACATTGGAGGTAGCTCTTCCTTGACCTTCGCACAATGTAACTAGGTAACACTCATCACGTTAGGCATAATCCATGAAAAATGGATATGGGACCAAGTAAGACAATTTTTTTTAACAAGGATGCTACTTACAGAATTTGTGCATATCCTGTAATTGGCAGTAGATAGTCCAGTTTACGATTTGTCGTCAATACTACTCAATCGTACTGAAAAATCAAATCAAATGTAGAAATGAGATTGAAATGTGTGCAATTTTGGAAGAACGTTATATGCCTTGATTTTTTATAGTCACTTTACAGAAAACCACTTTATTCAAAGCCAACATGGTATGACCAACTTGGTTGCACATGTTTTCGAACAAAAACTATAACTTTTCTTGGTTACCAAGTATTTGTTTATTCGTAGTTGTTTATCGATCATTAAATGCAAGTAGGAAAATCAACTCGAATTAGTTGTTGGTGTTTATTAATTCTATTTATTTTGTGCATCACTAATGCTACAACTGCTACCATTTGATGTTTTAGATTATTTGGTACTTTTGGGTAGCCTGTAGCATTCCCTAAAATATGCCTGAGTGGCATTTGAGCTTGTGTAACATCCCTGATCATTTTCCAAAATAGTTGCATTTAATTTTTTATAGTAGACACAAACTGACAATGGTTTCATGTCAGATCCTCCTTTAACCTCATAGTGATAGGACTAAAACAAGAAAATAAAATCCAAAATAACAAGAGGCAAGCATAATGCAACCTATTACTTCCTCTAGTCTAACTCGATGGAAAATTTTGCAAAAAAACCATCCCCAATCTAGTAACATATTGGTAGACAACAATTACAGATGGTTACACTATGATATTAGTTCAAGTGTATTTTGATTTCATGCCCAAGAAATAACCATATTTGGATTTGTATTTTGTTATTAGTTGTGCATGAAGGGATTTTTCACAGAAATATCATCTCTGAGATAATAAATCCAAATCTGGTAATTTTTTTCATCACTTGGGTGATAATGGTTAGTTTGCTCCTTTGTCTATTTAAATTTTTTCAAATAAAAGACATACATGTTTGTATGCAGCATCCTAAGCAGCTTCTATCATCTTTTGTCTATGGTAGAAGTGGATAATTTTTTGAGTGCATTATTGTAGGAGAAAGTCCAGGACAAGAAGAACTGTATTGGGACAAGGAAGAATATGATCGGGAAGAAGATAGTGAATCGTACACCAAAAATTTGCAATTGAAGTTCCCCTTACTGAGATCCAAGTCCTGTTCTTGTACATGCTCTTGTACATGCAAGCAGTATCCTTTCCCAACGCTATTGTAGCTTTGGCCAACGCTAAACTGAACATTTTCTCGTACTTGTACACAGTAATGGCCTTTATCTCAAGTTGGAAATTTATAGTTAGTGGAGCACCTTCGCTCCTTAGTAAGTATTCGCACTCTAAATTTCCAACCTAAGAACAAGCCCATTAATGTGCCTACTCTTTTCCCCGAAAAGGAGATCAGTGATGACCAATTCAGAAAATTTAGAAATTACATCAATATGTATTCATAGCATATTGAGAGAAGAATATAGAAGGTACAACATGTGCATTAGCTGAGGCTTTCGCAAGGTAAGTCGAGAAGGATCAACTTGATATAAAATTTTAGAAGAAAAATTGAGAATGATGCACTTGACATAAACAAGGATGGTGAATAGACAAACAATGATGGAAAATAACCAATGGAAGTGACAAAGGTGTATGGTGGCAGTGACAAAGGCGGTGTAGAGGTGGCTAGCAATCAATACATGGCATGGAAATTGAGGCCATTCATTAAATGCATTAAGTAAATGCCTATGCCTCCCTCTTAAACAAGCTATTCAAAAGTGTCAAAAATATAGAATAAACAAGCACCTCTCCAGCAATAACACTTCAAAGTGATAACTATTAACCAATCTTATGATGAATAAATTAATTTTAAAATTTTAAGAAAATAAAAAAATTAATTCTATGATATAAAACTATATGAAAAGGTAAAAAATTTATGTTCAAACAAAAAACTAATATGCAGACTGCATATAGAATACAATAAACCTGCCATAGCCTTAGGTAGATATAATAAGAAACATAAAGTCTTTACTATAATTTTAATGAATATGACTCCATAAAGAAAGGTTTTTGCGAAACAAATGAGATTGACTTGATAAGATTACAAGTGATTCAAGAAGCTTAATAAATGTCGTATAGAACTAAGTGTTCTCGTTGCCCATATATAAAAAAAGACTCACAAAATGCAATGAAGACTAAATCACATGAATCGAAACATAAACATTTAATAAAATAAAAAAATTCATGTTAACATGTCATGTTAATCATATATCTTTAAATAAGCATAGTAGTTTGAGAGAAAAACTTAAATCATATTAAAAAATAATACAAAAGTGATTTTTTTGGGTAACAATAAAAGCTTTATAATAGTTTATTCAAATTAAAAGTTATTTACTCAACTCAAGCCTTTAAAATATATGTTTATAAGATGTAAAATTAGGTGAGTATGAATAAGCTTCAATTAAATTGTGTAGCTTTTAAAAAAATATTAAAAATGTGTAAACAATGTGAAAATGCATTATTTTTAAATGAAAGTTAAAATATATGTTTATAAGATGTAAAATTAGGTGAGTATGAATAAGCTTCAATTAAATTGTGTAGCTTTTAAAAAAATATTAAAAATGTGTAAACAATGTGAAAATGCATTATTTTTAAATGAAAGTTAAAGATTATAAAATTTGATAAATTATCCAAATCTAAAATTATTGGTCTATTCTTATTCATTGATATATTTATTTGTAAGAGGTGAATAAAAATATTAAAAATGGAGTTTTTAGTTAAATTATTTTTTTGTAAGACGTGAATAAAAAATGTTAAAAATGAAGTTTTTAGTTAAATTATTGCATTCACCACAATACCCAAATATTAATTGATGAATTGCAAGTCAAAATATTGGCAACATTGTAGAAACATCAAATAAACTCAAATAAGCTTGAATAAGATCATACAAGCATTATTGAACATTGATAAAGACAAAAGTCCTCAACGAGGTAAATCAACCAATCCATCAAAACCATATCGCTGAGTGACAAAATGAATGGAAGATTAAGCATCTAAAAAATAAAAATAAAAAAACCAAACAAAAATAAAAGGGCCAATGAACACGAATCAATTTAGAACCTTGGCCAGTGAAGAAAACATGAAGGCCAACGAATAAAACAATTACTTGGAAAAGAAGGCCAGTGAGGTCTGGAACTAGGAAGGCCTACGCTGACTTGGTCAGGGAGGCTAATGCTGCCAACAAAGAGTTGGTATCTCATGTCAAGGAGGCCAACTTTTGCGCGTTGAGTACATGGAAATCAACTTGCAGGGGCCAACGCTGCCTTGGGAGAACTGGTCAGGCGGGCCGAGGTTGCCAAAGCTGCCTTGGAACAGTAGAAATAGTAAGTATTGTCTATGCACACCAATGGATTTAAAGTATCACATGGTGTTTATCATAGATTTCAATTTCAGGGTAGTGTTGTCTTAGATGAATTAGGCTTTTATCCAGTTTTATTATTATTTAATAAAAAAAAGCATGCATGTAGCTTATAGTCCTACCATTAAATTGCGGTTCGCAGTTTGGGGCTCCTTGATTAATTGCACCCTGAGGTCTCTAAGTTTAGCATTAGGAAGTTTCATGGCTTTCCATTTTTAGGCCTATTTCAGTTGTTTCAATCTATGGACATAAAGTTTATTTGTGAAACTAAATTGTGTGTGCTTTTTTATTAATACTTTTGCATCGTCGGTATTGAATTATGTTTTTTGTTATAAGTTTTCTCGTTATTAATTCTTTTGTCTATTCAAACTTTCGAAACAAAAACACAATTTTTGTTCTCTTGTATAGTGAGCGAAGCAAAATGTGAATGTATATTTGTTAAAAGGAAAATAAATATCATTAAATAACGCTGCTAGTTTTGATGAGTTATTTTAGTTAAATCTTTCTGAAATATATTATTTCATACATAAATATTTAATATTTTACAAAAACATATTTTAGTTATCAAATATTTATTGATAAACCTTATTAATTTTAAAAAGATAACAAATTAACAATGATGTAAAGTTAGATAACAACAATTACTGTAAAATCATAATCAAACTTAACATTTTAGAAAAAGGTACACACTTAACTTAACATCTTAGAAAGAGGTACACACTCGTTCTAACTTTCTCTCTTGCACTTAACATCCTCCCTTTGATTTTGATAAAGTAGTATACATTCATTTTAACTTTCTCTCTTGCACTTCACATTGTGTGGCTATTCAAGTATTTATGCAATGTCAAATTGTTATGATTTCTATGTTCAAATATTTACTCTAGTTAATAAAGTATTGAATTGCATTTTCTAGCCTATTTACATTTTTTTTTAAAGATGTTAGAAATTTAAAATTTTCACAATTTTTAATATATTTTCAAATATTTACAATATATATATATATATATATATATTTTGGTTTCTTAATTCTAAAGTTATTAGAATTAGTGAATCTTAAATGTGTAGCAAGTAATGCTATATTATACATTTAAAATAAAAATAAAATATTTTTTAAAAATAATTAAAATGCATATAGAAATATAAAAACTATATTTAAATTACAAACAACAAGTGATTCGGGCATTTATATAAATCAACTAAACTAGAGTATATGTGTATCAACTATTTAAAGTTGGAGGCGAAAGCGTGTTCATGATATTTCTTAGATTTGATCACATTGTGTTTGCATAGTTATTTCAACAATACAGGGTTATGTATGAGAGGAAAAGATAATAAGCTATGGGTATATAAAGAATTTTATTGGTTTACAAGTCTAGATTTATGATTTTGTTCTCATGTATATATTATGTTAATGAAATTTTTTCATATCATTATTTAATATGAAATTTATTTATATTATATTTATGAAAATATTTATATTATTGAATTTTTTTTAAATTTTAAATTTTTATAAATAATATTAATAAATGACAAGTTTATATATAATTTAAATAATAAAGTTTATATAATTAAGTTTATATACTTTGTAGTTAAACTTCAACTCATGACAAAATATAAGTTAAATATCATAATCATATGAAAATATCATCATAAAAGGATTTAAAAAATAATGATGAAGATACATGCATTGTAGTTAGGCTTAGCACACATATGTTTCGTTGAAATACGTTTAATATATCGATGCTATATATTTTTTTATTAATTATTTGGAATGAAAGATAATGAAATTTGGGGCATTTTAGAAATGGTTATGATTTTGTAGGGCATGAACACTTAACTTTTGTTTTGGACTTTAATTTTATTATTATTTATATTTTAATTAACAATTGTAAAAGCTTTATATTATTGTTGAAAATTGTTCTTCTCATTGAGATCTTCCAACAAATTATTATTGTGTACTTAAAAGAGAGTTTGATGTGTGGAAATCACATCAACACCTTATGATTTATCCATTTGGAGTTAGTAATGTTTTAAGTCCACTAAATACTTCTAGAACCATTATGAAGATTTTGACAGGGTTTTTAAGCCCTAAACCTGACCCTAATCAGACAAAAAATCCAATGGCATATTCATATCATTTTTAGATCACTAATCATAAATAAATCAACACCACACAATTATTTTAGGCTGGAACTAAGTTATTTAATGATATGTTGGTTATCATGTTTCTACCCCTTCTACAACAATTTGTGAACATGGGCACTAATTCAAAAATGAATATAGAAACGTTTTCTGTAATATCCTTGGGAATATTCAACCAAGATATTAACTCTAACTTCAAATTTTTGATAAAATGTACTAGTCAAATTTCTGACAAATTTTCTGAGCAGAGTAGGAAGTAAGTGATGGGTACTGAGGCAAGATATGAGGATGGTAGGATGAACATTCAATTCTGGAAAATGTATGAATTGAGGTGAAGCAGCAGGTCAAAAGATCAAATTAGAGATGTCCTATGCACCATGTACTAGAACCATTCACTTTTCAACAACAATGTGCACTGTTGCCTACTTCGAGGCTTCCTGGGAAGCTGGCATATGCATACTAGACAAGTGGGGATACTGGGAGTCCAAGGCTTATATATGATAGTAAAATAATTTCAATGGATGCACTGGACAGTATTCGGAAATATTTGGAGAGAGTAGGAGTGGTTTGGAAGTTTTAAGCCAATTGAGGATTGCTGAGCTAGTTAATTTCCAATCTTTACAAAAATGGTTTACATGCTTCCAAATTCATAAAGTAAGGACTGATATGGTAAATATAATGTATTATTAACATCCTACAACCCACAGAAAGCAAAACTGACACTCATAATGAATTTGGCAGTCATTTCAGTAAAACTAGTCACTAAATAGTGCTCAATGAGCTAGTCTTTCAATCTGGATTACTAAATGGATTTCATTAACTGAAATTGTTAACACCCAAAAAGTGCTCACTAGCTCATTCCCTTATTCACACGATCCATTTGTCCACTTTTTTCACCATTTGAGCCTCTAAAACCATCAAAAGGTCACCAAAAAGACCATAATACACCTTTTCCCCCTCAAAATATATATTTTTCCTCAAAAAACACAAAAAACCCTAAAAAAGGATCCAAAATTCCCTCAAAATATTAAAAGGGAATAAAAATATAAAAAATATTCAAAAAAGGA
The DNA here is from genome assembly GCA_027924585.1 of Larix kaempferi. Taxonomy (NCBI): domain Eukaryota; kingdom Viridiplantae; phylum Streptophyta; class Pinopsida; order Pinales; family Pinaceae; genus Larix; species Larix kaempferi. The sequence continues at coordinate 15,109,638 of BSBM01000539.1, forward strand.
AAAAGAGGGAAAAAGAGACCTAAACCATGTTGGTTAATACCATTGGTTTCCTTAAAACCACAATGGTATTCCCCATCGCCAAAAACTATAAAAAGGTGATAGGGGCTCCTCACTTTTCATCTATATTTCGTCCTATCCTCATGCTGCCAAAATCCATCTTGAGCTTTGCCCATCTTTTGAGCTTTTCCCAAATATTGAAGCATTGGAGAAGAAGAGACCATTGGATATTGGAGCTTCTCAACCTTGGAGCTACTCAAAACTCACCATCCTCACCATTTGAGGTAATACAAGAGTTTTAATTTTAATTTACATGTTTGTGAATCAATTTTACTTATTGTTATTAATCTAGATTTCTTTATTTTACTGTTTACTTTCATCAATATATAGTTCATATTTTCTTATTTACATTGCTTTATTAGAGACTGTTGCTACTAGTTAGAAGGTGCATCCTTGCACATGCTTGGTTGAAAAACCAAGCAACAGTTTTTGGCGACTCCACTATTTTTCGAATTTAAAATTTTTGCTTTAGATCTTTATTTTAGTTTTTTTCCCATTTAAAACTGCATATCTCCCATACTAGTCAGCTTCTTGATAGATGCCCTAGCCATTGGCCCTTTCTGTAGCCCAAAATAGCCCAAAATTTCAATTTTCGAGTTCGTTTTTCGACGGCCGTCTTCCGTCCGTACATCGCGACTTTCGGCACACACAATCGCGCGATCCATCGCCACCGTGAGCCTTTTTTCCGAGCGGTACATCACGACTTTTTGACTTTTTCCCGTGCGGCCACGTCTGGGCGACCTTTTCCCGCGCTGCACATCGCGACTGTTTCGCATTTTCCCGCACGGTCCATCATGACTGTTTTGCATTTTCCCGCATGGCTCATCGCGACTTTTTGACAACCACATCGTGATTCACATAGCGGGTTTCTCCCACATCGCCCGCGGCTCATTGCAGGTTTTGACCCGACAACTACGATATTTCCTGTTTCATTTCGGCCCATTTTTTCAAAAAAAAAATTTGCCCAATCAACTTATTTTTCTAGCATTAATTTCTGCAATTTTTTACAGCCCACTGTGTCATTATTGCAGCATTATTAAATTGATATTTGTTAGATACTTCATTTATCTTTTTGAAAATTTTCAATTAATTGAAAGAAAGATTTTTTAAGTATTTCTGAGATTCTAAGTTTATACATTGCAAAGTTAGAACCATATTTCTAAAGTTGCTTAATATTTTTCCCAAGAAAGACTCTAAAAATCCATTTATTTTTACATCTTTTATTTGCTTTACTTTTTAAAGAATCCATATTTTTTAAAAATGTTATTAAAGCATTTACATTTGAAACGTCTTTCATTTTTTTGCAAATTGAATTCATTATTTTAGTTTGTGATTAAATCTCCCATGCGAGGCACATTGTTTTGGTATACACCTACACCAGCACACAATATGTCACAATAATTTCAAGTAAGCCTTAAAAGTTACCTTTACTCAACCAACTTTCTAGCCCCACTTGGGGAACACAAAAAGAATTTTGTAGCTAGGTAGCCCTGAGGGGATAAGTATCCAAATAACACCCCTCACTCATTTTTCATGTTGAGACATAGTGATTGACATTTCGGGTACCAAAATCCCTTATTACTTGTTGACACGGTTTAACACTAATTAATCAGGAAGGCCTCTCCCTTAGGAGGGTTGAAGTAGCCAGACTGGTTCCGGAAGCCTGAGTGGAATACCCCAATCCATTCAGTAACCGAAGGATACCTTTCCTAGTTCTCGTTGTACCACCCTTATGGGAGTACAACAGTGATAGAACCAAACTGCAGATTAACCCAACTGAACTTGTTATGAACGGGGTATCTTAGTGGCCAAACTTTTAGGATTGTCTACCCGGTGTCCCTCCCGGTAGGGGGATATCTAGCCTTTGATTCTACAATTTATATTGTCTGACTTGGATTTCATCACCTTGCATAGGATATACCTTGTCGAGTCATAACAATTTTTAGTTAGGTGTTTGCATGCTCCATTACCTCCCTTTGGTCATAAAGTACACATTTTTCTATTTTTAGGAGTTGTTTGCATGTTGGTTTCCTGACCACATTTTTTTATTACTCCACTTACTATAGCAAAGTTGTTATAGTAAGTGTTTTGAGGTTGGTTTTTTTGGCCTGAGTGCCATTTATTTCTTATGCTCCCCTCTTGCACACACGGTTGCATTAGGGCTTTAGAGATTTCCACTCACCACCACCTAGTAGTTTTTATTCACCAACTATCACCATTGAATCCCTGAGACGTTCTCGGCACTTTTGGGTAGACCCCCCGTAGTATGGTTCCCTTGACTCCACACGTCATCGGAATAGAGCCACGTCAACTGATTCCGACGCACCTCATTTCACATCTGATTTTGAGCCAGAATCCGAAAATCCCACATACACCACACCCACTAGCCCCATGGCTGGTTCACATTATGACAACTTTTTCATAGGGGCTGTTGGTGGAACATCATCCACCCCCGCCACCAAAATGAACACCACAATAGCCAAAGCTACCACACCTCCCTTAGGGTTTCCTAATATGGGACCTACACCTACACTAGGTATGCCTACCATGGGACCCCTTCCCAATACAGGACCCCCACCTAACTTAGGAATACCCACTATGGAAACTATACCTACTATCGCCGATACCACTCAGATTCCAACACCTCTTGGACATCTTCCCAACCCATCTGTGACTCTTGTTGCACTTGGTGGTGGAGGCCCCTCCCACACTCTTATGGGTGGAGGGCACATACCTCCCATGACAAATATCCCCCTAGGGCCAGTGGCCTAATACATAATGCCACCACTAGCACTTATGCCCCCATGACAACATCACACCCCTCCGCCAGTATGCCATTTATGGCTAGCCTTAACCTACCAGACTTGGATAGGCTAACAAATGATCCCATCCGACATGACCCGACTTGGCCCCCCATGCCCACAAAGCTCCCCTCAGACATCCAAAAATTTGAAGGAAAAGCTAGGGAAGACCCCCAAAACCATATCATGTCGTTTCACCTATGGTGTTCCTCAAACTCCATAGTAGATGATTCTATTCGACTCATACTTTTACAAAGAACTTTCACTAGCTCTGCAGCCACATGGGACGCACCCCACGTTTACATCCCTCGCCTTGAATTTCCTTTAGTTTTTTCAACTACCTGTACGCTATGATGCAGGAGTGAAAATACTTTTTTCTTGTAGACAGACCACCACTACACACATCACCGATCATATCCATGAGTGGCATAAGCACCGTAGTCTCTAGAAGATAAAGCTTGATGACAGTATCTTTTTGGATTGGTTCCTCAAATCACTCCTCCCTCTCATAGCCAAGGATGTAGCTTCTAAACGACCCCAGTCTGAAGAAGAATCCATCTTAAAAGCTCAGCAGTTTGACCTCATATATGCCCAGCCTAGATATTTATACACCATTTTACCCGACGCCCCATGTGGCGATCCATCCTGGAATGACGCACTGGGGGCATCCCATGCCACCGATGGTATTATCGGCCAGGTTATGGTGCAAAACAAACCTTTTACCATGATGAGTACAAACAACGCCCCAGACCTTTCTAGGGATACATCTCATTCTGGAGCTACAACTTTGTATGCTCTAGTAATGCACACCCACCACACTCATGGACCCTCATGTACACCCGAGTGTTATGGGAAAGCACCATCAGCTTATGCACCATCTCCATATTATAACCAACAGGCCCATCAGACTCTGGTTCGACCACAAGCCCACTTAGCTTATTATCCTCAACAGACAGCACCTCTTAGTCCAACACTTCCAGTAGCTCAAGGTTACCCACAACTGCAACAAGCACCAGGTCCACCTCATAACCCTCCTGCTTACTACCCACCGCAGCCTACTCCAGAGCTTGCAACACATCAAAACCCACCTACTACCCAGGGGCATGTATACGCACAGCAAAACCAACCTCAAAACTAGAACAACCAGCGTAATCAAGGAGGTCAATAGAATCACAGAAGAGGAAGAAACTGTGGAAATAACCAACAACAAAACCAAGGAGGACAACCACCTAATCCTCCCAATAAGAATAACGCTACTCCTACAAATCAAAACCCTAATCGCACACCAAAACAAGGAAAAAACACTAATTTAAGAACAAACCACCCGTGTTCCATATGTGGAGTCTATGGACATCACACGCACAATTGCCCCCATTTGGACAACGTGGTCAACTCTGGACCGACGATGCCCAACGAAAAGGACATGCTTCACAACCAACAACCCCCTCCTTAGCCACAACCCATGATATTGCAAAATCCCCTACCAAATCAAGGGGTGGTAAGCACCCGTCCAATGGATCCCCCACAAGGATCCGCTACAACACAGCAACAAATTACCTATGTGGCAACCGATTACCAGCATACCGAGACCAACACTCACCATTTGCTTATGATGTCATTAAATGATGTCAATCTCCAAATGCGTTGAAACCAATACACCCCTACTGCACCTAAAAATGTTCTCCCTATGATTGAACAACAAGTTCAAAACGCACCTACATCGTTCGTCTCCACAGTCAAACCCGGATTATACTCAAAATCACCTATGAATTCCACATTCCAATCCATCCTATCCCCTTTGAAGATAACTGATATATATGATTTATGCACCCTCTTGCATAACACACAAGTATTAAACCAACAACCCCCTTTATTCCCGCAACCACCCTCAGTGCCTGTATTGGAGAAAACTCACTATGGCTTGGGGTAGACCACTATAGACAGCTGACTACCAGAAATTAACTCAATTCTCATAACTATGCTATTATAAATGACAATGCTAAGATAATGGAGAATGTAACCAACCTCAATCCAAACATTTGATGTAGATCCCCGTTGGAGCTTTCAATCCGTGCACTTGAATCTGCAAATTAGTCTTGACAGCCAATACAAAACAAGTACATATAATATATAAACGACATTAACATCATCAATAGCAATGGTCTATGATATTATAAGTAAATCCAACCAAATGTAGAATAAGCAACATTCACAACATTAATGGACGAGAATATGAGTATTTCTATTAATAAACAAGAAGAAGTACAAAGTAATATGACCTCTTGTCGACAACCAATCTGAACCAAGATCTGGATCAATTCACTTGTGCCTCCACCACTTCAATCTTCCATGAATGACAAACTCAAACTATGGTAGGAGTTTGGAAGGTGAACATAAGGGGTTCACAACTACAAGGATCAATGAGTGTAGACTCAAGATAGGGCAAAAATCCACTAGAATTCTCTTTCTCTTCTTTCTCCTCCCATCCATAAGCCATATGTGCTCAATATATAGTCCTCCCAAAGGTAAGTGAAAGGACACATCAAGGCGTTTCTTGGGCAGATGGAGGGTTAAAGGTCACCCAATAACCGCTTTTTGGGAGTAAGGTTCGATATGCCCACACAGCAGGATATAACATGATGTGCCAATTGTTCTTGCTTTGTTGGATGGTACGCTGGAGAATGGTCTTCAAAGACTCATTAACTGCTTCAACTTGACCATTCGCTTGGGGATAGTGGGAAGACGAGTGTTCTTGACGAAACCCAAGCTTGAGAGACAAATCCTCCATCATCTTGTTTTGAAAATGACTGCCATGGTCAATGACAATCTCTTTCAGGATACTGAACCGAGTGATAATCTGATTGAACACGAAATGGGCTGCAGTAGCACCGTTAGCTTTTAGAGTAGGCATGGCCTCAGCCCATTTGGAAAAATAGTCCACAGCCACTATGATATGGTGATACCCCCCAGCGGAAGCTGGTTTGCAATCCATGTAGTCCACCCCCCACTTAGTGAAGGGAGCGACGGTGACGACCGGATGAAGGGGCGCTGGATGCGAGTGTATATTTTGAGAGAACACCTGGCAAGGGTGGTATTTCTTCACAGCGTTAACACAATCCTTAAAGATTGAAGGCCAAAAGCAACCAACTCGCATAAAAGGCTGGGTTGTAACAAGCCCGGATAAGTGACCGCCACACACCCCTGCATGGCAATCATTAAGAACCCGCTCCGCTTCTTCGTGAGTTAAGAAATGACGGAGAATAGAATGCTTTCCTCGGTGATACAAAGTGTCACCGATGATGGTATAGTCTTTAGCGTGATGTTTCACACGTCGTCGCTCATCTTGTGAATAATGCGGAGGAAAATTCAAAGTTTGGAGATATACAATGACCTCCCCATACCAAAGGTCCTCGGATGAGATAAGAAATAAGTTCTCATCCACAAAGGAATCTTCATGAATGACATCCTCATCATGTCTCGGGAGGTCCGACATAAGCTCAGCAAACACCAACGATTTCACCGATTTCGCTGAAACAAAATCAAGATTGAACTCCTGAAGGATTACAATCCATTTATTATACTTCCCCCCTATAATGCATCGTGATAGCACGAACTGAAATGGATTGATGTGAGCTACAACTGTGGTTGTTCTAAGCAAAATGTAATGTCGTAACCGTTGGATTGCATGGACAATCGCAAGCGCCAACTTTTCCACGTGAGTAAATCTTCGCTCAGCATTGACTAGATTTCGACTGAGGTAATAGATAACATGCTCAAGGAGTGCGTCATCAACCTAAACCAAGCCCATGCCAATCATCTCTTGAGATGCGGCCACATAAAGGGTAAAATCTCGTGCGAAGTCTGGTGGACTAAGCACAGGGGCTGATACCAAAGCTTTCTTAAGGCCTTCAAAAGACTGCTGGGCTCGCTCATCCCAGATAAAAGGTGTGTCTTTCTTCAATAAGCGCATGAAACCTTTGGTAAGATTAGCACAATTGACTACAAATCAATGCAGAAAAGTAGCTCTCCCTTGGAGGCTCTGAAGTTGTAACAAATTGCGCAGAGGAGGCAACCGAAGTATTGCCTCAACTTTTAGAGGATCGACTGTAATACCCTCTTTTGAAACTATGAAGCTTAGAAGGCGACTAGTCCTTACAGCGAAGATGCATTTATTGGGATTCAATCGAATTTTGTAGTGTATACATCATTCGAGAATCATACGGGGGTGCTTGGGGTGGTCCGCTCTCTTGCGAGAATGGCCAGCAAGATCATCCAAGAAAACCTCCATAATATTCTTAAGATAATGAAAGGCGTAGGTCATGGATCGTTGAAACATAGGTCCGACATTTTTAAGGTTGAAGGGCATTTTTCGATATGCAAACGTTCCCCAGAGACAAATGAACGCCATCTTATGTTGGTCCATGGGTTTGATTTGAATCTGGTTATAGCCTGAAAATCCATCCATAGACAAAAAAATCTCCCTCCCCGCGCAAGCATCCAAGATCTGATTAATGAATGGCATGGGGAAGTTGTCGTTCGGACATGCACGGTTCAAATCTCTAAAATCATTGCATATGTGGATCGTTCCCTGCTTCTTATCCACAAGAACGGGATTTGACACCCATTCGGTAAGGGGAACGGGGTAGATGAAACCAGCTTTGAGCAGTTTCTCCACCTCTGCCTTGATAGCAGCTGCCTTCCTAGGGTTCACAGCACGTAAGCATTGTCGAACCAGTTTAGCATTAGGATACGTTCTAATCTCATGTTCAACAATGCGGGGGTCTATTCCTGGCATCTCCTCATATGACCAGGCAAAAGCTTCCCGGAGTTCTGTAAACAAATCAGTGTAAATAGCAATGTCCTCAGGAGTGCAATCGGCACTGATGTAGACATTCTCCACCTTTTCAGGAGTACGAGAGATGTTGATCGACATAGTTGGAGAAATATTGGCCATATTCCCCTCTGCAAAAAAATCATGCAACTCCAAAAGAGCCATAGGGTGACCAACCATCTCTGCTAGAGTCATCCCAAACTCTTCTTGCTCAGTGAGCTCAAGGTTGGGAAGGAAATAAGAGCGATGATGCATATCCTCCCAAGGCCTCTCACTACCACACATGGGCTCCATAATAGCTTCATCAGATGGCAAAGTATCATCAAGGCAGTCATGAGAACAAGATGAGTTGGCTGCCCAAACCGGCAGCGTAATAGGATCTTCTTTGACTGTCTGAGAAGAAGAGAGATCTGGTTCTGCAGTGGCTTGTTGAATATGCTCTTAAGTAATCTTGGCTATTGACAATGGCACAGATTGCGGATTGCAGAAGGGGAAGTTTTCTGGAAGTCTAAGTTAGATTTCCACATTTCTGCACCCGTAATGCAGATTGCGGATTGTAGAAGGTCGTTTGGAGGAAAATTTAGATTTATGCATTTCCGCACCCACAATGTAGATTACGGATTGTGGAAGGTCGTCTGGTGGAAACGTTAGATTTATGCATTTCCACACCCACAATGCGGATTGCAGATTGCAGAAGGTCATTTGGCGGAAAAGTTAGATTTCCGCATTTCTGCACCTGCAATGTGGATTGTGGAAGGTCGTTTGGAGGAAAAGTATGATTTCTGCATTTCTGCACCCACAATACAAATTGCGTATTGCGAAAAGTTGTTTGTCGAAAAAGTTAGATTTTGGCATTTCCGCACCCGCAGTGCGGATTGAGGAAAGATGCAGTGCGGATTGCGGAAGGACGCAATGTAGATTGTGTATTGTGGAAGGACGCAATTGCAGATTGCAGAAAGACACAATGTAGATTGCGGATTGTGAAAAGACGCAATGCAAGATGCAGATTGCGGAAAGGCACAATTGCGGACTGCTGATTGCAAAGGTGAGTTTCGGATCCGATTCCAATGTGGTTGTGTGTAGTTTTGGAAGTAAAAGAAGAAAACAAAACTAACGCCGGATCTTCGGTGGCCTCGAAAGGCCACAAGGGAGGTCCGGGGACGTTATAGAGTGGTATCAGAGCTTCAGTTACAGCACTGGGACTATATGGGCCAAAGTATAAGCTTCAATTATAACACTGGGGTTGTTACGGACGAACTGTGGAAGAAACTGCACGTAATAAAATGCTCGTGGCACAGTTTGACCTAACAAAAATCTTGTTTATTAATGGTTTAATGAGTAATTTCCAGATTGTATGGATGTTTCAAGTTCTATGATGTCTAATAAACATTTATATCATGCACAGTGATTGCAGCAGGTATAGTTGAAGCATACAACAAGGCCATGTGTCAGAAAGCAAGAATGGTGATCGATAATGATGCACAAAATCCCTACGAGCTGGAAGAGGACATGCTAGGGGAAAACGTGCAAGAAGAGCATGCAAAAACAACATCTAATGGAAGAAGGGAACGGGTGAATCCCCAGGACTTGGTTGAGACCATGGTAATATTTAATGAGAGGCTCATAAAGGTGCAAGAAGAGAAGCACCAGCTCAATGCGACCATTCTGCAGAGCCTGACTAACATGCATCAAAAAGTAAACATGGGGTCCAATCCAAGAAATATGGGCCAAGAAGAAAGGGATGCAGTTAGCCATTCTAGAGGTTGTTCTAGGAAGAGGACTCCAAACCATAAAGGGGGTTCTGTGAGCCGAAGGCACAAGAAATCCTCTTTGGGATCTCCTGCCAGCAGGTCAAAACACTCTAGAGACTCTCAAAGAAGTCCAAGACATAGTTACAATCGGACTGAGAGAAGAAGGAGGTTCAGAGGGATGCCATAGGGAGAATTTAGGAAAGCAAGAGATCCTACTTTTGATGGAGAAAGCAAGACAGGCCAGGAGGCAGAGGCATGGATTCGTGGAATGAAAAAGTATTTCAAAATGCATGATTCTTCAGAAAGTGAGAAGGCTAGATTTTCCATTTACAATCTAAATGGAAGAGCTTCCATTTGGTGGGAACATCTCATGAAGGTAAAGAGAACCAGTGAAAGGAGGACCAGTTGGGAGTAGTTTAAAAGATACTTTAAGGAGAAATACCTATCAGTTGGGTATTATGACAACAAGAGAAAGAAGTTCAATGAACTGAGGTTGGGGCAAAATTCCATGGCGGAACATGTTCATAAATTCTTGGAACTGTTAAGGTATGTAGACTACATCAAGGATGAAAGGATGAAGATTCAGTGTTTCCTTGGAATCCTACCACATAAATACAGGGATATGATTGAGTTTGTCCATCCACCAAGTTTGGATGAAGCCATTAGAATGGCCATGCTCTATTCTAAGAAGAATACAGGGAAGACATATACTCAACCAGCATGGAAAGGAAATCCAAAAGGAGGATTTGAACCAAGGAGAAGTGGCTTCAAACCACCTTTAAAGAATCAGTCCCAAAACTTTCCACAGGGACAAACAGTAGGAAGTAGGTTCAAACTAGCTGTAACAACATAGAACACATCAAAAGGACCAGTTCAGTGTTGGGTATGTGGAGACAACCACATGCTTAGAGATTTCCCAAATCGAAGGGGGAATCCCCGAATTTTACACAACTTGGGAGAAGCAACCATAGTAGAAGATATGGCCAGAGCCACACTATTGGCTTGGTTTTGCAACCAAGCTTTGTGCAATGGGCACCTATCAACAATGTGATAGTAGTTTCGATATAGAAAGCAAAAAAAATTATGAATTAAATCTAAATCTAAACTAACATGTGCATATAACAAATAAATTTAAAAACGATTCATGGAAATAACAAGAAATAAAAGAATAGATGTTTTGTATTAAGATACCTCAAATGGAAAGGATTTGTGTTGAGCAACTCCAAGGGTGAGTAGCTCTAAGCCCCAATGGTCTCTTCTCCAAGATGTTGAAAATGGCCAAAAGTCTCATGAGAGATTTTGACAGCATGAGGATAGGATGATGGATGGATCAAAAGTGAGGAGCCCTACCACCTTTTTATAGTTTTTGGTGGTGGGGAATACCATTATGGTTTTGAGGAAACCAATGGTATTGACCAACATGGTTTAGGTACATTTTTCCCTCCTTTTTCCTTTTTTAAACATTTTGAATATTTTTATTCCCTTTTAATATTTTTGGGAATTATGGACCCTTTTTGAGGGTATTTTTATGCTTTTTGAGGAAAAATATTCATTTTGAGGGGAAAAAGGGGTGTATTATGGTCTTTTGGTGACCTTTTGATGGTTTTAGAGGCTCAAACGGTGAAAAAGTGGACAAATGGGTGATGTGAATAAGGAAATGAGCTAGTGAGCACTTTTTGGGTGTTAATGGATTGCCACCTAATGTGTGAGGGCAGGAGCTCATCGTATGAATGATAGACATCATAGTTCTTTTGTCTTTTTCCTGTGGTTTGGGGAAGAGAAGAGACCGGTTGGAGACTGGATCAACAGCCCTTGGAAGTTGCAAAAACAAAAAATATTACATAGCTTCAATATGAATCAAGAATAATTTCTGATAATGGACGAGGTGGGCATACCCATGCTCGTATCAAGACATATACATAACAATTAGTCCCAATAAGGGGGACCTTAATAATACATAAAACATCTGCTAGTACATCATGATGGTCCAAAGGGGACTTATTTTGGGATGTACTCATGATCATAACATGACTGATCTCAATAACTGATACACTGGAATAAAGCAACAACCATTCTGAATAAGGTCTCAGAAGGGTTGATGAACTGCTGAAACTGAAGGTGTCCAACATCTATAGGGACTCAATGACTGTGAGTCATCTCTGAGAAGTACATGTAACTGTATACTCAAGGGAGTATAAAACTGGGGTACATCTGAATATTGTCTCCATGCACAACCCAGATATCTATAGGAAAAATATAACTGATTGTTTCCATAAGTAGACTCTCAAATGTGGAAGAGTCAGGTGGTATCCGGGGTCTTCAACAAATAACTGAAAGGACCAATACCCTGTGCAAGTCTCAACGATGCGATCAAGGTGTTGAAGTCGAGCATGTGAGAAACAACCATTTGGAGAGGCACTGAGGACTCTTCTCGAAATGATTCGTAGGCATTCATCATAAATGGTGATGAGTCCAAGAGACATGGACCTCTAGGTCTATCCTCTAGAATAAATTTGGTTGTCGTCGACAGAGGGAGACCAACAACTAACAAGGCAATGATGTTTCCTTAATAGGAGCAAGAGGTGTAGAACTGAAGTGTGGTAGTACTGATGGTAGGAATGACATACTTGTGGGGATGGGAAGTAACTGGGGTCATAGAGTGGGCGGACTCAAACTTCCTTTGTTCAGAGTATGATGGCATGGTTGACCTGGCAGCGTAGGGAACTGACTTGTAGGTGTGGAGATCATAGATTTTAAGGACTGAAGGGTATGTATTAACTCTGGGGGGGGACAAGCTGATGGGTGTTGTCGAGGGATTCTCAGGGTGACATACTGCAAAATACTCTGAACAAAGGAAACCAAAATGGGGAGGCTGCCATATGAGTAGACATGATCTGTTGTGGTGCTGAGAAGCACCATTGGGTCCTTCTTTGTAGTTTTAATGAGCTCCAAGAAGGGATAAAAGTGTGCTCTGAAATGATACTATCCTGTGGATTGTGTGAGCCCAGGACTGTTCATGCTCATAGGTGCTTTCATTTTTAAGGAGTCTGAAAATGATAAGAAGACTCTGCAGTGGTTGTGAATACCGTCCTGTGGGTTTTTACGAGCTCAAGATGGTGATTGCTCGTGGTTGCTTTTATGTTTAGAGAGTCTGAAAGCGGTAAGTGGACTCCATTGGTGTTCTTTTTCGTAAGATAGTCTCCAAGGCCCGAAAAAGCATAAAATGATGCAAATGGAGAACTCTTCTAGCCGATGTGACTAGAGTATTCCTTTTTCGTAATTAGTCTACAAGGTCCGAAAAAGGGGTAAACTTGTACCAGGTATACGCCCTTTTAGATACGTTTAGCGAGCATGAAAGGAAGCAATATTGCTCGGTGATCTTTTCATTGTTTTAGGAGTCAGAAAAGAGCTTAACAGAAACTTCCGAAGTGCCTTTTTAGTAAAAGGAATTGCTCGGCCCTAAAAAGCGGTAAAACTATACCGAACAAAAAGGTATTGATGAGAGCGAGAAATGGTCTTGATCGTTGTCATGAGTGCGGAAAACTGAATCTGGTGACATAAATATTGTCCAAAACGGGCAACGGGCAATGTGGCATGCAAACCGAGGTGATGAGTGGCATTTTGAAAAAATGCCCAAAAATTATCGGGTTGAGAGCGAGAAATGATCACAAGCATCATCACGAGCACGGAAAACTGAATCCAGCGGTATAAGATTCGTCAGAAATGGACAACAACCGATGTGGCACACAAACAGAGGAAACGAGGGGGCATGGGAAAAATGCCCAAAAAATCTGGGCATGAGAGCGAGGAATGATCTCAAGCGTCATCACGAGCGTGAAAAACTGAATCCGACAATATAAGACTCGTAAAAAACGGACGACGGCCGATGTGGCACACAAATCGGGACGACGAGGGGCATGGAAAAAAATTCCCAAAAAATCTAGAGGTGAGAGCGAGAAATGATCTCAAGCATCATCACAAGTTCGGAAAAATGAATCCAATGGTATAAAATTCGCCAATAAACTGACAACAACCGATGTGGCATGCAATTCGAGGTGGCATGGGGCATGCAAAAAATGCCCGAAAGTGTTTGGTGAGAGCGAGAAATGATCTCAAGCATCATCATGGGCATGGAAATATGAATTTTGTAGTGCAAATGGTGTGAAAAACGGAGGTCATAAGGACTTCGGAATGGTCAAAGGAAATAATTAGGTTAAAAAATGGCTACCAATAAAGGTGAGCCCACCAAGCCAAGGATGTAGTGGTGGGGATAAATGATGACCCGCGGGGGAAGAATACTAGGTGTATCAAATATACAAGTGACGCGTGACCTCAAAAATGGTTGAGATCACAAATGTGAAAAAGTGAGAAGGGTTAATGAATTTCCCCCATGCGATGTGCATGGGGTTTGTGATTGTGGATCGCATATGTGTTGGTTTGAAAGATGGGCTCATTGAGGTGTTGAGATAGAGATGATGGGGAAGGTTCAAAATGATTGGTCATGCCCCCTATCCCAGGGTCGAGGTAATCTATTATGCCCCCTAACTTAGAGGTGTCAATGTGGTGTAGATGTTGTCTCAGAGAGAGATCAATAGGGCATTGAGCAACTGCTAGCGGGGTGGTATACCATGAGGCTGTGGGCCATGGTGGCATACTGAAGTGATGATATGATGATGGGGGATTCCCTTTGTGGGGTGGATGCCCCCAGTATCTCCGACTAGAATGACGATGATGATGAGTAGGAAAGGTTTTGGGCCTGCCCCCATGCTGTGGACATGTGGTTTCCTCTTTGACTTGAAAAGGTTGAATATGTGGTTCAGAGGGATCAATGGAAGGGGTCGACCGGACAAAGGGGTCTCCATGGGAAACCATGTAAATTGTGTTAATATCTTCTGAGGAGGAAGATGGTGGGGGATGAATTTCCTCAATGAGAGGATGGGATATCTCTAGGTCGGCATTATTCAATTCGTATAGTGTTGCTCTGTAATCTGGGAGAGCGGGGCAGTGATGTGAATAATGGCCGTAGATTCCGCATATTGCACAAGGATGGTTTGTGTGCAATGATTTATCACAAGGTTGAGGTGGTAATTCTAATTTGGCAACTGGAACATTGGTGTCATCATCCAACATATTCATGTGCTCTTGAAGTGCTGGTAGTTGTGGACATAGATGGGTGGCATGGCCAATATCATCACACAAGAAGCACTTAGGGAGCACACGGATTGGGGGATTCGTAGCTAATTTGGGAGTCACTGGGGGGGTGCGAGTGGTGGGTGTAGTGTTGTAGGTTGGTGGACCTCTTTCCCCAGTGTTGCGGGATTGAGGGGGAACATAACTAGATGTCAATGTAGTGCCCCCTGTTGGAATTGATGGGTTTTGGGGGTTCGAACCACTAGGTGGTGGGCGATTTTGGGGGTTTGGTATGCCAGGTGGTGGATTGTTTGACATATTCATAGGTTGTACCGGTTGTAGGACAACAGTCGAAGTTGGTGGGGGAGTTGGGGCAGGTAAGTACCATACCAGTAATCCTAATGTTAAACCTGGGAGGTTGAGTGTAGCCATTACTGGCGTGCTGATGGCACCTGAAGGGGGAAATAAAAATGGGATAGTATGAATTGGTGTGGCTCCTATGTGAGTTGGCACTGAGGGTTGTTGTGGGAGTAAATGGGGCTGTTGGTTTGGTACCTGTGTGTTATGTGAGAGAGTGCACAAATCAGATATCTCGGTTATATTCAAAGGGGGTGGGATGGATTGGAATGTGGAAGTCATAGGTGATTCCGAGTATAATCCGGGTCTGACTGTGGAGACGAACGATGTAGGTGCATTCTGAACTGGTTGTTCAATCATAGGGAGAACATTTTTAGGTCCAGTGGGAGCGTATTGGTTTCGATGCATTTGGAGATTCATGTTGGACGATGACATTATAAGGAGATGATGAGTATTTGAATCCATTGGTTGGTTTGTGTGTGCAACATATGTGATTTGCTGTTGTGGTATTGTGGTTCCTTGAGGAGGATCAAACGGACGAGTGTTCACCACTCCTTGTGTGGGAAAAGGATTCTGCAGCACCATGGGTTGTGGTTGAGTAGGTGACGCTGGTTGTGCCACGTTCTCTTGGCGTTGGGCGTCATCATTCCATAGTTGGCGCATTCGCTCCAAATGGGGGCAAGTGTGTGTGTAATGGCCGTATACCCCTTATATGGAACATGGGTGGTTTGTTCGTAAATTGGGGTTCTTACCCTGTTTCAGTGGTCGATCAAGGTTTTGGTTGGCGAGGGCAGCGTTCTTGTTGTTTGGTGGATAAGTCTGAGCGACTGGAGGTTGTGGTCCAGCAAGCGCTTCCTATGGTGGGTAATAAGCCACTGGGGCTTGTGAGTGAACAGGAGCATGTGTGGCCTGTTGATGGTAATACCTAGGGGGTGGTGGATAGGCTGAGGGTGCGTGATGAGGTGGACCTGTTTGTATTTGTGGTTGTGGGTAACCTTGACTTGCTGGAAGTGTTGGAGCAAGAGGTGCTTCCTGTTGAGGATAATAAGCCACTTGGGCTTGTGGTTGAACCGGAGTCTGGTGGGCCTGCTGGTTATAGTAGGGAGGTGGTGCATAAGCTGATGGTGCATGCCCATAACATTCTGGTGGACACGAAGGTCAATGGATGTGATGGGTGTGTGTTACAGGAGCATACGAAGTTGTATCCCCAGAATTGGATGAAGCCCTAGAAAGGTCTGGGGTGTTGTTTGTACTCATCATGGTAAAAGGTTTATTTTGTGCCATGAATTGGTCGATAATACCATCAGTGGCATGGGATGCCCCCGGAGCATCACCTCGTGGAGCATCTAGTATGATAGTGTAGAGATAGCCTGACTGGGCATAAATCAGGTCGAATTGCTGAGCTTTTAAGATAGCTTCTTCTTCTAACTAGGGTCGTTCGGAAGCTACATCTTTGGCTATGAGGGGTAGGAGTGATTTGAGAAACCAATCCAAAAATAGATGATCATCCAGTTTGATCTTGCAGAGGATACGGCGCTTGCGCCAGTCATGGATATGGTCGGAGATGTGAGTAGCCGTTTTTTGTCTACAAGACAACAATATTTCAACTCCTGCATCATAGCGTACAGGTAGCTGAAAAAATTGAAGGAAAGTGGAGGCGAGGGACGTAAATGTATGGTGGGTCCCATGTGGTTGCTCAATGTACCACTTGGCTACAGAGCCAGTGAACGTTCATTGCAACAATCTTAGTCTAATGGAGTCATCCACAATGGAGTTAGATGAACACCATAGGTGAAATGACATTATGTGGTTTTGGGGATCTTCCCCAGCTTTTCCTTCAAACTTCGGGATGTCCGAGGGAAGATTTGTAGGCATGGGTGGCCATGTAGGGTTGTGTCTAATAGGATCCTTGGTTAACCTGGCTAGGTCTGGCAAGTTCAGACTAGCCATGTATGGTAGATGAGCAGATGGGTGTGGCGTAGTGACTGGGACATAACTGTTAATGGTAGCATTATGTAGTGGTCTAGTGGCCCCTAAGGGTATGCTAGGTATGGCAGGTATGTGTCCTCCAACCGATGTGGTGTGGGAAGGACCTGCGCTCCCAAGTGCAACATGGGTTGCAGAGGGGTTAGGAATAGTTCCAGGAATTCCTGGGATCTGGGTTGTGGTAATGAGAGGGGGTGTGACCCCTATGTTGGGCATACCCATAACAGGTGGTGGCCCTGTGTTGGGCATACCTAAAGGGGGAATGGCCGCTATATTAGGCATGCCTAAGGGGGTTGTTGTAGGGTTTGTCGATGTATCTCCAATAGTACTGGTGAAAAGGGGATCGTATTGTGATCCAGCCATGGTGTTGGTTGGTGATGTTTCAGTGGGGTGTTCGGATCCAGCCTCAGAATCAAATGTGAAGTGAGGCACGTCAGAATCGGATGACGGTGTTCTATGCTGATGACGTGTCGAGTCAAGGGCACCGAAGTGAGGGGGTTCACCCTGAAAACGACGGTACCGTCTTAAATTCTCAATGGTGAGAAATGTATAAAAATTTCAGTGGATGGTGGTGATGTAAAAGACTCGAAACCCTAGTGTAACAATGTGTGCAAGAGGGGAGTAAAAAAATAATGGCTCTCAGGCCAACAACCAACCTCAAAAGCACTTATTATAACAACTGTGCTATAATAAGTGGAGGGATCCAACAAAGTGGTCAGAATACCAAAAGTCAAACAGTTCCTAGAAAAAAGTGGTGCTCACTAGACCAAAGGTGGGTATTGTATCATGCAAACACCTAACTAGAAGTATTGTGAGTCAACAAACGATATCCTCTGCAAGGTGATGAAATCCAAGTTAGACAATATAGAGTGTTGAATCAACGGCTAGATATCCCCCTATCAGGAGGGACACCGGGTAGACAATCCTAAAGAGTGGAAACTAGGATACCCCGTTCATGACACGTTCGGTTGGGTGAATTTGCAGTTTGGTTATATGCCGCTATACCCCCGTATGGGTGTACACCGAGAACTTCGAAAGGTATCCTTCAATTACTGAATAGATTGCAGTATTCCACTCAGACTTCCGGAACCAGTCTGGCTACTTCAACCCTCCTAAGGGAGACTCCTTCCCGATAAATTGGTTGATAACTGTGTCAAAATTATAAGGAATTTTTGGACCCTAAAGACAACCACTATGTCTCAAATGTAAATTATTGAGGGGTGTTATTGGTACACCTATCCCCTCAATTCTACCTAACTACAAGATTATTTTAAGTGCTCCCCAAGTGGGGTTAAAAGTTTGTTGAGTTAAGGTAAATTTTAAGGCTCAATTTAAATTATGTGGCAGAGTGGGTGCAAGTGTTATATTTAAACTAAAATTGATTTTCCTCGCTTGGGCGATTGATTACAAATGAAAGAAAAGACGGTTCCAATTTTACAAAAAATAAAGGCGTTTTTTGAAATGTAAATGCTTGAAAAAACTATTAAAAAATAATGGATCTTTGAAATAATTTAAAGGGAAGCAAATAACATAAATATTTCAAGAAATAAATGGATCTCTTAAAAAAATGCTTGGGCAAAGTATTGAGCAAATAAACAGTAAAACATTTGATCTAAATAAAATGCAGAAAAATCTTTCTTTCAATTACTGAAAATTTTTAAAAATACTTTTTAATGGAGCATATATAAATAGAAAAAGATTTAGTATGGCTGTAAAAATGCAGAAAAACTAATGCTATAAAATATGCTAAATGGGCAAAAAATACAGCAATTTTTTTTTATAAAATTTGTCGAATTCAAAATAACTGCATCGTGGGTTTTAGGGAAACAGCCGCGATGTGCAGCACGGGTTTCGGCCGCACAGTCGGGATGTGCAGTGTGGGTTTCGACCGCGAAACCGCGATGTGCAACGCGGGTTTCGGTCACACAGTCGCGATGTGCAACGCGGAAAATGGCCGCGAAGCTGCGATGTGCAGCGTGTAAAATGGTCGCAAAGCCGCGGCACGCCGCGCAGAAAAAATCCGCGAGGTCGTGATGAGCCGCACGACTCTCAGGAGAAAAGCCGCGAGGCGAAAGCCGAAAATGGATGCCAAAAAATGAACCCAAAAATGGAAATTTCAGGCTGTTAATGGCAATAGAAAGGGACAAGATCTAGAACAACAATGGATTTGCTGTCTAGGATGGTAGATCTATGAATTAAAATGATTAAAACTAACAAAAACTAAGATCTAAAGCAAAAAACCAAGATCTAAGAATTCAAAGCCAGCGGAGTCGCCAAAAATTGTTGGCTTGGTTTTGCAACCAAGCTTTGTGCAATTGGAACCTATCAACAATGTGATAGCAGTTTCAATATAGAAAGCAAAAACGATGATGAATTAAATCTAAATCTAAACTAACATGTGCATATAACAAATAAATTTAAAAACGATTCATGGAAAGAATAAGAAATAAAAGAATAGATGTTTTGTATTAAGATACCTCAAATGGTGAGGATTTGTGTTGAGCAACTCCAAGGGTGAGTAGCTCCAAGCTCCAATGGTCTCTTCTCCAAGATGCTGAAAATGGCCAAAAGTCTCATGAGAGATTTTGACAGCATGAGCATAGGATGATGGATGGATTGAAAGTGAGGAGCCCCTACCACCTTTTTATAGTTTTTGGTGGTTGGGAATACCATTATGGTTTTGAGGAAACAAATGGTATTGACCAACATGGTTTAGGTACCTTTTTCCCTCTTTTTTCCTTTTTTGAATATTTTGAATATTTTTATTCCCTTTCAATATTTTTGGAAATTTTGGACCCTTTTTGAGGGTTTTTTATGCATTTTGAGGAAAAATATTCATTTTGAGGGGAAAAAGGGGTGTATTATGGTCTTTTGGTGACCTTTTGATGGCTTTAGAGGTTCAAATGGTGGAAAAGTGGACAAATGGGTCATGTGAATAAGGAAATGAGCTAGTGAGCACTTTTTGGGTGTTAACACACACCTCGAATCTATGCAGCATTGGATGATCATCAGGTAGACCACCAATCAGCAGTGGTAGAAGTTGAAGGTAATATTGATAAGCAATCTATTTCTGTTTCAATTGATCCAGGATCCACTCATAGTTATGTGTCCCCTAAAGTGGTTGAAACACGGGTGCTTCACTCAATAAAACACTATGATAGCATGTTCGTTCATGGCATATGAAATAATACCCCTCCCAATATTCCTTCCCAATTTAAAAAAAAACCCTATTTTCACTAGATATTGTATGTATCAATTTTTTCATTAACATTTTTTATACCTCTTTATATTTCTACCTAATATATTGATATGATACCCCTCTTATGACCCCACATGAATTCTACAATGCACCTTGCTTCTTTCGATGTATATTGTGGATGCACATTACTTCACCCACAATGCAATTACTCAACCACATATCATTATGATTTGAAACATCTAATGGTCTAATGAAGAGATAGGATATCACTTCTTGTATGTCACTAGAGCCAATGCACATAGTACAACATTTAAATTGCATGTTGCAGTTCCCCAATCACTGACTAATCCTGTTGTGGGCTAGGTATACAAGGCCCCAGGGCCTATAACAAGCTGTAGGAGGATAAATAAACCCCCCAAGTCCTGTAATAGGCACGAGTGGTTGGGTATTCAATCCCCCAAGGCCTATCGAGGGCCTATAATAGGCCCTGGAGGCTTAGATCCTCCCAAGGCTATTGGTAACAATTGGCTGAGTGTTATTGGTAACAATTGGCTGTTAATGACCACTGTCTCTCGAGTATGATCGACTGGAAACTCACTTCACCATGAAACCCTTGGCCTCAAGCATGCCTCAATACGCGATTTCCCTACGTACTGGTAATATCGAGCCTTGCCTCAACCCGATTTCTCATCCGGCCGTGATCCCGCCATCTCCATTTGTCGGATATTTTTCAGCCCTCCCATATAAAAAAGACCCCAAAGTATTTTTGTATTGTTGCATTAAATAAAAAAAACCCTTTGCCCCTTAATATATAAGCAATATACTTTTTAGGTTTTCATGAATATTTAATACCGTAATATGAATGAACGTGATATTATATTTCCTTCTAGTGAAGCTCCCGTGGGTTGAAAGTTGTTCACTTGGTAAAATGAAACATAGTAAGTCTTGGTTAGTTCAACTAAAAACTGGGCCTTGCAAGGTACTACAGAAGACTCATTGAAAGTTTCTCCAAGATAGCTCACCCAATTACATCATTGCAAAGGAAGGAAGTCAAATTTATATGGTCTGAGAAGTGTGAAAGGATTTTTCAAAAGCTAAAAGAATTACTTACCAGTGCTCCTATTTTAAAGATTTTAGATCCAAATAAAGACTTTGTGGTATTCACAGATGCTTGCATAGAAGGATTGGGTGGAGTACTTATGCAAGAAGGATTTGTAATTCGATATGAGTCAAGAAAGCTAAAGGATCATGAAAGGAACTATGCCACACATGACTTAGAGCTAGTAGCCATAGTGCATGCTCTCAAGAAATGGAGGCATTATCTTTTGGGAAGAATATTTGAACTCAGGACAGACCACATGAGTTTAAAATATTTGTTTGACCAGCCAAATCTAAATGCCAGACGGACTAGATGGATGGAATTTTTTTGTGAGTTTGATTTGGACATTAAACATGTCAAAGGAAAGGAAAATAAGGTTGCTGATGCACTCAGAAGGAAATTTCATGTTGCAGCAATAAGTGTTTGTAAATTAGATTTGAAAGCGAGGATCATTGAAGTTCAATCTAGTGATGAAGCTTTAAGTGTTTGTAAATTAGATTTGAAAGCGAGGATCATTGAAGTTCAATCTAGTGATGAAGCTTACTTGCAAATCAAAGAGAAGTCGCAGGAGGGAAAGGTGGATAAAAAATGTATAGGATATCAGATTGGAGAGGATGATGTCCTTATGTACCAAGATGTCGGACTATACATTCCAAACTGTGCAGAATTGAAGGAGCTTGTGTTGGGCGAGATACACCAAAATCCATATTCTGGTCACCCAGAGTATCATGAAACCACGGGGGGTTCACTCAATGAACTTGTTACATAGCACGACCGTTCGCAAGATATTAAAGAATATCCCTAATTTCACTAAATATTGGAAAATGATTCCTAAAATTGTATTGTTGAACCCCCTCCCAATATACCTTTCCAATTAAGAAACCCCCTAATTTCACCAGATATTGTAGGTATCCATTTTTATCAACTCAATTTTAGTACCGCCTTTATATCATATTATCAAGATGTAACAAACAAAATCCCTATTATGCATGCCCACCAAAATATGCTAGTATTGCCATCATAAGAAGAATAGTGTTGCAGCCCACCTGAATCATTGAGAGCAGAGTCCATAGCCAAAAAAGTAAACAACCCATTTCAAATCATTTTGAAAACATCAATCCCATGACTCCCAATAGTTCTTCATGACATATGAGAGGAACTCAACTGCTAATGCAACTAACTCATATATGAGCATGTCACACGAGAAATCTTCTACCCCATGACAAAGAAATCAAATGATATCTTTAACAACAAGCATATATGGTGTGTCTCCCAAATGTTGATCACTTAAATCCCCATTGTGAAATATACTATTAGAGATCAGAAATTTATGGGTGAAAATCCTTGATTCAAGGTATTGAGGGGAAAGTAATTCCAAAAATACCCTTTTTTTAGGAAATCTGAGCGAAATAATTAAAGTAAATCCTAGTTTTAGGTAATTTGGGTGAAATGCCTCTCAAAATTACTCTTTTAGGAAATCTCGATGAAATAATTAAAAAAAACCTTAGTTCTAGGAAATCTGGGTGAAACACCTCCCAAAAACTCTAGAACCCAACAAATAGTGGCAAATCCGAAGTTTGACCGCGAATTTTGGAGGCCAAAGCCATGTTTTACTGGCGAAGTATCCTTGAATTCCAAACTAAATGATCTGTTCATATTATAGAAAGGTTTATTTGCTGGTTAAGTGCTATTTGATTTCTTGTTAAATTTTCAGAATTTACTTCAATATGATCTAGGATCTTAACTGAGAGAACAACATGTACAGCATATCTACAGCATATCAATCATGGAGACAATAATGCAAGCACACAAGAGACACAAAGATTTACTTGGGGAAAACCATAAAGGTGAAAAACCCCAATAACTTCCTCAGAGATAGATAGAGCAATGATACAACCAACCAATAGAGATAGCCATAACCTAGCAGCAATCGTCCTCCTCCATAAGTGCGCCTCTCCTCCTTGAGAGCATGTGTGAGAAGTGAGTGAGCAAATAGAGTGCCTCCCGCACTCTATTTATACTTGACTTGACTTGCCTTTTTACCTAACTCATGTAGGCTCGAACTTAACCACATAACATAATGCTGAGTGGGCCGACCCCCAATAGGGTGGTCTAATAACCCTTTGACCCACATGGCCGACCCCCAATAGGGTGGTCTAATAACCCTTTGACCCACATGACTTATACAGGGCCGACCCCAAACAAGGTGGTCTAATAACCCATCAAGTATAAGTTACGACACTTACAATATAAATGACGACACTTCCTTATAGAGGAATAATACCATCTCTATAGGAATACAATATACATATATGTGAAATACATTCCGAAGTTACATATACATCAACACTCCCTCTTAACTAGGAAGGTATTTCTCAGCACAGTTCTTCTAGCACAAGTCATCTTCTCTGGATCATCGTCACTGGATGAGTCATCATCATCGTCACTGCTGCTGCTATCTCATCCAATCTCTGTCTCTACTCGTCATAGGAAGTTCTACAGAGCCAGTCCTTTTTCATACTGGATGTAGGCCCACCACCTGCAGGTCTTCGTCATCACTGGCCATACTGTGGAATCCTCAGGACTTATTACGTGCGTCACAAAACCTCGAAAGAGCATCCCAGGATATTACGGGTACACAACTCCAACCTGTAGGATCTCCCAGGGCGTTATTACATGTGACCCCACCACAAAACCTCGAAAGAGCATCTTAGGATGTTACGGGTACACAACTCCGACCTAAGATCTCCCAGGGCACAAATTACATGTGGTCCACCACAAAACCTAGCAAGAGCATCTCAGGATGTTACGGGTACACAACTCCGACCTGAGATCTCCTAGGGCACAAATTACATGTGGTCATGGCAAAACCTCGCAAGAGCATCTCAGGATGTTACGGGTACACAACTCCAACCTGAAATCTCCCAGGGCCCAAATTACATGCCATAGGACAAAACCTCGCAAGAGCATCTCAGGATGTTACGGGTACACAACTCCGACCTGAGATCTCCCAGGGCACAAATTACATGTCCTCCCAGAGCAATGTCTCGACAGAGCATCCCAGGCTGTTACGGGTACACAACTCCGACCTATAGGATCTCCCAGACATGCTCATCTGCACAACCTGATCCACGGCCACAGAGTATCAACCTGATACTCACCATACATCATCCTGATGTACTCATGATCGTCCTGATCATAATCACTGCAACGTCCTGCTGCAAGTCATCTGGAGCAACATCCTGAAGCTCGTCATCTATGATCATCCTGATCATCACTGCAACATCCTGCTGCATGCCAAGTATCATACATGATCCTCCTGATCATCAATGTATCCACCTGATACAAATACATGATACATATCATCATACATGATCCTCCTGATCATCAATGTATCTACCTGATGCATACCAAGTATCTACCTGATACATATCATCATACATGATCCTCCTGATCATACAATGTATCCACCTGATACAAATACATGATGCATATCATCATACATGATCCTCCTGATCATCAATGCATCTACCTGATGCATACCAAGTATCTACCTGATACATATCATCATACATGATCCTCCTGATCATCAATGTATCCACCTGATACAAATACAGATACATGATACATATCACCATACATGATCCACCTGATCATACAATGTATCCACCTGATACATATACAGATACATGGTCCAAGCATCCAACATGATGCATATACAAAATGATCATATCCAGCATCCTCATGATGCGTACATACATACAT
Source organism: Larix kaempferi (assembly GCA_027924585.1). Classification (NCBI taxonomy): domain Eukaryota; kingdom Viridiplantae; phylum Streptophyta; class Pinopsida; order Pinales; family Pinaceae; genus Larix; species Larix kaempferi. Next base: position 15,134,614 of record BSBM01000539.1, read on the forward strand.
AAAAATGATCCAACTGATCATATCAAGCAGAAACCAGAACATCATTCTGATGCTCATCATCCAGCGCTTACATCCACATCCATGTGAAGGATCCTCCTTCCAACATGCTTGGAATGGCTTCAGCAAATGTGTCCGTCACTTCTTCCTCGAAGTGTCCTCGATCTGAATAACACCAAGCCTCTATCTGAAGTACTCGAACTTCACCCTGGCTAGTGGCTTCGTCAGCACATCTGCAATCTGCTCGTCCGTCGCAACATACAGGAGCTTCACAGCTCCTCTCTGCACCATATCCCTGATATAGTGATATTTGATCTCTATGTGTTTTGACCTGTCATGAAACACTGGGTTCTCGGACAGCTTCACACAACTCTGGTTATCACAGAAGATACCAGTAGCCTCCAACGGGAGATCAAATAACTCAGACAGTAGCTTCCGTAGCCATACTGCCTCACAACTAGCTGAACAGGCTGCAACATACTCTGCCTCAGCTGTACTCAGTGCTACACAGGACTGCTTCCTGCTAAACCAAGAGATCACACCTGATCCCATACTGAAGCAACACCCAGATGTGCTCTTCCTATCTGTAGCACTGCCATCCCAATCTGAATCAACATAACCCTGCAGGTTAAACTTTTGATTCGCCTCATATCTGAGCCCATAATCTACTGTACCCTTCAGGTACCTCAGAACGTGCTTTACAGCAACCAGGTGAACACTCCTCGGATCCGTCAGGAACTGGCTCAATGTGTTCACAGCAAAGCAAATGTCTGGTCTCGTGTTCGTCAGGTACATCAAGGACCCAATCATCTGACGATACATAGAGACATCAATCGGCTCAGATGAAGCATCACATAGAAGCTTCAGATTTGATGCCATAGGTGTGGCCATGGCCTTTCAATCCATCATCCCGAACCTCTTTGGGCTCTCTACTGCATACTTCCCTTGTCCAAGGAAGATTCTATCTGCACTCTGCCACACCTCCATGCTAAAAACAAATAGTGCATCATCCCCAAGTTCTTCATCTCGAACTCGGTAGTAAGCTTCCGCTGCGTGTCGGCAATCAATCTATCTTCACCATACCAAGTTCTGCACATATATGATTTCCTATCATGTGTCTCAGAACCAAGTGGATGCTCTACATACACTTTTTCTTCAACTACACCATTCAAGGAAGCTGTCTTGAATCCATCTGGTGTATCTTCTATTTCATCACTTTTATATTTCTCAATGCTGCCATCTGCAACATGCTTGATCTGATAGTTCCATTTGGAAGTCATAGCAAACTTCCCTTCATGTCTTTGGGATTACATCCCAAACATCATTCTTCATGATCGACGGATCATGGCATTTCATTTCTTCATCCCAGATCCTGGGAACTTCAATATCTTCAATAGATATCTTTGTTGCTGGAACAAATGTTGTAGTTCTTCTTTTGTAGGAGATGGCATATGATCTTTCCTACACAACAAGTTAAATTGCATGATTAGAAAACATCTCATAGTTTTCAGAACAAATTCTTACACATAAAGAAATATGCCATACAGTCATGCAATTATCTTAGCCAATGCTTCAATACAACATTTATCCATATCCCGTAACTTTCTAGATGCCTTCCAATCTCTACCAGAACATTGTTAAGAGTGTGCACAACTCCCAACATGTCAGCAAAGAGGTTTCATTCTAGATAAGTAGCAATGGAATGTTGTACAGTGCCATAGGCTACTTACCCATGCATATTAGTAGTATACTGTTCATCAATGCAATTATTCTAATATGCATAATACGCAACCTAATTCTAGGAACATCAGTATATTCATTATTGAACAGTATTATTTAAGAAATGACAGTTCAAATACTTATCTTTGTTTGTTCGTTGGGTGGACTCCCTCTGAGTCTTCGCTTCCTTGCAGGAGCTGCTGGAGTCCTAATCTGAAGTAGCTTCTTCTACACCTTTCTGTTGTGGGATGTAGAGAGATGGTCAACTCCCTCTGAATATCTGCATCCTTGCATAAACCACTGGAATGTACTCCCTCTTGATCTTTGCTTCCTGGATTACCTGTTCTTGAATCTCATATTCATCCTTGGTCCCTATGCATGCTTATTAGTATCATGAATGTGTTATCCTTGTCATCTCATATAAAATCATACATTCATTAGTATACTATTAAAACACAATAATCTCAAGCATGTATAGTCATGATCATTTCAAACAGAAATAATAAGCATTAGCATTCAAGGTTTATGTAGGATTCTTATGGTTAGTCAAATCATAAGAAACATAACATGTCTAAACCTGTAATTACTCAAACATATGACTCTTCGTGAATAATCATTATCAACAACACAATAGTATAAGATCCTAAACCAAGGTAGGATTCTAGCTTGATATAGGAAAAACATACCTGGATTAGCATGCTAGCTAGTTTATGTCTAACATACCCGCATAATGTCTTTTGGTTCTCTTCAGTGACTTGTGCTAGTAACCTGCATGTCTCATATGTTAACCATTACAAAACCAAGTTATACATACCTCGTAAATGGATCTTCTATGAGATCCATGACAATGGATGAATCTTTGTCCTCATGTCACCATTATCATATGTTCTTGAACTGGAACATGATTTGTCTTTCTTGGTGTACCTTTCATGTTAGTAGACAACATAAACCTCATACAACACCATAATGCATTAGTACAATCATAAGTGTCAACACCCTAAATAATGAATATCTTCTATCATGCATTCATAATTTTGTTAAGGTGATATGACAAATCTAAAAACAAAATTGTACTTAACTGTAATAACATGAAGACAAACATACCATAAACTTAATCATGGACAAATATCAAAACATACTTCGATGAGTCATACCTGTCGAGATCGCTTGTAATCTTCTTATGTAAGGCCTTAGCCTCATCTCCCTCTGAAACAGGAACTTCTTCACCTATGTAGGTGACCAATCCATCTTCTTCTAGGATTAACCCAATCCACTTGATTTGCAAGAACTGGACCTTGAGCTGGATATGGGTTTGTCAGAGAAACCCCAAAAATTCAAACTTTGAATTTCAACCTTCCGATAGGATAGGAATATGCGCCTTGATGAACTGATCAAACTGGTATATTCAAAATTTGAAAACTGCAAAGTTTCACTCCTCAATTTTGCCTTTGAAACTTCTGGATTCACTGGACGTGACCCTGAACTGGGGTTTGATGAAGCCCACTCTTTTGCCCCATCAAAATGTTTGATCCAAATCTCTAAGCTTCTATTTTTCTGAGGAGCTTCCAGCCGTGTTCACAGATTTCAAAAATTCCCATTTTTACAGAAGCCCTAATTTTCCACTTTTCTGATCAAAGTCCCGAACTAGGGTCTAATCAAGCCCGGCCTTCTGCCCAACCAAAAATTCTGATCTCGGTCTCTAAATTTCTATTTTGATGAGTAGCATCCAGCCGTGGTCTCCGATTACAAAAATTCCAACTTTCTCCAAAGCCCTAAATTCCGGAAGCCATGAATGAAGGTACCAAAAAATAATTCTGTTTTGACAGAAATATGTACCTGATTGTTTCTGGTGTAACTCCAAAATTTTTGATCCACAGGGTCTGAAAAAGTTTCCTGAGATAGCCTGACCTGTTAGCTTTCCATCCTGACAGGTCTGACCTCAATTGGATGTTCTGAGAGAGAGTTATGCCAAATGTCGCAACGTGACCTGTTTTGGGAAAATACAGGAGAGCGAAATTGTACGGCGTGCCACGTGTCACTGTTTGACCTTCGGCCTCTGAAAAAGTTTTCTGAGATAGCTCGGCCTGTTATCTTTCCATCCTGACAGGTCTGACCTCAATTGGATTCTCTGAGAGAGAGATATGCCAAGTGTCGCAACGTGACCTGTTTATGGGATAATACAGGAGAGCGAACTTGTACGGCGTGCCACGTGTCACTGTTTGACCTTCGGACTCTGAAAAGGTTTTCTGAGATAGCTAGGCCTGTGTACTACCTGTCACTTTTCACGAAATTTCATTTGGAGCTTCCTAGCCCAAGTTATGACCTTTTTCCCAAGGTCACCTGATTTTGACTCAGATCTGGAAGAGGCAGAAACCCTATATTGTACAGATCATAAATCACAAAGTACAACGAATTAGAGGTTGTCCTTTGGAAAAAAGATACCTGGAGATCTTAGCTTCGGCCTGTAACAATTTCAGATCTGAAAACGTCGCCAAAACGGATTTATAGCGAAAGTGCTACGATGACTGGTTTTTGCTATATCAAGCCCTAGCATCGTAAGTGCAACAAGTGTCATACATGCCATATCATGCCTTCTTTCAGGCTAGCTCTGATACCATGTTAAATTTTCAGAATTTACTTCAATATGATCTAGGATCTTAACTGAGAGAACAACATGTACAGCATATCTACAGCATATCAATCATGGAGACAATAATGCAAGCACACAAGAGACACAAAGATTTACTTGGGGAAAACCATAAAGGTGAAAAACCCCAATAACTTCCTCAGAGATAGATAGAGCAATGATACAACCAACCAATAGAGATAGCCATAACCTAGCAGCAATCGTCCTCCTCCATAAGTGCGCCTCTCCTCCTTGAGAGCATGTGTGAGAAGTGAGTGAGCAAATAGAGTGCCTCCCGCACTCTATTTATACTTGACTTGACTTGCCTTTTTACCTAACTCATGTAGGCTCGAACTTAACCACATAACATAATGCTGAGTGGGCCGACCCCCAATAGGGTGGTCTAATAACCCTTTGACCCACATGGCCGACCCCCAATAGGGTGGTCTAATAACCCTTTGACCCACATGACTTATACAGGGCCGACCCCAAACAAGGTGGTCTAATAACCCATCAAGTATAAGTTACGACACTTACAATATAAATGACGACACTTCCTTATAGAGGAATAATACCATCTCTATAGGAATACAATATACATATATGTGAAATACATTCCGAAGTTACATATACATCAACATTTCTAACCTAAATGATCTATTTGTACCAATGGTTTTATATACTACTTTATTGGTTACAATCCTAGATTATAAATTCAAGTATGCATTTAGCAAGAATCTATCTTCTTAGCTAGGAGGCATGAAGATAGATTCTTGAACTAGATCGCATTATCTTTTTACATGCATGTATATTAGTTGTGAAATCGAAAATAATACTCGTGCGGTGGAATGGTTTATATTAGATAAGAGGTTTATATAGACTGTTCGTAGAACTTAGGTACCTTAAATGTTGTTAGTGGTACTTCTCTACACTCTGTCCTTTTATTCATGATGGTCATTACAGATTATATATTCCTGCTTTTTAAAAAGCTTTCAGAAAGAAAACATGCATATATTTAATCTTCTATCTGTCGAACCATGATAGCATAGCATGCATAACATATATCAAATAAAGAGATAAAGACATATATTTCCTTTACGGCTTGAACAAAACATGACAGACATTACATAGGCTTATTATACCCAGTATTGGAAAAGCTGAAATCCTATGCATTTAAATACTTATAAAGAAGAATTTATCCATCTCTGATCTCGGTATCCTATGCTTAGACCCCGTCTGGGCTTTTACGGTCATCATGGCCTGGGGAAAACATCATGCATAAAACTAAAAATAGGGCCGCGTTAGGGAAGATGCATGAATCTTTTACTTTGGTTGTGCAAAACAAAATAAACATTTATCAGAGAAGGGTTTTAAACTGTAAAAGAAAACTATATTGTCGAGAACATGCTTTTAAAATGAGTAAACTTCTATCTTTTTCTTATAATCAGAGCGACTTTGGGAATTCTATTCACCATCGTTGGATGTTCCAGATCTCTGAAGTTATACAATTAATGTTAAACATTTAAAATGGAATTCGCCCAACCTCACCTTAAAAACCACTGTTATCTCTGTAATACAAGGCTTAATTAGGCTTTAAAACAACATATAAAAACATTTAACAATCTTTACAGCACAACCGTAGAGCAATTCCGTTCTGAGGGCATACCTATTGAGTGGGCTACGTGGTCCTTGCGTGGTATCAGTAGTCTCTGAGCTATTGACGAAAAGGAGCTTGATACCCATCTTTCCTTAAGACCACATCCTAACATTACTCCTCCACCAAGGTACGACCAGTTTTAGTATCCCTGAGCTGGGATGAATGTCTTGACTTAAACCCGTCTGCTAGTGAAAATAAAAGATAAGATTTCAAACAGAGGTCTTACCTTGTCAACACCGGTGAGCTCGAGCGTTGCCCAAAACCCTCGCAGGCTTTGTGGTATCTTTCAACGCAATTTTTTTTCCTCCTTGGCACCTGACTGAGAAACCATGCTTCCCGCAGGTTCATTAGCTAGGGGCATTCTTTCCTTTACCTGGTTCTTCCATGCAAAGCTTACTCGGCCCTGCTCTTGCCCCAGGAAGAGCGTTAGCCCGCGCATTGACCCGGCAAAACAACCAAGGAATTGTTACCAACACTTTTCACGATGTTTTTTTTACCGAGAGTACCGGTGGACGGACTTCTGAGCTCGGGTTTGGGAAGCATTGATCACGCTATAATTACCCAACGCAGATCGCAGGTCTCTTCCAGCTACCAACTCATGATCAACGGTGTGAGATGGAACTAGGCTGGTTGCACAGTACTATTCTGCAGCTATTTTATTAAATGGCTCTCGGCTGATCGTTGGACATCTATACCCATGTTCCATCATTGGGTGGCATCTTTAGATTAGTCAGCTTACCTTAACACACGAACCTGATGCATCCATAAAAATCCAAAGCATGTAAATGTTGAAGTTATGCATAGTCTAACTTAGGCTTGCATCCGGTTGTATAGCTTAATTTATGCATCAGCTCCTTAGTTGCATGAAAAACCTAAGAGTGGCCTAAACTTGGGCTGCATCATGTCCTTGGTTGCCACAAGGGCCAAGGTAAATTAGGGTTTATGGTTATCATTTTATTATAAGAACCAGAATTTGGCTATTCAACGAGTTACTTGGTCTTCATGTCATTAGGTTTTTTTTTTCCAGCGGAAAAATCACCTTCCTGCTATTCCGAAGGAATCAAGGAAAGCTTGAAATACAATCATTACAATAGGTCTCAACAAGAGCATCATGTCACTTACAAGAATTGAACCTGGGTGGGGAGGGAAACAATCTTTCCTCCCAACCACCCAAGCTACAACCAATGGACTTCATGCCATTAGGTTGTCATATCTTTAATCCACTAGGGTATTTCCCATGTTTTTCTTTGTACATCATGTGAATGCTTACCAATGTTATGTTAAAATGGAGTTCTATTGTGAAGATCAGGTTTTGATAACTCAGTTATCAAAACCAGATTTCAATTTCCTTATTATTATTATCTTGTCCAATTTTTTTGTAATACTAGAAGGTGATGGTTGGACGACGTTTAAAAATAAAAAAGTATAAAATAAGACTAAATAGGAATGTTACATCCTAAAATCAATGATAATTTATGGACAACTAAAACGAAGGCCATTGTCACCACACATAACATTTTTTGTCTATTTAGGTTATCTCTTCTCTAGATCAAAGGCAAAGACCCTAGGGTAGGATCATGGTAGGATTACTAGAGTTTAACAATGGAGTACATGGTGAAAATGAAGAGTAACTTTAGAAAAACAAAGTGTTTTGGTTTTTGTAATATAAGAGTCATGAAGGAATTGGAGACTAGTGTTTTATATAATGGGCAAATGGGGTCAACCAAGGATTGCATGAGAATTTCTTTAGGAATATTAAAAAGGGACAAGGTCACAATGCACAAAACTAGATTCTCTCTAGTGGATGGGATAATTTTAGAGACCGCACAAAAGGAAATTTCCAGAGAAAAAAAAATTCAAATAGACTCATGGAGGAAAGGTACATTGAAATACCCATGATTTATAGACATGAAATATGAACCTAAACTACACTTCCAATTGATAACAATCACATAAAAGATAAGAAGTTTAATCCTTCATTACCTCAATTCCATTAACAATGTGAAGATCCATCCACCAACCAAGCACATGAGCAACATGAAAACCCTTTAATAGAGCATTAGCATCAACCATTCTACATCCCGATTGAGAATCCCTTGTCCATCAAACTCAATACCTTATGCCCTTGTCCCTTGATTTTCCCTCTGCCTCCACTCCACCGCTTCCGCATGAAATGTAATAAAATACACCCTAAATATTTGTATTTCCATATAACATAATTAAGCCCCCTTGGCCCCTTAATACAAGGAAATATATTTTCTCATTTCCATGTCTTAGTTTATTCCCCAATATGAATGGACGTGATAGGATATTGCTTTCCAGATGACCCCCCCGTGCATGAAACTATAACTGCAGCAAGGAAACAATACTTTTGGCATGGGATGAAGAAGGACATAGCAGATTATATTTCTAGATGTCAAAAGTGTCAATAGGTCAAGGAAGAGCATCAACATCCATCAGTATTGTTGCAGCCATTTCCCATCCCAGAGTGGAAATAGGAAGTGATTTCTATAGACTTTATAACAGGTTTTCCCATGAATGTGAAGAAACACGATTCCATTATGGTTGTAGTGGAAAAGCTATCAAAAGTAGCTCACTTTATTCTATTTAAGTCTACTCACAAGGCCAATGATATTGCAAATATCTTCATGAGAGAGATATTCAGGTTGCATGGATTTCCCAAGGCAATAATTCAAACGGGGACAGAAAATTCACTCCTAATTTTTGGAAAGGGTTATTCTAAGAGTTGGGAATGAAGTTGAATTTCAATACATCCTATGATCCTCAAATAGATGGTCAGACTGAGAGAGTAAACTAGATTCTTGAAGACATGTTAGGGATGTATGCGATGGATAAACCATCCAAGTGGGAGGACTACCTACACTTGGTAGAATTTTCCTACAACAATGGGTACCAGGCATCGTCGAAGATGAGCCCTTTTGATGTTTTGTATGGCAGAGGATGTAGAACTCAAGTAAATTGAGACAAACCAGTGAATAGGGTAGTTCTTGGACCATAAATGATTGAAGAGATGGGACAAGAAGTTGTTAAGATTAGGCAGAATTTGAAGGAAGCTCAGGACATACATAAAAGTTATGCAGATTTGAAGAGAGTGCACAAAGAATTCCATATTGGGGATCATGTTTACTTGAGAGTGAGACCAAGGAAGAGCTCCATGAAGTTGGGAAGTTGTGCCAAGTTGGGACATAGATATTGTGGACCATTTGAAGTCCTTGATATAATAGGACCAATTGCATATAGGATTGCATTACCTGCTAACATAAAAGCTCATAATGTTTTCCATGTCTCTTTGCTTAAGAAATATGTACATGACCCTAATCACATCATTGATTGGCATGTGATACAAGTGGAACCAAAGGGAGAATTCAAAGTGGATCTTATATGCATCCTCGACAGGAAGGTTACATTACTCTGGAGGCAATCCATCAGACAGGTAAAGGTGCAATGGAAGAACCTTAGCCCAGAGGAGGCGACTTGGGAGCTGGAGGATGCCATGAGATTGAAATTCCTGTTTTTGTTCAGTTTTGAGAACACCGAGGATGGTGTTGTTCTAAGAGGGAGGGAGTTGTAATACCCATACCCCACCTTAGTAATTGTTGCCCTCAATGTATGTAAATATTATGTTTGTACGATGTGTGTTGATCCTAGTGTGGAGCTCAAGGACAAGGCCCCACTAGTAGATGTTTAAGGTTTTCTTTCATAGGAAAGTATTTGACAATGGGACTATGCATGTTCTATTAAGCCATGAAATTTTGTAATGAAAGTAAATGTTTAATATTGCAATGAAATACCCAAAACTGGCTCAGTGAGGTAGCTAATGAGAAGGGGGCAAAGGTATCCACTAGGGAGAGGTGAGGGGGTCGTGGGATGGTGACTCGCCCTTCCATTTGGATAGGAGTAACCAATTTGATTCCCTATATGGGTACGGATTTGGTTACAAGACGTGGAAAAGGTAAACCTACGGAGGATATTCACAGGGGATAAAATGATGCAGAGATCGGATTTGAGGGTTCTGACATTTGGAATTTTGTTTCAGCACTCAGTTCGTTCATTCTGTCGGTTGTTGGTTAGAGGATTCATTCTATTAGGGAGAGACCCTGAGATGTAGAGAGAGCCGAAGTAGTGAAGCCGAATGCTAGAGGAATCCCGTGTGTATGCGTGATATTTGAGTAAAAACCTGAAGACGGGTTTGAAGGCGAATTACAGGGCGTGAATAGCTTGAGGAAGCTATGTGAATCCTGGAATCCCGTGAGCAGAGAGCCGAGTTGCGGAATAGAGTCTAGTCCACAACCTTGGAATGAACCAGCCTGTTTAGTAGAGGTAAAAGATTTGGGTTTAGGGTGGGAATGCTTGATAAACCTAGTGAAGACTAAAATCTCATAGAACAAGAAGTAGACCTTCTTATGCCTACCCTGAATAGTACTGGAGGGGAAGGGGCCTTGAGGGACTTTGCAGTAGAGAAGAGGGCCTTCCTTGTGTTGGGTGAGGTGGATAACGTGGGTTCCTGTCTGTTGAGCGATTGAGATGTCTGTAGCTCTGTGGTTGAGCTCACTAGATTAGCAATATCCTTCTTGTTTCCATGTATGCTTGATAAACCCCTCTGTAGGTTGGATTAGCATGTGGATGCTTGATAAACCCAACTGCAGGGTGGCTTAGCATGAGTATGTTTCCTGGATTGCTTGATAAACCCAGCTATAAGTTGACTTAGAATTGGAAGTGGATATTGACTGTTAGAGATCCTACCTAGCCCTCCTTAGTGGATACATATCCCAGCTTGGGGGTGGTCTCTCAACTGAAAGAGTATAGGATGGACAGAGACCTAAGGTTGGGTGGAACGTTGCTCTCACTTAGCTAGTTGCTGGGGCAACTTCAAGATACAAAGATAAGTACTCTGTGGAATGAATGATTTTATTTCATGTGTTATTATTATATAGTTTTGCTTAAGTTTGTGAATGAATGTTATGTGAATGGGAATAATAATTAGACCTTGTGTAAGTCTGAGTGAAAGGCTGAGCACAGGTTGAATACTTCATTCGGTTGCATGAGCTTAATGCATTGCTAATTTACATGTGTTAGATGTATGGTTAACTTTAGTTTCATTTATTCTATGTGTTTGTTATGAGATGCTTAACCTTGTAATGGACTTCTTAACCTTAATTAATCATGGGATGGTTATGTGGCATGGGGTATTCCTAGAACGCTCTGTGGGACGTAGGAAAGATGGGTTATGGCAGGGGATAAGTAGAGAGCTATTAAGGGTTGGAAGATACCTTAGAAGGTTAGACATAAATTCAGAGAATAAAATGAGAAGGTTAGATACCTCATATGAGCAGGGGATTCTACTATTGGATAGAGCTCTCCCATATCTTTCCAACGGTACCAACCTTTCCTCATTTGGATTGCAGATGAGGAAGTTATGCCCCTTATAAGTTTGCATTGGTAAACTGCTGGAACAGGGAAGTTGGACTTCTGCAATTCTGGCTTCCGTAATGCGGATTGCGGATTGCGGAACGGGAAGTTTTCTGGAAGTCGAAGATGCATTTCCGCATTTCCGCACCCGTAAGGCGGATTGCGGATTACGGAAGGTCGTTTGCCGGAAAAGTTAGATTTTCACATTTCCGCACCCATAATGCAGATTGTGGATTACAAAAGGTCCTCTAGCGGAAAAGTTAGATTTATGCCTTTCTACACCTGCAATGCGGATTGCGGATTGCGGAAGGTTGTTTGGGGAAAAAGTTAGATTTTTGCATTTCCGCACCCACAATGCCGATTGCGAAAGGTCGTTTGGCGGAAAAGTTAGTTTTTCGCATTTTTGCACCCGCAATGCGGATTGCAGAAGGTCATTTGGCGGAAAAGATAGATTTCCGCATTTCCACACCCGCAGTACAGATTGTGGACAATGGAAGGACGCAATTGCGGATTGCGGAAAAACGCAGTGCAGATTACGGATTGCGAAAGGACGTAATGTGGATTGCAGATTGTGAAGGGATGAAATTGCGGATTGAGTAAAGACGAAATGCAGATTGTAGATTGCGGAAAGACACAATACGGACTGTGGATTGTGGAAAGGCACAATTGTGGACTGCGGATTGCAAAGGTGAGTTGCAGATCTGAGTCCAGTGTGGCTGTGTGTAGTTTTGGAAGTAAAAGAAGAAGAAAAAAGTAATGCCGGATATTCGGTTTCCTAGGAAGGCCACAAGGGAGGTTCGGGGACGTTACATTGGAGGTAGCTCTTCCTTGACCTTCGCACAATGTAACCAGGTAACACTCATCACGTTAGGCATAAATCCATGAAAAATGGATATGGGAGCAAGTAAGACAATTTTTTTTAACAAGGCTGCTACTTACAGAATTTGTGCATATCCTGTAATTGGCAGTAGATAGTCTAGTCTACGATTTGTCGTCAATACTACTCAATCGTACTGAAAAATCAAATCAAATGTAGAAATGAGATTGAAATGTGTGCAATTTTGGAAGAATGATATATGCCTTGATTTTCTATAGTCACTTTACAGAAAACCACTTTATTCAAAGCCAACATGGTATGACCAACTCGGTTGCACATGTTTTCGAACAAAAACTATAATTTTTCTTGGTTACCAAGTATTTGTTTATTTGTAGTTGTTTATCGATCATTAAATGCAAGTAGGAAAATCAACTCGAATTAGTTGTTGGTGTTTATTAATTCTATTTATTTTGTGCATCACTAATGCTACAACTGCTACCATTTGATGTTTTAGATTATTTGTTACTTTTGGGTAGCCTGTAGCATTCCCTAAAATATGCCTGAGTGGCATTTGAGCTTGTGTAACATCCCTGATCATTTTCCACAATAGTTCCATGTGATTTTTTATAGTAGACACAAACTGACAATGGTTTCATGTCGGATCCTCCTTTAACCTCATAGTGATAGGACTATCTTAAATAAGAAAATAAAATCCAAAATAACAAGAGGCAGGCGCAATGCAACCTGTTACTTCCTCTAGTCTAACTTGGTGGAAAATTTTGCAAAAAAACCATCCCCAATCTAGTAACATATAGGTAGACAACAATTACAGATGGTTACGCTATGAAATTAGCTCAAGTGTATTTTGATTTCATGCCCAAGAAATAACCATATTTGGATTTGTATTTTGTTATTAGTTGTGCATGAAGGGATTTTTCACAAAAATATCATCTCCTGGATAATAAATCTAAATCTGGTAATTGTTTTCGTCAATTGGGTGATAATGGTTAGTTTGCTCCTTTGTCTATTTAAAAATTTTCAAATAAAAGACATACATGTTTGTATGCAACATCCTAAACAGCTTCTATCATCTTTTTTCTATGGCAGAAGTGGATAATTTTTCGAGTGCATTATTGCAGGAGAAAGTCCAGGACAAGAAGAACTGTATTGGGACAAGGAAGAAGATGATAGGGAAGAAGATAGTGAATCGTACACCAAAAATTTGCAATTGAAGTTCCCCTTATTGAGATCCAAGACCTGTTCTTGTACATGCTCTTGTACATGCAAGGAGTATCCTTTCCCAATGCTATTGTAGCTTTAGCCAACGCTAAACTGAACATTTTCTCGTACTTGTACATAGTAATGGCCTTTATCTCAAGTTGGAAATTTACAGTTAGTGGAGCACCTTCGCTCCTTAGTAAGTAGTCGCACTCTAAATTTCCAACCTGAGAAAAAGCCCATTACTGTGCCTACTCTTTTCCCCGAAAAGGAGATCAATGATGACCAATTCAGAAAATTTAGAAATTACATCAATATGTATTCATAGCATATTGAGAGAAGAATATAGAAGGTACAACATGTGCATTAGCTGAGGCTTTCGCAAGGCAAGTCGAGAAGGATCAACTTGATATAAAATTTTATAAGGAAAATTGAGAATGATGCACTTGATATAAACAAGGATGGTGAATAGACAAACAATGATGAAAAATAGCCAATGGAAGTGACAAAGTGTATGGTCGCAGTAATAAAGGCGGTGTAGAGGTGGCTAGCAATCAATGCATGGCGTGGAAATTGAGGCCATTCATTAAATGCATTAAGTAAATGCCTATGCCTCCCTCTTAAACAAGCTATTCAAAAGCATCAAGAATATAGAATAAACAAACACCTCTCCGGCAATAACACTTCAAAGTGATAACCAATAACCAATCTTATGATGAATATATTTATTTTAAAATTTAAAAAAAATAAAAAAAATTAATTCTATGATATAAAACTATATGAAAAGGTAAAAAAAATTATGTTCAAATGAAAAACTAATATGCAGACTGCATATAGAATACAATAAACCTGCCATATCCTTAGGTAGATATAATAAGAAACATAGATTCTTTACTATAATTTTAATGAATATTACTCCATAAAGAAAGGTTTTTACGAAAAAATGAGATTGACTTGATAAGATTACAAGTGATTCAAGAAGCCTAATAAATGTTGTATGGAACTAAGTGGTCTTGTTGCCCATATATAAGAAAAGACTCACAAAATGCAATGAAGACTAAATCACATGAATCGAAACATGAACATTTAATAAAATAAAAAAATTCATGTTATTATGTCATGCTAATCATATATCTTTAAATAAGCATAGTAGTTTGAGAGAAAAACTTAAATTATATTAAAAAATAATACAAAAGTGATTTTTTTTGGGTAACAATAAAAGCTTTATAATAGTTTATTCAAATTAAAAGTTATTTACTCAACTCAAGCCTTTAAAATATATGTTTATAAGATGTAAAATTAGGTGAGTATGAATAAGATTCAATTAAATTGTGTAGCTTTTAAAAAAATATTAAAAAAAAAATGTGTATATAATGTGAAAATGCATTATTTTTAAATGAAAGTTAAAGATTGTAAAATTTGATAAATTATCCAAATCTAAAATTATCGGTCTATTCTTATTCATTGATATATCTATTTGTAAGAGGTGAATAAAAATGTTAAAAATGGAAGTTTTAGTTAAATTTTTTTTATAAGACATGAATAAAAAATGTTAAAAATGAAGCTTTAGTTAAATTATTGTATTCGCCACAATACCCAAATATTAATTGATGAATTGCAAGTCAAAATATTGACAACATTGTAGAAACATCAAATAAACTCAAATAAGCTTAAATAAGAGCATACAAGCATTATTGAGCATTGATAAAGACAAAAGTCCTCAACAAGGTAAATCAACCAATCCACCAAGACCATATCGCTGAGTGACAAAATCAATGGAAGATTAAGCATCTAAAAAAGAAAAAAGAAGAAACCAAACAAAAATAAAAAGGCCAATGAACACGAATCACTTTAGAACCCTAGCCAGTGAAGCAAACATGAAGGCCAACGAATAAAACAATTACTTGGAAAAGAAGGCCAGTGAGGTCTGGAACCAGGAAGGCCTATGCTAACTTGGTCGGGGAGGCTAATGCTGCCAACGAAGAGTTGGTATCTTAGGTCAGGGAGGCCAACTTTGCAAAGGCCAAATTTTGCGCGTTGAGTATAGGGATATCAACTTGCGGGGGCCAACGCTACCTTGGGAGAACTGGTCAGGCGGGCCAAGGTTGCCAAAGCTGCCTTGGAACAGTAGAAACAACAAGTATTGTCTATGCACACCAATGGATTTAAAGTATCACATGGTGTTTATCATAGATTTCAATTTTAGGGTAGTGTTGTCTTAGATGAATTAGGCTTTTATCTAGCTTTATTATTATTTAATAAAAAAAAGCATGCATGTAGCTTATAGTCCTACCATTAAATTGCGGTTCGCAGTTTGGGGCTCCTTGATTAATTGCACCCTGAGGTCTCTAAGTTTAGCATTAGGAAGTTTCATGGCTTTCCATTTTTAGGCCTATTTCAGTTGTTTCAATCTATGGACATAAAGTTTATTTGTGAAACTAAATTGTGTGTGTTTTTTATTAATACTTTTGCATCGTCGGTATTGAATTATATTTTTTGTTATAAGTTTTTTGGTTATTAATTCTTTTGTCTATTCAAACTTTTGAAACAGAAACACAATTTTTGTTCTCTTGTATAGTGAAAGATGCAAAATGTGAATGTATATTTGTTAAAAGGAAAATAAATATTATTAAATAAAGTTGCTAGTTTTGATGAGTTATTTTAGTTAAATCCTTCTAAAATATATTATTTCATACATAAATATTTAATATTTTACAAAAACATATTTTAGTTATCAAATATTTATTGATAAACTTTATTAATTTTAAAAAAGATAACAAATTAACAATGATGTAAAGTTAGATAACAATTATTACTGTAAAATCATAATCAAACTTAACATCTTAGAAAAAGGTACACACTTAACTTAACATCTTAAAAAGAGGTACACACTCGTTCTAACTTTCTCTCTTGCACTTAACATCCTCCCTTTGATTTTGATAAACTAGTATACATTCATTTTAACTTTCTCTCTTGCACTTCACATTGTGTGGCTATTCAAGTATTTATGCAATGTCAAATTGTTATAATTTCTATGTTCAAATATTTACTCTAGTTAATAAAGTATTGAATTGCATTTTCTAGCTCATTTACATTTTTTTTAAAAAGATGTTAGAAGTTTAAAATTTTCACAATTCTTAATATATTTTCAAATATTTACCATATATATATATATATTGGTTTCTTAATTCTAAAGTTATTAGAATTAGTGAATCTTAAATGTGTAGCAAGTAATGCTATATTATACATTTAAAATAAAAATAAAATATTTTTAAAAAATAATTAAAATGCATATAGAAATATAAAAACTATATTTAAATTACAAAAAACAAGTGATTCGGGCATTTATATAAATCAACTAAACTAGAGTATATGTGTATCAACTATTTAAAGTTGAAGGCTAAAGCGTGTTCATGATATTTCTTAGATTTGATGACATTGTTTGCATAGTTATTTAAACAATATAAGGTATATATGAGAGGAAAAGATAATAAGCTATGGGTATATAAAGAATTTTATTGGTTTACAAGTCTAGATTTATGATCTTGATGTCTCATATATATATATATTATGTTAATGAAATTTTTTCTTATCATTATTTCAAATGAAATTTATTTATATTATATTTATGAAAATATTTATATTATTGATTTTTTTTTAAATTTTAAATTTTTATAAATAATATTAATAAATGATAAATTTAAAAATAATTTAAATAATTAAATTTTTATAATTAAGTTTATATACTTTGTGGTTAAACTTCAATTCATGACAAAATATAAGTTAAATATCATAATCATATGAAAATATCATCATAAAAGGATTTAAAAAATAATGATGAAGATATATGCATTGTAGTTAGGCTTAGCACACATGTGTTTCGTTGAAATAAGTTTAATATATCGATGCTATATATTTTTTTATTAATTATTTGGAATGAAAGATAATGAAATTTGGGGCATTTTAGAAATGGTTATGATTTTGTAGGACATGATCACGTAACTTTTGTTTTGGACTTTAATTTTATTATTATTTATATTTTAATTAACAATTGTAAAAGCTTTGTATCATTGTTGAAAATTGTTCTTCTCATTGAGATCTTCCAACAAACTATTATTGTGCATTTAAAAGAGAGTTTGATGTGTGGAAATCACGTCAACACCTTATGATTTATCCATTTGGAGTTAGTAATGTTTTAAGCCCACTAAATACTTCTAGAACCATCATGAAGATTTTGACAGGGTTTTTAAGCCCTAAACCTGACCCTAATCAGACAAAAAATCCAATGGCATATTCACATCATTTTTAGATCACTAATCATAAATAAATCAACACCACACAATTATTTTAGGCTGGAACTAAGTTATTTAATGAGATGTTGGTTATCGTGTTTCTACCCCTTCTACAACAATTTGTGAACATGGCCACTAATTCAAAAATGAATATAGAAACATTTTCTGTAATATCCTTGGGAAAATTCAACCAAGATATTAACTCTAACTTCAAATTTTTGATAAAATGCACTAGTTAAATTTCTGACAAATGTTTCGAGCAGAGTAGGAAGTAAGTGATGGGTACTGAGGCAAGATACGAGGATGGTAGGATGAACATTCAATTCTGGAAAATGTAGGAACTGAGGTGAAGCAGCAGGTCAAAAGATCAAATCGGAGATGTCCTATGCACCATGTACCAGAACCAGTCACTTTTCAACAGCAGTGTGCACTGTTGCCTACTTCGAGGCTTCCTCGGCAATTGGCATATGCATACTAGACAGGTGGGGATACTGGGAGTCCAAGGATTATATATGACAGTAAAATAATTTCAATGGATGCACTCGACAGTATTCGGAAAGATTTGGAGAGAGTAGGAGTGGTTTGGAAGTGTTAAGCCAATTGAGGATTGCTGAGCTAGTTAATTTCCAATCTTTACAAAAATGGGTTAAATGCTTCCAAATTCATAAATTAAGGACTGATATGGTAAATATAATGTATTATTAACATCCTACAACCTACGGAAAGCAAAATTGACACTCATAATGAATTTGGCAGTCATTTCAGTAAAACTAGTCACTAAATAGTGCTCAATGAGCTTGTCTTTCAATTTGGATTACTAAATGGATTTCATTAACTGAAATTGTTAACACCCAAAAAGTGCTCACTAGCTCATTCCCTTATTCACATGTCCTATTTGTCCACTTTTTCCACCATTTGAGCCTCTAAAACCATCAAAAGGTCACCAAAAAGACCATAATACACCTTTTCCCCCTCAAAATATATATTTTTCCTCAAAAAACACAAAAAACTGTAAAAAAGGGTCCAAAATTCCCCCAAAATATTAAAAAGGAATAAAAATATAAAAAATATTCAAAAAAGGAAAAAGAGGGAAAAAGAGACCTAAACCATGTTGGTTAATACCATTGGTTTCCTTAAAACCACAATGGTATTCCCCATCACCAAAAACTATAAAAAGGTGATAGGGGCTCCTCACTTTTCATCTATATTTCATCCTATCCTCATGCTACCAAAATCCATCTTGAGCTTTGCCCATCTTTTGAGCTTTTCCCAACCATTGAAGCATTGGAGAAGAAGAGACCATTGGACATTGGAGCTTCTCAACCTTGGAGATACTCAAAACTCACCATCCTCACCATTTGAGGTAATACAAGAGTTTTAATTTTTATTTACATGTTTATGAATCAATTTTACTTATTGTTATTAATCTAGATTTCTTTATTGTACTGTTTACTGTCATTAATATATAGTTGATATTTGCTTATTTACATTGCTTTATTTGAGACTGCTGCTACAAGTTAGCAGGTGCATCCTTGCACATGCTTGGTTGAAAAACCAAGCAACAGTTTTTGGCGACTCCACTATTTTTTGAATTTTAAATTTTTGCTTTAGATATTTATTTTAGTTGTTTTTCCCATTTAAAATTGTAGATCTGCCATACTAGTCAGCTTGTTGATAGCTGCCCTAGCCATTGGCCCTTTCTGCAGCCTGAAACAGCCCAAAATTTGAATTTTCGGGTTCATTTTTCGCCGACCGTTTTCCGTCCGTACATCACGACTTTCAGCACCCACAATCGTGTGATCCATTGCGACTGTGAGCCTTTTTTCCGCATGGTCCATCACGACTTTTCGACTTTTTCCTGCGCGGCCGCGTCTGGGCGACCTTTTCCCGTGCGGCACATCGCGATTGTTTTGCATTTTCCCGCGCGATCCATCGCAACTGTTTTGCATTTTCCCACGTTGCTCATTTCGACTTTTTGACCACCGTGTCGGGATTCCCATAGCGGGTTTCTCCCACATCGCCCGCGGCTCATTGCGGATTTTGACCCGACAGCAGCGATATTTCCTGTTACATTTCGGCCCATTTTAAAAAAAAAAAAAATTTCCCAATCAACTTATTGTTCTAGCATCAATTTCTGCAATTTTTTACAGCCCACTGTGTCATTATTGCAGCATTATTAAATTGATATTTGTTAGATACTTCATTTATCTTTTTGAAAATTTTCAATTAATTGAAAGAAAGATTTTTTAAGTATTTATGAGATTCTAAGTTTATACATTGCAAAGTTAGAACCATATTTCTAAAGTTGCTTAATATTTTGCCCAAGAAAGACTCTAAAAATCCATTTATTTTTACATCTTTTATTTGCTTTACTTTTTAAAGAATCCATATTTTTTGAAAATGTTATTAAAGCATTTACATTTGAAATGTCTTTCATTTTTCCGCAAATTGAATTCATTATTTTAGTTTGTGATTAAATCGCCCATGCGAGGCACATTGTTTTGGTATACAAGTACACAAGCACACAATCTGTCACAATAATTTCAAGTAAGCCTTAAAAGTTACTTCAACTCAACCAACTTTCTAACCCCACTTGGGGAACACAAAAGTAATTTTTTAGCTAGGTAGGACTGAGGGGATAAGTATCCAAATAACACCCCTCACTCTTTTTCATGTTGAGACATAGTGATTGACATTTAGGGTACCAAAATCCCTTATTACTTGTTGACACGGTTTAACACCAATTAATCAGGAAGGCCTCTCCCTTAGGAGGGTTGAAGTAGTCCGACTGGTTCTGGAAGCCTGAGTGGAATACGCCAATCCCTTCAGTAACCGAAGGATACCTTTCGTAGTTCTCGTTGTACCACCCTTATGGGAGTACATCAGCAATAGAACCAAACTGCAAATTCACCCAATCGAACATGGCATGAACAGGGTATCTTAGTGGCCAAACTTTTATGATTGTCTACCCGGTGTCCCTCCCGGTAGGGGGATATCTAGCCTTTGATTCTACAATTTATATTGTTTGACTTGGATTTCATCACCTTGCATAGGATATACCTTATCGAGTCATAATACTTTTTAGTTAGGTGTTTGCATGCTCCATTACCTCCCTTTGGTCATAAAGTACACCTTTTTCTATTTTTAGGAGCTGTTTGCATGTTGGTTTCCTGACCACATTTTTTTATTACTCCATTTACTATAGCACAGCTGTTATAGTAAGTGTTTTGAGGTTGGTTTTTTTGTCATGAGTGTTGTTTATTTTTTACGCTCCCCTCTTGCACACATGGTTGCATTAGCGCTTTAGAGCTTTCCACTCACCACCACCTAGTAGTTTTTATTCACCAACTGTCACCATTGATTCCCTGAGACGTTCTTGGTGCTTTGGGGGAGACCCCCCACAGTACAGTTCCCTTGATTCCACACGTCATCGGAATAGAGCCACGTCATCTGATTCTGACGCACCTCATTTCACATCTGATTCTGCACCAGAATCCGAAAATCCCACATACACCACACCCACTAGCGTGATGGTTGGTTCGCATTACGAAAACTTTTTCACAGGGGCTGTTGGTGGAACATCATCCACCCCCACCACCAAAATGAACACCACGGTAGCCACAACTACCACACCTACTTTAGGGATGCCTAATATGGGACCTACACCTACACTAGGTATGCCTACCATGGGACCCCTTCCCAATACAGGACCCCCACCTAACTTAGGAATGCCCACTATGGAAACTATACCTACTATCCCCGATACCACTCAGATTCCAACACCTTTTGGACATCTTCCCAACCCATCTGTGACTCTCGTTACACTTGGTGGCATAGGCCCCTCCCACACTCTTATGGGTGGAGGGAACATACCTCCCATGACAAATATACCCCTAGGGTCCAGTGGCCTAATACATAATGCCACCACCAGCACTTATGCCCCCATGACAACATCACACCCCTCCACCAGTCTGCCATTTATGGCTAGCCTTAACCTACCAGACTTGGCTAGGCTAACAAATGATCCCATCCAACATGACCCTACTTGGCCCCCCATGCCCACAAAGCTCCCCTCAGACATCCCAAAATTTGAAGGAAAAGCTAGGGAAGACCCCCAAAATCATATCATGTCATTTAACCTATGGTGTTCCTCAAACTCCATAGTAGATGATTCTATTTGACTCAGAATTTTACAAAGAACTTTCACTGGCTCTGCAGCCACATGGGACACACCCCACGTTTACGTCCCCCGCCTCAACTTTCCTTTAGTTTTTTCAACTACTTGTATGCTATGATGCAGGAGTGGAAATACTTTTGTCTTGTAGACAGAACACCGCTACACACATCACCGATCATATCCATGAGTGGCGTAAGAGCCGTAGTCTCTGGAAGATAAAGCTTGATGACAGTATCTTTTTGGATTGGTTCCTCAAATCACTCCTCCCTCTCATAGCCAAGGATGTAGCTTCTAAACGACCCCAGTTTGAAGAAGAAGCCATCTTAAAAGCTCAGCAGTTTGACCTCATATATGCCCAGTCTAGATATCTATACACCATTTTACCTGACGCCCCACGTGACGATCCATCCCGGAATGATGCGCTGGGGGCATCCCATGCCACCAATGGTATTATCGGCTAGGTTATGGTGCAAAACAAACCTTTTACCATGATGAGTACAAACAACACCCCAGACATTTCTAGGGATACATCTCATTCTGGAGCTACAACTTTGTATTCTCTAGTAATGCACACCCACCACACTCATGGACCCTCATGTCCACCAGAGTGTTATGGGCAAGCAGCATTAGCTTATGCACCATCTCCATATTATAACCAGCAGGCTCATCAGACTCCGGTTCGACCACAAGCCCACTTAGCTTATTATCCTCAACAGACAGCACCTCAAGGTTACCCACAACCACAACAAGCACCGGGTCCACCTCATAACCCTCCTACTTACTACCCAACGCGACCGACTCCAAAGCCTGCAAGACCTCAAAACCGACCTACTTCCCAAGGGCATGTATACGCACAGCAAAACCAACCTCAAAACCAGAACAACCAGCGTAATCAAGGAGTTCAATAGAATCGCAAAAGAGGAAGAAACCATGGAAATAACCAACAACAAAACCAAGGAGGACAACCACCTAATCCTCCCAATAATAATAATGTTTCTCCTACAAATCAAAACCCTCATCGCCCACCAAAACAAGGAAAAAACCCTAATTTAAGAACAAACCACCCGT
Source organism: Larix kaempferi (assembly GCA_027924585.1). NCBI lineage: Eukaryota > Viridiplantae > Streptophyta > Pinopsida > Pinales > Pinaceae > Larix > Larix kaempferi. The sequence continues at coordinate 15,157,615 of BSBM01000539.1, forward strand.
GTTCCATATGTGGAGTCTATGGCCATTACACGCACAATTGCCCCCATTTGGACAGAGCGCATCAACTCTAGACCGACGATGCCCAACGACAAGGACATGCTTCACAACTAGAAACCCCCTCCTCATCCACAACCCATGATATTGCAAAATCCCCTACCAAATCAAGGGGTGGTAAACACCCCTCCAATGGATCCCCCACAAGGATCCGATGCAACACAGCAACAAATTACCTATGTGGCAACCGATTACTAGCATACCGAGACCAACACTCACCATTTGCTTATGATGTCATTAAATTATGTCAATCTCCAAACATATTGAAACCAATACACCCCTAATGCACCTAAAAATGTTCTCCCTATGATTGAACAACCAGTTCAGAACGCACCTACATCGTTCGTCTCCACAGTCAGACCCGGATTATACTCGGAATCACCTATGACTTCCACATTCTAATCCATCCTACCCCCTTTGAATATAACCGAGATATATGATTTATGCACCCTCTCGCATAACACATAGGTACTAAACCAACAACCCCCTTTACTCCCGCAACCACCCTCAGTGCCTGTATTGGAGAAAACTCACTATGGCTTGGGGTAGACCACTAGATACAGCTGACTACCAGAAATTAACTCAATTCTCATAACTATACTATTATAAATGACAATGCTAAGATAATGGAGAATGTAACCAACCTCGATCGAAATGTTTGATGTAGATCCCCAAACATGGATGTTTTCCCCAGTGGAGTCGCCATTTTTGTATTGGAGAAAAATCACTATGGCTTGGGGTAGACCACTATAGACAGCTGACTACTAGAAATTAACTCAATTCTCAGAACTATGCTATTATAAATGACAATGCTAAGATAATGGAGAATGTAACCAACCTCGATCCAAACATTTGATGTAGATCCCCGTTGGAGCTTTCAATCCGTGCACTTGAATCTGCAAATTAGTCTTGACAACCAATACACAACAAGTACATATAATATATAAACGACATTAACATCATCAATAGCAATGGTCTATGATATTATAAGTAAATGCAACCCAATGTAGAATAAACAACATTCACAATATTAATGGACGAGAATATGAGTATTTCTATTAATAAACAAGAAGAAGTACAAAGTGATACGACCTCTTGCCGGCAACCAATCTGAACCAAGATCTGGATCAATCCACTTGTGCCTCCACCACTTCAATCCTCCATGAATGACAATTTCAAACTATGGTAGGAGTTTGGAAGGTGAACATAAGGGGTTCACAACTACAAGGATCAATGAATGTAGACTCAAGATAGGGCAAAAATACACTATAGTTCTATTTCTCTTCTTTCTCCTCCCATCCATAAGCCATATGTGCTCAATATATAGTCCTCCCAAAGGTAAGTGAAAGGACACATCGAGGCGTTTCTTGGGTAGATGGAGGGTCAAAGGTCACCCAATAACCGCTTTTTGGGAGAAAGGTTTGATATGCCCACAAAGCAGGATATAGCATGATGTGCCAATTGTTCTTGCTTTGTTGGATGGTACACTGGAGAATGGTCTTCAAAGACTCATTAACTTCTTCAACTTGACCATTTGCTTTGGGATAGTAGGAAGATGAGTGTTCTTGACGAAACCCAAGCTTGAGAGACAAATCCTCCATCATCTTGTCTTGAAAATGACTGCCATGGTCAGTGACAATCTCTTTTGGGATACCGAACTGAGTGATAATCTGATTGAACAGGAAATGGGCGGTAGTAGCACCGTCAACTTTTACGGTAGGCATGGCCTCATCCCATTTGGAAAAATAGTCCACGGTCACTATGATATGGTGATGCCCCCTAGCCAAAGCTAGTTTTCAATCCATGTAGTCCACCCCCACTTAGTGAAGGGTTTGCAAGCTGGTTTACAATCCATGCAATCCTTTCCTTGGCGATACAAAGTGTCATCGACGATGGTATAGTCTTTAGCGTGATGTTTCACACGCCGTCGCTCATCTTGTGAATAGTGCGGAGGAAACTTCAAAGTTTGGAGATATACAATGACATCCCCATACCAAGGGTCCTCGGATGAGATAAGAAATAAGTTCTCATCCACAAAGAAATATTCATGATTGACATCCTCATCAAGTCTCTGGAGGTTCGACATAAGCTCAGCAAACACCAACGATTTAACCGATTTGGCTGAAACAAAATCGAGATAGAACTCCTGAAGGATTACAATCCATTTATTATACTTCCCCCCTATAAGGGGTCGTGATAGCAAAAACTGAAATGGATTGATGTGAGCTACAACTTTGGTTGTTCTAAGCAAAATGTAATGTCGTAACCGCTGGATTGCATGGACAGTCGCAAGCGCCAACTTTTCCACGTGAGTAAATCTTCGCTCAGCATCGACTAGATTTCGACTGAGGTAATAGATAACATGCTCAATGAGCACGTCATCAAACTGAACCAAGCCCATGCCAATTGTCTCTTGAGACGCGGCCACATAAAGGATAAAATCTCATGCGAAATCTGGTGGACTAAGCATAGGGGCCGATACCAAATCTTTCTTAAGGCCTTCAAAAGACTATTGGGCTCGCTCATCCCAGATAAAAGGTGTGTCTTTCTTCAATAAGCACACGAAACCTTTGGTAAGATTAGCATAATTGACTACAAATTGACGCAGAAAAGTAGCTCTCCCTTGGAGGCTTTGAAGTTGTAACAAATTGCGCGGAGGAGGCAATCGAAGTATTGCCTCAACTTTTAGAGGATCGACTCTAATATCCTCCTTTGAAACTATGAAGCCTAGAAGGCGACCAATTCTTATAGTGAAGATGCATTTATTGGGATTCAATCGAATTTTGTAGTGTATACATCGTTCGAGAATCATATGGGGGTTCTTGAGGTGGTCCGCTCTCTTGCGAGAATGGCTAGCAAGATCATCCAAGAAAACCTCCATAATCTTCTTAAGATCGTCAAAGGCATAGGTCATGGCTCGTTGAAACGTATGTCCAACGTTTTTAAGGCCGAAGGGCATTTTCTGATATGAAAATGTTCCCCAGGAATAAATGAACGCCATCTTATGTTGGTCCACGGGTTTGATTTGAATTTGGTTATAGCCTAAAAATCCATCCATAGACGAAAAAATCTCACTCCCCGCACAAGCATCCAAGATCTGATCAATGAATGGCATGGGGAAGTTGTCTTTCGGACATGCACAGTTCAAATCTCTAAAATCAGTGCATATGCAGATCGTTCTCTACTTCTTATCCACAAGAACGGGATTTGACACCCATTCGGTAAGGAGAACGGGGTAGATGAAACCAGCTTTGAACAGTTTCTCCACCTCTACCTTGATAGCGGCTGCCTTCCTAGGGTTCACAACACATAAGCATTGTCGAACCGGTTTAGCATTAGGATACATTCTAATGTCATGTTCAACAATGTGTGGGTCTATTCCTGGCATCTCCTCATATGACCAGGCGAAAGCTTCCCGGAGTTCTATAAACAAATCAGTGTAAATAGCAATCTCCTTAGGAGTGCAATCGTCACCGATGTAGACATTCTCCAACTTTTTGGGAGTACGAGAGATGTTGATCAACATAGTAGGGAAAATATTGGCCATATTCCCCTCCACAAAAAAAATCATGCGACTCCAAAAGAGCCACAGGGTGACCAACCATCTATGCTAGAGTCATTCCAAACTCTTCTTGCTCAGTGAGCTCGAGGTTGGGAAGGAAATAAGAGCGATGATGCATATCCTCCCAAGGCCTCTCACTACCACACATGGCCTCCATAATAGCTTCATTAGATGGCAAAGTATCATCAAGGCAGTCATGAGAACAAGATGAGTTGGCTGCCCAAACTGGCAGCGTAACAGGATCTTCTTCGATTGTCTGAGAAGAAGAGAGATCTGGTTCTGCAGCGGCTTGTTGAATATGCTCGTAAGCAAGCTCGGCTACAGAAAATGGCACAGACATCCCAACGTGTGTAATGTATCCAGACGTAGAACTCGTGGATGGTAAAGTCCATGGATCAGTACAATAGGAAGTCCGAAATGACATATTATGCAAAGGAGGAGCCGCAGCGTCGGAAATGGTTCCGATGAAGTTCACAGGTGCAGTAAAATTATAAGTTCCCATCAATGAAGGGTACATACCAACACCTATGTTCCCAATTGCAAGTTGAGAATCAATAACTTGCGGGACTATGGATCCCGTGGATGCTGTGGAAGGAGTGTTAACGAAATCCAGTTGATCAATGGTCACAATATTGCCTTCATGGGGAAAGCAGATAAATATGAATATAGTGGACATGATAGCCTTCATAGCGTACATCCAATTCCAACCCAGTAACAAGTTGTAGTTGATGGGCACATCAACCACCTCGACTTCAATAGGCACAGACTTACCTCCCAAGCAGACAACAAGGGAAGGGATAATTCCATGCGGCTTAAATGACCAATCGTCGAATGCAGTGAGTGTGGTTCTAGACACGAGTAGAGGAGGAGAGCCAAGAGATTTCCAACTAGTTAACGACATTACTGATGCAGAAGCACCTTTTTCAACCATAGTACGTTTGACAAAACTATGAAGGCACACCACCTGGATTTGAAAAGCCACGTGGTAAGGTAAGAGAGCTTGAACATCAGTAGTATCGAACTTGATAATACTGGGATTTACCCCATCTTGAACTCCTAACACACTCAAAAGGGCATGCTTATGAGAGGGACATGCCTACAAAACTTCAAGATCCGACATGGAACACGGAGTTTAGCCCAAATCTTCTGCAATGGAGTAGTTCTGGGTGGCTCGAGCATTAGGATTATGCATAGAGCGCTTGAGAACACCTTTCAGTATCCGCGGCATATTGGAGGGCTTCTCGACATGCAAGGAATTGTCAGGAGGAGGGGGAGGCTTACTCCCCATATTAGGTTGTGGTGCACCATAGTCGCATTGATGAGTAGAAACACTAACCTCTGATTGAACCATATTCACACATCCATAACCACTAGTATTGGAAGAAGGCGTTACCGTTTCAGTAGGTCCATAACCAGTGGTGGGAGCATGCAAATTCATGTTTTGATGATGAGGAAGGGGATCCTTAAACACAGCTGGGCTCTATGCCAAATGCTTCGATGCTTCTTCGATTCGAGGACATAAGTGAGTAAGATGATCTTCCCCACAGGGCTTGCAAGGGAATTTCACCTTACGCCTAGGTTTACGATCCTTACCAACATTTCCGCCTTCCCGAGGAGGGTTGGAATTCTCTTTATGAGAAAACTCACTATGGCTTGGGGTATACCACTACAGATAGCTGACTACCAGAAATTAACTCAATTCTCAGAACTATGCTATTATAAATGACAATTCTACGATAATGGAGAATGTAACCAACCTCAATCCAAATGTTTGATGTAGATCCCCGTTGGAGCTTTCAATCCGTGCACTTGAATCTGCAAATTAGTCTTGACAGCCAATACACAACAAGTACATATAATATATAAATGACATTAACATCATCAATAGCAATGGTCCATGATATTATAAGTAAATGCAACCCAATGTATAATAAACAACATTCACAACATTAATGGATGAGAATATTAGTATTTCTATTAATAAACAAGAAGAAGTACAAATTGATACGACCTCTTGCCGACAACCAATCTGAACCAAGATCTGGATCAATCCACTTGTGCCTCCACCACTTCAATCCTCCATGAATAGAAAACTCAAACTATGGTAGGAGTTTGGAATGTGAACATAAGGGGTTCACAACTACAAGGATCAATGAGTGTAGACTCAAGATAGGGAAAAAATCCACTAGAGTTCTCTTGCTCTTCTTTCTCCTCCTGTCCATAAGCCATATGTGATCAATATATAGTCCTCCCAAAGGTAAGTGAAAGGACACATCGAGGTGTTTCTTGGGCAGATGGAGGGTTAAAGGTCACCCAATAACTGCTTTTTGGGAGTAAAAGGTAATAAACTAGTGATTTTTACCATTTTACATGCTACCCATGGGCTATAGTGATGCAACTCACGGGTATGCCTGCTATAATGATGCAGCAAGCATACAAAAAAAAATGAGGAAACAGTGTGTCTAAGGATATAAAGTGGATATGAGTCAGTGAAATGGATCCTACAGGTCAAAGAATGCTGATGCTCACAAGGTCAAAAATCACGTTGTAACAGTGCCAACTCACGTAGGAGCCACACCAATTCATACTATCCCGTTTTTATTTCCCCCTTCAGGCACCATCAGCACACCAGTCATGGCTACGCTTAATCTCTTAGGATTAAAATTAGGACTACCTGTGTGGTACCTACCTTCCCAAACGCCTCCCCCGACACCAAACGTCATTTTACAACTGGTACAACCCATCAATACTTCTAACCATCCACCCCCTAGTGTAGCAAACATCTAGAACCGGCCACTTCCAACAAGGGACATTGCATCAACATCTAGTAATGCTCCCCCTGAACTCCACTACAATGGGGGCATAGGCCCACAAACCTACACCACTGGACCCACAACCCGCACCGCCCCACCGACTCCGAAGTTGGCAAAAAATCCCCCAACAATCCGTGCTCCCCCTAAGTGCTCTTTGTGTGACGATATAGGCCATGCTACCCATCAATGTCCACAATTACCGGCACTTCAAGAACACATGCAAATGTTCGATGATGACATTAACATACTAGTTGTCAAAGTTGAACTGCCCCCTCAGCCTTGTGATAAATCGTTGCGTACCAATAACCCTTGTGCAATATGCGGCATTTACAGCCATTACTCACATCACTGCTATGATCTCCTAGATTATAGAGCAGCTCTATACGAATTGAATAATGCCAACCAAGAGATATCCCCTCCTCTCATTGAGGAAATTCATCCCCCACCATCTTCCTCCTCAGAAGATATTAACACAATTTACTTGGTTTCCAATGGAGACCCCTCTATCCGGTCGAACCCTTCCATTGATCCCTCTGACCCACATATTCAACCTTTTCAAATCAAAGAGGAAACCACATGTCCACAGCATGGGGGTAGGCCCGATACCTTACCTACTCATCATCATTTTCATTCTCGTCGACGATACTGGGGGCATCCACCCTGCAAAGGGAATCCCCCCTCATCATATTATCACTTCAACATGCCACCACGGCCCACAGCCTCATGGTACACCCCCCCTCCAGTAGTTGGTCAATTCCTTGTTGATCCCCCTCTAAAACAACATTTGCACTGCATTGACACCTCTATGTTTGGGGGCATAATAGATTACCTCGAACTTGGGATAGGGGGCATGATCAATCATTTTGACCCTAACCCATCACATCTGTCTCAGCACGTCCATAAGCCCATCGTTCAAACCAACATATATGTGATTCACAATCACAAACCCCATGCACATAGCATGGGGGTAGGTCATTAACCCTGCTCACTTTTTCACATTTGTGATCTCAACCATTTTTGAGGTCACATGTAATTTGTATATTTGATTTGATTTGATACGCCTAGTATTTCGCCCCTGTGGGTCATCATTTCTCCCCACCACTGCATCCTTCGCTTGGTGGGCTCACCTTTATTTATAACCATTGTTTAACCTCGTTTTTCCTTTGACCATTCTAGAGTCATTTGACCTCCATTTTTTGCACCCTTTGCACCGCCGAATTCATATATCTATGCCTATGATTATGCTTAAGATCAGACCTCGATTTGCGTTCCACATCGACCGTTATGATTTTTTGACATTTTTTATATTGTCGGATTCAGTTTTCCATGCTCATGATGATGCTTGAAACCATTTCTCGCTCTCACCACCAGATGTTTTGGGTACTTTTTACATACCCCTTGTCGCCTCGATTTGCATGCCACATCGACCACGGTCCAGTTTTTACGAGTCTTATGTCACCAGTTTCAGTTTCCTGCACTTGTGATAATGCTTGAGATCATTTCTCGCTCTCACCCCCAGAATGTTTGGGCACTTTCTTACATGCCCCTCGTCTCCTCGATTTGCGTGCCACATTGGCCATGGTTCGTTTTTTATGAGTCTTATATCGTTGGATTCAGTTTTCCGCACTTGTGATGATGCTAGAGAACATTTATCGCTCTCAACCCCAAAATTTTTGGGCACTTTCTCACGTGCCCAGCATCCCCTTGATTTGCATGCCACATCGACAGCCATCAGATTTTACAAATTTTCGCACCACAACTTATACATGAGCCCACCACTCCATCCATAGTGCAATTATGGCATTGTTTTGCTACCATTCATCAACCCGCAAGGAAGCCCCATTAGTGTTCCCCCCTATCACCATGCTTGATCCCCATACTCGCCATTTGATTGAACACTTCTTCCTTGCCACTCCATTACTTTTGTTCGGTATAATTTTATCCCTTTTTCGGGCCGAGCAATTCCTTTACGAAAAAGGCACTTAGGGAGTTTCTGTTAAGCTCTTTTCTGACTCCTAAAACAATGAAAAGATCGACGAGCAATCTTGCTTCCTTGCATGCTCGCTAAAAGTATCTGAAAGGGCATCTACCTGGTATAAGTTTACCCCTTTTTTGGACCTTGTAGACTAATTACGAAAAAGGAATACTCTAGTCACATTGGCTAGAAGAGTTCTCCATTTGCATCATTTTATGCTTTTTCGGGCCTTGGAGACTAACATACGAAAAAGAACACCATTGGAGTCTACTTACTGCTTTCAGACTTTCTAAAACTGAAAACAACCACGAGCATGAATAGTCTTGGGCTTGCATAAATCCATAGGACAGTACCATTTTAGAGCACACTTTTATCCCTTCTTGGAGATCATTAAAACCACAAAGAAGGACCCAATGGTGCTTTTTGGCGCCACAACAAATCATGTCTACTCATAAGGCAGCTTCCCCATTATGGTCTCCTTTGTTCAAAGTATTCTGCAGTATGTCACCCTGAGAGTCTCCCAATAGCATCCATCAGCTTGTCCCCCCAGAGTCACTCCAGTATACAATACATACCCTTGATCCCTTAAAGCTATGATCCCCACACCTAATAGTCAGTTTCCTATGCTTCCAGTTCAACCATGTCATCATGCTCTAAACAAAGGAAGTTTGAGTCCACCCACTCTATGACTGCAGATATTCCCCATCCCCACAGTATGTCAGTACTACCATCAGTACTATCACATTTCAGTTGTACACCTCGCATTCCTATCAAGGAAACATCATTTCCTTGGTAGTTGCTGGTCTCCCTTTGTCGACGCCAACCAACCCTATTCCAGAGGATAGACCCAGAGGTCCCTGTTCCTTGGACTCATCACCATTAGTGATGAGTGCTTATGGATCATTTTGAAAGGAGTCCTCAATGCCTCTCCAAATGATTGTTTCTCACATGCTCGACTTCAACACCTTGATTGCATCGTTGAGACTCGTACAGGGTATTGGTCCTTTCAATTTTTTGTTGAAGACCCCGGATATCACCTGACTCTACTGCATTTGAGAGTCTAATTGAGGAAACAACCAGTTACATACTCCTATGGATATTCCGGTTGCGCTTTGGCGACAGTTTTCAGATGTCCTACAGTTTTATACTCCCTTGAGTATACAATCACATATACTCCTCAGAAGTTGACTCACAGTCATTGAATCCCTACAGATGTTGGACACCTTCAGATTCAGCATTTCATCAACCCTTCTGATACCTATTCAGAACGGTTGTTGCTTTTTTCCAGTGTATCAGTTATTCAGATCAATCATGGTATGACAATGAGTATGTCCCAGCATTGTGTCCCCTCTGGACCATTATGATGTACCAATAGATTTTTATGTATTAGTCAGGTCCCCCTTCTTGGGCCTAATTGTTATGTATATGTCTTGATACGAGCATGGGTATGCCTGCCTCGTCCATTATCAGAGATTATTCCTCATTCATTTTGAGGCCATGTATTTTTTTTTCCAGTTTTTGTAGCTTCCAAGGGGCCATTGTTCTAGTCTCCAATCGATCTGTTCACTTCTCTAAACCCCAGGAAAAAGACAAAAGAACTATGATGTCTATTGGCCATACGATGAAATCATACCCTCACACATCAGGGGGCAATCTATTAACACCCAAAAAGGGCTCACTAGCTCATTCCCTTATTTACATGACCCATTTGTCCATTTTTTCCACCATTTGAGCCTCTAAAACCATCAAAAGGTCACCAAAAAGACCATAATACACCTTTTTCCCCTCAAAATATATATTTTTCCTTAAAAAACACAAAAAGCCCTAAAAAAGGGTCCAAAATTCCCCAAAAATATTAAAAGGGAATAAAAATATAAAAAATATTCAAAAAAGGAAAAAGAAGGAAAAATAGACCTAAACCATGTTGGTTAATACCATTGGTTTCCTTAAAACCACAATGTATTCCCCATCACCAAAAACTATAAAAAGGTGATAAGGGCTCCTCACTTTTCATCCATATTTCATCCTATCCTCATGCTGCCAAAACCCATCTTGAGCTTTGCCCAACCATTGAAGCATTGGAGAGGAAGAGACCATTGGACATTGGAGCTTCTCAACCTTGGAGCTACTCAAAACTCACCATCCTCACCATTTGAGGTAATACAAGAGTTTTAATTTTTATTTACATGTTTATGAATCAATTTTACTTATTGTTATTAATCTAGATTTCTTTATTGTACTGTTTACTATCATTAATATATAGTTGATATTTGCTTATTTACATTGCGTTATTTGAGACTGCTGCTACTAGTTAGCAGGTGCATCCTAGTACATGCTTGGTTGAAAAAGAAAGCAACAGAAATACTCTGTTTTGAAGTATTATAATGTTCTGATATAATATATTAAACAACATCAAGTCGAAATATAACTCACTGAAACAAGCTTGTATTCATTTAATGTCCCCTCAACAATACAATGTCTTATAGACTAGGAAATCCATACATAGAGCCACATAAGAGATGTAAGAAGAGATGGGATGATTAAATCTCTGATATGAAAGTGTACTTGGGTCTGCAATAGGTCTGAAACAGAGTATGAGGGCGTAGTGAGTTTCCTAAGTTGTCCCGGGCGCATTCACTGAACTGGAACTTCACATGTGCATTTCTTAACACATGAAACCTTAGCTCCGGTGAAAATGGGTTTATCTTGGTCATCCAGACACCTTTCTCGATGAGGAAAAAAGTGTTTCCTACTGGAAACAGCCCTACGGACACAATGGAGCAGATTTCACAACCAAGAAATGATCAGAAGTGCTTAAACTGAAACCTCCATTTCGGCCCTTCAATGTTGTCTCCTCTGATTGTACCCTGTATGATGATAAATCATTGTAAGCTTGGGTTCTTCTTAGTATTGGAGTATATGGACCTGCATATTAGATCTCGATGGCTGCAAATCTTGAGATAATATTAGAGAAGAGAAGTAGAATAGAAGAATGGGGCACATCACTCATTGATTGGCTTGGGCACATCACCAAACCTTGAGAAGCTAAAATGCTTCACTCATAAACTCACAATGACAAAAGTTGTGAAATGGAATTGGTTGGCTTCTTTTAAAAACTTCATGATGACTTGCTGAGCAAGTTGAAGAGCTTGGTGACCCATGAGAATAGGTCACCCATGAGTGGACATACTTTCCTTTATTTTCCCTTACAAGATTTTCTCCTTTATAAAATGCGCCCCCCTTTGTGTCCATATGTTTCCTTCTTTGTAAAAGTTGTTTGATTTGTAAACTGGACTCCTTTTTGGAAAGTGCACCCTCCTTTTGCTTTTTCTGGTTGTTTCCATTTTCTTGCTTTTAGAAACTCTTACACTTTTCCTTCTTTTGTTCTTTTCTTAAATCCACAAATTGATTTAGCCATATTTCTATTTTCTTGTCTCTAGATCCAATTTGGAAACCTCATCTCTATGAGGGCGCCCTCTTGGCCCACTTGCTCCATTATTTAGGAAATTAATTACAAAGAAAATTAAAATTAATAAAAATAATTCCTCCATTTCACTTAGGCTAAATTTAATCCTATGCACACCTAATGAAATTAAATTATTTACCTAGGGTTTATTTTGTCCCCCTTTTTACCATGGTAATTGGATGAGCCAACATTGGGGACATGGCAATCCTCCCCTCCCAAGATTGCTTGTCCTCAATCAAGAAACCCATTCCAACTCTAACCAAAATTCCACCGTGTTTCTGCTGCACTACTCTGATTATAGTCATTTTCAAAATGACTAATTATTCTTTAACAAAATATTCAATCCAGTTAAGATAACTAAGTAGAATTCCTGGATCCCATTGCTTCCTCTGTAAGGACCCAAATTTTTCTGCCAACTTTGGAAAGTTGTCACTCCAAGGAATGCCTGGATCCCATGGTCCCTGATGAATACCATCCATAATCATTGTTACTTGTGAAAACCTGTCAATCCAGGGTATGCCAAGATCCATCCACCAAGTTGGAAGTGTGACACTCCCAATGCAAAACTGAATAGTTGCGAGACTGCTCCACCAAACATAGAACTTCTTGAGAGCATGCAAATCATAATGCATCTCTTGTGCATGTGTATTGGAGATATCTGATGGCTACAAAATACATCTTTGTTGTTGCTCACAATTCAAGACAATGTCAGTTATAACAAAACATTTATTGCAGAAACAAGAGAACCTTTTACTGGAAGGTCTTCATTGCAATGATGCCTCTACCCATCCAACCAATGGATGGACAACCACTTTTATTTGCTGAACCATATGGGATGTGATCAACCATATGTATTTCCTCCTCAAATAAAGAGATCTCATGATCTCTATGGAACTCCACAGGTGCTCCCCTCTTCATCCAATGGCTCAACTCTCTACCATTGATCCAAGGGTGCAAAATTCCATCAATTGACCCACACATTGAAGGTAAGTGTAGATCTGATGCCTCCTGGTCAAAAGTGGTTGCACACATATGCATGGGATGCCTCAACTGTTGTGGGTTAGCGAACATGTCATAGGCCTCAATTTAAGGATCCTCCTGCTCATCATGTGCTCATCATGTGACACCAAGAGGAAGAATCCTTTTACCCAATTTTCATTCCCAAAATTTGTGGTTTAATTCGAAGTGGGGAATGAAGGATGGTGAGCCATGCTTCTGAACATTTCATCCAATGAAGTTGTGGATGTATCCTCTTCATTGATGGCTGATCCATCTATGGTTTACTCATCTGGCTCTTCCTTGGAAGAGTGAATTTATTCAACGAACCTCTCAAGTTCATTCTGGAAGAGGTCATGTGCTTGTTTTTCATCAACTATGTCTGCACATTAATCCTCAAGCACATACCAAATAGACCGTTCCTCATGATCCACCAAATCATGAAGTTCCTCCCTTGTAACATGAAATAATTCAGCCATGTTATTGTGACTTTGTGAAAGATGGAAGGTAAAAAGTGATTATGGAAACTTCTCATTAAGCTGCTCAATTTGATTCTCAGATTCTTGACAAGCACCATGGATACCAATCAAAGAATTCTGAGTGATTTCCAACATATCAGTGAGCTTGCTGATCTTATCATCATTCCTTATTGCAGCATTATAGTACATATTCACAAGCTCCGGCAAGTGATCTCTATCAGAAAGCAACTGAGAGAAATTTCCTTTTAGGCTTCCTACTGCTTCTCGCATGTGCACAAAATTTTCAACAGAGGGTTGCTCCTCCATTGATGTAGTTCTCCAACAGCAGTGAGAGATCAAAGCATTAAGTTCATGGATTTTTTTCAGTGCCTCCTTGATTTTTTCCTCACTCATTTTTAATGGTCCAATCAGGGCAAGAAGTTCTGGCTAATGAACCTCCTTTTCTGCTTCTTGCAATTCAGCCTTCTCCCAATTCTGAATTCTGACACTAGAAGGATCTTTTTCATCATTCTCACTGGAAGTGGCTGCCATATTGGGCTACAAAAAAGGCATGCAAAAATCAGAATTGCAGCCATACCTTTTTGCCCAAATTTCCTCCTCATGTGGTATTTTTATGGCAGCATGCTTCTTTCCCAAATTCCTTGGTTCACACCCAGCTGATTTGGGCTTGTCTTCCACCTCAACCTAAAATTCCAATGTTGATTTCATATCAGATTGATGTTCTTCATTTGGATCTAATCCAAAATATGTCATACCATCATCAATATTCCCCATATCTTCTGCACTTATCTTGAAATCGCCCACGAAGAAATTGGGAGTGATTTCACCTTCCACATTGCCAACAATCGAATGTTTGACTGCTGGAGCTTTAGTTGCACATGGATCTTTTTCCTCTCCTTCTGACGAAGGATTTGGTGACTCATCATCCTCATGGCTGCTGAAAATATGCTGATATATAACCATCATATTCCCTCTTTCTTCCACACTTTGAGGGTATCCTGATGTTCCCATAGTCATTGGTTTCTGAGGAGCTAAGCATTGAGAATTAAATGCTTCATTATGGGGCATTGGTTTATCCACATCATGGCACACATTATTGACAATGTATTCTATTTTATTTTGATGATTTCCAAAAGGAACATGGGTATAAAATTCTGATTGAGGTCCATACCTTTTTATCATACTTCTCCCTTCAAATGGTGGAGCTATGGTGCCTTGTTCTGCCACCCATTCTCTAGGTTCACATCCAATTGATGTGTGGTCAACTTCTGCTTCCATGTGAGGCTCATGTGGTGACTTTGAATCTGATTTAGGTTCTTCTTTTGGATTTGATCCAAAATATGTCTCACCATCATTAATATTACCAATCTCTTCTGAGGTGATCTTGAGATACTCCGCATCGAATCTCACAGTAGATTATTCTTCCATTTTGTCAACAATCTCATGATTGGTTTTTGGGTCTTGCTTCTCCCTGGTTGTCTTAGGATGAAGATTCTTGGAGGCTCTTCTTGAAGAGGATCCAAACAATCTTGTGAAGTCACATGCATCCAATAAAGCTTTCATATATTTTATTAACTCTTCCATAGAAGGTTGACCTTTGACATTGGAACATGCAACTTTTTCCTGAATATGGCTATCCGAATAACCATAGTCTCTTCTTCCAATCATGATCTCATGGGAGATTCTTGTGGAAGGTACTTCTTTGGAATTCTCTTCCTCATAGTATCTATAGCATTCTTCATACTGCTCATCAAAATTATCATACTCTTCATAAAAATAATCTTCCTCCTCATACAACTCAAAGTATGAATCTTCCATGACATGGAACTAATTCCACAACTACAACTTGAAAATAGTGCTGAGCTACTTTTACAGTGAGATTTACTTTCCATAGGCTAAGCCAAAGAAAGTGCTCTGATACCACTGTAGTATCCTTGGGAAGATTCAACCAAGATATTAACTCTAACTTCAAATTTTTGATAAAATGCACTAGTCAAATTTCTTACAATTTTTCCGAGCAGAGTAGGAAGTAAGTGATGGGTACTGAGGCAAGATATGAGGATGGTAGGATGGACATTCAATTCTGGAAAATGTATGGACCGAGGTGCAGAATTAGGTCAAAAGTTCAAATCATAGATTTCATATGCACCATGTACCAGAACCATTCACTTTTCAACAACAGTGTGCATTATTGCCTACTTCGAGGCTTCCTGGGAAGCTGGCATATGCATACTAGATAGGTGGGGACACTGGGAGTCCAAGGATGATCTATGATAGTCAAATAAGTTCAATGGATGCACTGGATAGAATTTGGAAATACTTGGAGAGAGTAGGAGTTGTTTCAAAGTTTTAAGCCAATTGAGGATTGTTGAGCTAGTTAATTTCCAATCTTTACAAAAATGGGTTAAATGCTTCCAAATTCTTAAAGTAAGGACGATATGGTAAATATAATGTATTATTAAGATCCTGCAACTTACGGAAAGAAAAAATGACACTCATAATGAATTTGGCAGTCATTTCAGTGAAACTAGTCACTAAATAGTGCTCAATGAGGTAGTCTTTCAATCTGGATTACTAAATGGATTTCATTAACTGAAATACTATGTTCTGAAGTATTATAATGTTCTGATATAGTATATTAAATAGCATCAAGTTGAAATATAACTCACTGAAACAAGCTTGTATTCATTTAATAGCTCCTCAACAGTACAATGTCTTATAGATTAGGAAATCCAGACATAGAGCCACATAAGAGCTGTAAGAAGAGATGGGATGATTAAATATCTTATATGAAAGTGTACTTGGGTTTGAAACAAGTATGAAAGAGATTATGAGGGGGAACTGAGATTCCTAAGCTGTCTTGGGCGCATTCACCGAACTGGAACTTCACACGTGCGCTCCTTAACACATGAAACCTTGGCTCTGGTTAAAATGGGTGTATCTTGGTCATCCAGAAACCTTTTTCGATGAGAAAAAAAGTGTTTCCTGCTGGAAACGGCCCTCCAGATGCAATGGAACATGTCTAACAACCCAAAAATGATCATAAGTTCTGAAACCTAAACATCCATTTCGGCCCTTCAATGTTGTCTCCTCCGAATGTACCCTGTATGATGATAAATCCTTGTAAGCTTGGGTTCTTCTTAGTATTGGAGTATATGGACCTGCATATCAGATCTCCATGGCTGCAAATCCTAAGATAATATTAGAGAAGAGAAGTAGAATAGAAGAATTGGGCACATCACCCATTTATTGGCTTGGGCACATCACCAAACCTTGAGAAGCTAAAATGCTTCACTCATAAACTCACAATGACAAAAGTTGTGAAATGGAGTTGGTTGGCTTCTTTTATAAACTTCATGACAACCTACCAAGCAAGTTGAAGAGCTTGGTGACCTGTGAGAATAGGTTACCCATGAGTGGACATACTTTCCTTTATTTTTCCTTACAATCTTTTCTCCTTTAGAAACTACGCCCCCTTTTGTCTCCATATGTTTCTTGCTTTGTAAAAGTTGCTTGATTTATAAACTGGACTCCTTTTTGGAAACTGCATCCTCCTTTTGCTTTTTCTGGTTGTTTCCATTTTCTTGCTTTTAGAAACTCTTACACATTTCCTTCTTTTGTTCTTTTCTTAAATCCACAAATTGATTTAGCCATATTTCTATTTTCTTGTCTCTAGATCCAATTTGGAAAACTTATCTCCATGAGGGCGCCCTCTTGGTTCATTTGCTCCATTATTTAGGAAATTAATTACAAAAATTAATTAAGATTAATAAAAATAATTCCTCCATTTCACTTAGGCTAAATTTAATCCTATGCACACCTAATGAAATTAAATTATTTACCTAGGGGTTATTTTGTCCCCCTTTTTACCATGGTAACTGGATGAGCCAAAATTGGGGAGATGACATTTTCACATCTATTGCATTTACTGAGTTGGTTCCTAAATTATATTTCAAAATTTGGATCCATGAAAACATGGGTGTTTGTATGATCATGTTTAGTTTTAGTTGCATCTCACTTGGGATCCTCTATTCTTCCATAATTTGTAGATTCCTAGTGGTAGAGAGAGGACATCAAATGCAGTCTTTTTTTTTCAGCATTTGGAATTTAAAATTCAAGTCCTACAACAAAATTGCAGCCTCATCTTACACCAGGCGAGCTCAAAGCACAACCCCCAAAAACTAATGAAGGGCATAAATAGTCATAGACATTGAATAGTTGTTTTTCTTCATTGCTTGGAGGTTATTCATGTACAACAATTCATGAGAAGATGCAAAGATAATCCATAATAAGGGTTCATAACCATAAGAAAACATGTATTTTGATAGATATATCTCAACTGGTGGTGCTTCCTTCATTCAAGGAACTTTATGGATATGCATCTTATCTAGTCTAAGTCACTAATAATATTCGGTTTAAGTAGCTCTTAAAATAGGTCAAAAGACTAGGTACTTCTCAGGTTATCCGCAAGGGTTTCAACACATTGAACAATTGATTTGGGTTTGGGAGGTCATCCTTTCCATCTGGTTTCATGAGATGCAACTAGATGGAAAGGAACCAAACCTAGTTTTACTAGTCCAAAAACCGAACCTATTTTTACTAGTCCAAAAACTCAAATGGAATTCTCTAAAGGAAAGAAACAAACCATTGAATTTTCCATGAAAATGGAACTAGCCACCGGGTATTTTAAACATAAAGATAATATGGAATCACCAATAGAAAAAAATTGAACATTATGAATACCAGAGACTTGCATTTACCTCTACTTTCATAACTAAACCTGCCTCTTTCATACTTTGAATGATCTTGCCTCTCCCTATTGGTAACTTTTTTCTATTTAAAAAATACTTATTTTATCCCTGGAATCCATGACTTTTTTCTCCTAGGTTACACTATGAAAACACAAAATTTATTTCTTATAGGATTCTACTATTAAAATTCTAAATTAAACTTCTTCAAGGAATATGCTATAAACATTTTAAATTTAGGTGTGAGGCATTTTTAAAATCTAAAATTTATTGAATTTTTTATATAACTGTGTAGGAGATTTTAAAAGGTGTGGTACAAGGGACATTATTTATTTCTACTTTCTACGTAGGTGTATAAAGGCTTTTTTTTAATGAAGGAACATGACAAATAGTATATAGAAGGCATAATTCCATTGCCGCTACCCTCATTGGCAAAAGGATCATGGTATATAGAAATCCATATGTTACCATGAACCAATTATCTCAACCAATATGGGATAATATTTTTTGTATAAAAAAGTATTTAGGTTGTAAAGACAATTACAAGACACATAGATGTTAGGATTATTCAACATCTTGATGATATTTTTTTAGGTAGGCATGTGAAAGTGCGCTATACTATTTTATTTTTTCACATAGTAAAGGGGGAAGGCACACCTCTTCATTTACCACATTCTCTAGATTATGTTTTGTGATGAGAATTTTAGTTTATCCTTACGACAACACACATCTCAATTGTCTCCTATAAAATAAGGGAAATTTTATTTTAGGCTAGGATGATAAGTCAATGATTTGGATGACCTTGGATGACCTGGGATGACCCAAGGATCCAATGACAATGTTCATTTTAATGTGAGTGTGCAAAATGTCATCATGCTTGCCATTTCATTTTCATTTCATAACAATGTCCCAAAATTCATTAAAATAATGCTTAAATTATTAAAAGCATAAATGAATTCATTGCAACAATTACGACAATCACAAATTCAAAGCATATAAAAGATGATAAGCAACCATGATAACGGAATTCGTCCCTTATGGACTACGTCTTTGAGCCCGCTCGACAAAACATGTGCACACACATCGTGGACCATATTCATGAGTGGCGTAGATGTCGAACATCATGTAAGATAGCAATACAACCTCCTTTCTTATTGGATTGGTTGAATAAATATCTCAAACCAGGCATTTCCAAAGATGTTACTACATCCATGTCGTAAAATGAGGAAGAGGACATCCTAAAGACCTAGCATTTTGATATTATCTATGCCCAGTCTGGGTATTTATACACCATCCTTCCCTATGCCCCTTGAAATTGGTCATTGGATCCTGCACCTATGGGTTCATCACACTTGGCGGATGGACTTATTGGGTCCATTTCCCACTAGGTAAAGGTTCCTCCTCCTACTCTCGTGCCATGTAATTTGGCCCCATAGTACCCACCCATTCCTACTATGTCAATACCCCCCTGCACCTACACCAACTCCTCCACTTGTTCAGTTACAGTATGGACCCTATAGTCCTACTTATCCTAATGTTAGACAAGCCGTAGCAGTACCTACAGTGAAAATGGTACAAGTTGCTCCTACATCTACATTATATGGAGTGCAACCCACATTTATCCTAGCACTAGGGTATAGTCCCTTCTACCCATTTCCATGTCCTACTAGTTCATCTCCCACACCTCATATAGGGGTAAATCTAGTTAAACCCTCTTTTTCACAACAATCCCAACAATTTGAGTAGTTGAATGCATCCAATCCCAAGAATCCTCAAAATCATGGGAAGAATAAGGGAAAGAAAAAACAAAACTAGTAGTAGGGGCAAGGGGGAAACCCCCCTTCTCACCAGGACTAGAATCAAGGAAATCCAAATGTAGGGGCTAATAACCCCCCCCAATAAATGGAAGAATACAAAACTAACAACATATTACTCTTACTCCATTTGTGAAGAATATGGCCATTACACTCACCATTTCCCTCTTATCCCTGATTTCCAATAGTTGGTGGAGGCCAAGAAGAAGACAAAGGTAAATCCCCCTCAGGTCCCTAACCCTACACAACCCAAAACCACTATATTACAACAACCTTTTTCCAATCAAGGGATCATTACTCAACAATAGGAACCTCGACCTTCTAATGATGGTTCCATCTAGAACACCTATACACTGGATGCCAACCTTCATACTAGTGCCAAAGGTTATGATAGGCCTGAACCCCCCAAGTGGAAGACATACCCATACCATTGAGGGGCCCTTTATAGATTCAATAACCAAGTAATGATTAGATCCCTTGGATCCCCAAAGCCCCACTTCGGCACATCCCTAATAACCTTCATGTGAAAGCTGACCACAATTATAGTACTGTGGATGACTTCAGTTAGTCTCTAGTTGCAATGTCCACATTAGACATGCTATAGTATTTCCCAACTTAGTATAAGGAATTATTTAATGCATTTTGTGTCATTGACCCTTTTGACTCATGCCTCATGAATTTTGATCTTGAAAAAGGTTAAATGTGACTACCCTCGTCAGTTGCATTCCAAGTCCTCGTTACCGTAAAAAACATTATGATTCATCAGTGTATCATCGATACAGGTGAATCCACCTGAGTTATTTCCTCTAATGTTTGGAAGTGATTGGGATCACCTGAGCTAGTCCCCTTGTCTATCTCTCTTCACACATATGATGGGAGGACATCCAAACCGATAGGATTGTACCAAAATGTCCCCGTCGAGCTAGCGGGAAATATGGTCGCGATTGATATCAAGGTATTCGATGTGCAACTCGACTATAACATCCTCTTGGGATGTAGTTACATGTACACCATGAAGGTGATCTCCTCCTCAATCTTCTGTATCATGTTATTTCCCTTAAATGGGAAGATTTTCACCCTCGACCAACTCAACTACTATGACCCCAATACCAACACTAATTTAGAAAATTTCCTACCCACTATCGTTGGTAAAAATCAACACCCTTATGTTGATATTATCCTAGGTGTTGGTTGTGGAGCCTAATCTCTAGATTCAGAGATATTATTATTCAGCTGTGTCCGTACCCTAGGTTTGGTTATGATTGTGGCACGCCCTAGGGGGGTACGAGGGTTCAGGGGTGTAGCCCCCGAGGAAACTTTTTGGAGCTGTTTTCGCCACCAGTTTTCGGGCCCATGGTTTTGGGTAACCCGTGGTATTTTCCCACCGTATTTCCCTTATAAAAGAAAGACATTGTAACATGGCTAGGGTTGATGTATTAGGTTTTATGCATTGTAAATATCTCTGAGATAAAAGAAGAGAGACTGTGAGACAATGAAGAGGAAGTGCAGCGGTTGTGCTGTAGGTTGTATCCCTTCCCTTTGCTAGACATAATAATAATAAGGATTGGCAATTTCAATGTGGACGTAGCCTGAGTTAGGTGAACCACGATATATCTGTGTCTCTCTTGTAATGTGTGTGTGATTATATTTTCATTTTTGTTTATTGTTATTGCTCTGGCATCCTGTTTTTCTAAAAATTGGTATCAGAGACAAAGGTCTATTTGGTAGATAAACCTGCAAGAAGCTAGGGTTTCTGGTTCGAGTGGGAGCAATGGCAGAATAAGGAAAGTTTAAGGTCGAGAATTTTAATGGCCAAAAATTCTAGTTATGGAAGATGCAAATGGAGGACGATTTGTACCAGAAGGATCTATTCCTACTGTTGGGAGGAAGAGCAAAGCAACTGGTGACTATGAAGGACGAAGAATGGGAGGTTCTTGACAGAAAGGCTTTGGGAACAATACGACTGAGCTTGGCTTCGTCAGTGGCTTTCAATATCTCAAAAGAAACGACAAGGGAGGGTTTGGTGAGCGCATTGGGTAAGCTGTATGAAAAACCAATGGCCTCCAACAAGGTATTTCTAATGAAGTGTTTATTTAATATGAAGATGTCTGAAGGTGGATCTGTTACTGATCATTTAAATGAGTTTAATACGGTTACAAATCAACTAACTTCTGTAAGTGTGAACTTTGATGATGAGGTTAGGGCCCTTCTAATCTTGTGTTCATTGCTGGAAATATGGAATAGCTTGGTCATCGCTATAAGTAACTATGTCTTTGGTTCAAACACCTTGAAATTTGACGATGTTATTGGTGTTATTCTTAGCGAGGAAATGAGAAGAAAAAGCACAGGTGATACATCAGGTAATAAGTTGAACATGGAGACCAGGGGAAGACAAAAGGAGAGAGGAAAGAGATAAGGTAATCGTGGGAAGTCTAAAATGGGAAGATCCAAGTCTAGACTGGGAAAGATAGAGTGTTGTAACTGTGGAAAGAAAGGACATCTGAAGAAAGACTACAGATCTCTAAAGAAGAAAGGAGAAGCATAGAAGAAAACTACCCAGGAAGCAAATGTAGCAGGTGATGTGTTACAAGATGCTTTGATTCTTGCATTAGATAATACTAGTAATTATTGGGTAGTAGATTCAGGGGCTTCATGTCATGCTACACCCCATAGGAAATACTTTCATGATTATGTTCCAGGAAATTTTGGACATGTTTGATTGGGTGATGATGAGCCATGTAAAATTGTTGGAATGGGTAAGGTATGTATAAAAGTTAAGAATGGAACTGACTGGCTGTTAAAAGATGTTAGGCATATTCCTGCTATGAAAATAAATCTGATCTCAACAGGGCAGTTGGGAGATGGCGGTTGTCTGTCTACATTTGGAGAAAATTGGTGGAAGATCACTAAAGGATCAATGGTGATAGCAAAAGGAGACAGGGTAGGTACGTTGTATTTTTGTCCTCATAATACTGACCATTCTATCTCTTTAGCTTCCATAGGAACAGATACAGCATTGTGGCATCATAGGCTTGGCCACATGAGCGAGAAGGGGATGCATATTCTCCACTCAAGGAAGTTGCTACCAGACTTGAAGCAGGTAAGTTTGGAATTATGTGAGAAATGTGTTTATGGAAAACATAAGAGAGTCATATTTCTCAAGGTTGGGAAAGATAAGAAGAATGAAAAGTTAGAGCTAGTGCATACAGATGTATGGGGACCGGCTCAGGTACAATCTCTTGGTGTCTCTCATTATTATGTTACATTTATTGATGATGCAACTAGGAAAACTTGGGTTTATTGTATTAGATAGAAATCTGATGTGTTTTCTACTTTTAAGAAGTGGAAAGCTTTGGTTGAGAATGAGATAGAAAAAAGGTTGAAGTGTCTCAGATCTGATAATGGAGGTGAGTACTACAACAAGGAGTTTGATAGTTACTGTTCATACCATGGGATTCATAGAGAGAAGATAGTCCCAGGAACACCACAAGAAAATGGTGTGTCATAAAGGATGAATAGAACGATCATGGAGCGTGCAAGGTGTATGAGACTGCATGCAGGGTTTCCCTTATAATTTTGGGTGGATGCTGTAAATACTGTTGTTTATTTAATAAACAGAGGAACTTCAAGTGCTTTGGATGGAGGTATTTTAGAGGAGGCATGGACAGATAAAAAGGTAAACTACTCATTTCTGAGAACGTTTGGTAGTGAAGCATTTGTTTATATTGATAAAGAAAATAGAACAAAGCTTGAAGCTAAATCCAGAAATGTACCTTTATTGGATATGGGGTTGATGATTTTGGTTGCCGTTTATGGGATTATGAAAATCACAAAATCATTAGAAGTAGAGATGTCATATTCAATGAAAAGGTCATGTATAAAGATCAGTTGCAGGGAAAGAAACAAAAAAAGGAAAACACAGAGTACACAATACTTGATGAAATTACAAAAAATGAAGTTCCAAAGGTGCCAAAAAATCAAGAATAGCAGCAAGTGCCTGAAACTCCTGCAATTGCAAGAATATCTACCAGGTTAAGTAGACTCCCTGAACGACACTCTCCTTCAATGCATTATTTGTTGATGACTGATGCTGGTGAACCAGAATGTTATGAAGAAGCAATGCAGGTGGAAACTAGAAAGAAGTGGGAGCAAGGGATGAATGAGGAGATGGACTCATTGGTAGGAAACCAAACTTGGGATTTGGTTCAGTTTCTTGTTGGTAAAATAGCATTGTAGAACAAATGGATTTACAGGTTGAAGGAAGAAGAAGGAGGCAAGAAGCGATACAAGGCCAGACTTATTGTAAAGGGGTTTGCACAGAAGAAAGGTATAGATTTTGACGAAATATTTTCTCCTGTTGTTAAGATGACTTCAATTAGGACTATCTTAAGTCTAGTGGTAGTATAATATTTGCATCTTGAATAGTTAGATGTAAAAACAACCTTTCTCCATGGGGATTTGGAGGAAGAGATGTATATGCAGCAGCCACAAGGGTATGAGGTCAAAGGTAAGGAGAACTTGGTATGCAAGTTGAAAAAGAGTTTGTATGGCTTGAAGCAAGCTCCAAGGTAGTGTATTTAAAATTTGATAGGTTTATGACAAAACAGGGTTATAGTAGATGTCATTCTGATCACTGTGTTTATTTCAAGAAGCTAGACAATGAAATATATATTATGTTGTTATTGTATGTGGATGACATGCTTGTTGCTGGGTCTAACATGCAGGATATAAATGTACTCAAAAGGAAGCTAGCTAATTCATTTGCAATGAAGGATTTGGGTGCTACAAAGAAAATCCTTGGTATGAGAATAACAAGAGACAGGAAAAATCGCAAATTGACATTGTCTCAGAGGGAGCACATACAAAAGGTGTTGGAGAGGTTCAGAATGCAGAATGCAAAACCAGTAAGTACACATTTGGCCAGCCATTTCAATCTAAGTAAGGAAATGTGTCCCAAGACACAGGAAGAGACGGATTACATGTCCAAGATTACCTATCAATCAGTAGTTGGCAGCTTCATATATGCCATGGTGTGCACAAGACCAGATATTGCACAAGCAGTGGGAGTTGTGAGCAGATATATGAACAATCCATGTAAAGAACATTGGAAGGTAGTACAGTGGATTCTCAGGTATTTGAGAGGTACTATCACTCAAGCATTATGTTTTGGAGGTTCAGACAATGTTCTACAGGGATATGTTGATGCAGATATGGCGGGTGATAAGGATAGCAGAAGGAGCACCATAGGGTATGTGTTTACTATAGGTGGAACAATAGTAAGTTGGATTTTGAAACTGCAGAAGGTTGTTGCACTTTCAACAACAGAAGCAGAGTATGTTGCTGTTACAGAGGCGAGTAAAGAGATTATTTGGTTGCAGAGGTTTATGGAAGAATTAGGTAAGAAGAAGAAGGATAGCATGTTGTACAGTGAAAACCAGAGTGCCATTCATCTTGCAAAGAACTCAGCATTCCATTCCAGGACAAAACATATACATCTCAAGTACAATTTCATACGCTTTGTTCTGGAAGATGAACTATTGAAGCTGGAAAAGATACACACTAGCCAGAATCCTGCAAACATGTTCACAAAGGTAATGACCAGAGAGAAACTGATTTATTGCTCGGTTTTAGTTGGCCTTCTAGCATGAAGGTGAAGAGGAGAAAGTTTCCAAGTCCAAGTCCAGGAAGTGCAACAACGGTGGAGTTGTAATGATCAGTCTCTAAGTGGGAGATTGTTGGTTGTGGAGCCTGATCTCCAAATTCAGAGATATTATTATTCAGCCGTGTCCGTACCCCAGGTTTGATTATGATCCCGGCACGACCCTAGGGGGGTCCTAGGGAGTGTCCACTCCCCCGGCTGGGGGGCGTGGGGGCCAGTGGGCCCCCGTCGGGGGTTCTGAAGCACCTTAGTCTGGAAGAGTCCACTTGGGAATTGGAAAGTGATATGCGGGAGGCATATCCGATCCTATTTCAAGATGAATATATGGAAGAATAAAGACAGAAAAATAACAACACTGAGGACGGTGTTATCCTTTAAGGGGAGGTGTATGTAATACACCAAGATTTAATACATTGTTATTACATACTTTTCAAATATTTTATTTTATTTGTGTTCATTATTTAAATAATTTTGACAAGAAGTCAAAAATAAAAATAAAAATGTAATGAATTATTCTTTTATTAATAAAAAGATAATAGAGGGGACATAAATGAAATAGTTGTTGAAAGAGTGCTCGCTGAACTACAAGTGGAAAAGACAAGTGAATGAAGCTACATAGTGAGAACTTGAGGTGAAAGAGGCATCTTCCCCAAAATCAGGTCACGACTCTTTGTTGAGTGCTAAAGAGCAGGAGGCTCATAAATGACCAAGTCCTAGGAAAAATACTATATAATAGTATGTCCATTAGCAAGCAGGAGAATAGCATTGGACGGGGATTAAATCTGATAATATGCAAGAGATGGTGCATTAAGTGGATTTTTCTCTTGTAGTTCAGCGAATAGGCTCAGGGGTTCTAGAGAAAGTGATTTTGGTTGCTCTAGGAGTTGGTTGGGAGGAACGGATATTCCATTTCTATTTTCCCGACATTGGTGCCAGGTTCCTTATCTTATTTATTAATTGATTAAAACTAGTCACAGTAGGATTTCTATGTTAACTAGGAATTGCAACTATTTTCTTTTTAGCAAAAATGTGTTATGCATATGTATAGAAAAATGATCTATTATGCATCTAAATAGGATATGGTTTTATTATGCATTTGTTGAATGATCATTCCTATTATGTTTTTCAAACTAGATCTTCTTTTATGTTATTATATTCATGCATGTAAAATACCAAATTTAGTTTTAATGTATCTTTGATCGGGCATTCATACCCGAATCGAAGATTCTAGTAATGTGCTTTATTTTAAACAACTAGTAATTGTAACGCAAGCTACTGAGAATCTAGTTAAATATTACAGATCAAGAATGCTAGATCGGGACCAATCGTAACCTAAGGAGATATTTATAGATACTCTTTAAATAATTAAAAATATATAAATATGTAATATATGAAACTAGACCAAGTATTAACATCCCAAATTTTATTCAATTCATTAACTAGCAGACCCAGACTGAATCGAGGGTATCAATTTTAAAGATTGGATCCACTTCCATTATTTGTATCTAGCATTTATCATGATTGCGCAACTAATTCAGAGCCTCAACTTCTATCATTTTTAACCAAATCGAATCTATAGGATTTACTGAACTCATTTTCCTTATTTACCGAACAAATAGGCAACGATCTAGGCGAGGTTATACAAGTATAATCTATTTTAAGCCACGATATAAATTACAACAGGGAATTTCCAGTAACACATAGAAATCGCATAAGTAGTAAAGACCCTATGGGTCACATTATTTCTTTAACAACAATCACATCAATGTTAAACAAAAAACAAAATGATTTTGCAATCCATGTGGCTGTAAGACCATCTACGATGGCATCCACCATCTATTCCATAAAACCCCATATTTATAATTATGTTACAGGTTAACCGAAGTGAGGGTAATTCTATCCACGATGGAACCCACAAAACCTCCCTAAATCTTAAACAAAGCAATCATACACACAAAATAGTTTTAAAAGAGAATTTTAGATCAGAAAGGGGCTATGAATCCCTTTGTCCTTCAATTTTAAAACCCTCAGGGTTAACCAAAATGAAACCTAGTAACTTATCTTGCAAATAGATGGAGACCTGAAATTTTCACTACGGCTCCAAGACCCAGCTAAGAGCCACCTGCAATAAGGTAATCTTGGGTCAGTCAGTGATTGTGCATAACTATTTAAAAACCAGAACTAGACGGAGTAAAGTTTCTTTTCTCTTACCTTGGAGTTTGAAAACGCGGGCCTAGGAGGAGGTGACCCTATCGCCATCCATGCTGGTGCTCCTGAGCCTGTAAACAAACCACCCACAGTTTTAAACATTATTATTTATAAAAAAGGGAAGAACAATATAAACCTATGAAGTTTTCTTACCTTGGTTGAGCTACAGAGAGGGCCAGGGGTCGGCTCCTCCTGCATGAACTTATCCATCCTCTTCCTGCAAGAAGATTCAACATCAGTAATTATGCCCCGAGAGTTCTTAAAACACATTAAAACATCATAGCAGAATTTAAGAATTTGTTGTTCTTTTCACCTGGTAAAGGCAGTTCAAAGCTGAAGACGGTGGCTGGGTTCGTTTTGCAGCATAACAACAAGCTTGGGGCGGCCATTGGCACCGACAAGACCTCCTTTACATCCTGGAAAGAAACCAGGTAGAATTTCATTAAACTCGGGAAAGTCTTTACATCAAAATAACCTCATAAAATCGCCATTGACAGAGCAAAGGCTCGGATCCCTTAGCTTACAGACCGAATAACCAAAACATTGAAGGGTTTGGACAAAAGAATGACACATTAAACCCTAACAAAACCCTGGCTATCATGCTATACAAGTGGACAACCGAGATTCATTCTCGAGGGAGCCTTAAAGGCATGGCTGCGCTGTGAAATCACAGCTAGAGCAGCTCTTTATTTCGCAAATCAACCATAGTACAAACTTTATAACCATCATAACTCACGGTCGGTTTCAACCATTTAATATCAGTCTTTGCATTCATGCCAAGATCCAACTATGGTATCAATCCCATAGCTTAATGTTTAAACTTTTAAAGTGAAACATTCAAACCTTGTCATATGTTAACCTTTGCGCATCAAGACCAAGGATTACACCTTGGGTCCTTTCCCATGTCACACTTTATAGCCTTGCGCTTAGGGACCAAGGTTAAGCTTTGAATCCTTTAATAAAAAACCAATACTTAGTCTTAGGGCTAAGAAAGGTCTTTGTAAATTAATAGCAAGAACAAGATAAAAAGAACAAAAACATCACCTATAGGTATGACGGTAGCATGACAATAAAGTTGGTAAACATCCATGGTTGTGCAACCTGTCATATAGCAGTTTTAAGAATTGTGTAAGCGACTTTAGAAAGCGACAACAGATGTAATTATGCCATAGCCACTTGTACATGTTAGGAACATAATCATGTGTTTATGGTTACATGTTATATCTAAAAAGAATTTTTTTCTTTTAGTTATGGAATTTTGAAGTTTCATGACACCATGTGTCATTTAAAATCACCACCAACATATAATGTGAGTTGAGCAATGTGAATGCACTGATAAAATTATTCTTAAAAAAATAGGAAATTAAATCTTTATTTTAATATTTAATCTACTAAAGAATTGTAAATGGGAGATAAGAACTCTTTTGTGCTAAGGACACATAATTGCTAAATAAATGGGAGATAACAACTTTTGTGATAAGGAGAGTTTTGGGGGAATGTGGGGCTGGGGGAATTATTTATCTCAATAAGGAGCATTATTTTACACTGAAGATGAAATGTGGTAGGGGTTCTAACATGAAAGCGGAACTATTGGCATTATGGAGTGTTGCAAAGGTGGCTAATTGTTTTGGGTTGTCGAATGTGAAGATATTTGGCGACTCTCATGTGACCATAAAGTGGGCTAAGGGGGAGTGTGATCTTAATGTATTACATTTGGCATATTGGTGTGATAGAACAAAGGTGGAATTACATAAGCTGGGACAGGTTACTTTGGAGCATATTTATAGAGAGCATAATGTACAAGTTGACCTACTCTCTAAACAGGCATTGGATGGTGAAGAGGCTTACATAGTTTGGGAGGAAATTTTTGAGAATCAGTGTATTGATTCTGGCAGCTATTACTTCTTGGGATGATCTAGATATTTTTGATAAAGATCTTTGTTTATCTGCTACTGTAACTATTTTGAAATCTTTTTGCTTTGCCAAGGACTATAGGTCTGTTTTTGGCTATATCTGTATATTTTAATTTCTGAAATGCTCTCTCATGAGGGAGGCTGAATTCTGGTCAGTGGACTTAAGACAATCATGTACTATTTGATTCAAGGTTGAATATCAATAGTATGCTTTTTTCGCGGAAAAAAAAGGAGACATAATTGCTAAATAAAGAAAATTAAAAAAATGGTACAATCAAAACAAACAAACCGGCAAAGACAACTAAGATAATATTTTAAAATTTTATATTAATTTAATAAGCATTTTGATTTTAAAGACTTATGATATAGTAATATTTTAAAATATTTTAATTGATGAATTTTTCATCATAAAACTTTACTTTTAAATATTTTGAACTATTTAAATCTTTATAAATAACTTAATTAAAAACATAAAACTAAACCTACTAAGTTTTCAACCATTTTACCACCATCTAAATTGAATTAAACCATTTTCACTAAAATTACAATTTTTAATTAATAAAATTAGTACATGTAAAAATTGATTACCAAATACAATGTTAATGTTAATATTTGATATATACATGAAGTAAAAAATAAGTGGTTCAATGGTCAAACTTAATAACTCATAAGATGCATGTCAAACTTCTTATTGGAAAACAAAAAACAAGATAAGCTAAATGGTCAAACTTATTATTGAGTAACATGTTCTCTACTAAAATTATTATCAGTTTCCAATGTCCATGACATTTTTTGCATGGTCAAAGAATTCATTTTTCTATTAAAATTATAAGATTTAAGGTTATGGAAGAGTTAGACTTCTATTAATAGGGTAAATTATGGGGTTTCTATGTGGTTATATAAGATTTATGGGCATTGAGAGTACTTCTAATCATCAAAATTACAATTTTTAATTAATAAAATCAATACATGTAAAAATGGATTACCAAATACAATGTTAATGTTAATATTTGATATGTACATGAAGTACAAAATAAATGGTTCAATGGTCAAATTTAATAACTCATAAGATGTATGTCAAACTTATTGACAAACAAACAACATAAACTGAATGG
Organism: Larix kaempferi; assembly: GCA_027924585.1. Taxonomy (NCBI): domain Eukaryota; kingdom Viridiplantae; phylum Streptophyta; class Pinopsida; order Pinales; family Pinaceae; genus Larix; species Larix kaempferi. The sequence continues at coordinate 15,188,417 of BSBM01000539.1, forward strand.
TCAAACTTCTTATTGGTCAAACTTCTTATCGACTAACATGTTCTCTACTAAAATTATCAATTTCCAATGTCCATGACATTTTTTGCATGGTCAAAGAATTCACTTTTCTATTGAAATTATAAGATTTAACCTTATAGAACAGTTAGAATCATGACATTTTTTGCATGGTCAAAGAATTCACTTTTCTATTGAAATTATAAGATTTAACCTTATAGAACAGTTAGAATTCTATTAATAGGCTAAATTATTGGGTTTCCATGTGGTTATATAAGATTTATGGGCATTGAGAGTCAGATCTCCAGATCACCAAAATTACAATTTTTAATTAATAAAATTAGTATATGTAAAAATGGATTATCAGATACAATGTTAATGTTAATATTTGATATGAAGTACAAAATAACTGGTTCAATCATCAAACTTAATAACTCATAAGATAGCTGAATGGTCAAACTTCTTATTGAGTAACATGTTCTCTACTAAAATTATCAATTTCCAATGTAGTTCAAGGCTAATTTTATTTCTGCAGTTTGTAGTTTTCTTTGCACAGTTTCATTGCACGGCATTAGATCGAGTACCAGCATGGATCGAGAGTTTGGCGATGGCGACAGTAATTCCCGTTGCAGCCATTGTCTACAATCAAAGCCAACGTCCAGGGAGTTGGTGAATTCATTTGAGAAAAGCTATGGAAGTTTTATCAAAGCCATACGAGGATGTGAAAATCGTTATTGGTGACCTAGAGATTAAAGGAGGAGATTGTGTGAGGAGATTGTGTGAGAGGGCGATGGATTACTAAATATCTGAATGAACAGTATCAAACTTCTTAATGTGTGTAATGGGCTTAGTAAAGATATTTCAAAGTTGGATTACAATCAGCTCATGTTAGTTCAATCTGTTTGCAGTCTCTTGATCCTTATCCCGATTGCAGATTCCTTTTGTAAGAGTATGTGGCGACATGGACCCACCTGTTCGGCCTTATTATCAGATACAAGTGACATTGTCGCTTCTCGCCCTCAAACTCGTTTGAGTTCGAATTATGAATGTCCTCGTATTCATAGCTATATATCCTTTTTTTGTCACTGGTCTGGAGTTTACTTTCACACAGCCATGGGTGCCCTCAAGCCTATTTGTATAGTCATGCCATGCAAAGAAGTGAGAATCTGCAATCGAGATAAACTCAGCGGAACTGTATAAGCGGACGTAGTACTGTTGCCAACAAGATAATTTGGGTCAGGCCAAGATTTCACTTCAAGAATGGATTGAAGGGACCAATCTGGGCTTTAAAAATAAAAGAATAGACGATAGTCTGGGCATATTGCAGGCTCTGAGTACAGATGTAGAATTGCAAATGGGGTGGAGATCTCGGGGGTCTTCTAGTCTGGATAAGGATAAGGGCAAGGCTGTGTTTTTAAGGGCTATGTCTGGGGTGAAGGCGACGGTTATCTTCATATGCAGTGTAATTTCCTGTGCCTTATCAAGTTTATCAGGGGATCAACAGAGCCTTCAAGGGCGGCCATTGGTGGAAGTGCAAGTTCTTTCACATTTATTATGGTCTGCTTCATTCATGAGCTTGCAGAAGCTTGTAAATGAAGAGATGATTAGAACGAAGAATAAATTCTTGCTCAATGAATGGAAAAATTTGGATAGAGCCAGCCATCAGTTATATGGCGTTTTAGACAGAATTTCTGCTCCTCCTCCTGGTGAAGGAAATTCATCAGGAAAAGAAATTGAAGAACAGCAGCATAAGAAAGATGCAGTGCGACAAGGAGTGCAAGAATGGAGTCAGAGTTCAGTGGCAGTAACATATGGTGCGTTTCTTCTGACACGTGAGCACTGCTTTACTTGACAAAGTGAGATTATCTCCACAGCCACACATGACTAAGATATTACGCCTCAAAATGAAAGCACAACGCTGCACTTATCCTCCACTTCTTACTGATCCTTGAAACAATCGCTTTCAGTTTTCTCTTTGGTTTTCTGATCTTGATTTTCATTTTGAGGCGTAATAACTGGACGTGGAGTATCTTAGTGTGTCGCTGTGGAGATAATCCCACTTGTCAAGTAAAGCACTGCTTACATTCAAAACTACATTGAACAGATCATTCAGTTCATATGTTAGAAGACGCACACCTTTTGTTACTGCCTCTGAACTCTGTCTCAATTCTTCCACTTCTTGTCGCACAGCATCTTTCTTATGCTGTCGTTCAATTCATTCTCCTGATGAATTTCCTTTACCAGGAGGAGCTTTATGATCGGAAGAAATTTTGTCTAGAACACCATATAACTGATGGCTGGCTACAAACTTTTCCATTCATTGAGCATGAATGTATTCCTCGTTCTAATCATCTCTTCATTTACAAGCTTCTGCAAACTCATGAATGAAGTAGACCATAATAACTGTGAAGGAACTTGCACCTCCACCAATGGCCGCCCTTGAATCCCCTGGTTATCCCCTAATAAACTTATAAAGCACAGGAAATTACACTGCATATGAAGATAATCATTGCCTTCACCCCAGACATAGCCCTAAAAAACATAGACTTGCCCTTATCCTTACCCAGACTATAAGACCCCCGAGATCTCCACGCCATCTGCAATTCTAGATCTGTACTCAGAGCCTGCAATATGCCCATATGAAAGTCTATTCTTTTCTTTTAATGCCCAGATTGGTCCATTCAATCCATTCTTGAAGTGAAATCCAGGCCTGACCCAAATTATCTTGCTGGGGAACAGTGCTACGTCCACTTGTAAAGTTCAAGAGACTGCAAACAGATTGAATTAACCTGACCTGATTGTGATCCAACATTGAAATATCTGCACTAAGCCCAGTACAACATTGAGAAGTTTGATACTGTCATTCAGATATTAAGTAATCCATGGCTCTCTCACACAATCTCCTCTTCCTTTAATCTCTAGGTCACCAATAAGGATTTTCACATCCTCGTATGTCTTTGATAAAACTTCCATAGCTTGTAGAATCCATGCCAAATTCAGAAAATCTGAATTCTTGGGCTTCAACTCGTCCAATCAATCTCCGGGATAAAGTTTTCTCAAATGAATGCACCAACTCCCTGGACCTTGGCTTTAAATGCAGAAAATGAGAAAACGACTGGACAAAATAATGGCTGCAACGGGAATTACTGTCGCCAGCCTCTCGATCCATGATGATACTCGATCTAATGCCGTGCAATGAAACTGTGCAAAGGAAACTACAAAGTGCAGAAATAAAATTAGTGTGGATCTGAATTCAATTCAAAGATTCAATACACAGCTATTGAATCTGCATAACAAAACATCACATCAGACTTCAAAGTTCATCCTTTGGAATTTAAACCATGCAAACATATTCCGATCTCGTATATATAAACATAATCTGATCACCAGCCAGTTATTTCTGGGAGAACTACACCTCTGAAAACCATAAAATTTTTAATTGTAATCGAATCTATTTAAAATAGCATGAGATTTAACACACCTTTTTGCACATTCTGACTGGACCTTTCTCGTCACTATTTGGGTTTAACACAGCATAAGAAGATTAACACACAGCATAAGAAGATTAATATCTCTATGAAGAAATAGATTACCTGCTTGAAGTAGAACTCAATGCAAATATGGCCGCAAAACTTTACAGCTGGCGATTCTTAAACCCAGATTTTATATTTCTATAGTGAACTAGGTTTACAAATGCACCCAAATCTTATAATATAACCACATGGAAAGCCCATAATTTAGCCTATTAATAGAAGTCTAATTATTCCAGAATGTCAAATTTTATAATTTCAATAGAAAAGTGAATCCTTTGACCATGCAAAACGCTTAACGAAATTGATATTCTTCCATATAATAAGTTATATATATATATATATAATTTTCTTTTAAAATATATATATTTACATTTTATATAGTTTCATTAACCTCGTGAAAAAATAAAGATAAAAATAATGAGTTAGAAAAACGAGTGTGTTTTGTTTATGTAGCCTAAACCACTAGGTTTTTCACTTCAAAGCTAAAACCAAAGTAGCCAAGGCATCCAACATGTACAAGAAAAGAGACAATCTTGCCCTTTTTTTTGCATGGCGAATGTGCCCATGTTATTTTTACATTAAATCAAAACCATGTAAAACTCACTCATCCTAACATGTTTAGAAAGAAATATTTAGCACTATAACCTTTTTTTAAGATAATGAGACCTATTTTTCTCTCATGAGCATAGTCAAGGTCCTTACACCCATCCCTTTTGTGAAAAACTCCTTAGGTGCACTTGGAATACCACTTAGAGGTAAAATACCCCACCAAGAGTGCATGTGTTGTGCCTCGAGGCCTTATTCAGAGTGCTTGAGGCCTTAAGGTTAATTTTCTTGTATAGGCACTTTTTTCCCTTTTTAGCCATGGCATAGTCCCCTAGACTTGTCACAACTACCAAAAACCAATTAATGGAAACCATATCCCACTTAGAGGCCAAAGATCGCATAGAAAAGACTTATGAGGTGTTTCAATGCACTGATAATTCATAATACTTGATCTCGAGAATATTTGTTAAATTCCTAAGGCCCTTGATATTTCTCCCTTAAAATTGACAAGAGCCAAAGACCTCCATTCTTACTAAAAACATTATAATTCCCCCTAGTAAAGCAATCATAATAGAAAGATACCCAAGAGAGGGAATGTTTTTTGGATTGTAGGTGTTTTTCAAGGTGATTGAGCCTAATAAGTGTCATTTAGAGCAAAAGCAATTTGTTTTCCTCCCCTTACCTTGTTTACACCTTGAGACATATTATTGGTTCACAACTAAGCTAGTCATGGTGCCAATATTACACTTGGAGGTTATTTATACCTTGCGTAGGTCATATGTGGTAGTTCAAGGACATGTCCATGGCACTTGAGCTTGAGGAACAATGTTTAGGGACAAAGGCTCTCGTTTCCCTCCACAAATATGGTTAAGGACTTCATACACTTGAGTGATGCCCAATGTAGTATACTTAAACTCAAAAATTCATAGAAAAGATAGAAAAACACAAGAGAGAATATATAAAATAGTTAGCTATGTTCACTCACCTCTTCAAGGGGAAACCTCCAAGATCAAATATCGAAATACAATAAAAATTATTGCTTGAACATTGCATATTTTACTACTCGATATATAGTGCTTCAATAGCCAAAGTCCTAACTACTTTTGGTCCTACTATTAATTAGGGTCAGCCACCCAGGGGCATTTATTTAATAAAGAGATCCCTTTCACATTGAGTCTTTATCCACTAACTATCTAATGGTCCTTATGACATTATACAATGATAAAGTAGTGGGGCTAGAATAGGACCCTAGCATGTCCTGCCCCTTCAAAAGTAACAGGGTCCTCAAGGATAGAGATGGAGAAACTGCAACAAAATGGTTAATGGTTCCCAAGTAGCATCTTCTGGTGAGGTATCCTTCCACTGAATCAAAACTTCATAGATAGTGCATTGACATAGATGACTCTCTCAAGTGTCCAAAATTGTTTCTTGTTGGATCCAAATGCATCCTTCTTCATTTAGTTCTCATAATGTAGTTTGAAATCATCAATTTTGACCCACTACCTTCTTCAAACAAGACACATGAAATATTGGGTGGATCTTGGAGTGTGTGTATGTTTTAAACCTGTGAAGTGAAATAATGCATATATATTCTTAAGAAAAATAATATTACACAATAGCACACACACATAGTACATAGAGAATTACCTTGGAAACCCTTAACCAAAAAAACCAACAAAACTTAGAGCGACGCCTATATCTTTCTCATTGTTTTTCTTAACCATTCACAATACAATATTTATGTATTCCACAACATACAAAACCCTAATCCATTAACATGGATTAGATTACACCCCTAATCCCTTAAACATGATTAAATTACACATTTTTAGGAAAAAAACCCAAAAAATAACATGCCCCCCTTAAGAACCCCCTCTGATCCAACACCACATGAAACACCTAAAACATATGACAGAGCACTATATGGAGGTGGATCATAAGGTGATGCACCCCACACCCACATTCAAATAATATAACACATACCCAACATTATCCCACGTGTTGTTTTGTTTGCAAGTCAGTGGGCCACATACTGATAGGGTCACAAGTTCAAGGCAACAATGCCCATATATTATTCTCTGCACCAATATAACTTCTTAGTACTGGTAGAATTCATCGACTATTCTAAAACACTATTCAAGGTGGCAACCTTTTCCAACAATAGCTTCTTATCTGCGACCATATCTCACACAAAGTGATACTGGTCATCAATATGCTTTGTTTTACCATGATAAGTAGGGTTCTTTGCACGGGGGCTTCACTAGAAGGCAATATAATATCACGTTCATTCATATTGCAGTATTAAATATTCATGAAAACTTAAAAATTATATTGCTTATATATTAAGGGGCAAAGGGTTTTTTTATTTAATGTAACAAGACAAAAATACTTTGGGGTCTTTTTTATATGGGCGGGCTGAACAATATCCGCCAAATGGACATGGCAGGATCACGGCCGGATGAGAAATCGGGTTGAGGCAAGGCTCGGGATTACCAATACGTAGGGAAATTGTGTCTTGAGGCATGCTTGAGACTAGGGGTTTCGTGGTGAAGTGGGTTTCCAGTCAATCATAGTTAAGAGATGGTGGTCATTGATAGCCAATTGTTACCAATAGCACTCGGCCAGTTGTTACCAATAGCCTTGGGAGGCTCTAAGCCTCCAAGGCCTGTTATAGGCCCTCGATAGGCCTTGGGGGATTGAATACCCAACCACTCATGCCTATTACAAGACTTGGGAGGTTTAGTCAGCCTCCTAGAGCTTGTTATAGGCCCTGGGGGATTGGATACCTAGCCCACAACAAGCTTAGTTAGCGATTGGGGAACTACGACATGCAATCTAAATGTTGCACTATGTGCATTGGCTCTAGTGACATACAAGAAGTGATATCCTACCTCTTCATTAGACCATTAGATGTTGCAAATCATAGTGATATGTGGTTGAGTAATTGCATTGTGGGTGAAGTAATGTGCATCCACAATATACATCGAAAGAAGCAAGGTGCATTGTAGAATGCATGTGGGTTCATAAGAGGGGTATCATATCAATATACTAGGTATAAATATAAAGGGGTATAAAAAATGTTAATGAAAAAATTGATACATATAATATCTAGTGAAAATAACGTTTTTTTAAATTAGAAAGGCATATTGGGAGGGGGTTAAAAAAAACGACTTTGGAAGATATTTTCCAATATTTAGTGAAATTAGGGTTATTGTTTCATATGCCACGAATGAACATGCTATGATAGCGGTTTATTGAGTGAAGCCCCTGTGGTTCTTTGCCAGAAAGATTACACTTTGACTATCACAATTTAACCTTATAGCTTTCTGTACAAAACTAATACTTGAACACAATCTCTACAAGCACGCAACTTCTTTACTTGCATGGGTGGGTGGCATGTATTCAACTTCTTTAGTTGAGAGTGGAACTACAACCTATCTCTTGCTCATCCAACTGATAACTCCTCCAAATAAGTTAAACACATAACCACTTGTAGATTTTCTGCGATCAAGATCTCCAACCTATTTTGCATCAACAAATCCCTATACATCTATTGGTTTGTTTAGTCCAAGAATTTGTTGGTAGAAAATTGCATAATTAGTGGTTCCAAACAAATAAATGAAGACCCTCTTTACAACTATCAAGTGCTCCTTTCCTAGTTTTGGCATATATCTACTCAAAAATTTCGTTGTATATGCAATGTATAGTCTGGTACATACCATTGCATACATCAAACTAACAATAGCACTAACATAGAGAACTCATGACATGTCTTCTTCCTCTTCTTTTTTCTTGGGGCATGAATCTATATATAATTTTACACCTACAGGAATAGGGACCTTGACTGGCTTACTTTCCTACATGCTAAATATATGTAGTATTGTCTCAAAATATTTTATCTGATTCAACCATAGTTTCATGTTTGGGTGATCTAATTTAATCTCCATTTTGAGTATGAAGTTTGCAGCATTGAGATCCTTCATTATTACAAATATAAAATATAAAGAATAAATAATAAATGAAAAGATCAATAAATTAGGTCACAACTCTTATGAAGTGCCACTATGTTCCCTTTTAACAATTATATATATGGGCCTTGTATATTTCTAAATCAGCATTCACATTTTACTCATTTATATTTACTCCATCATGGATTTTACTTATTTGACCTATTATTTGGATAGCTCGGGTGTGAACTAATTTAGCTCACATCATTGGTATCAGAGACTCTAATCCGACCTTTGGAAATTATTTAGACTTTGTCTAATTTGGATTTTAGACATCAATTCGAAGTAATTCATTATTCCCTGCAAATAAGAACAAGTGGGGAAAGAAAAAAGAAGTTAAAAAGAAAAAGAAGAAAGAAAACATTTGAAAGGAAAAAGACAAAAAAAGAAGTAAAACCAACACATGGTTTTATAAAACCACATGTGTTTTTTCCAAAGTGTATTGAGACATAATCAAGACTTATTTACACAAATTAGAAAGCTAAAACATGATAAGAAATATTTACAAGAATAATTAGGTCGCAAGAGATCATTAGCTGACAAGAAAACAATGACGGACCCAATAGACAAGTCATCAAACACTCAAATTCATACACCAAAAAGGGGAACCAATACAAAGTCAAATGAAGCTCAAAATCATAAGAATGTTTATATTGACAAATCACTACAAACATCAAGACAATATGGTTCCGAAGAACAATTACAAAAGATTATGATGCCTTATTGTCATCCAAAACATAAGAATCGTTACAACCAATGAAAAAGTCAACAAGAAAATAAACAATATTCTTCTTACAGACAAACCAACTACAACATTGAAAAAGAGCAAAGACAAAATCAAAAGCTTTTATGGAAGCCTAGAACGAGAATTTCTATCTCAACATTCGATCATCAAATAGTTCTAATGAAAGTAGCTTTGGGGTGGATCAGTTCACAAAAAATGCAACACATCAGTTAAGGTATTCAAATATTATATCGCCTTGTTTCATCAAGCATCACACTTATGAGCTTAGAAGATCATGAGACAAATTCATTCAAAAAATTATGTTTTGAGGACAAAGCATTTCTGAAGAGGAAGGCAATGTTACGAATATAAAATATATATAATAATAAATATATATAAAAGAATATAAATAATAAATTAGGTCGCAACTCTTATGAAGAGTCACTATGTTCCCTTTTAATGATTATATGTATGGGCCTTCTATATTTGTAAATCATCATTCACATTTTACTCATTTATATTTATTCCATTATGGATTTTACTTATTTGGCATATTCTTTTGATAGTTGACGTGTGAACTAATTTAGCTCACATCATTCATGTCAAATTTGGAAGATATATGTGATTTCACCTCCCTTGTGACATTCATGGTGTTTCCAATCAGCAACATGTCATCAACATACAATACTATATTAATGAAGTGAACACCAACCTACCTGGAATATACATAGTGATCAATTTTGTTTGTCACAAACCCCAATCCAAGGATATATGTGTCAAACATTTGGTACCACATCCTTGGAGATTCCTTTCAACCATAAAGGGAATTCTTAATCTTGTAGGCCAACTCTTTCCTTCCCTTTACTATAAAACCTTATGGTTGTTTCATGTAGATTTCTTCTTGAAGTTCCCCATGCAGGAATGTTATCTTCACATATATCTACTCTACTTCAAGATCAAAAGCAACAATAGTATAAAGAAGGAATCTAATAGAAGTTAATTTAGAAATTGGAGAAAAAAATTCACCAAAATCAATTCCCTCTACCTGGGATGATCCCCTTGCTATTAAGCGAGATTTTTACTTCTCCACATTACCTAATGTATTCAACTTCTTCTTAAACAACCATTTGCTACCAACATTTTTTCTTCTGTATGGTATTTCAGCAAGATCCCAAGCTTCATTTTTATCCAAGGCATCCATTTCAACCATGGCCTTCTCCCAAAGATTGTTGTCATCTGAATAAATTACTTCCTTCACATTTCTACTATCATTACCAGTAATAGACAAAGAAAAACAAGACCAAAAACAAGAAGGGCAATACCTTTTTGGTTTCCTTCTTTCTCAAGATGATCTCCTCAAAACTAGGGTATGAGATTCATCTTCTTGTTATTCAACTTCTTATGTTGAGTCAAATTCTTCATCCTCCAACTCAAACTTTATTTTCTCTAGTTCATTTTCCATTTAAGTGACTTCTTGTTTGGGAACATCTTTAACCTATTTAAAGACAACATCTCGACTATAAACATTCTTCTTAGTTACTAGTCTCCAAAATTTAAACCCTTTCACACCATATATATAACCAATAAAGATACATTTTCAACTTTAGTACCCATCTTACTCAATTTTTCCCTTGGAACATGTACATAATTATCACACCCCCCAAAAATTAAATGTTTAATAGAGGGTTTCTTACTAGTCTATACCTCATGTGGAGTTTTTTCAACCAATGCTGATGTGGGTGGCCAATTTACCAAGTAACATGCAATATACAATACATCTACCCATAATCATTGTCCTATATCGGCACCACTAAGCATTCCCCTTTCCTTTTCCATCACCATCATATCCATTCTTTCTACAACTCCAATATTTTGAGGTGTGTATGGAATAGTTTTCTGCCTTGCTATTCTGCACTTCTTACAAATTTCCTTGAATTCATTTCCGCATAATTTCTTGCCATTATTTGTCCTCAACACCTTTATTTTATTTTCTGTCAAATTCTCTACAAGAGACTTAAATTATTTAAATCTATTAAATACTTCATATTTATTTCAAAGGAAATAAATCTATGTTCCTAGAGAAATCATCTATAAATGAAATATAATACACATATCTACCTAATGATGAAACATGCATAGGTCCAAACATATTACCATGTTTAAATATAAAATTCCCTTTAATCTTGTAGCACCAGATGCAAATATTACCCGATTATATTTCCCATATATGTAATGTTCACAAAATTTGAAATCTAGTTTGCAATCAGACATACCTTCAACCATACCTTTACCTTGTAATGCTCGAAGGACCTTCTCTCCAATATGCCCCAATATTTGATTCCATAGCATTGTTTGTCCTCCAGATACAATAAAGGTTTTGTATTCTTTATCTCCACCCTCAAGTGCAACACAATTGTTACATCCATCAATGATTGTGTTTCCCAACAGCTTGTACAGAGATCCAATATGAACTCCCCTCATCAAGGCCACTAATCCTCAAACCATTTTGCATGTTTCCTTTTCAAACACAGTTTGTACACCTACATCACCCATCTTGCTGATGGATGTCAAGTTTCTAGCTAGATTATATGGAATGTGTATAACCTTGGGGAGAGTTCTAATCCTTCCATCCTTGACCAACAACTTAACTCTTCCATGTCCGATGCTTTTGTGTATCGAATCATCTCCTAAGAAAACATCTCCTCCATTGTACTTTTCATATTCACAAAACCACTCCCGATGAGGATTTATATGAAAAGACACACCTGATTCAATCATCCATACATCACGATCTGAACGAGTACCTGTAGAGGCCAAGTACACATCCCCTCCTTCCTCGAAGGATAGCTTCGCATTTTTTGAATGGGTTGCAGGTAAAGCATTGAATGTTAATAAATAAAGAAGGGTGATCCTGATTTATTTGAGAAACAAAATGGAAGAGTATATATAGCACCACATACATAGATATAATTTAAGGAACACAGTGATACAACAAACTTAAATTATATCAATTGAATGAAATAGAACATACTATAAAATAAAAGTAGTTAAATGGTGGTATATTTATCTTTGAGAAGAGATGTGGTGGCTACATTCATTTGTCATAAGGTTATTAAAAATTGAGGGTGAAGGGTCTTTTCATCATAAGCATGAAGGAAAAATCCCTAACATCCAAAAACCTAACCGTAGGAGATGCATCGTAAAAAGGTTTGCAAGCCTTGAGGTGGTTAGTTGATGTGTCAACTTCCCAGTGGCATAACGTTTAGATACGATCTTCGTTTAGGGCCCTCAGTATCCCATTAGAAAGGTCTAGTACAAAGAAGTACACATTTTAGATATATACACATTCATTTGGATATGTCTATACATGAAAAGTGAACTTGGAAGTTTTGGACATGAAAAATCATTAAAAAAATGTCAAACTGGAAAAGTTGTTTTGAGCGAGTGGAAATAGGTGGGTGGCAAACTATATCCATATAGATTAGTCCTCCCCTCTTAGGAACCAATGGTATCAATTGTGTTACGTTCTTGCATTAGATGGGGAAACATATGTTGAATTTGACTCCTGGTGAGCCACTTTCCTTGATGGAGAAATTGTTATGCTTTGACAACTCGATAGAGTTGAACACGTTGTTGGTAAATGCACTTCATGTGGGTATCCATGATCGATCAATTATAGCTTGCTCCAAATAGTTAGGTTTGATTTCTGATGGTGTTAATTGCATTGTTACCTCTAAGGTGTCCAACAATGGTAGAAAATATGGACGAAGGACCTCCACATTGGATATTGGGTGTAGGCCAAGAAAGGGAGGAATGTTTAATGCAAAGGAATTCTCACCGAATGCATTGGTGATGGTGTACGACCCATATCAAATTGGATGAAGCATACGATGAGGTCCCATGGTGGACATCAATGTTGATTAGAATAGGCAGCAACATGGATAGAAGGAAGACATGTTGGATTATGATAGACAATGACATCATTGTATTGGAATTATAAGATCCATTAGGCAACTTTATGTTTAGGAAATCTTTCAACTGAAGAAACCTGCAAATTTCGTAAATCTTACTGGTGGGGGAAATATTTCATTGTCTTGGGTAGGAGGAATATTTTCACTTTATGTTTCATTTTTCATATCAACATCTCTTCTCTTCTCATGAAAAAATTAAGATGATGTATCTTGCTTTCGTGCTTTTGTTGGCAGGCGGTTTGGTAGAGTGCTATCGCAGCATCTCCGATGCTACAACAAGGCAAAAGATGGTGGGAATGGAAATAAGCAGAAGATTAGTTATGTAATTTGGGTCAATTGTACCATGGAATGCGGGTTTTTGGTCATTTGGACCACATATTATGTAATGTTGAGTCAGCTTTACCGCAGAACGCGGGTTTTTGGTCAGTTTTATACCAAGTTAGTTAGATGTTGGGTCACTTGTCCAAATGTTGGTTAGGGAGTTGTTAGTAAGTGGACAAGCATTGTAATGGAGGAAGCCTATATATAGATAAGAGTTGTAGGAGAGAGAGGGGGGGAAAACGGAGAGAGAGTGGAATCTTGGTGAAGAAGGGCACATGTTTGGGTTGTTTCTGCGCATCTATGAGATATTGCCAAGACCTAATCTTTAAGGAGATATTGCATCTAAGATTTTGCAGTGATAATATGATGTGATGAAACTATTTTGGTGCAATTCCTGGTTTGTTTCTGTTTGTTTATGGTAATGCAATGTCGCACTTCATGAATAATTCTATGTTTCCTTGATCCAATGTTGCTTTACTGTTACTACTGTTGTGATAATGAATGCTGCAATTGAATAAAGCATTGCGAATACATGTCAAATGTTTGGGATCCTTGTGTAATGTTGCAATAGAGATGGTTTGTGTAGCCACAACCCTCCTCCTTCCTTGGCGGAAACATGGTTCCGTCTGCTCTTCCTGGACGCCTCGGGTGAGACCTCATCTGCTCCACAGGTGTTGTTGGGCAGGATAAAACCTGCCCGGGTCGGTGGCCAGGGAGATTGCAGCATGGGTCGATAGTAAAGTGGAACCCATGTCGACTAGAGTAGCATTGGTCAACAGATTTCTCTTTCAATATTTATATATGTGATGTCTAAGGGACCACCTGGGTACCTAATGGGTGGGGCTTATGCACCAGACCGACTCGCCTCTATGACGACCATGTTTGGTTTCAAACCATCCATGGCATTAGGCATGGCCATTGATGGATTGAAAATTAGGCTCCTTTTTCTGGTTGGCACTCCCTCCCCAATTTTCGGAAATCAATCTCCAGTCGAGTAGTACCGGAAATGAAGCCATCAATTTCTAGTCCAACAGTACTTTCAACCGGAAAACGTATTGATGGGATGGTAAGGGGTTTTCTTTTCAAATTAAAATTCAAAAATTTGAAATATATATTTACCTCCAAAGCTGTTTTAAAAACCGGATCGTTTAGTGTTTCCCATCTACTTTTTTGAGGGGCACAGGACTAGTCATGTGTGTGGCTCTCTTGGATGTCAAACGCCTCTTCTACTTGGATGCCTACATAAACATTTTATAGGATTTTTCTCGGCCTCCTTTTATCTAAGTATTTTTTCGACCTCTATTGATTTGGATAAGCGTTCAAGTAACAATTTTTTTAGGCTAGTTTCTGGTGAAAGAAATGTGAATTGTTTATCCATTGTTGTGTGGTTGCTCATTATTTTCTACATTTTTTACAGCTGAAAGCGGAGGGAGGGGGAGACGGTTTACATGCTGGGGGATAATCTGGTGTTAGTGTGGATAGAAATTGAAAGTTCACCTCCTGCCTCCCAATTTTATGCTCATCAGTTACATGTATGAATTTTTCCAATAATGCCAATCCACCACACACTAGGCATGTCCCATCTATGAAATTTTTTTGATAAAATGTGCAATCGTTTGGCCTGCTACACAAAATGATATGAATAAAGTCTCTATATGACATCGATGGCAATGTAGCTGAGCATTCCTGCACAAGAGTGTTATGCAACACACAAAAAATATATGTATATGTGTCATAATAGTAACCATACTCAATGTGGTATCGAAAACAACATGTGTTATGAATTGTGCTTATTTTAACATAACATGGTTTGCATTTTTCAAAGGATCTTTGGACCAAGTTAAGTTCATTATGTTCATTCCTAAATATCTCATATAATATTGTTTGTGTCATATCAAGAAAATGTTTAATATGTGGTTCACGATCCTTTGAACCCCTTCTCAATTTTAATACATATTTTTGGTTAGAAGAAGGTTCTACCTGGACATTTTCATAGTTTCTCCCTTCAATTGGACCACTGGAATGAGTTTTTCAAAATGCATCTGCAAGATGTAATTATGTTGATATATTAATAAAATTATTATTTTTTCGGAGAAAAAAAAGAAAAAAAAACCTGAATCTAGATTGAGTTGTAAATGCCACAAAATAGCTAAAAGGTGATGTAGGTGTAAAAGCTAGTTGTGGTCAAGTGGTTAAATTAAAGCACTAGCAATGCTCATATAAGGATTGAAAACCCCTAAAAGACATGTTGTGGTATTCATGTTGCCAACACAATTAACTACCTTATATGATACCGAGGAAAATATGAATGCCTCTAATAGGCCGGATGTTGCAAATCTCAATGGATATAGACAAGAAAAGGTCTAGGGTAAATTTGCAGGAATAGACACCACTTAGCCTTGGCATCCACAATAGTAAGGGATATTTAAACCAAAAAATAATAATTGGGATAAGGACTCTTTTTTGAAGTGTTTTGAACTTCCGTATGAAGACAATTTTGTTGCGAACCATAAGGCTTTTTCTTGCTTTGTTTTTTTGGGGAATATGGTTAGCCCAGAACAAATCAATTTTTCAAGGATTTGAAACACATCCAGGGCAAGTGGTTAATCAAATCAGGAGTGCTTATTGGGGGTGGCAAGAAAATTCCAATTCCGAAAGATTCAAGGGTTTTAATGATGCATATGATTGAGTATTCAATGGTCTGAGGATTCTTTCATGGTGCTTGTTAAGGGACCCAAGTTAACTGTGGATCAGGATGTATTTTGTTTATGGAAAATTCTCATTATTTTAACATAAAATATGGTTCATGTTATGTTTCTAACAATCGAACTGAGCTATATGCTTTGTGGATTTTGTTGAAATATGTTGTAGATAAGGAAATTATGAAGCTTCAAGTAATGGGTGATTCTAATTTATTTGATTCAATGGGATGATGGAAAAAATATGCTGATTAATATGGTATTGAGCCTAGTCATGAGCAGAGTTGAGGATATCAAAATAAGTTTTGAAAAAATCTGTTTTCTACATATCTACCAGCAATTTCACATGAAGGCATATCATCTATCAAAGGAAGCCTTGGCTCTCCACAAAGGAATCATCACTATTCAAGAATAGAGAGATGGAGGTTTGGTTTCTAGCACTGAAAGATCCCTTTTCAATAATTCTGTAGATGATATAACTCTATTTTTTTAATGCTTCAGCAATGATAGGAGAAGGTCTGTAGAACTAAGTTGTCGAGACATGTTTTGTGATGTTTTGAGGTTATAGTAGACTTTGTTCGAAGGACTGTATTATACAATATATTAATTAGGTTGCAAATATAAAAAAATTCTCTTTTGGGCTGAAAGGCCAAGGTCAATGTATATTTTGGTTTCCTCTCAAAACTATCAAATAGATATTTTTCCACTAGAAGGAAAAACACAACACAAATAAGAAAATAAAATCTCACCAATAGAGTGGAGAGTGACTGAACCATGCCAATAAGGTCAATGTATGTTTTGGTTTCCTCTCAAAAATATCAAATATAAGGATTTAACCATAAAAATAACAAAAACAAATCTCACCAGTAGAGTGAGTGAACCATGCCTCAATTTTGGCTGCTAACTTCTACTCTTTCTGGCAAGAATCCCTTCCTCCTCATTCGTTCAACAACGTTATTTGTAGGGACATCCAACCAGAGAGAATTAATGACCTTAAAATATGTGGAACATTACCTATCAAATATGGTAGAGTAGTGTTTCAACTTGTCAATTATGATGTTGATGCTACCAATAATGAAGCTGGTGGTGGGAAAGGAGGAAGAGAAGGTTGCACTCTTCCTAAAACCTTGGAAGACAAGTTATTGGGCACTACAGGAAGTAAAGAAGGCCTTGATGCTAACACTGAATTAGGATTTGTCATTCTATTGCTCATAATAGATCTCACTGTTTGAGAAGCTCCATATCTTAATTGTGATTGTTGCATAGGTTGGGATTGCATCAACGCCCGAGACAAAGTATTCTATTGAAATGAAGTAAGGAGAATTGGATGTACTTCCTGAGGAACGGGTAACTAATTTGGTATATGGATACCTTGTGAAACATTGTATGGTAATTGATTCACCAAATCTGGAGTAGCTTGGGATTGTGAAACTTGTTGTAACTATGGTAGCTATTGAGGAATTCATTGAATAGTTTGTGAATGATGTGGAGATTGTTGAGAGGACTATGAAGAATGACCTTGGGGATGAAGAGTATGAAGTTGAACTTGTGATTGACCAGGATTCATGAAATTAATTCGATGCTAATGATGTAGTGATTGAAACTATGGATGTTGAAGGGGTGGTGCAGATGGAGGTAACAGTGGCATTGTTTGCATAGAAGGTTGTACAGATTTTTTGATTGGACATAGAGAAGCATGTATCTATGATTGTACCTTTGTGGGAAAGGAATGCTGCTCGATGATGGTGTCACGGGTGACATAAATGCAAATCTCAAGGTATCAGATCCAAGGGAAGATCCAGCATTTTCCCGATATTATGATATCATTCCCAATGGAATTTATGTACTTCCTTACCTAAATTCATTTGTCGAAGCCATAAGGTGACTAGTAGAATGAGTTAAATTGAATGAAGAATCCAAGACAGAACTTGATTTTCTATGGCCAGGAATAGAAACTTGAAGTGTTCTTAGCCTTGATTGTGAAGTTAGGTTACGATTTTGATGTGCAAAATGAGTAGGATGAACCATTATAGGTCTATGTCCGAGTGCAACTTGACTAATTTGTAGTAGAGACGATGTTTCAGTGGAAGTATCTCTAATATTTCGGGACACAATACCTGATTGCAAAAGAGAAAATGATTGTGATTATATTCTAACTCCTACATAAGAAAAATATTATTCTTTCATACATCCCTTATCTTTCCACGCTAAGAAAATCATTAATAAAGAAAGAAATAAAAAAGGGAAATGGGGAACAATTTCTCATTGAACCAATTAGATAAAAAATACAATAGGAAGAAAAGAAGCATACACTTCTTGGATTTTGCTTGTCCTTATCACACATCATAGGTCTTTCCATATGAAACAAGGGTCCATAAATCTACCCATTTTTAGGAAGATCAGGTTCCAGGTCCATTCTTTTCTCTCTCTCTAATCATTTCCACTTATTTAGATTACTAGGAAAATAATCAACGTTCCTTGAGTTATCACCTCCTCTACTGTGATTTTCCAATCTTGGGCTCATATTCTCCCATGAGTATTCTTATTCCTCTAAATGTTTCCAATTTCTAGACATCGGTCTACTGTTTATTATATAATTTTCCTGATTTGGTTGTACATGTGAGAGTATTCCACATGAAGATATCTGGCCCCTACAATTTCGATATGCATCAACTAGGGCACCAAGCATTGATTGATGTCTCCAATCATAGCCATTCCTTTAACCATATGCTATACTTGTATTAGCAGTGTCAAGGTTCCAGAGGCGATATCCATCACCATTCCCACACCAAGGCCTTTCCCACCCTATTATCATGCTCTACACTCTTTTTATTCAACCTTCCAATTCCAATCCTTGACGAAGAAGGAGTTCTTCCAATTTGAATCCTTGATGGAAGAGTCCTTCCAACTCCAATTCTTGATGATGTAGGAGAAGGAGCACTTCTACCTTCAATTCTTGGAGGAGGATCCCTTCCAATTCCAACTCTTGGTGGAGAGGAAACCCTTCCACTTCTTAACCTCGAAATGGGAGAGGAAATATTTCCAACTCCTATCCTTGACAATGGAGACATAGGCCTTCCAAGTTTAATCCTAGATGGAGAAATATTTAAACAGTATTCACTATAGCTTGTAGAAGGACTCGGTCCATATCTAGGTTCAAGAAAAGAATATGCACTTTATGGTCGATGGGAATGCTGCCAATAAGAAATAATATTCAGGGATATGATAATGAAACCTAGAATCTGAATTCAGTACTACACATGCATAATATAAAACATCCCCCATGAGGTCATGATTTGATGGTGAGGATAGTGGCATGTGGATCCACCCACCAAGGTTCAACTCTACAAGGAAATGATTATAGTGGTTGGGAGTCAAATCATTTCATTGAATAAAGGAAAGTAATAACAATGATCCTAGATCAATTATTATATACACACACAACAAACAAATGCAACCCATTTTTTTTATGTATTACTCTCCCATTCTGTATGTATCTTGTCGTCATTGGTGTCCATAAAACCACATTTCGGTCGGAAATGTTGTCGATGTCACATAGTTTCCACTCACTATATGCATCCCTACATTTGAATACATGGAGGGCACTCACAATCAAAACGTTGGAATCAAATCCATTTTTGATGATGTGGTCATGGATGTGCATACCTTATTCCAGATCTAGTAGAATTTTGCATGCATTAATAACACTAGCGAAGGTGGATTCATTAGCCCTTTACCTGTACATTGCATTTTGGAAAACAAACAGAGAGCCTCCTTGCTAAACCTATTTTGTGCATACCCTGAAATTATTGCGGTCCATGACATCATATTATGTTTCGACATTTTATTGAAGAGCCAATATGCATAATCAATTCTTTCATTCTTTTGTAAATATCCTATAGTATTTAATGAATATAAATACATACTTATAGTTTGCATGATAAACATAAGAAAATAATGCAACACATTTATAACATTGATGACTAGTTTGAGGATGTTTCATTATCAAGTTGACGTCTAGTACACAAATCAATAATATTTATGTTTCCGCATAGCAACTTGTAGCAGTTTATACTACGTAGAAAAATTTTAAATTTTTGTGAAATTTTGGGATGTTACATGTGGTATCAAAGCATGGTTCAAACACTAGGCCTTAAGTGGCTCACTCATGCAAATAAAAAAAATTTAGGAAAGAATTACAAACTACTGATTTTTATTTTTTGTTTTCAGTTTCAGCATTTTATAATCTAGTCTGCAGATATGGAAGGGCCAACAGAGTCGGCTGAGGACAGATCCCTTAATAATGGAGAAAATAATAATGAACAAGGACACATTAATGCAGAAAACTAATTTGTTGAACTGAATGATAATTCATCTAAATTATTAAGAACAATAAAGGATTTAAAAATTGAGATAAAAACTGTAAAGGAAGAAAACGAAAGAATCCAGAAAGCTCAAGAGGACCTGAATCGAATCCTACTGAATAATTTTCATAATAATGATAAAGATAAAGGAACATAACATAATGTCGAATCTGGAACTATGTCCTACCAATGTAATGATAAAAAGGTAAAATTGACTAATTATGACAACAGCTCATCTTCTGATTTTTTTTTTTTTTAAGTAAGAATTTTTATGTTATATCAAAAGGAGATTACAATAGGGACAAACTGCCCATAACACAGGCTTATACGTCCAAAAACTTTCATGCAAGACCAAACTTACAAAATCCTCCATAAAAGTTGAGTCCAAAACCTCCAGGTCTCGTGAGACTCATCTTTTCCCCTGACAAATATTAGTCGTGGAGTCTTAGTTACAGTATACCCACAACAAACCCAAGAGATACCTATTCCCAGAAAAATCCTTACATAGGCTTGCAAGCCCGAACACAAAAAAGTGTTGAAAACTTCTAAACAAGAGATAACCAAAAACCATCTAGACACCGGACTCGACCTATCAACCAGAAAAGAAAAAACAAACACCAAACCAAGCATCAACAAATGATGGAAGGAGCCTCAGTATAATTCCCCGGATGGTCGGAACCAGAAGAGGATGGGGGACATGGGGGAGGTCGGAGCTCCATAGCATGCAGAAGGAAGTCCATCTTCCAATTCATCGTGCGAGACTCCTCCAGAAGTCGCTGCGTCAGAAGATGCGAAACCGTGTCATCTTTAAGAGCTTGACAATCACGTATGGAAAAACCCATAAGGTTTTTCATCATCCAGTAGAGGGCCACTGTCCATTCATACAAGCTAAGTCGTCCAACAATGTTACCAGGGTCCATAATCCAATTGTCCCATTATTTACGTTCCCCCAGGAGAGTTTCCTTGCTCAGCCTCATCCACCATTGAAATTCATACTCCTGGATATCCCTCTGAATGTCCTCAGGTACATAGATAGAGAAAGCATTGGCTTCACAACGAGCATTCAAACAGGCTCGGGAGACACCACCACCCGACTCTCCAGAAGAATCCCTCCACTGTCATTTCTTATTACGGCCAGTATCATCCACAACATCTGGGCATAAATTGGAGGCCCTCTGATCCTCTATCTTCTTAGCAAAGTCTGGCTCCATAACTAAGTAAGCTCACAGCACTTTCATGCATGCAGAGGGAAGGCAATGACGAGCCCTTGCACTGCCCCTCTCCTTCATATAAATATGTTTACCATCTTCCTTCATGATTATCCAGGTACAATAAATTAAATGGAGGTAGTACATATAATGACGCTCGCCCTGTGGAGCACTTACTGTTCTTAAATTCCAATCCATTATTCCCCCACCCGAATTATTTCTCCAGGCTTTGGAGAGGACACCTCTCAAACAATTTAACAGGATGAAAAGACACTTCCACCTCCAGTTTTTAAAGATCGGGACGATCCATATATGGGAATGATGGCTACACATCCCAAAATCCTTCCGCCTGATGTCACCTCGCATGAACGGCACGAAAGGTTGTCATGTCGGGGTCCTAGGCAGCCTTGTATCTGTCCCGAACAGCTAAGTTTGAAAGAGCCTCCCACGAGTTAGCACCGATCGACATGTGAACACCAGTTTCAAAATTTTCCAGCACATCTGCCAATTTATTACCACTGCGCTTGACATGAGAAAAGGTAAGTGCCATACCCTGCGATAGAACCATAGACAATTCGTCCAACTTGCTCTTAAGGTGCCAGGACGAGGCCACTAAGGAGCTTGATTTGCCACGATGGATTTTAATGGCCATTTGGAGGATAATCCTGGAGTCTCCCTCCACAATTAGAGGGTTCCAGCAGTTTCGGTGGGCCATCCTTAGAACCTGGAGCAACCCTTCCAACTCTACAACATTATTCAATTCAATTACCAAGAAGTCCGCCATGAAACCCATCAGAGTACCATCAGGTCCACAGAAAACACAGCCATAACCCACAGGACCAGGGTTACCCTTAGAGGTGCCATTGAAGTTCAGTTTGTAGAAACCTTCTAGGGGAGGGGACTCGGTGGTCGAGCTCACCAACTCCTGGGAAGAGCGAATAGATTTTCCAAAGTAGGGGAGAGGCCCCATTATGCCCCACTCCCGCAGAATTCTGGACTCGGGCTAAATGGTATCCCAGTCAGAGTTCTCCCAGTGTTGAAGCTTAAGAGTCTCCAGAACCTTATTCTGCATCGCATCCCAAGTCTTGCCTACATCTTTTGCTTTGTCCTGAAATATCCAGGAATTCCACTTAATCCATATCTCCCACAAAATAAAATACGGAAAAATTTGCCATAATCTATTCACCACTCGGCTCTGGAACGGGTCCTTAGACCATTTAGAGATGGAGGAAACCGGATCATTTCGTTTTCTGTCCGCACGTCTAAATTTGGTTGCACCATGATCCCACAGCTTCAACGCATAAGAGCACAAGTCAAGGAGGTGCAACATGGTTTCTTCATCTTTGTTACACATTACACATAGGTGAGGGCCCAGAAAACCCCTTTTCTGTAAATTTTCCCCAGTTAGAATACGTCTTTTCAGAGTTATCCAAATGAATATGGTTATTTTCGGCCAAATATTAGCAGACCATAACTGTTTCCATTTAGGAATGGGGTCCAATTGGTTGAAACCCATTTTAATGTCATAAGCCTCTTTCATAGTGAAGCATCCTTTCAGCTTATGACCCCATCGAAACCTTTCTTCCCCATTTTGCTTTTTGATTCTGCGATTGTTCATCTCTTCCTCTACTCGAAGAACTTCCTCCTCTGACCCTAGAGGAATCCACCACTCATGATCGCGCCAAACTCTTAAGTTTTGTTCTTGAGAATCAACATTCCAAAGATCCCTAACCCTTACCATATTCCTATTACCGTAGCTCTAGATTACAAGAGGAGTGTTGACAGAGACACCAATTCAGGGTAACTACTTCCACGAATTGTTCCATGCTAAAGCCCTGCTGCCATCCTGAATCTCCCAGAGGCTGTGGTCTTGGACTAGATTCCGCCCCTGGGAAGCCGAATTCCAAATGTGAGACCAAGGGTTTGGTTCAGAGAATCTAATTAGATCTTCTTTTTCCCACTCAGTAGCATATTTGGAATGCCATAGTTTTTCCCATGGTTCCTCCTTATGGGATACCCACCTCCACCAAGTTTTTGCTCTTGAAACAATATTAGCCTGTTTCGGGTCTCTGAGATTAAGGCCACCTTGAAATTTTGGTGAGCATATCTCAACCCATTTGACCAGAGCCCACTTTCTGTTGTCTCCTGAACCAATCCATAAAAATTGCCTCTGAATTTTCTGGAGCTCTTTAAGAATAACTTTGGGGGCTAGCATAGCCGAGAAGAGATAAGTGGGCATAGCTTGGAGGACCGATTTCAGGCAAAAGTTCAAGGGGAAAAAGGTCCAATTTGATAGACACTTCCGCATTCTATCCACAAGTTCCCTCCATGAGCCCTGCTTGACCCGAGAATCCACCAATAGAGCCCCCAGGTATTTGGATAGAAGGGAGCTTTTAGAAAAACCTAGGATCCTACAAATGTTTCTTCTAGTAATTTTGGGGGTGTTAAAGAAAAACACCTGAGATTTCTGAGCATTAACTTCAATACCAGAGGCTTTGCCGAAGGTGTCTAGACTTCAACGAATAGCTTGAGCCTCCTGGATAGAGGGGTGGCCCATTAGCATGGTATCATCAACGAATTGGTGATGGGTCTGACATTCCGCTTTGGGATGAACAATCAGACCCTGCAGCTCGTGACTGCCTTGCATAGCTTTCATGGTTCTTCCAAGACCCTTTGCCATAATAATAAAAATAAAAGGGGATAGGGGGTCCCCTTGCTGAATCCCCCTTGAGGGTTTTAAAATGCCTATGGGAACACAATTAAAAAGAATGGAAGAGAAGGACGAGGAAACTAGATTCATGATCCACTTAGTCCAACACTCAAAGAACCCAAAGGCTTGCAACATTGCTCTCATGAATTGCCAATTTAGTTTATCGTAAGCTTTGGAAATGTCCAACTTTAACATCATCCCAGGGATTTTGTCTTTTTTTAAAGAATGTAGGACCTCATGGATCAAGATTAGACCATCCATTATCTGCCTCCCCTCCACAAACCTTGACTGTTCAGGGGAAATGATTGATGGCAAGATTGGTTTTAGGTGATTAGCAATTACCTTTGTTACAATCTTGTATATGAAATTACACAGGGAAATGGGTCTAAACTTGTCGGGAGTATCAGCATCCTCGGTCTTGGGGATAAGGGTGAGAAAAGTAGCATTAAATGTAGAAAGGATCTTTCTAGAGCAACGGGAAGACTCAACAATTTTCCAGACCTCCGACTTCACCATATCCCAGAAATGATGAAAGAAATTTTTAGTAAAGCCATCAGGCCCTGGGGCTTTACCATCGGCCATCTGAAATACTACTTCCTCAACCTCTTCCATGGTGATAGGTTGAAGAAGGAGATCATTATGATCCCGATTCACAAGGGATGGAATATTGCTGATGATTGACTCAATATATCTTTGTCTCTCTACCACATTGTCATTCATAATGTCCTGGAAGAAATGACTCAGTTCACCTTCTATCTCCTCCCTGGTTTCCAATCGAATTCCTTCCCTGTTCTCGAGTTTAAGAATTCTATTCTGCTAATGATGCTGAATAGCATAGCGATGGAAGAAATTTGTATTATGTTCACCATCCTGCAGCCAATTCGCTCTCGCCTTCTATCTCCATAGAATCTCTTCTTGTTTCTCCCTTTCCAGGATTTTATTATGAACCAAGATTTCCTCCTTCTGGAGCTCAGGAGTGTAGCCCGCAAGCATTCCCAACTTTAGGATCTTATCCCTGTGCACTTCAAGGGCTCTCTTATCCTCGAAGATATTCTCGAACTCATCCTTATTCCACTTCTTGATTTTGGATTTTAGGGATTTTAGTTTTTGCTGAAAATTGTACATATATTGACCTTCGCCTGATTCCATTTCCCCCAACCAATGAGAGACTTTCTCTTTAAAATCTGGGTGACTTAACCAAAATTGTTCGAAGTGAAAGGGTTTTTTAAATTGAGAACCCAAGCTGCTCCACTAGAGATCATGGGCCAATGGTCAGAACCCATAGCCGCGAGAATGGAAGAAGCAATCTCACTCCCAGATTCCATCACCGATTCTAAAACCAGAAATCAATCAATACGAGAGGCAATGTGGTGATCTCTCTACCTCTTGTTTCTCCAAGTGAATTTACCATCCCTCGAGACGACATCAACTAGTTTTAGTTGCTTAATGGTGTCCCTGAACCAAATATATTCGTCATCCAACCGCCTCCTTCCCTCCTTATTTTCATCGAGAGAGGAAATAAGGTTAAAATATCCACCTACGATCCAATGCATTTCCCCAGACATCTCCTTCAGCCAGAAGAGAGAATCCAGAAAGGAGGATTTAGATCCAAGGGTATGGGGGCCATAGACATTAGAAAGAAACCCCGAAACCCTAAACCCAACAACCTGGAACTTAGCAGTAAGGGAGTTGTGGTTCCCAAAAAAACCAGAAAGACTTATTTTGTTGGGATCCCACAAAATGCCTAACTTACCCGCGAAGCCATTCGCATCTATCCCTATTACTTCACAGTTTCTCCAAATCTTCTTACTCTTTTCCTGCAACTCGATACTCGAACACTTTGTTTCTTGAAGAAACACAACTGCAAGACTAGAATCCTTAATCTTCTTCCTCAAAGTTCTAGATTTTTGTTGGCCGTTAAGCCCTCTTATGTTCCAGGATACAATATTCATTAAAAAAAGGGGGGGAGAGAATCACAAACCTAGGGCCTCCCTAATAGTAGGGTACTGGCCCGATTCTACCAACTTCAATCTCGCAGCAGCGATTCTTTGCCTATTAGATTTTCGACCTAGCTTTTTGGAATTCTCCTCGTGCTTCCTCTTGCATTCCTTCTGACATCCATGGCTGATTCCCAATCTCTTAGGTTCCCTAGATTTAAGAATGGCTTCCTTCAACAGGATCACCTGATCTTGAGGGACATAACCAGTTTTAGGGTCATCACATGCTTGTTCAATCCCATCGAGATCCAACTCCCCTATATCCATCTCTTCAGTTTCCTCATTCGCAATATCACCAATAACCGCCAAAAAATTTTCGTTGACAGGAAACACACTAGGGTTTGGGGATACAACCTTCGGCCCCAAGTTTTGGTCATATTGAGGGGTCGTGAGTTGCTCCAATCTATTATCTTCCACTAGTTCATTCAGAGCGTTGAAAGAGTTAGACATCATGATCTTCTTGGCTCCTTCCGGGGTTCCTTGTTTTCTTCCACCTCGCTTTCTGGTTTGCACCTTGGTAAACCTCGGATCCACATTCTCATCAGCCATCTTAGGGGTTGGTTTAGGGTTATTCATAGGGAAGTCCCGAAATAAGTGGCCATGTTCATGACATCCGTGACACTTAAAAGGGATCTATTCATAATCTAGGGTTTGAACCCATTCCTCATCCTCCCACATCAGCTTAATGGCCTCCGGAAGCTCCCTCAAAAGATCCATATAGACGCAGATCCGGGCATAAGCCATATATCTCTAAGCTTTCATTTGTTCCTAGATTTTGACAAAGGTGCCTAAATTTTTCCCCATGTCTTCTAAGATCTCGGCCTCCCAGTATTCCAAAGGCAAGGAGTATAGCCTAATCCAAACCGGGGCTATCTTCATATCTTCTTTCTCGAGGCAGAACTTTTCTTTCCATGGCCACAAAAAGAGACCAACAGAGTAAAATAAATAGAGTCCGCCATCAAGAACCCTATTATGATCATCTAGGTTAATGAACATGATCATGAAGAAGCCCTTCGATCCAAGCTAGAGATCATAATGTCCTTTAGGTTTCCAGGTGGAGTTAATCCACCAGACTAGGGACTTTTCAAAGGGTAAAACCCCAACAAATTTCCCAATGAGGGCATGGTCCTGCATCTTCTGAATCTGATCTCTCAATGTGTTGGATTTGATAATCATTGAAGGGATGGTCGCAGCTTTGGGTATGCATTGACCCAGCCTACCACCCACATGGGGAGAAAAAGATCCCACCTCCAACACCTTTTTTCCAACACCACCCAATCCATCTACCGGGACCTGGATCCCCCCTACCTAAAAATTTGACTGAGAAGAGCATTGGGGGGCCGTGGGACTCCCCCTTATCAAGTATGCCATAGTTTGTCATCAAACCAACTGCCTGCAAAAACACTAGAAACCCTAGCTCACCCTCGCCAAATCAAATTTCGACTTGATTATGCATTAGTTGTACCATTCGCGTGCAGCTCATCTTCTGATTTTGATGAAAAGGTATGTAAGAAAAAGAACAAGTATTCTATTGACAGTGACTGCTACACTAAGAAAAAGAAGTACAGACCTTACGAAGAAATTTTTGGCGAGTTTAAAAAGATCAAACCGCTAACATTTAATGGAGAAACAAAAAAGAGTGAGACAGTTGAAGCATGGTTGTCCGGTATGAATAAGTATTTCTAGATTTATAACTACTCAAGTCATCTAAAAACTAAAATGGTAATTTATAATCTGTCTAGAAAAGCAGACATATGGTGACAAGATCTGAAACGAGTAAAAGGTTTTAAAGATAAAAGTGTAAATTGGAATAATTTTAAGAAAGTTTTTAAAAGAAAGTTTTTGTCAAAACAGTATTATGAGGAATGAACTAAAGGGTTTTGTGAGTTAAAGTTAGGTTCCATGGATATGAGGGAGTTATGCAACAAGTTTTTAAATTTATTAAGGTATGTGCCATATATCATTAAAGAAAAACCTAAGGTACATAGGTTTTTGAGCTGTTTTCCCTCTCACATAAAGGACAGGATTGAGTATGATGGTCCTCGAACTCTTGAAGAGGCCATGAGGAAAACGAACATCTGTTATGAACAGAATAAGAAAAGAGAAGGCATACCAAAATGGAAAGCAAAAAGGCCTAACAACTTTGAGCAAAGAAAGAAGCAGTTCTCTTTTAATCATAATTTTGGAAATAATAATTCACGTAAATACTCTAACAGAAAATTTCAAGGAAATAATGCAGCAAGTAATACATAGTCAAAATTTACAGCTGCAAGAAACAGTGATCCACCTAAAAATGTTGTTAAAAATAATGAACAGAAAGAACCTGTAAAATGTTGGGACTGTCAAGGACCTCACCATGCATCAAATTTGTCACTTAGAAAGAGGACTGTCAACAACATACACACAGTACAGGAGGAGGCTACTGTCGGTGACTTAGCAAGGGAGATGCCTAGAATAAATGGAGCTTTGGAGAACAGACAAGCTAATCATCAAACTTCCATGGTTGAAGTGGAAGGTATGCTGAAAATAAATCCATTTCTATTTTAATTGATCCAAGAGCAAGTCTTAGCCATGTGTCACTTGATTTAGTTAAATGTTGCAATCTGAAAATATACATGTTTGATAAATCATGGTTGGTTCAATTGGCTACTGGAACAAAAATAAAAATGACGGATTATATAAAAGAATGTGAATTACTGATGAATCAGTTTAGGACCCATGTTAAGTTGAATGTGTTACCTTTAGGTTCTTACGATGTTCTGATTGGAATGGACTGGTTAGAGAAGCATAGGGTAGTATTCAGAGATAATTTTAAGGACCCATACTTATTTAAAAGTGTATAAACCTTGGAGAATCTTACCAATTCTTAAACAGTCAACTATAAAATATTTGGCGATATCTTTCTAAAATTATTTCAATTTATAAATATTTTATATAGTTTATATAATAATTTGACGATTTTTAGAGTGAAAAAAGTTTACCCCATCAAAATTGGGCGAAACGGGGCTTCAAAAAATGCAAATTGGCGAATCTTTTTTGGAAAAAAACATGGAAAAATATCCCATGGGCTAAATTTCACCCCTAAAATTATCCTTGCACGTATTAAATTGCTTTGAAAAGACTTTTACTTGTTTGAATGATGAATGTGAAATTGTAACAGTAAAAGGAATTCCTAGAAGGATATCTGTTAGACAAATTTCTACTTTACAAGTTAAGAAGGTTGTTCGTAAAGGGTGTAAGTTGTTTGCTGTAAATGTAATTAATGACGAACAATCAACTAAGGAAGATAAGCTAAAGTTGGAAGACATACCCATTCTAAAGAAATTTTCTGATGTATTCCTGGAAGAAATTCCAGGACTACCTCCGAAAAGGGAACTTGATTTAACCATTGAGTTAGTACCGGGAGTAGTACAAACTCAGAGACTCATTACAGAATGAACATTCTGGAGCTTAATGAACTTAAATCATAGCTTAAGGAATTGATTGATAAAAATTATATAAGGCCCAGTGTGTCTCCATAGGGAGCACCTGTATTTTTTGTTAAAAAGTAATACGGGACTATGCACTTATGCATAGATTACCATCAATTAAATAAAATGACCATAAAGAACAGATATCCTTTTCCTCGCATTGATGATCTGTTCGATCAACTACCCAATGCAAAGATATTTTATAAGATAGACTTGAGGTCAGGGTACCATCAAGTCAGAATTAAGGATGAGGACATCTTGAAGACTGCTTTTAGAACCCATTACGGGCACTAAGAGTTCGTGGTTATGCCTTTTGGGCTGACCAACGCTCCAACAGTTTTCATGTGTCTTATGAATAATGTTTTATATCAATACTTATATAAGTTTGTAATTATTTTTATTGATGACATTCTAATTTACTCTAAGACTAAAGAAGAGCATGATGAACACTTAAAAATAATTTTACAAGTGTTAAGAGAACACCAACTTTACACTAAGTTCAGCAAATGTGATTTATATAAAGATAAAATATAGTATATAGAGAATGTGATATCCAAGGATGGAATCACAGTAGACCCGGACAAGATAAAAGCAATTAATGAATGGCCAGCCCCTAAAGATGTAACTGGTGTACGATCTTTGATGGTAATTACAGGTTACTATCGTAAATTTATAGAGGGATTCTCTAGAATAGCGAAACCCATAACATCTTTTGTAATGTCGCCTCCTATCATACCATCCTGATAGAGAGGATCATTGTGCTACAACTGGGCAT
Source organism: Larix kaempferi (assembly GCA_027924585.1). NCBI lineage: Eukaryota > Viridiplantae > Streptophyta > Pinopsida > Pinales > Pinaceae > Larix > Larix kaempferi. The sequence continues at coordinate 15,218,736 of BSBM01000539.1, forward strand.
CTAGCCCCATGATCTTATTCATAAGTATTCATATATTATAACAGGCATATGAAGATGCATAAATATTTTAATGAACACAGCGGAAGTAAATTTTAAATACTCATTCACCATACATTCAAGATATTCCTCAATTAAACAATTGAAGGATAGCACAAGAGAATACTTATCTTAATCAAGTAGTCCCTGAGCAACCAGCTACGCTTCTGCAACGTTCCACCCAACCGTAGGCCAGTGTGCTCCTTAATCTCTCAGCACTACTGCCACCCCCCGAGCTGGGCATGATCTCCACAAGGAACTAGGGAACAACAGGGTCTCACATAGCCATAGATACACCAGAATCAGCCATACCAACCAGCAATTGGGTTTCTGAGGTGGCTAGGAGATGGATGCATATAACAGCAAGGGAATAAGTGTTGGGTATGAGGGAAATCGTTTGTACAGTGACAGGCATGATAATGATCCCCCCTAAGCTTCAGAAAAACGTGGGAAGGTTAAAAACGAGCAATGGAGGTTTGGGGAAAACCCCAGGTAGCAGAAAACGTTTTTAGGAAAAACGCCCATGGCAATTCGGGGACAAAATGAACTCCATACAATCCCAAATCGCAGCCCCTCCTTCCTAGCTACTATCCAAAACCAAAACGAGTTTTGGGGCAAGGAGAACCCTGCGTTTTTGATGAAAAACGTGACTGTAACTCCCAACCGTCTCTATCTGCGTGAGAGGATGAATGCCATGGGTGAAGAATGGCTTTTGGGCCAATTTCGTGGGGGTTTTCTTGCCCAGCAAACCAAAACCCGATTTCCCAGGTTGTTGTCTTTCCCATACACGAAAATTGACAGCCATACCTCTCCCATCCCAAGGCATTAATTATCTCAACCAATTATTGGAAGGATTAAATGATTGGGTGCATGAGGCCAAATGGGTAGTTGAGAGTTCATGGTTTCCTCAATGAAAATGGCTTAACACCATGGCTCAAGGGTTTGGTTATTTTCCCTCCCTATTCCTTGTAAAGATCATGCCCCCATCTCTTTGTTGCATTGCGTAGCTGGTTGTGGGTTTTTTTTCATTTAAAATTGCATATTTACATGATGTCCGATTTTACATTGTGCACCGCTAGCACAAGAACTCTATGCATCTATTCTAATTGCCGATACATAGAACGATAAACCAATGGTGGGGCCTTGGCCTTGAGCTCCTCACCATGACTAAATAACAATATTTACATCATTTACAATATTAATGCAATAGGGTCAAGCTGGGGACATTACATCTTTACAGAAGAAAGGTAAGAAATTTGTGTGGGATCAAAAATTTGAAGAAAGTTTTAAGAAACTAAAAGAGTTGTTAACAACATCACCTATTCTAAAAATTGTTGATCCAAACAAGGATTTCATTGTATGCACTGATGCATGCAATGATGGACTTGGTGGGGTCTTAACCCAAGATGGTCATGTGATTGCATATGAATCTAGGAAGTTAAAGATTCATGAGAAGAACTATGCAACTTACAACCTAGAGTTGGCTGTCGTAATTCATGCATTAAAGATATGGCGCCATCACTTAATTGGAAGAAAATTTACTTTAATGACAGATAATAAAGGGTTAAAGTATTTGCTGGATCAACCAAATCTGAACGCGAGGCAAGCTAGGTGGTTAGCTTTCCTTAGCGAATACGATTTTGAGATTCAACACATTAAGGGTAAAGAAAATAAAGTTGTTGATGCCTTAAGCAGAAATTTTAGGCTACATTTTATTTCAGTAATCAACACTTATAAAACTGATCTAGAAAATCAGATTAAAGGAATTAGAATGGATGAAAAATATCAAAATTTACTTAATAAGGTTGCTGAATATAAAACTGAAAATTTAATAACAGATTTCAGAATTGATGAAATAGGTTTATTGCTGTATAAAAACAAACTTTATGTGCCTAATGTTGCTGAAATTAAGTTGCATAAAAGTCCATACTCAGGACATCCTGGTTACCAAAAGATGATAACAATGTTGCGAAAATATTATTTTTGGCCATGTATGAAAAGTGAAGTAGCTGAATATATTGCTAGGTGTATAGAGTGTCAGCAAGTAAAGGCTGAACATCGACACCCAGCTGGATTGTTTTTTTTTTTTAGACAAAAACATTGGGAAGTTTAATTAAAAGCCGGTGAAACAGCCACCGTGTGCTTGGGTACATAATTTTCACTATCTGAAATTACAAAATTCTTAGGCTTAAGCTGCCCAGAGATTTCAGAATTAGGGAGCAAAATTACAGTGGACTGATTTGTGGAACAAGAAATAGGATTGAGGATAACAAAGAGAACATAGTAGATATCTGAGCAGGGTCTAAGCGCCATTAATCTTCTCCAGGATCTTCTGGACTGCTGCTTCCAGTGCAGCAATTCTGTTCCCGAAGTTCCCTTCAGTGTTGGCCTGGTCTTTGAAGTGGGTGTACACCACCTCTTCAAAATAGGAGACTTCTCCTTTGGAATCTTTGATTTCCTCCTTAATGCCCTGTAGATCCTTGTTGAAATTTCGCCATTTATTGAGATCGTCTGCATTGTGGGCTTTCTGTCGGCCTTCATTCTCCTCTGCTTTTGATTTAAGTAAGTCGATTGAGTTTTGCAGATCGTCCATTCTGTCCTCCAGCGATTTGCCTCCTGAGGTTGAGCCCACTGACGCCATATTGTGCTTCTCTGCTTCCTGGTCTGCTTGCTTCTTGTTCTGGAGTTCTTGCTTCTATATCTCGCTCTGTCGCAGTGAAGAGATCTGTTCTCGGTCGGCCTGTTTATGTAGGAGGAAAGGTGCTCTGAATGGTCACGGGTCGCAGAGCCACCGTCCGGGAGTATCAGTCTGCAGTGGATATTTTCCTCGATGGCAATCTTGACCATCTCACAAATCGGATCCGCGAATTTCTTAGCTATCCAACAGATATACGATGTCAGGATCTTGTTTGTCTTAAGGGATAGAGCAGAAGGATTCTCTGTCATTAGTCGACAAAATACTCCTGCCCAGGAGCACGGCTCTGTTGGCCTCTGAGTCAGCCAATCCGTTAAGATCACGAGGAACATGATAAAATTTAATTTTGGTGAATTTGGACATCAGCAGGAAGATTCTTCGCAGGACCCGAGAAAGATTAAGTTGAGGAGGTGGCTTGTTTAAGTTCATTGCTTGAATAATAATCCTTGAATCTCCGAATACGATGAGCTCGGGTATATCATTATCAATGGCTTGCTTTAGCCCTTGCCAGAGGGCTAGAGCTTCTACATTGTTATTGGTGTCCGTGCCTATGCCCCAGGCAAAAGAAGAGAGTATTTCATTGTGATTGTTGAAGAGGATTCCCCCCGCTCCAGCTTTTCCAGGGTTGCCTTTAGAGGCCCCGTCAAAGAACAGGAAGTGCTTCTTTATTGTCGATCTCCAATTTATGAACTCGGTATCACTCATCCTAATTTCCCAGTTTTCGTGAGAGATGGTTGAGCTTGCTTCAGAGGCCTCTTTAAGTTTAAAATTAGCTATCCAGTTTGCCTCTACAGTACTGAGACTTCTAGTGTTGGAGATAGTTCTGGATTCCACTACTTCCCCTAGCAAGGCCACGCAAGTGGTAGCTACCCTGGAACTGGAGGTTGCTTTATCTCTAAAAATTCGATTATTGCGTTCCAGCCATATCTTCCAGCAGATTACTTTTGGGATCCACATCCAGATGGATTTGAGACGGTTTTTCTTAAGTAGATCAAAAGGGGAGTTTTTACTCCAGATGCCGAAGAGATCAGGAAGGTTCTCAAATCTGTCAAGGTTCCCATGGCCACGAAGAACCTGATGCCAGACCTCTTTTGAGAAAGGGCACATTAGCAGCAGATGAGATATTGTTTCTTCATCAGAGAGGCACAGGGGGCATCTTGAAGGCCCTTGCAGACCTCGTCTATTTAGCGTGTCTCCCGTTAAGATGCTGTTATGTACAACCGTCCAGCAGAAAAGGTCTATTTTTGGAATGAAGGGAGAGTTCCAGATAAAATTCCACTTGGCAGGATTATTGGGTGCTTGATGCATCGTTTGGAGAGATCTATACCCTTCCGCAGCTGTGTAGCTACCAGTTTCGTGGCCCCAACCTCTTTTGTCTTTGGCGGATTCAGAGATGGGGGATTTTCCTTGAAGCAAGTGTAGCAGTATCTCGGCTTCCCCTAGAAGGTTATCAGGGACCTCGCCTAGATTCCAATCAATCCAGCTTTTTTTTCCTTCTTCCTCCCAACTGGATATGTCCCAAAGTGTAGCTATGTTTCTGTGCTGCATCCAATCTTTCAGGTTTCCAATATCATTTTCATCACCTATGGGTTGGTCTCCCATAATAGAGTCCTTCCAAAAATTTATCTTTTTCCCATTACTAGGGATCCAGTAAAGGAGTCTAGTAAAATGATCACGAACCTTGTTGCAGAGAGTGAAAATTGGGGATCCTTTCTTTCTTTGAGGTGGCTTATCAAGGCAATTTAATCTAGAGCCAGGGAAGTATTTTTTCCGTATAACTTTTTTGCTCCAAGTCTCTCGGCCTGACACTAGCTTCCAGAGAATTTTTGCTCCCATGGCCATATTTTGTCTAGCCATACTTCTGAAATGGAGTCCTCCTTCCTTGTAAGGATTTTGAATTTTGTCCCATCCTCCCAGGTGGATCCTGTGGTTATTTCCTTTTCCTCCTTCCCAGAGGAATTTCCTGATTAGTTTCTCCATTTTCCCAATGATCGGAGAAGGGGCAAGGAGAATGGAAGTTTGATAAATCGGGATGCTCATCAGGACCGATTTTATTAGGACTGTCTTTCCTGCCTGATTTAGCCAATTAGAGCCCCAGTTTTGAATTCGATTTTTAATTTTGTCCAGAATAGGATTCCATTGGATGGCTTTGGGAATGCCTTTAGCAATTGGAACCCCCAGATAGGTGATGGATTCCCATTCATGGACTGCTTCCATTTCTAAGATTCGAGCAATATCCCCCAATTCTCTTGTGGTGCAATTCCAGCCATAAATCTTGCTTTTTTGGAAGTTGATCTTACTGCCGGAGACCTGTCTGTAGATATCCAGCTCATGTTTGAACCTTCTTGCAACATGGGTACTAGCTACGCCCATCAGCAGTGTGTCATCTGCAAATTGAGCATGGTTGATTTTGTTCACATTAGTTGCCAAATGAAGACCTGGGAGAACATCCAGTTGCTGGGCTTTTATCAGTTGGAAGCTTAGGACCGAAGCTTGGATTGCATAGAGCAAAGGGGAGAGAGGACATCCTTGTCTAAGGCCCCGGGTGGCTTGAAAGAAATCAGTGGGGCGTCCATTGACCAGAGGAGCTATCCATGGGGAGTTTATACAGCCTTGGACCCAATTAGCAAAGGACTCTGAGAACCCAAGTTTCTTCATGACCAGGATCAGGAAATTATGGTTGACTCTGTCGAAGGCGTTTGCTAAATCAAGCTTGATCACCATGCCTCCTTCTTTTGATTGATGGCTGGAGTGTATGGCTTCATGGACCAGCAGAATATTGTCTTGGATCTGACGACCTTTTATGAAGCCTCCTTGGTTTTCAGGGATTATGCGGGGCAGCACTTTTTTGAGCCTGTTAGCTATGATTTTGGTTACAATTTTGTAGCTCATATTGCAGAGGGAGATAGGTCTGAATCTGGAAAAATGAGTGGCCCCTTTATCTTTTGGAATCAGCGTTAGGAAGGCAGAATTCGTGCTTCCCCCTAATTTGTTGGTTGTTTGCGAATGTCTCACCATTCTCAGAAGATCCAACTTAATCAGATCCCAACAGTTAGTGTAGAATCTTGCCGTGAAGCCATCCGGGCCTGGTGCACTGTCAGGTTTCATTCTGAAGAGGGCTATTTTTAGTTCTTTCATGGAAATGGGAGCAGTGAGAAAGATGTTGTCAGAATTTTGGACCAGGGTTGGGATGGTATCGAAGGGGTAATCAAGGGGATTCAGGGGTTGGTCGATAGGAGCCGAGAAAAGATCTTTGAAGGTGTTGTAAGCGGCTTTTTTAATATCCTTGAAGTTATTGTAGATGGATCCTTGGTAGTTGATCTCTTTGACTGCTTTATAATTTTTTTTGGCCTATGCTTGTTTGTGAAAGAATGTGGTGTTTTTGTCTCCACCTTCCAGCCACAGGCTCCTAGATTTTTGACGCCAATAATCTTCTTCTACCCTGCAAGCTTGGTAGAACTGCTTTTGAAGTTCAATTTCAGCGACTTGGGTCTGAGGAGTGGGGGTAATAGAATCCAGGGAGTGTTGTAGGTCTTCCAGAACTTTTTGGGACTCAATTCTGACAGTGGTAGGAGAGGTGATGCTCTTTGCCCAGACTTTAAGGTCCGATTTCAGTCTTTTAATTTTTTGTTCCCAAGAGAAAGAAGGAGAACCAGGGATAGGGGCGGACCAAGAGTTGTGGACGACTTGGTGAAAGTTCTCTTGGAGAAGCCAAAGCGGGCTAAAACGGAAGGGGATAGGGCCCAGATTAGTTTCAGAAGCTAAATCCAACAGGATGGGTTTGTGATCCGAGATGCAGTTAGGGAGTATTTTGGAAGTAGCTAACAGTCCTAGCATTAGGAAGTCGGAATGGATTAGGAATCTGTCAAGCCTAGCCGCTATGTGACCCGGGCCGATTCTTTTGTTGGTCCAGGTAAAATTTCCTACCAAAGGTTTGATATCTAGGAGGTCCCAACCCATTATAAGATCCTCAACCCATTCTCTGGATTGGTCTCTTATTGGGGAGCCTCCCTTCTTTTCATCAGCGGACAGGGTTACATTGAGATCTCCTGCAAGGATAATATTGTTTGGATCGTGCATGGAAAGGAAGGTTTCCAGTGACTCCCAGCATTGAGCTTTGTCAGGGGCCAGATTGGGAACATAGAGATTGAAAAGACTTACTTGTATTCCAGAGTCAATATGCTGAAGTTTGGTGTAGATCCAATGTGTGCTGCAGTGATCAGTGATGAGGATGAATTTGGACTCGTCCCATAGAGTGGCAATTCCTCCCGATGCTCCTCTAGAGCTGATAGCTTTCCCCGGACCTTTCTTCCAGAATTTGAGGGAAGCTTGATGGAGGCTTAAGTCCTCCAACTTCGTCTCCTGGATTAAGAGGATGTCAGGCTTGTTGATTTTGATGATGTCCTTCATAGCTTCTTGCTTAGCTTTGGTGCCTAGACCTCTGCAATTCCAGGAGGCGAGTCGCATTTAAACTTTCTTAGGGGTGGGGGCCCTTTTGCGGCCCTTTCCTTGCTTTGATCTGGTAATCATTGAATCAATGGTTTGCTGTGCTCCTTTGTTTATATCTTGAATGGCTTTCTCTTCCCTGTGTTTTTTTTGGATTTGCGGCCTAGAGCTTTGGCAGGCTGGTTGGGGGTAGCATGAGAGCTGCTAGAATCTGAGGCCTCTTCATCTGTGCACCCCCCTGATTCAGAGTCCAGAATTGTGGGTTCGTGATCCAAATCTTTTGGGGACTTTGGATCAGATAGGAGTTTCGGGGAGTCCGGAGATTGGTTGTCTGGTTGATCTTGGGATGGCTTTCCCACGTGGTGCCCTTGGGGGATTTCTCCAGCTTCCAGGCTATCTTCATGGTTAGGATTTGTATTAACCAGGCCGATTATTTCTATATCTGAGTCCTGAGAGTGATTTACCTTGCTCGATGTGGGGACATTGGTCTGATCAGCTGCTTTTTTCCCCATTGCTGTCTCTTTGAATTTGAGGGATTCTTTTGTCGGTGGATTTTGTCCTGTATTCATGGATCTTTTTTCAGGGATCTTGGCTGATGTTTTGGATTTCTTGACCTGCTGCCAACCCTCATTCTCCTCCTGGGAATGGGCTTTTGGGAAAGATCTTTGAAAATGTCCATGCTCATGGCAGAGCCTACACTTAAATGGCAGTTGCTCATAATCCAGTTTTTGATAGTGACTCCATGGACCTATCAAAATTTTGATTGCTTCTGGTAGACCTGCTTCTAGATCAACCTCAACACAGATTCGGGCACACGAATATTGCCCCTTTGGATCAGCTTTATCTATGTACCTTCCCAGGCGATTTCCAATCTTTTCCAGCGCATCAGGATTCCAACAGTGTGCCGGCAGGTTTGGGAGCCTTACCCAGACCGGTACCTCCTTTGGAACGTCAATGCTTGGATCAAAATCCGGAGTCCATCTGTTGAGGTAAAGTCCTTGAGCCCCCATGAAATAGGGGCCATTTCTGAAGATTAGGTCTCTGTCATCTTTTGAGATGAATTCAAAAATGTAAAATCCTCTTCCTATTGGGTAGCAAGTTACACTGTGTTTCAGATGAGGCCTCCAATTCCGTTGTATCCAATCATCTGTAGTTCTCGCCGTTGGCCACAGACCCGTGAACTGTCCTACCAGTCCACGAGATGAGAGGGCGAGAGCAGTTTTGATGGCGTTTTCCGATGGGAGTTCAACTTCAGGAATCTCATCCAGTTTTTTGATGAATTTGGGAATCGCATTGGCCACCGGTTTCATACCACGCGGGTTAGTAAGAAGTCTGAAGGCCTCTTCCGCAGAGAAGGATGGGGAGGGAGGGGGGGGCCCTCCCCCAGGCACAGCCATGGCGGCTGCAGACGCAGGAACAAAGCGGCAGAAACCCTAGGGCTGGATCGCAGCTCGCACCACCGTCGATCGAGAGAGCTCCTGGATCGCTGTTTTCTGGACCGGTAAAATTAATCACTTGAGCCGATACAGGTATCCTATTGAAACTAGATGTTAATAGATAGATATGTTAACCGACACCCAGCTGGATTGTTGTAGCCACTACCTATTCTAGATTGGAAGTGGGACATAATTAGTATTGATTTTATTACTAGTTTACCTAAAAATAAAAAATAGAATGATTCTGTAATGGTAGTAGTGGATAATCTTAGTAAAGCAGCCCACTTCATATCTGTTAAGACAACCTACAAGGCTACTAACATTGTTGAAATTTTTATGAAACAATTTTTTTGTTTACATGGGATTCCAAAAGTTATAATGTAATGTCCCTCCCATCCTACCAAGGCGATGGAGATAACATTATGCTAAAAAAAAACTGGGCAATTGGTCAAGTGCTTACTAAATTGACATTCTCATAATATAAAAGGATGCATGCAGATGTATAAATCTAAGAAATACAACGAAAGTAAATTCATGTTAATATCTAGCATACATTTAGCATTTTCATGACAGCCATTAAGTAAAGGCATTGCATAATTATAATAGAGAGTACTTATCTTAAGGAAATGTAGTTCCTAAGCAACCAGCTATGCATCTGCAACATTCCACCCAACCATAGGCCAATTGTACTTATCAATCTCTTGATGCAACTGCCACCCTCGAGCTGGGCATGATTTCTACAAGGAACCAATGAACAAAAGACTCACACATAGCCAAACATACACCAAATTGAGCCCAGCCAATCTACTATTGGGTTTATCAGGCTGCTAAGAAATGAAAAGGAAGAATTGCTAAGCTAGTGAGCTCAAGCACAGAGCCATGGATACCTCTACAAGATCTATCTAGCTTAGCACCCACAATGCCTACACATCCCACTCAAGGAAGTATTCCCTTCACCAATGCATAGTCCCTCAGGCCATACCTTCCAATCTAGAGTGTCCAAGGTGTGCATAGAAGAGTAGCCATCCCTCTTGATCTTCTTGAGAGGTTATTTTCCCCCACTAGGTTTATCAAGCCAATTCTGTCCACTACCACTCCAAATCTCTTGCTCACAGATTCAAACCAAAACAGGGATGCACATAACAGCAAAACCACAATTGTTGGGCATGAGAAAAACATTTCTTCAGTGGGATGTCCAAAATGGGGCTTCTACCAGTTCAGAAAAATGTGGGAAGGCCCAAAATGAAAAATGGAAGATGGGGAACAACCCTGGAGAGCAGAAATCGTTTTCAGAAAAACGTCCATGGGCATTTTGGGGCAAAAATGGCTTCCATCACAGTCCCAATTCGTGGCCCTCCTCTCCCAGCTGCTGTACAGTACAAAAATGAGCTCCCAGGCATGGAAAATGCAGGAAAAATGGTGAAAAACGGGATGGGAAAAGCCCAACTAGTTTCGACTGCGTGAGAGGGCAAAGGCCATTGGTGAAAGATGGCTTTGGGCACAATTTTCTGGGTGTTTTCTTTCCCATGAAGCAAAAATTTGAATTCCCAGGTTGATGGCTTGCCCATGCACGAAATTGGCTGCTATAACTCTTCATTCCCAAGGCATTAACTACCTCAACCAACTCTTAGAAGAATTTAATGATTGGGTGCATAAGCCAAAATGGGTGGTTGAGGGTTTATGGGTTCACTTAATGACATATGGGTTAGCACCATTGGCTCAAGGATTTGAATAATTTCCCTCCCTATTCCATATAAAAATCATGCCCCCATCTCTTTGTTGCATTGCATAGTTGGTTGTGGGTTTTTCATTAAAATTCGTATTTACATGATGTCTTAATTTACATTGTGCCTGTCTAGCACAAGAACCATAGGCATCTATTTTTAATTGCCAATACATACAACGCTAAATCGATGGTGGGGCCTTGGCCTTGAGCTCCTCACCACGATTTAATAACGATATTTACATCATTTACAATTTTAATGCAATAGGGTCAAAATCGGGATATTACATTCCCCTCCCCCTTACATTAGCACTGTCCTCAATGCTCATCAAAATTGAACAAAAATGGATATGCCACTCTCATGGCATCCTCAAGCTCCCATGTAGCCTCATAAGGACCGTAGTGCTTCCATTGCAACTTTACCTGTCTGATGGTTCGGTTCCGGAGCAATGTTACCTTCTTGTCTAGGATGCGCAATGGATTGGTTTGCAAATCTCCCTCGGGTTCCACCTGGATCACATCCCAATTAATCACATGGTTAGGATCATGTACATATTCCTTAAGCAAAGAGACATGAAAAACATTATGAGCTCTAGTGCTAACAGGCAATGCAAGTCTATATGCAACTGGCCCTATTCTTTCAAGCACTTCAAATGGCCCACAATATCTAGGTGATAGCTTGGCACCACCCCCAAGCTTCAAGGAAATCTTTCTTGGTCTCACTCTAAGATACACATGATCCCCAACACTGAATTCCCTATGCAATCTAAGCTTATCTGCATAGCTTTTTTGTCTATCCTAGGTTGCTTTTAAATTATGCCTGATCTTTGCAACCTCTTGTTCCATTTCCTCAAGCAATTCCGGCCCAAGTACAATTCTTTTCACTGGATTATCCCAAGTCACTAGTGTCCTACACCTTCTGTCGTACAAAGCCTCATATGGACTTATCCCCAATGATGCTTGTTTCCCATTGTTATATGCCAACTCTACCAGGTGTAATCCTCCCACTTGGATGGTTTGTCCATAACATACATGCGAAGCATGTCTTCAAGCACCTGATTTACTCTTTCCGTTTTCCCATCTGTTTGAGGATGGTATGCAGTACTAAAGCTCAACTGTGTACCCAAATTTGCAACGAGACCTTTCCAAAAATTGGAAGTGAACTTGGTATCCCTATAAGAAATTATTGCCTTAGGCAACCCATGTAATCTGAAGATTTCCTTCATGAAAATATTTGCAATGGCATCGGCTTTATGTGTGGACTTAACTGGTATAAAATGTGCTTCCTTTGTTAACTTGTCCACCACAACCATGATGGAATCATGTTTTCTCACAGTCATTGGCAATCCTGTAATAAGATCCATGGATATTACTTCCCATTTCCATTCTAGAATTGGCAATGGATGTAATAAACCTGCTGGGTGTTGGTGTTCAACCTTCACCTGCTGACATTTCATGCACCTAGAAATGTATTCAGCGATGTCCTTCTTCATCCCTAGCCAAGAATAATATTTTCTTGCTGTAGCAATTGTTTTCTAATGTCCTGGGTGACCGGAGTATGGAGCTTTATGGATTTCATCCATAACAATCCTCCTCAAATCAGCTACGTTTGGAATATAGACTCTATTCTTATAAGTAAGAATACCATCTTCTTCCATATGATAGCCTTCATACTTCTTTTCAAGGTCTTGCTGCTGCAATTTACCTTTTATCTGCACATACGCTTCATCCTCAGCAATGTGGTTAACAATTTGTTGTCTCAAATTTGGTTGGCAAGTACTAAGTGCTGCCACATGCATTTCATGTACTTTCCTGCTGAGTGCATATGCTACCTTGTTTTCTTTCCCTTTTATGTATTTGATTTCAAAATCAAATTCGCACAAAAATTCCAACTATCTAGCTTTCCTAGCATTTAAAGTTGGCTGATCATCAAGTATTTCAGACCATAATGGTCTATCCTTAACTCAAATTTCCTTCCCATTAAGTAATGCCTCCACATCTTTAAAGCATGTACTATGGCTGCAAGTTCTATATCATGAGTAGCATAGTTCTTTTCATGCTACTTCAACTTTCTTGACTCATAGCATACCACGTGGTTGTCTTGCATAAGAAATCCTCCAAGTCATTGATTGCATGCATTGGTACACACCACAAAGTCTTTTTCTGGGTCTGCAATTTTCAAAATTGGTGCACTCGTAAGAAGATTTTTCAATTGTTGGAAACTTTCCTCACATCTTGGTGTCCATTCAAACTTTATCCCCTTTTTTTGCAAAGAAGTGATCGGATTCACAACCTTGGAGAATCCTTCTATAAACCTCTTGTAGTAACCAGCAAGGCGCATAAAAGATCTTACATCTGTCACATTTCTTGGACTTGGCCAATTCATAATGGCTTCAATCTTCTCAAGGTCCACAGATATTCCTTCATTTGAGATGATGTGACCCAAATAATGAATTCTATCTTTATAAAAGTCACATTTGCTCAAATTTGCATACAACTTATGCTCTCTTAGAAATTGCAATGTCATTCTCAAATGTTCTTCATGCTCTTCTTCATTCTTAGAATAGATAAGCATGTCATCTAGAAATACAAGAACAAACTGTCCAAATACTTGCTAAAAACACTATTCATGAGACACATGAATGTAGCTGGTGCATTTGTGAGACCACATGGTACCACCACAAACTCATAGTGTCCATACCTTGTTCTAAAGGTTGTCTTATGAATATCTTCCTCTTTAATTCTTACCTGATGGTAACCAGACCTTAAGTTGATCTTTGAAAATACCTTTGCTCCTCTCATTTGATCAAAAAGGTCATCAATTCGGGGAAATGGGTATTTTTTCTTCACAGTGACTTTATTCAACTTCCTGTAGTCAATACATAACCTGAGTGTTCCATCTTTCTTTTTCACAAATAGAACAGGTGCTCCCCACGGGGACACACTTGGCCTGATATATTTCTTTTCCAACAACTCTTGCAATTGTATTTTCAATTCTAGCAATTCTGGTGTACTCATCCTGTAGGGTGTCTTAGACACTGGTGCAGCTCCTGGTACAAGTTCAATTGTAAAATCAATGTCTCTCTTTGGAGGAAGTCCTGGAATCTCATCAGGAAAAACATCCCTAAATTCTTGCAATACATGATAGTCCTCCAATTTAAGAGTTTCATTCTCTGCTGCCTCTAAAACGTGGGCTACATACAATTGACAACCCTTCCCACAGAACTTCTTCAGCTGCATGGCTGAAACCTGTCTAACAAAAGTCACCTTTGGAATTCCTTTTACAACCCTTGGGTTTCCTTCTTTGTCAATGCATTCAAATGTATTATTGTAGTAGTCAAGTTTAACCCTGTGTACTTCTAACCAATCCATCCCAATGAGAATATCATAGGAACCAAGTGGCAAAATATTTAGATTTGCATAAGTGAATAGCCCATCCATCTCTAATGGACATTTCTCTACAATTTCACCAACTTTTCATTTGGTTCTAGTGGCTAGTTGAACTAACCATGATTTACTATGCTTTAATTTCTTAAAAACACAAATCTCAACAATTCTAGGAGTGGCATAACTGTGAGTAGACCCATGATCAATCAAAATAGAAACATATTGCTTAGCAATCTTACCTTCAACTTCAACCACAATTGATTGATGATTTGCCTAGTGGACTTCTAGTGCTGCATAGATTCTAGGGATTGTCCTCACCACTTGACCCACAGTTTTAGCTCCTTGGATGTTGTGAACTTGATTTGGATTCCCATTCCAATGTGGACAGTTCCTAAGCATGTGGTCTCCTCCACAACCCCAACATTGAAGTGGTTCTCCTGGCTCCTTTGTATCTCTTGGCTTATCTCCCATCATCGTAGTTGGCTTAGTCACAACCTATGATGGCTACCTTTGTTGATTTCTGACATGACAGGGTTTGAAACCTTTCTTCCTTTGGTCAAACTTCTCATTTTTCTTGTCCTTCCATGCCTTATGGAATTCTAGTTTGCTTTTGTTTTGATCATAGTAATACTTGGAATTCCTTATTGCCTCCTTTAGAGTTCGAGGTTCATCAAACTCAATCCTGTCTTTATATGACTGAGGTAGCCCACTTAGAAAGCGCTGAATTTTCACCTTATCATTTTGAATATACCTGACATACCTTAGCAGCTCCAAGAACTTGTTTGCATATTCTTCCATGGTCAATTGTCCCAATCTCAGCTCATGGAACTCTTTGATCTTATCATCATAGTACCTATCAGAGAGGTACTTCTGATTGAAGTATTTCTTGAACTGCTTCCACACAATCTTCCTTTCATTGATCTTCCTCACTTGCTTGATGTGTTTCCACCATATAGATGCTCTTCCATTCAAGTTGAATATGGAAACCCCTGCCTTCATATTCCCAGAGTAGTCTTGGACTTGGAAATACTTTCTCATCCCAAGAAGCCAAGCTTCAGGTTCTTGACCAGACTTTACCTATCCATCAAATGTAGGAGGTTTTGCCTTCCTAAATTCCTCATGTAAATTGTTCTTGTAGTGCCTCTTCCTCTTACTCCTACGAGTTGAAGAGCTTGAAACCTCAATGGATTCCTCTGAGTCAAATAATCCACTGGAAGATATTTCTGGGGTATATGTTCTATCTATAGAAATTCTTCTTGAGCTACTGGCCCTCTTGCGGGAATTCCTCCTGGAACTACTCCCACCCCATTTTCGATTTGATGTCTGATGCCCAGATTTTATTTGCCTTTGGATGTCTATCAAACTCTACAGCATGGCTGCATTCAACTGATTTTGTTCTTCCTGAACTTTAATCATCCTTTCATTATTTTATATATAGGTTTGCAACTCCACCCTCAGGCTCCTCATGGTGGCTGCAATACCTGGGGGAGTCTCTTGATTTCTTCTCCCATTAGATTCTGTTTCAGCATCTTCAACATGTATGTTTTCCCCCATGGCATCTGTCTTAGGCTCATACGGATCCTGTGCATCATCCATGATGTTGATTTTCTTGGCCCAACCAAGACCCAAAAATTTCCAACTGCACTTTCTAAAATGCTGCATTGATGTAACTGTGATTTTGCAAAAATGTGTTCATCAAAACAACTGTTAGCTGCATTATATTCTCATAATTTCATTAATTACCTTCATGCATGTGGGAAAATATCATATTGAAAATTTGTTAAATCATAGAATTTTCTCATAATCAACAACATATGAGGGGGGGGCGGAACGATGGGGGTCAAGGGGGCTTGCCACCTTGTGGCTCGCCATTGCAGGGTGGGTCGAGGGAAACGCCCTCATTTTTATTTTTTTTTCGATTTTGCGCAATTTGGCACATAAGTTTCATGGTAATTTCCCCTTTTTCGGCACCTGAAAATCTCACTGAGAAACTGCAGACATCCCCTATTTCGGCGGACTTCGTCATTCTCTTCCAACCCATTGCGGACAAACTCGTTGAGTTTCTCCGCCGTTTTGGACGAACTCGCCAAGTTTCTTCGCCGAAAACTCAGCTTTTCCTTCCGACAACTTTGGTGCAAACTCGACAGTTCTTTCCGCCGCTTCAGCGAAAACTTGCCAACGCGTTTCGCTGTTTCGGCCCAAAACTCGTAACTTTCCACTAAAATTTTCCTTCCTTTTTCGGCAAACTTATTGATTTTCTGCCAAATCATTGTGGAGCAACTTGCCAAGTTCTTCTTCCAACTTCGGCAAAAATCTTGCAAGTTCCTTCCGTCGTTCGGACCAACTCGCTGAGTTCTTTCGAAACTTCCTCTTTGACACCGAAAAACACTTAGAAAAAATTTCAAAATTTTTCTTCCCTTCCCAGGAATCTACGCAACTTCATCGACGCAACTCAGCTAAATTCGTCGATCGTGTCAACTCCACTTAGCGAGTTTCGCCGGTCCATTTTGGCTCCACTCCACAAGTTTTTCCGACCCATTTAGGCTCCACTCCGCGAGTTTCGTCGGCCCATTTCGGCTCCACTCCGCGAGTTTCACTGACCCATTTTGGCTTCACTCCATGAGTTTTGTCAGACTTTGTTAACTTTATGTCAGCTACTTCGGCCCAACTCGCTAACTTGAGCCAACTGTTTCAGCACAAACTCGCCAATTCTGGCCGATTCATATTTGGACAAAATTTTCAAAAACACTTAAGAAAATTTGAAATATTTCCTTCTTTCTGTGATGATCACTGCTCAAAAGGAGGTGATCTTACCTCTGCAAACTATCCAACTTATCTCGCTTAGTCCTGATGCTGTAACCTGTGGTGATCAGGAAGGGGTCTTCCATTGTAATTATGATCAGGTTTGGCCCATAGAGGCCTATTGTTGCAGCAATATCCCCCCCAAAATTTTGTACATATTGAGGGCCCTCCTTTAAAAATTTTAGAAAGGCTGCCTCAAGGGGCCATTCCCAGCTTTTATCTTTTGCTTTCCAACAGAAAATCTTGCCATAAGCCTTTCCAAATTTCTTCCAAGGAACAGAAAAGGAACTTAGAAAATTTTCCCAAAATTTTGGAGCTTTTCAGACTATCTCCCCGCAGTTGCAGTTTTCATCCCGAAAGGCGGAGGCCTTTGTTTAACCTTTCGAAAAGGAATTTAGAAACTTTGTTATGAAAAGTTGCAGAACGTAAGAAAGAAACTCTGCGGAAACATTTGTCTTTTGCTCCCGAAACAGCGGGAACCATTCGCATAAACATCCTGAAAACTTAGATTTTCCTCTCACGGTTGCGGAAACCATTTGGGAAAGTCTCTCGACATTTCGGAGTCTTTCGGGCTATCTTCCCGCAGTTGTGGAAGCCAAACGCATAAGCTTCTTGAAAATGACTTAGAAAATTTTGAGTGTTTTGCGGGACGTAAGAAGGAAGTTCTTCGGAGCCTTTAAGTCTGTTCTCCCGAAACAGCGGGAACCATTCGTCTAAACCTCCCAAAAAGATTTGGAAGTTCTTGTTAAAAAAAAATTGCGGAAGCTTCTGATGAATTCCTCCTGAAATTGCGGAAGAATTCAACAAAGTCACCCGAAACTTGCAGATGACATTCACCAATTCCTTCCGAAACCGCCAAGTAACTTAGCCTTTTTTCGAAATCTTTAAGTCTTGAAGTTGCGGAAGAATTGGCGATATTCTTCCCGATCCTTCGCGGAAGCCTTCGCGTTTCCTTCCCGCAACCCCGACGAGAAAATTTGCGGAATCATTCAAGTTTCCTTCCCGCAATCGTGGAGGCCATTTGCGGAGATCTTCAAGTTATCATTACGGAACCCCTCAGAGACTTAGAAACTTTTGTTTGAGTTGCAGGCGTCTTTACTTTATCTCACCAAAATAGCGGAGCCATTCGCCGATTCCTTCCGAAACGGCGGAAGCAAATGGCGAGAGCTTTCCGAAACGATCCCGAAGACCGACCAAGACTCATAAAGTTTTCTTTTGCGAAAACCATTCGCGAGAAACTCCCGAAACAGCGCAAGCCTCTACGTTATCCTTCCGCGATGCGGGAGCCTTTTGCAGAACGTTTTGAGTTTTCCTTCCGCGACGCATCCCGAAACAGCGGGGAGCTTCACCATTCTCTCACGAAACGCCAGAGGAGTTCAGCGTAACCTACCGAAGTCACGGGTGAAGTTCGCGAGTCGGTCCCGCGAAGGGCGGTCGAACGTGGATTGAAATTCCTTGACGTGACCACGGCGCACGATATTTAAGCCACGTTTAATTATGCCAACTACCAAATTGAATGCCACATGTGCCTGGTCTATTTAAATAAGCGGTGGGGGGTACGAGCCAACACATTGTTATTTGTTGATTGGCAAACCACTGTTGGACGTTGCGCGACCGTTCCAGCTCAGCTTGCTCGACCACGATTCTCGTCCACCTCATTCGGCTATCTTCATCAATTCTAGGTAGGATTCTAACCGTTAAATCCTGTCTTCCACGCGTCAGATTATCTTTGGGTGTTCTCTTTTTCAAAGATGATAGGAATTGGTTGGATTTTGACGGGCAAAATGCCCGTCATGGGCTGTTTTGCCCGTCAAATACGGCTTAAATTGCATGTTTCCCATCATATAAAGCTAAGGAATTGTAAAAACGTTTGCATATTATGTAAATAACGTCAGATTGTCTCTGCATTTTTTTATTTTTGAGACGTGGCCGACAGGCATTTGTCAGATATATTGTTGTTTCGTTTTTAAGCCCCGAGGCCCCGTGGGTTTCTCATTCCACTAAAATCAAGCCACAAGAAACTATGGCCGCCCGAGCCTTTTTCATCAGTCTGTCTCCGGGCGCCATCACCCTCGCTCAAACCCAAACCCACCATAGAACCTCTCGTCAGGTGATTCGGATAGCAATGGCAGTCGGAACCCTCGCCTGTTCATAAATATGAAAACGGCTTCCTATTCTGCAATTTCACCCCAGACTTCCCCGCCACTAACCTTTTAAAACCACAATGACGAAAGT
This sequence comes from Larix kaempferi, assembly GCA_027924585.1. Lineage (NCBI taxonomy): Eukaryota > Viridiplantae > Streptophyta > Pinopsida > Pinales > Pinaceae > Larix > Larix kaempferi. The sequence goes on from BSBM01000539.1 coordinate 15,237,496, forward strand.
CACCCTTTCCCCTAGAGCTAGATCGAGGGCAGGTTGCTTCCGCAACATGCTTATCCTCGCGGGAACATTTCCAAACCTGCCCCTTTAAAAGAATTAGGATGACTAAAATCTACAACTCGTGTTTGGAATAGTGTATTTTAGCTTCCTAACATGCAGCTTCCCATTGTGTGTATCTCATCGACATGTTAAAATGGTGATGCTCTCTGTAAAATCTCACAGTATGTTGATCATGTTTATAATGATGTATATTTGGTTGCTATCAGGGATAAGTCAAAATGCCAAAAGGTGGGAAGAAGAAGGCTAAGATGACAGAGAAAAGGCCTGCACCACTTAAAACTGAGACCTCACTCCAGTATACTAGGTGCACCATCGGGGTTCCTCCAGAAATCCGCTGGGGTGACATTTACAGAATGATCCGAGACCGGGATATCCCGAACATGTTGTTAGAAAAGGGGCAGATTTATCTAAATATCAAAGCTTCAGGCATAACCAGAGCTGCTACCCGCCCTGAACTATTCCCCTGTGCTGAAGTAATCGGATGGATACTCCAACTTCCTGATACGGAAGGAAGAGTGATAAATGACAGCGGGAAAGTAGCCAGTGCCTCATTCCACCCAGCATACATTGCCGCAGCCTATAAATTTCCCCGCTCCCAGCAAGCTCTGACTGATGAATGGTTGGGAAAAATGGACAACGTTGAGATGGCCAAAAAGCTACTAGTAGCAGGCAAGCATTTGGGAAAGAAAGGAAACGACGAATATGACGTACAAAATCTGAGACCTCCTTTCAGATTGATCGCCTTGATGCTGTGCAGAATCTTCGGCATGCCCGATGGCACCGTGTATAAGATTCAGTGGGTCCCTATTATCCACTTCGTGGCGTTTAAAGGAACTGTGTTTGATTGGGCCACTCTCCTGTCAGATAGTTTCGCTTCAATGATAGTTGCTGCAAGAAAAGGACTAGCCTTGAAGAAGGCAGAATTTTTCATGTCCTCATATCTGATCGATTGTGTTTTGGCCAAGGTGGACTTCCCCAAATTGGGCTGCACATGGGATAAGGCCACCACCCCGGTTTATACCGCTTTCAAGATGATGTGGGCCCATAATTACAAACCTAGCTACAAACTCATCTGTGAGGGGTTCATCATGCCCCTATATGAGAAGTTATTCAAGGAGGAGCCCAACTGCCTGTCAGAGAACATTGTGGAAGTCCTTGAGAATTACGGGGATTTTTACTTTTTAGAGCAAGGCACCTACCTCAGAATGTTGGAGGGAATAAGCCCCCATACATTTTTCCGTAGTATGCCACAGATTATGTATTCCTTAAGTAAGCAGTAAGACAAATATTCCTGGATGAAATTGGGGCAATGCTCCACAAGCAGCATAAGGCTTCCTTTCCCCCTTTACCTTTCTGCATAGGTGCTTACAAGTTCTCGGGGGTTGCCTCAGCCGAAGAGTTTGTGTAGGAGCTGAAAGCCTTCCACTTCGGTGAGGTGATCTTCCACAGGAAAGACAGGAAGGGAAAAGTGGCCGAGCATTGTAGGGACATTTACGCTCATTTTGAATACTCGCACTATCCCGATGCTAAAGAAGAGGTATTCAGGGGCATCAGCAACATGGCTGAGCTGCAAACCTTTCGCCAAGGCACTGGAGCAAGCTCTAGCTCAACCAAGGTCCAAAAGACCACCCAGCAGAAGGAGAAAGAAGTTGATGATGCCCGAGCTTAGGAAGAGCTCAGATTAAGAGAGGAAGCAAGGTTACTCCAGGAGGATGAAGAAGCCATGTTGCAGCAGAAAGAAGCAGAAGGACGCTGAAGATGAAAAGCGAAAAAAAGGAGATGAAGGTCAGCCACAAGTTACAGGAGGGGAAGGAGGACAGGAAGCTGAACGGAAAGTGGAAGAAGAGCTGAAAGCAGGGGAAGATGCCCAAGCAAGTGGATCCGGTGTCCAAGACATGGAAATAGACGCATCTCAAGCAGGTGGCTCTGGTACCCGAAATGAAGGAGTAGACCCAGCTCAGGAAGTCCGGACCCCACAAGCGGAAGAAGAAATAGACATTATGGACCGCCCAATTGTCCCGTACACTCCATCGGGAAAACATACAGTGTCTAGGTGGAATGAGTTTGTCTATGACAAAAAAAGGAAAGCAATGGTCCTCAAATAAGAAGAAAGGATCAAAAGTCCCTTCCACGAGGACATCATTACCCACCGAGAGGTCACTATAACGAAGAATACAGATCAAGATCCCTTTGCTATGGCATCCGCAGCTGTAGAAACAGCAAAAGCATCACTGGACAATGTAGGGGTTATAGTTAGAGAAAATGTATTGACAAAGAAGAGAGCTCGTACGCTACAACAAACTGTGGCTAATGAACAAGCCCACGGGGATCTTGTGGCGAACAAGTATAATTGTCTGTATGCCGAGCATAAAGAGCTATCAGGCAAGTATAACCAGCTGGAGGAGGAAAAGGACCAACTAACACTCCAAATGATGATTTTGGAAGCAGAGAAGAATAGAGTGGAAGATAAAGCATCCCAGCTAGAAGCAGACAAGCGGGCATTAGCTGAGCGGTTAGAGCAAGCTGAGAGCAGAACGATGGACATGTCTCCATTCCATGAGCTGTCCTGCAACATCCTGAAGCAAATGCATGACACTCAGGAGCTAATCACTAATGAGGTTTGCAAGATCAAGGCCATGGTAGTCATGTTAAAAGAAATTAATACGGAGGCCCATAGGCTCAAAGCTAAGAATACCTGTGTCAAGGAAAATATCATGAGTTAGATGGCATGGAGAGAATGAAAGGGGGGTTTCCCCACGCATCTCCCATTTAAATCTGTGGACGGTTTTAATGAGGACATAGCCCTGTTGGAGTTTGGCAGGAACTGTGCCAGTAAGCTGATAGCCAGTGTGCAAAGAATAAGGGATAAGATCAATGGTCTGTATCAAAGAATCAAGGGAGTGCATGATAGGTGCAAGCTGAATTTCCCACAATCCCTCGATGACTTCCCGGATTCAGAGCAGCGCTTGGCTAAGCTAAAGGAAGAGCTGGGAATCCAAACCGAATACGTGAACAAAATTGATGTCCTAGCAATTGATGACTTACAACATTATGTTGGAATGTCATCAGTCCACGATCATTTGCTCAAAGAAGTGCATCAAGCTACAGTAGCAGAAGTTCAAAGCATTGGAGCAGAGCTCGGGAAGAATGTGACTTCTCAGAAAATCTTGTTCCCTGTTGCAGCAAACATAGTCATAAGGGACACAGGTATGTGGTATAGCTACATAGTGGATGAAGAGAAGAAAGTTGCAGCAGTAGCAGGAGCAACAACAAATCCAGAATCTTCTCTCCCAGCAGCCATTCCAGCAACAACAGTGGGCTTGATTCCCTCTTCCCCAGCAGTGGCAGAAATTCCAGCCAGCTCAATCCCTTCTTCCCAGGCAGCATCAGCAGCATCAATTGACTTGGGCGATCCTCTCCCACCTAAAGCTCATGCACAAGAATGACAGCATGGATATTAGAGCATTATTTCTGCTATGTTATATTTTTTAAACTCTCAAATGTATAAAGCGTGAGCTATGGAACAACTGTCCATTTTTTTTTTAATATTTTGTAAAAGGAGTAGTCACATTTTTCTGTTATAGGAGAGAATTTCCTGTAGGTGACAAGTGGAGGAGGCCAGGTGGCAAGCCCAAAGGGCGACTTTGTAATTATAAATAGAAGGTGGGAAGGATTAGACATGACTTTTGGAAGGGAATGAAATTTTCCAACCTGTACGAGCTATCTTGTATTGGTTCTATAAAAATAGAATTTTCTAATAAAAGCCTGGAGATGGACGTTTTGCATGGGAACGAAAGATGGATGTGTATTGGACTGTTCTGGTGATTTCCATCCTATAATGTGAGATCTTTCTTGTTATCTGAACTATTTCTTTGCAACAAATGATTTTGCTTCTTTCTGTGTAAACGTTTTTCTCCATTTCATGAGCAATGAATGTGTTCTATATTAAATCAGAAGCTATCTTCTGGTATCTTTATCTTGGCTGTAGCTTTCTCTTTCTAATTTAATGGCTATCCATTCTTTCTTTAAGATAACTCCTATAGCTCATTGTTCATGCCTTTAAATTTGCTCTTTGAAGGGATCTTTAAATTTATTTCAGTTTGTTTACACTTAGATCTTTTTCTTCCATTCTTTCCGTTTAGATTAGATAAGTTTGCTTCTTTCTTTGATGAGTAATGAAATGTGTTTTCTATTAAATTAGAAACTATCTTCTAAAGATATTTTACCTTGTTGTGGCTTTATCTATAAGAATTGATGGCTATCTGTTCTTTCTTTATGATATCTGTTGCAGCTCATTGCTCATACTGTAAATGTATTCCCTGCAAGGATAGGTAGATTTACTTCAGTTTCTAGACTTAGATTTGTTTTAGTTTTGCATTTAGATCAAATACAAATTAGGCACTTGCATCTCATTAAAAAACATAAAATCCAAAAGAAGTTTGGATCGGGCCATAACCGGTATAATCGGAATTAAACTCCAAACCCACGGCTGCCGGAACCGCTAACTGGACGGATTCCCTATACCAAACGGTAGATAATCTAATTGGGATCATCTATCGGGGAGAATCCCTTTCTGATTGATGCTACGATATCCGAGGCATCAACAGTTTTTGGCGCTAGAAGGAGGGCCTGAAAGTGCATGGCTGATAGAGGAAAATATTCCGCTGTCATAGATGACACTGAAAATTCTCTTAAAGAAAGCATTTCAAACAGCCCAGATCTTGGATTAACAAATCAAGAACACCTCATTTCTGATCCTGAGCCTCAGGAAGCTTTATACGCTGTCCCTTTTACAGAAATATAAGATTTGAGAAGGCATACAAGATCCTACGTTAGACAGTTAGGTGGTTTAAACGCTGTAAGTTTTCTCCCTAAGAAAACTACCCCTAGAAAAGAGCCACAATATACCCGAGATTCGATTCTTGTTCAAAGTTTTAAAGAACTTGTGAATCTGACTTTGGAATAAATTTCAGACACTCTTAACAAGGTGTATCTTGAAAACTCAGAAAAGATTTCAGACCAAGAAAACCTTGAAGAAATTATCACTCCAAAAAGTACTCCACAGAATTCACCTTACAATTCTCCACCAGGGTCTCCACATCCAAACATGGTTGTACCTGCTTGGAGAGCAAGGGGAGTGCTGAACCTAGCTGGACCATTCCATAATCTTCCAAAAAATCCAGAAAAGGTCTTGCCTATGTTCGATCCAGGGAAATCCATTTCGGCAGAAGACCATCTCAAGAGTTTTTACTTAGCTCTGAACCTTTTGAACGTACAGCATGAAGACGTGGTCTGCAGGCTGTTTCCATATACATTCGAGCCAAAAGTATCATCCTGGTACTTTAGCCTACAACCCAGCTCAATCTCTAGTTGGGATGAATTCGAAAATTGTTTCTTAAAGAAATACGGAAACCAAAAGACTGTGGCAACACTTATGAAAGAAATCTTATCCATGAGAATGGAAAAGAAATAAAAGGTTCAAGACTTTAATCAAATATTCACAACGCTGCTAAATAATTTCAGCGAAGCTAATAAACGAGCAGAGGAGTCTCTGATTGAATACTACACAACAACTCTTGAAGGACCAATAGCAATGTTCGTAAAAAGATCCAAGAAAACTACCTTGATAGAGAACTTTGAGGAAGCTAGAAAGGTAGAAGAATAAGCTGATAGCATTGCTAAACATGCCTTAGATGTAGAACCAAAACCAGCAGCTAGCAAAAAACCTTTGCTGCTCACTAGAGGTAAAGAAGAGCCATCTACAGACATGGAAAATGTAGTCAAGATGATGCAGAAATTATCTAATAAAATCGTAGATCTCGAGAAAGACAAGGCTGCTAGCACATCTAGGAAACCTTTCAAGCCATTTTATAAAAGAAGGGAAGACGGTGATCAAACTCATCCACCAATGAATACTTCCCTGGTCTTAAACTTGAACGAAATCGGGATGGAAAATTTCTGCACTTTCCATCAAGAGCCACATTTTGAAAAGAGTTGCCCGCAATGGATTAATTCCATGAGCTTAGTCATGAACCAAATGCTAGATTCACAGATCCCAGACCAAGATGATTCTCCAGAGGAGTCGAGCCCTGACTTGGAGGAACCAACCCCGGACACTACTATGGTGCTATGGGATTGGGTACCTATGACTGAAGTAGTAGAAGAGGCTCCCATAGATAGCTCTCCCTCTACCGTAAACGTTGCTACTCGCAGCAAAGGCCCAATTGCTGATCCTGTGCCAAGCACAGCTCCTTATAAGCCTAAAGTTTCAAAAGAGCCGCCTCGGAGGCATATAACAATCATCCCACCATAGCCAAAAGTCATCCAAGCAGCGACCAAGCAGCCGAACGCTGACACCATAGTTCAGCCACCTAAGGTCACAACAAGTAAAACAGATCAGCCAACTCGAGTTGGGAACGAATCTGACATAGGATACGATATTATCGAAGATATCAAGAAGGTCAAAGTGAATGTGTCAATATTTGACATGTGTAGCTTGCCTCATCAACGAGACAAACTGCTGTATGTTCTACAACCCCAAACCAGCACTCCATTAACGGATTCTCAAAACAGTCCCGAAATTAATGAAGCTAGCATCGGTGGGAAGTCTAAATCTCAAACTTTGCCATTCCTTTTGACTTTCGAAATTTTTAACCATAATTTTCACAACTGTTTGGTAGATTCTGGAGCATCCTCAAACGTTATGCCACTGTCAATTTGTAAAAAGATTAACGGGAAGCCTGTTCCATCTTCAACCTAAATTATCCAATTAGATAGGACTGCTGTCAAGGTTATTGGGGAGATGAAAGATGTTATAATTAGACTATCAACTAACCCTAGATTCTATCAATTCATTGACATAATGGTGGTCGACATTCCTGAAGCCTATGGGCTGATTTTAAGCAGGGATTGGTATACCAAACTGAGTGGCTACTTTGCTACTGATTGGTCCCACCTATGGCTGCCTTATCAGAACAGACAGAATTAGATTAAAGTTCTTAGGGAACCTCATATGAAACAAAACGTAACTCAGTTAGAAGAAAAAAATGAGGCCGTAGCCTTCTCATCCTCGGTTCTGGGGAATTATTTCTTAGAAATGGATCTGGGTAATTATCAGTCTGAAGCCATTAGCCATGAATCAGATAAATAGTTCGATCTCCTTCATTTCTCTCGGACTGATGATGTTGATTGTAACATAGTCAATTTAGTTACTGACATAGATCACAAAGAGACTAACTTAGTTGAATCTAAAGATATCTTTTGGACATTATACTTTGATGGTTCTAAAACTCTGGAAGGATCTGGAGCCGGTTGTGTTCTAATGGATCCAAAAAGAAACAAGTATTTTTTGTCTTGTAGATTAGAATTCGATTGTACTAATAACACCGCTGAATATGAAGCTTTGGTACATGGATTAAAGAAGGCCATTGGCTTAAATGTTAAGTACCTGAAGGTCTTTGGTGACTCCGAGATAGTTGTAAGACAGGTAAGGGACACCATTCATTGTCTCTCACCTCATTTGAAGGGTTATCAGGCTGAGGTATGGGATTTAATTATGCATTTTGACGCTTTCAATATAAAATCAATTCCTAGATTGCAAAATTCAGCTGCTGATTTGTTAGCAACATCTGCTTCTAGATTGGTGCCGTCAAATAATAAATGCTCGATTGAATTGATTTTCAGGCCTTCCGTTCCCGATAACATCGCAAACTTCAGAGTGTTCGATGATGATGAACAAATTATCATCTTTCTAACAAACGAAGATATCTTTCAAGGAGCTGCAATAGATGAGGAAGAACATGATGCTGATTTGATGAAGAAGGATGAGGAGAAAGGAAATTTCATGCCCAAGGGGGTAAGGTCCCTCGAAATGTTGTTCGATCTTCAAAATAAGTTCAAAAGGCCAGCTAATACCAAAACTAACAACTCATCAATGCAACATGAGTTAGTTAATTTGGGTACCGAGGCAGAACCAAGATTTGTCAACCTTGGCAAATGTTGTTCACCGAGAGAAAGAGACAAGTTCATTAAATTGTTTAAACAATACAAGGATGTTTTTGCATGGACCTATGAAGATCTGAAAACGTATGACGTCCGCATTATTCAGCATGTTATACCAATGAAAGCGGGCGTCAAACCATTTCAGCAGCAGTTAAGAAGAATGCATCCCACTCTAAAACCGTTGATCCAAAAGGAATTAAAGAAGCTCCTGGACGCTAAGATAATCTTTAAAGTTCGGCATTCTGAATGGGTTGAAAACTTGGTTCCCGTAAGAAAGAAGTCGGGAGAGATAAGGCTATGTGTAGATTTCAGAAATTTAAACAAAGCTTCGGATAAAGACAACTACCCCGTCCCTTCAATGGAACAAATCCTCCAAATGGTGTCAAGATCCGAATTGTTTTCTCTCCTCGATGGTTTCTCTGGCTACAATCAAGTATTAGTAGCCGAAGAAGATCGCCTTAAGACTACTTTCAGAACTAAGTGGGGAACTTTAGCCTACAGAAGAATGTCATTTGGTCTGATAAACGCAGGAGCTACATTCCAAAGGGCGATGGATATTGCCTTCCGAGGACTGGGTGGACAATGTGTGGTTGTATACTTGGATGATGTGACAGTATTTTCGAAGAAAAGGGAAGATCATGTCGTGCATCTAAAGCATATTTTTTATCGCTGCCGGAAATATGGTATTTCCTTGAATCCCAAGAAGAGCGTATTTGTTGTTCTCAAAGGTAAGCTCTTGGGTCATATCATCTTCAAAGGGGGAGTGTCAATTGATCAAGAAAGGGTCCAAGCCATTAATAAGATTCCAATGCCTTACAACAAGAAATCTATGCAGTCTTTTATGGGCACCATCAATTTTGTCCGCAGATTTGTTCCGGATTTCACACAAATTGTGAAGCCATTGCAATAGATGGTTAAACAAAGCATGCAATTCAAGTGGACAGATCTGGAGAAAGACGCATTTAGAGATATCAAGGCATCCATAGCTAAGGCTCCTTCCTTAAGGAGCCCAGATTTTGATAAGGATTTCATCTTGTATACCTTCGCTTCGGATGACTCTCTCGCAGCTGTACTCACGCAAAAGGTGGAGCAAGGAGATGAGTACCCAATTTCATTTATGAGCACTGGTCTGCAAGGAGCTGAGCTGAACTATCCCGTGGTTGACAAGCATGCATATGCGGTCTTCAAAGCAATCAAGCAGTTTAGGCCATACATTCTGAAGAACAGAACTAAGGTCATAGTTCCCCACCCAGCTGTTAGATACCTTTTCGTTCAAAAGAAATTGGGAGAAAGGAGAGGGAACTGGGTCACAGCTCTGCAGGAATATGATTTGGAATTTAAACCAGCCACGATCATCAAAGGGCAAGGCCTGTGTAAGTTACTTGCAGGAAACTCGACTGATGAAGAGCAACATTGGAAAAATGAAGCTGAGCTCAACTCGGTTGAAGTATGTCATATCTTCACAACTCCCCAGTCATGGTATAGGGATCTGGTGTACTATTTGCAGCAGGGATATCTACCTGAGCACTGGAACTCTAAGCAAAGACGGGCACTTTGCTTGAAATCAGCACCTTATCAAATCATTGATGGGATTCTTTTCAGGAAGAATTATGATGGAGTTCTCCTTAGATGTTTGAAAAAGGAAGATGCAAACAAAGTTGTCAAAGAATTGAATGATGGCCCCACAGGCGGACATTATTCAGGAGAGACGACAGCACACAAGATACTGAGAGTTGGTTATTATTGGCCCACTCTGTTCCGAGACGCCCATACGTATGCACGAAACTGTGATGTATGTCAAAGAAGTGCTGGGAAGTTACCTAAGGCAGCAGGGCCGTTGCAGCCAGTTATCATCTTTGAGCCTTTTGAGCAGTGGGGTATAGATGTTATCGGAGAGATAAATCCAAATTTTTCGTTGCAACATCGATACATCCTGACGGCTACCGACTACTTCACTAGGTGGACGGAGGCTATCCCTTTATGCAAGTTCAATGAAGACGCGGTCATCAACTTCTTGAAAGAGAACATCATAACCAGGTTTGGGGTTCCAATCTCCCTTGTTTTTGATAATGCTACTTATTTTTCGTCTTGCAAGATAAATGAATTTGTGTATGAATGGGGAGTTAAGTTGCATTATTCGACCAATTATTATCCTCAGGGGAACGGATTAGCTGAATCCTCAAACAAGAATCTGATTCGAATTCTTAAGAAACTGTGATAGAAAACCAGAGAAGTTGGCATGTAGCTCTCCCAAACGCCTTATGGGCAGATAGGGTGACCCCAAAGAACACTTTAGGTGTTTCCCCTTTCACTCTTGTCTATGGCAAGGAAGCTATCCTTCCTCCAAACATCTTACTCCCATCCTTGCAGTTATCCCAAGCCTCTCGGGGTTCTGGCAGTCAAGCCTTACAATCCAGGATCAATACCCTGTTTCAACTTGAAGAAGCCAGACAGAAAGCTAAAGATCGATTCCATCAACACCAAGACATATTTAAGAGATGGTTCGATAAGAGGAATTCCGGTAAGAGAAGTTTTGAAGTTGGGGACTTAGTCCTGAAATGGGACCATAATCACGAAGGCAAAGGAATGCATACAAAATTTCAACATCTATGGGTAGGCTCGTACCAAATCTCGGCAAAATTAGGCCCATCTACTTATAAATTGACAAATCTCGAGGGAGAAGAAGTAACCCTTCCTCTCAATGGCCTCGCTCTGAAACAATACTTCGCATAGTCTCTTTCAGACTTACTGTACATAAATAAAGTCTTCTTTTATTGTTGCTTTAGCCTTTAGTTGCTTTATTTTCAGCCATGTTGTTTCTGTCTTTGTCATTTGAACCTGTGCAACAAGTTTTTTGTTTTCTGAAAGCCCTTTTGGTTGAGTTCCCCGTCAAGGATAGGTCTCTCAAAGAAACCTCGCAACCCATGAGTCCGGAACTATGCTCGAATGAATTCTGGCTGTTGTGCTCTCGCTGAAATGTTCAGAAGGAAGGAAGCCTACTCTGCTGGTCACACTAATCCTGTTTAAAATAGCAGAGACCCATGACCATCTTCATTACTATCTCTGGGCTCCACCCACTCTCACACTTTTAAGGCATCCCAAGAAGGCTACCAAAGTTGGACCCATGGAAAGTAGCACCTCTCGAGGACATAGGGTATTGAAATGACTCCATGCTGCAAATTTAACATCCAAAATGGCTTATACTCAAGAGTCTGTTTTCCAGAGATTCTCGCCTCAATTAAAGCATGGCTGAGACAAAAGCAAAAGATATGTAAAATCAAGAAGGTTGTCCAAAAGGCTTAGCCCAAAATAGGCTCCTCTCCATCCATAAGGCTTGATCAAATCAATAAAATTTCTAACTCACACAAAAGGACATTATGGATTGAGGAGCCTAAATCAAAAAAATCATGTCCAAGAGAAAATATCTCTGGAAGGCTCAAACAGCTAAGCTGTTCAAAGTACAAACATCTAAAAGGATGCAAGTAGCATGGGAATGAGGAACAAGAGCAATAATGTCCATGAGAAAGTGTTGCAAATCCTGTGGAGTCCAGTAGTAGTAACCATCTGAAAGATGACCCTCCTAAAATGAATCTCATATGTTGGCCCTTTGAGAGTGGTGAAGATGTCTCGGTCAAAGCTCCCCTTTCCCCAATGGCTAGCAGGTAAAGTGCCTTCTTCCCCTCACATGAATTTAAAACGCTCAGCTGAGTAGTGCACCTAAGATGAATGTCTTTGATGAGGTTTCGGACCATGAAGAGGAATTTTTCAGAGATCTGTGTTCGCCAGCGACTCGCCATTGTTGTTGCAGCAACATCCCCCCCACAATTTTGTACATATTGGGGCCCCTCCTTTAAAAAATTTAGAAAGGCTACCTCAAGGGGCCATTCCCAGCTTTTATCTTTTGCTTTCCAATAGAAAATCTTTGGATAAGCCTTTCCAAATTTCTTCCAAGGAACAGAAAAGGAACTTAGAAAATTTTCCCAAAATTTCGGAGCTTTTCAAACTATCTCCCCGCAGTTGCAGTTTTCATCCCGAAAGGCGGAGGCCTTTGTTTAACCTTTCGAAAAGGAATTTAGAAACTTTGTTCTGAAAAGTTGCGGAACGTAAGAAAGAAACTCTGCGGAAACATTCGGCTTTTGCTGCCGAAACAGCGGGAACCATTCGCATAAACATCCCAAAAACTTAGATTTTCCTCTCACGGTTGCGGAAACCATTTGGGAAAGTCTCCCGACATTTCGGAGTCTTTCGGGCTATCTTCCCGCAGTTGCGGAAGCCAAATGCATAAGCTTCTCGAAAATGACTTAGAAAATTTTGAGTGTTTTGCGGGACGTAAGAAGGAAGTTCTTCGGAGCCTTTCAGTCTGTTCTCCCAAAACGGCGGGAACCATTTGTCTAAACCTCCCGAAAAGATTTGGAAGTTCTTGTTAAAAAAAAATTGCGGAAGCTTCTGATGAATTCCTCCCGAAACGGCGGAAGAATTAAACAAAGCCGCCCGAAACTTGCGGATGACATTCACCAATTCCTTCCGAAACCGCCAAGTAACTTAGCCTTTTTTTGAAATCTTTAAGTCTTGAAGTTGCGGAAGCATTGGCGATATTCTTCCCGAGCCTTCACAGAAGTCTTTGTGTTTCCTTCCCGCAACCCCGGCGAGAAAATTTGCGGAATCATTCAAGTTTCCTTCCCACAATCGCGGAGGCCATTTGCGGAGAACTTCAACTTATCGTTCCGGAACCCCTCAAAGACTTAGAAACTTTTGTTTGAGTTGCGGGCGTCTTTACTTTATCTCACTGAAACAGCGGAGCCATTCTTCGATTCCTTCCAAAACGGCGGAAGCAAATGGCGAGAGCTTTCCGAAACGATCCCGAAGCCCGACTAAGACTCATAAAGTTTTCTTTTGCGAAAGCCATTCGCGAGAAACTCCCGAAACAGTGGAAGCCTCTGCGTTATCCTTCTGCGACGCGGGAGCCTTTTGCGGAACATTTTGAGTTTTCCTTCCGCGACGCATCCCGAAACGGCGGGGAGCTTCACCATCCTCTCCCGAAACGCCGGAGGAGTTCAGCATAACCTACCGAAGTTGCGGGTGAAGTTCGCGAATCGGTCCCGCGAAGGGCGATCGCACGCGGATCGAAATTCCTTGACGTGACCACGGCGCACGATATTTAAGCGCGTTTAATTACGCCAACTACCAAATTGAATGCCACACGTGCCTAGTCTATTTAAATAAGCGGTGGGGGGTACGAGCCAACACATTGTTATTTGTTGATTGGCAAACCACTGTTGGACGTCGCGCAACCGTTCCAGCTCAGCTTGCTCGACCACGATTCTCGTCCACCTCATCCGGCTATCTTCGTCAGTGCCAGGTAGGATTCTAACTGTTAAATCTTGTCTTCCACACGTCAGATTATCTTTGGGTGTTCTCTTTTTCAAAGATGATAGGAATTGGTTGGATTTTGACGGGAAAAATGCCCATCATGGGTTGTTTTGCCCATCAAATACGGCTTAAATTGAATGTTTCCCGTCATATAAAACTAAGGAATTGTAAAAACGTTTGCATATTATGTAAATAACGTCAGATTGTCTCTGCATTTTTTTATTTTTGAGACGTGGCCGACAGGCATTGGTCAGATATATCGTTGTTTCGTTTTTAAGCCCTGAGGCCCCGTGGGTTTCTCATTCCACTAAAATCAAGCCACAAGAAACTATGGCTGCCCGAGCCTTTTTCGTCAGTCTGTCTCCGGGCGCCATCACCCTCGCTCAAACCCAAACCCACCACAGAACCTCTCGTCAGGTGATTCGGATAGCAATGGCGGTCGGAACCGTCGCCTGTTCATAAATATGAAAATGGCTTCCTATTCCGTCATTTCACCCCAGACTTCCCCACCACTAACCTTTTAAAACCACAATGACGAAAGTCACTCTTTCCCCTAGAGCTAGACCAAGGGCAGGTTGCTTCCGCAACATGCTTATCCTCGCGGGAGCATTTCCAAACATGCACCTTTAAAAGAATTAGGATGACTAAAATCTAGAACTCGTGTTTGGAATAGTGTATTTTAGCTTCCTAACATGCAGCTTCCCATTGTGTGTATCTCATCGACATGTTAAAATGGTGATGCTCTTTGTAAAATCTCACAGTATGTTGATCATGTTTATAATGATGTATATTTGGTTGCTATCAGGGATAAGTCAAAATGCCAAAAGGTGGGAAGAAGAAGGCTAAGATGACAGAGAAAAAGCCTGCACCACTTAAAACTGAGACCTCACTCCAGGATACTAGGTGCACCACCGGGGTTCCTCCATAAATCCGTTGGGGTGACATTTACAGAATGATCCGAGACCAGGATATCCCGGACATGTTGTTAGAAGAGGGGCAGATTTATCTAAATATCAAATCTTCAGGCATAACCAGAGCTGCTACCCGCCTTGAACTATTCCCCTGTGCTGAAGTAATCGGATGGCTACTCCAACATGCTGATACGGAAGGAAGAGTGATAAATGACAGCGGGAAAGTAGCCATTGCCTCATTCCACCCAGCATACATTGTCGCAGCCTATAAATTTCCCCGCTCCCAGTAAGCTCTGAGTGATGAATGGTTGGGCAAAATGGACAACGTTGAGATGGCCAAAAAGCTACTAGTAACAGGCAAGCATTTGAGAAAGAAAGGAAACGATGAATATGGCGTACAGAATCTGAGACCTCCTTTCAGATTGATCGCCTTGATGCTGTGCAAAATCTTCAGCATGCCCGATGGCACCGTGTATAAGATTCAGTGGGTCCCTATTATCCACTTCGTGGCGTTTAAAGGAACTGTGTTTGATTGGGCCACTCTCCTGTCAGATAGTTTGGCTTCAATGATAGTTGCTACAAGAGAAGGACTAGCCTTGAAGAAGGCATAATTTTTCATGTCCTCATATCTAATCGATTGTGTTTTGGCCAAGGTGGACTTCCCCAAATTGGGCTGCACATGGGATAAGGCCACCACCTCGGTTTATACCGCTTTCAAGATGATGTGGGCCCAGAATTACAAACCTAGCTACAAACTCATCTGTGAGGGGTTCATCATGCCCCTATATGAGAAGTTATTCAAGGAGGAGCCCAACTGCCTGTCAGAGAACGCTGTGGAAGTCCTTGAGAATTACGGGGATTTTTACTTTTCAGAGCAAGGCACCTACCTCAGAATGTTTGGAGGGACTAAGCCCCCATACATTTTGTCGTAGTATGCCACAAATTATGTAGTCCTTAAGGAAGCAGTAAGACAAATCTTCCTGGATGGAATTGGGGCAATGCTCCACAAGCAGCATAAGGCTTCCTTTCCCCCTTTACCTTTCTGCATAGGTGCTTACAAGTTCTCGGGGGTTGCCTCAGCCGAAGAGTTTGTGTAGGAACTGAAAGCCTTCCACTTCGGTGAGGTGATCTTCCACAGGGACGACAGGAAGGGAAAAGTGGTCGAGCATTGTAGGGACATTTACGCTCATTTTGAATACTCGCACTATCCCGATGCCGAAGAAGAGGTATTCAGGGGCATCAGCAACATGGCTGAGCTGCGAACCTTTTTCCAAGGCACTGGAGCAAGCTCTAGCTCAACCAAGGTCCAAAAGACCACCCAGCAGAAGGAGAAAGAAGCTGATTATGCCCGAGCTCAGGAAGAGCTCAGATTAAGAGAGGAAGCAAGGTTACTCCAGGAGGCTGAAGAAGCCAGGTTGCAGTAGAAAGAAGCAGAAGAATCCCAACAGCAGAAGGAGGTTGAAGATGAAAAGAGGCAAAAAGGAGATGAAGGTCAGCCACAAGTTACAGGAGGGGAAGGAGGACAGGAAGCTGAACGGAAAGCGGAAGAAGAGCTGAAAGTAGGGGAAGATGCCCAAGCAAGTGGATCCGGTTTCCAAGACATGGAAATAGACGCATCTCAAGCAGGTGGCTCTGGTACCCAAAATGAAGGAGTAGACCCAACTCAGGAAGTCCGGACCCCACAAGCGGAAGAAGAAATAGATATTATGGACCGCCCAATTGTCCCGTACACTCCATCAGGAAAACATACAGTGTCCAGGTGGAATGAGTTTGTCTATGACAAGAAAAGGAAAGCAATGGTCCTCAAATCAGAAGAAAGGATCAAAAGTCCCTTCCACGAGGACATCATTACCCACCGAGAGGTCACTATAATGAAGAATACAGATCAAGATCCCTTTGCTATGGCATCCGCAGCTGTAGAAACAGCAAAAGCATCACTGGACAATGCAGGGGTTATAGTTAGAGAAAATGTATTGACAAAGAAGAGAGCTCGTACGCTACAACAAACTGTGGCTAATGAACAAGCCCACAGGGATCTTGTGGTGAACAAGTATAATTGTCTGTATGCCGAGCATAAAGAGCTATCAGGAAAGTATAACCAGTTGGAGGAGGAAAAGGACCAACTAACACTCCAAATGATGATTTTGGAAGCAGAGAAGAACGGAGTGGAAGATAAAGAATCCCATCTAGAAGCAGACAAGCGGGCATTAGTTGAGCGGTTAGAGCAAGCTGAGAGCAGAACGATGGACATGTCTCCCTTCCATGAGCTGTCCTGCAGCATCCTGAAGCAAATGCATGACACTCAGGAGCTAATCACTAATGAGGTTTGCAAGCTCAAGGCCATGGTAGTCAGGTTAAAAGAAATTAATACGGAGGCCCATAGGCTCAAATCTAAGAATACCCGTGTCAAGGAAAATATCATGAGTCAAATGGCATGGAGAGAAGGAAAGGGGGGTTTCCCCACTCATCTCCCATTTAAATCTGTGGACGGTTTTAATGAGGACATAGCCCTGTTGGAGTTTGGCAGGAACTATGCCAGCAAGCTGATAGCCAGTGTGCAAAGAACAAGGGATAAGATCAACGGTCTGTATCAAAGAATCAAGGGAGTGAATGACAGGTGCAAGGTGAATTTCCCACAATCCCTCGATGACTTCCTGGATTCAGAGCAGCGCTTGGCTGAGATAAAGGAAGAGTTGGGAATCCAAACCGAATACGTGAACAAAATTGATGTCCTAGCAATTGATGACTTACAACATTATGTTGGAATGTCATCAGTCCACGATCATTTTCTCAAAGAAGTTCATCAAGCTACAGTAGCAGAAGTTCAAAGCATTGGAGCAGAGCTCGGAAAGAATGTGACTTCTCAGAAAATCTTGTTCCCTACTGCAGCAAACATAGTCATAAGGGACACAGGTATGTGGTATAGCTACATAGCGGAGGAAGAGAAGAAAGCTGCAGCAGTAGTAGGAGCAACAGCAGATCCAGAATCTTCTCTCCCAGCAGCCATTCCAGCAACAACAGTGGGCTTGATTCCCTCTTCCCCAGCAGTGGCAGAAATTCCAGCCAGCTCAATCCCTTCTTCCCAGGCAGCATCAGCAGCATCAATTGACTTGGGCGATCCTCTCCCAGCTAAAGCTCACGCACAAGAATGACAACACGGATATTAGAACATTATTTCTGCTATGTTATATTTTTTAAACTCTCAAATGCATAAAGCGTGAGCTATGGAACAGCTGTCCATTTTTTTTTTAATATTTTGTAAAAGGAGTAGTCACATTTTTCTGTTATAGGAGAGAATTTTCTGTAGGTGACAAGTGGAGGAGGCCAGGTGGCAAGCCCAAAGGGCGACTTTGTAATTATAAATAGAAGGTAGGAAGGATTAGACAGGACTTTTGGCACTGAATGAAATTTTCCAACCTGTACGAGCTATCTTGTATTGGTTCTATGAAAACATAATTTTCTAATAAAAGCCTGGAGATGGACGTTTTGCATGGGAACGAAAGATGGATGTGTATTGGACTGTTTTGGTGATTTCCATCCTATAATGTGAGATCTTTCTTGTTATCTGAACTATTTCTTTGCAACAAATGATTTTGCTTCTTTCTGTGTAAACGTTTTTCTCCATTTCATGAGCAGTGAATGTGTTCTATATTAAATCAGAAGCTATCTTCTGGTATCTTTATCTTGGCTGTAGCTTTCTCTTCTGATTTAATGGCTATCCATTCTTTCTTTAAGATAACTCCTATAGCTCATTGTTCATGCCTTTAAATTTGCTCTTTGCAGGGATCTTTAAATTTATTTCAGTTTGTTTACACTTAGATCTGTTTCTTCCATTCTTTCCGTTTAGATTAGATAAGTTTGCTTCTTTCTTTGATGAGTAATGAAATGTGTTTTCTATTAAATTAGAAGCTATCTTCTAAAGATCTTTTACCTTACTATGGCTTTATCTGTAAGAATTGATGGCTATCTGTTCTTTCTTTATGATATCTGTTGCAGCTCATTGCTCATCCTGTAAATGTATTCCCTGCAAGGATAGGTAGATTTACTTCAGTTTCTAGACTTAGATCTGTTTTAGTTTTGCATTTAGATCAAATACAAATTAGGCACTTGCATCTCATTAAAAAAAATAAAATCCAAAAGAAGGTTGGATCGGGCCATAACCGGTATAATCGGAATTAAAATCCAAACCCACGATTGCCGGAACCGCTAACCGGACGGATTCCCTATACCAAATGGTAGATAATCTAATTGGGATCATCTATCGGGGAGAATCCCTTTCTGATTGATGCTACGATATCCGAGGCATCAACAAGGCCCAATTCTGTAGCCTATGGCTCTGATACCAAACTGCAATGTCCCTCCCATCCTACCAAGGCGATGGAGAGAACATTATGCTAAAAAAAAACTGGGCAATTAGCCTAGTGCTTACTAAATTGACATTCTCATAATATAAAAGGATGCATGCAAATGTATAAATCTAAGAAACACAGCGGTAGTAAATTCATGTTAATATCTAGCATACATTTAGCATTTTCATGACAGTCATTAAATAAAGGCATTGCAGAATTATAATAGAGAGTACTTATCTTAAGGCAAATTAGTCCCTGAGCAACCAACTATGCATCTGCAACGTTCCACCCAACCATAGGCTAGTTGTACTTATCAATCTCTTGATGCAACTGCCACCCCCGAGCTGGGAATGATTTCTATAAGGAACCAAGGAACAACAGACTCACACATAGCCAAACATACACCAAATTGAGCCAAGCCAATCTACAATTGGGTTTATCAGGCCACTAGGAAATGGAAAGGAAGAATTGCTAAGCTAGTGAGCTCAAGCACAGAGCCATGGATACCTCTACAAGATCTATCTAGCTTGGCACCCACAATGCCTACACACCCCACTCAAGGAAGTATTCCATTCACCAATGCACAATCCCTCAGGCCATACCTTCCAATCTAAAGTGTCCAAGGTGTGCATAGAAGAGTAGCCATCCCTCTTGATCTTCTTGAGAGGTTATTTTCCTCCACTAGGTTTATCAAGTCAATTCTGTCCACTACCACTCCAAATCTCTTGCTCACAGGTTCAAACCAAAATAGGGATGCACATAATAGCAAAACCACAATTGTTGGGCATGAGAAAAACATTTCTTCAGTGGGATGTACAAAATGGGGCTTCTACCAGTTCAGAAAAATGTGGGAAAGCCCAAAACGAAAAATGGAAGATGGGGACCAACCCTGGAGAGAAGAAATCATTTTTAGAAAAACGTTCATGGGCATTTTGGGGAAAAAACGGCTTCCATCATAGTCCCAATTCATGGCCCTCCTCTCCCAGCTGCCGTACAATAAAAAAATGAGCTCCCAGGCATGGAAAATGCAGGAAAAATAGTGAAACAAAGGATGGGAAAAGCCCATCTAGTTCCGACTACATGAGAGGGAAAAGGCCATTGGTGAAAGATGGCTTTGGGCACAATTTTCTGGGTGTTTTTTTTCCCATGAAGCAGAAATTTGAATTCCCAGGTTGATGGCTTTCCCATGCACGAAATTTGCTGCCATACCTCTGCATTCCCAAGGCATTAACTGCCTCAACCAACTCTTGGAAGAATTTAACGATTGGGTGCATAAGCCAAATGGGTAGTTGAAGGTTTATGGGTTCACTCAATGACATATGGGTTAGCACCATTGGCTCAAAGTTTTGAATCATTTCCCTCCCTATTCCTTATAAAAATCATGCCCCCATCTCTTTGTTGCATTGCATAGCTGGTTGTGGGTTTTTCATTAAAATTTGTATTTACACAATGTCTTAATTTACATTGTGCCTGTCTAGCAAAAGAACCATAGGCATCTATTTTTAATTGTTGATACATACAACGCTAAATCGATGGCGGGGCCTTGGCCTTGAGCTCTTCACCATGATTTAATAACGATATTTACATCATTTACAATTTTAATGCAATAGCGTCAAAATTGGGATATTACATTTAATTTCTGACAGAGACTCAAAGTTCACAGGAAATTTTTGGAAGTCTTTATTTAAAGTTTTAGATACTACTTTAAATTTCAGTACATCATTTCATCCACAAACGGATGGGCAAACCGAAAGGGTCAATCAGATTCTTGAAGACATGTTAAGAATGTATGTTAGAGATGAACGAGGTAAATGGGAGGAATATTTACATCTTGCTGAGTTTGCTTATAATAACCATTACCAAGCTTCAACAAAACTCAGTCCCTTTGAAATTTTATATGGTAGAAAATGTAATACTCCTATTTCTTGGAGAAATCTAGTTGACAGTTTAATATTAGGACCTGATTTATTAAAATAAATGGAACTAACCGTGAAACAAGTTCAAGGCAATTTGAAAATTGCACAAGATAGACATAAAAGTCATGCATATCTAAAAAGGACTCCAAAAGAGTTTCAGGTTGGTGAGCATGTGTTCCTCAAGGTAAAACCTAAAAAGAGCTCCTTAAAATTAGGAAACTGTGCTAAACTAGCACCAAGGTATTGTGGACCTTTTGAGATACTGTCCAAGGTAGGACCAGTGGCATATCAGTTGGCTTTGCCACCGAATATTAAAGTACATAATGTATTTCACATCTCTCTTTCGAAAAAGTATGTGCATGATGCTACTCATGTGATTAATTGGAATGATGTACAGGTGGAAACAGAAGGAGATTTTCTAGTGGAACCGGACTGTATCCTCGACAAGAGGGAAATTTTGCTTCGTAATCGTACCATTGGACAATTGAAGGTGCAATGGAAGCACCTTAGTCTGGATGAAGCAACTTGGGAATTGGAAAGCAATATGCGGGTGGCATATCCAATGTTGTTCTAGGAGGAACAAGAGGATGATGAATAAAGTAACATCGAGGATGATGTTGAACTTAAGAGAGGGTGTTTGTCACATACCCAAGTTTTAGACATTTTATGCCATAAAGAAAAAACATTATGTTTTATTTTTATTGTAAAGTTTTATGACTATTGACCAAGTGAGGTCACGGATGACTGTAATTAATTACTTTGAATATTTTATTATTAATAAATAAAAGTGGAGACAAATATCCAAAGAAGGCTGTTGAATGAGTGTTCACTGACCCACTAGGAGGAATGGACTGGAGTGGAGAGCAAACTGACACTTGGAAGCATCCTCAACTCACTTCTAACTGTTGCAGGGGCAACTTCCCTACTTTTATGGTCATGTTCCCCAAGAAAGTGGAACTGAACAGGTGGCTCATTTACTAAAATCAACTGACCAAAAGACGTAGGCATACTACTTATCTACCCAATGAATTCAGCAGGGGATATTCAATCTTACCTTGTGATAATTTCTGAGCATAAGAGATTCGATGAGGGGAAGGTTAAAAGTGATTGAGTGAACTAAGACTGTATTCTGAACTAGTGCAGCCACATTGTTGAGTTCAATATTTCTAAAGGCAGGAAGTACTAATGTAGAGTGCTACTGCTGAGTTGCAGAGAAATTTATTCCATTTCTCCACACAGCATCTTCGTCTTGGTGGTTCAGTGAACAAGCTCGAGGGTCCTAAGGCAAGTAACCCTGGCTGTCTCAGGAAAAGGTTGGGTGGAATGGGCTCCTTTGGTTGTTTGTCTCTTCTACAGTTACCAGGTTCAACTTGTGTTATCTTATTTACTTCTGTCAAATCAGTACTAAGGATCTGAAAGTTATTATGTTATCAGTTTTCAATTAATTATTAGATAAACTATGCTGATAATAAATGTTTTAGTTCTGCAATTTATCTATTTTGAATGGCCAAGATAGTTGTTAGGCTAAGATGCAGTTTGGATGTTATAGTTAAATAAATGAATGATTGAATGAAAATGCTTCCCTGTATTTTTTCCCACACTTTTTTAGTGCCATACTCTAGTATAGGGAAAAATAATTAAAATAGATTCAAGTTCTGATATGCAAAAGGATAGATTTGAATGAATGTATTTCTATTATGTTTCTGTACAATTTTTATGTTACATTGTAAATAAATCTCTTATGTACTAAACATATAAAAGCATAGCATTTATCTATTTAAAGAAGTTTCAAACAACAGTTCACTCTTAGAAACAGAAGTAATAGTTGCATTCAGAAATCTCATGTTTTCTTTCCCAAAACCTAAGTTTTTATTTAGGGTTTAAAAAACTTCATTTCAGATAACAAGTAACACATACTTTTCAACTTAGACTTCTCAATAAAATCCTTTAAAGACAATAAAGTTTTTGTATCTTAATTTCCTATTAATATCAAAACCTTTAGTGCAAGATTGTATAAATAAACGAAGCTTAAATATTGCAGTAAGAGAAACAGTAACCATATAATTTTATATCAATACACAATAGTGGCGATGTAATCTTCTGATTTCCTTATTGCATTTTAAACTATCAATAGTTTAAACATTAAATAATTTAAGTCATTTAGCAATAAAACTAATTTGCCGAATATCCCGGGGATCGAACCCTGTGCATTAGCTATATACTATTACACCAATAACATTTCATTTCCTTTAACAAAACGAAAGAATAGTATGAAACTAAGTTCGAAGCCCGTAATAAAGCTACAAACAAATATTAAGTTTTTAATGGGTTTTGGGTAGGATTTACGACCCAGCCTTACGGTCGTGGTCTTTTAACAACACTAAACATATTATAAACATTTAAATTATAGGGACGGGCTCTGCCCTTACCATTGTTTCACCAAACATTTTATAAATTAACGCAGACTGCTGAGGGTAATTCTCTCAGGATCGGCATTTATAAACATCTTTAAAAACATTTGTAAAACCTTGAATTCATAACATCCGAAAGAAAGTAATGCAGGACAGGGTCGAGGGTTCAACCCTATTAACTACTAATTTATTTTATAAACAAAATTGGGCCCTAAGTACCACGAAGTCCTTCAACACATTGCCTTTTGAGACATAAAAATAACGAAAGTAAACACATAGAAATCCTTTCCAAACTATGCTTCGATTATATTAAAATCAGAGGTCTTTATCATAAAGATATTTAAAGTATTGTGTTGACAAACCAACAAAGGACAGGTCGAGGGTTCAACCATCCCTGTATCAGAACTTTGCCTCATGGCTTAAAAAGATTTACAACCATTTATAATGACTAAACTGTAAAAACGAAACCGAAGTCTCGGATAAACCAACATAGACCGGCATTATGCCAAGAACTCATCTAAAGAGTTTCTTGAGTACAATGGATGCCCACGAGGAAGTCACCGAGGCTTACCAAGCTTCTCAAGATTTCATCCTTGGCATTTTAAATTTTAAAAACCACACCGAGGTAGACCTGTCAAGACATTGTGACATTGTGGTTAAACATTGAACACAGTTTAAAAATAAAAACCCTAGAACATTATTTAAAAACCATCAATGAAGAACAAGTCTAGAAGAGATGACATTACCTGTAAGTAGCAGTAGTAGCAAGACCGAAACCTCCTGCAACGTTTAAACCTTCAACATGGAAACCCTAGAAGCATACCGATTTCATCACCAAACTCAAACTCTGGATACTTGCAAACGAATGCAATTTCCCATAAACTACTACTCCATTATATAGACAGAGGTCACACTATCGAATCTCAGGAAGGAAACTGTTAACAGAGTTACAAACCCTGGAAAACGAAGAGCCTGTCGGCCTCTCCACTCTCACATAATGAAAAATGAATGCTCCAGGGTATGGCTCGGTGAGTAGTTCAACGAGCAGTTAGGGTTAACACATCGACCAAGAAAACTTCACGTGGAGCCATGCCACGATGGCTTCCAACCGGATATCCACTACACTTCATTTAATGAGTTTTGAATATCACAACAAACAGGTTACCACTGTCTTCCAACACATCATTCATCAAATTGTTTGCATGGTCATGAACCAGACTAAAACATTGATTATGGTTCATCATAGTATATCTTATAATGCATACGTAACACATCTATAAAGTCAAACTATATCATTATCAACACAAAAGTTACGTAGATTTATGGATAAGCCAAGTCGGTCATATAAACCATAGTGCATACAAAGGTAATAATACCTAGTTGTATGAAAATGCGCTTAGGATTATATTATCCAACATATAAAATATAGTATGTAATAGGTTAATACCTTAGTAAAAGGTAGAATAGATATAGGTAACCTAACTTTAGCATATAGGAACAATGCATTGGAAAATTGTAAAATATAGCATATAGTATTGTTATGTATAAGGTCTTAGGTTACATTAAAAGCTTAAAACCACTTGAGCTATGGTTGATGAAAAAAAAAAGATTAAAATATCATAAGTGGATGAATTCACATATATATACAAGTTATAGTTGAAAGCTCGAATACGGAGTTAACACACATCATAATACGAATTAAATGAAATAGCATAAGTATGATGTTTAAATAAGAGGCTAAACTCAAGAGAAGAATATCAGTAACTAGTCACAACAATTGTGTAGTATGACAACAACTAGGGTAGGTCTTACTCTTACCCAAGATATTATCTCCATACTTTTAACTTTGAACACTATGTGAACCTAGTTCCTTTTACATACATCTTTAATGTTTCGGAAAGAAGTATTGCGCTTACCAGCGATCTGCGACATAATTTTTCAAGAGCATTAGCTATGTAGCTAAGTAAGCCTCGGGGTGCCATTGGGATCCCTTCATCATCAAGAAAATCAAACAGTTAGTACATATAAATTGAATAGTACTACAGGTAATTAATAACACTTATTCATTTTGAAAAGTAACCATACTTAATCAGATTTCAAACTGAGATTTAAACATCCAGCAGTATTTAATGAATATAAATACATACTTATAGTCTGCATGATAAACATTACAAGAAAATAATGCAACACATTTATAACATTGATGACTAGTTTGAGGATGTTTTGTTATCAGGTTGATGTCTAGTAAACAAATCAATAATCTTTATGTTTCCGCATAGCAACTTGTAGCACTTTATACTACGTAGAAAAATTTTAATTTTTTGTGAAATTTTGGGACGTTACAAATAGTTTATAGATAGGGGTTATAGCGATTAAGGTTTAAGGATTAGGGATTAATGATAGATGCATTAAGGTTTAAGAGGTATTGGTTAATAATGTTAGTGTTGACATGGTTTATGTGTTAAGGCATAATGGTTGAACATGCTAGAATTTTATATGGCTAGATATTATTGAAAATATGTATTATAATATTTACAAGGATTGCCAATTAGGGATTATAGAGAAGAAGGGTTAACAATTCTCAAATCTAACTGATAGCTTTGAAATGTGATATGGGTTATAAGGGTTAGGGGTTGGAAGTTAAATGATATGAGTGATAAAAATTAGGTAGTAGATATTAGGAGTTTGACATTAGCTATTAATGGATGGAAGTTATGGGTTTGACATTAGGTATTATTTGTTATATGGGTTATTGGTTAAGAGTTGACATGTTTAAAGGTTAGAAGTTAGGGTTCATATGGGTTTAGGATTATAATGGTTATTGATTATACATTATATGTGTTTGAAGTGATAAATGTTGTAAGGGATGACGGATTATATGTGACTCATATTTTAAGGGTTAGGTATTATATGGATCGAAGGTAGGTTTTATGGCATAGATGAAGCTTAAATTGATAGGTGTTAAGGGCTTAAAATTAATACTAGTTAGTGTTTGGGGTTTGATTATTTTAATGTTTAAGGGTTATATGGATTCAAGATTACATGATAATGGTAGGGGTATTGATATGAATGGTTAGAGGTGTTATATTGGTAGGGGTATTGATATGAAGGGTTAATGGTTAAGAGTTATAGTGTTTATTGATTGTTAAGGTTTAGGGTTTATATAAAGTGGTTACAAGTTATATAGATAGATAGATAGATATAGGTTTTCAAAGATAATGGTTAGGATTTAATTATAATAAAGATTAAGAGTTATAGTTGGCAGGTGTTCATATTATAGGATGAAATTTTATAAATATTAGGAATAATATGAATAGTAACTTTTGGGGATAATACGGATTAGGGTTTATAGGGTTAAGAGTTAGGTGTCATAGAGATTAGGATTTATAAGAGTTAATTATTATAGGATAGCCTTGGGTGATTATCATAATTCACATCATCTTCCTTATCTCCATCATTGTCGTTATCTTATTAGAAAATCTAATGAATCTACCCTATAGTCTCAAAATAAGATTTCCAACCAACCTTGATTTTCCCTGTTCTAAATTCATATGTCCATTTTATGAAGTGCGCAAGTTGCAAGTTTATTTTGAAACATTTTTTTCAATGTGGTTCACAATCCCATAGAAGGGTTGCTATGTCCATGGGAATTAATAATTCACAGGTGGGCCACCTAAAGGGCCTCACCTCATCGACTCTGATTATGGAGCCTAACATGATGGGGACATCAAGTGAAATTAGATTCAAAATTTAGCAAACCAAATATGATTCAAAATAAGTAGAAAATAGATCTTATATACATATATGGAAACTCACAAAATTGGTCTTGGAGTAAGACTTTAAATTGCTTTTGTTTAATTAAGAGTTTGTTTTCTTTAAAAATGAGAAATATATTAACATCCCAAGACCTAAAGACATTTGACATCTATGGAAATTTAGGGCTTTAAATATATTCAACCCTATTAATCCTAGCATAGATCCATCTCATCTAAGAAGATAAAAACCTTCCCTCATTGTCCTTCTAAGGTCAAATTTTGCTTACTTCCTTATGGTCGCAATGTTATAGTAGTTTTTACACTCCTTTCATTGTTTGTAGCAAAAATGTCAAAGTTGTCAAGCTCAAGATGGGATTGAGGATTTATCAAAAGGATCTAAGGGACCCTAGGACTAAAAATTCATTTGAAGAGCCTTTTAACAAAATAAAAGTGCAACAATATTTCTAAGAATTTTTTGTTTGTAGAGGGATATTCCTCTATACAAATACCTAGACCTTCTTAAACTAGTGAAATAAAAGATGAATGTTTTAGAGAGTACACAAATCACTTATTAATACCTTTTTGAGATTAAAACATTTAGATCATGAAACTTATTAATTTTGGCTTTGTGTTAAACATAGTACGCGAGCTTTAGTGTACCAAGAAAACCAAAGTTCAACAACTAGCTATCTAGTGAGCAAGGCTTCATCTTTTTCCTTAGGGCAAAAATACTAGAGGATACATGGTGTGGGAGAAATCCTTATGTTGGAAACCCAAGGTATTTGGATGTGACGTATACATGCACATTGAAAAGGAGGGAAAAAAAATTTAGTGTGTTTTAAGCATATATTTAAAAGGTATATAAAGGTGTATAAACTGCTTTCCCTTGCTTTTTATGTTTCCTTGATTGCTCATTCCAAGGATCAAGAAGCTCAATAGGAATGGAAAGTAGTAATATTCGGTGTCTAATGGTTTGGTTTTACATTGGTGTGTGTGTGTGTGTGTTTATATATATAATTTAAATAGTTAATGTATTTTATGAGTCTCCCCTATGCCATATTCCACACACACGATGTGGTACATTTCATACATGTGATGTATTCCATTTTGCATGCATGTTATATAATTATATAAAAGTATCTATGTTGGTCAAAGGGTTAGGGGTAATAAATTTTAGAGAATATATCAGTTAAAGTGATTAGAGATTATAGGTTTTAAGAGTTTTAAGTCCATTACCATGCTTAATGGAGGAAACCTATGAGTTATGACCATTGTAATCCGATATTTGACTTCAGACATCGAAAATCCAACAATGCCACTAGGATATTCAAAGGTCACCGTAAATTCGATGACTATTGGGGTCAATTTAAAAAAAACTAAGAAAAATTAGTAATTATAATGGTGAAATCCGTAATTATAGTAGTTTTCACACTCCTTTGATTGTTTGTAGCAAAAAATTCAAACTTGTCAAGCTCAAGATGGGATTGAGGATTTATCAAAAGGATCTAAGGGACCCTCAGAATAAAATTTCCATTTGAAGAGCCTTTTAACAAAATAAAAGTTCAACAATATTTATAAGATTTTTTTGTTTGTAGAGGGACATTCCTCTATACAAATACCTAGACCTTCTAAAACTAGTGAAAGAAAAGATGAATGTCTTAGAGAGTGCAAAAATCACTTATTAATAATATTTTGAGATTAAATCCATTAGAGCATGAAAGCTATTAAGTTCGACTTTGTGTTGAACATAGTACATGAGCTTTAGTGCACCAAGAAAACTGATGTGCAATAACTAGCTATCTAGTGAGCAAGGCTTCCTCTTTTTCCTTAGGGGAAAAATACTAGAGGATACATGGAGTGGGACAAAGCCTTATGTTGGAAACCTAAAGTATTTGGATGTGAGGTATACATGCACATTGAAAAGGATGGAAAAAAAATTTAGAAGTGCGTTTTAAGCATATATTTAAAAGGTGTATAAATTGCTTTCCCTTTCTCTTTTTGTTTCCTTGATTTCTCATTCCAATGCTCAAGAAGCTCAATAGGAATGTCGAATAGTAATATTTGGTGTCTAATGGTTTGGGTTTACATTGGTGTCTGTGTGTGTGTGTTTATATATATAATTTAAATAGTTTATGTATTTTATGAGTCTCCCCTATGTCATATTCCACACACACGATGTGGTAAATTTCATACATGTGATGTATTCCATTTTGCATGTGTGTTATTTAATTCTATAAGTATCTATCTTGGTCAAAGGGTTAGGGATAATATATGTTAGAGCATATATCGGTTAAAGTGATTAGAGGTTATAGGTTTTAAGATTTTTAAGTCCATTACCATGCTTAATGGAGGAAACCTATGATTTATGACCGTTGTAATCGGATATTCGACTTCAAACGTTGAAAATATGACAATTCCAATAGGATATTCAACGGTCATTGGAAATTCAACGACTACTGGGGTCAATTTAAAAAAAACTAAGAAAAAATTGTAATTATAATGGTGAAATCCGATGACAAGGTCAATTTCGTCGGAGTTCGTCGGATTTTGTTGTCAGATTTTGGGTTCAAATTTGGTTTTTTCAAGTACTAGTAGGAAATGCAATTATATATGCAATTGGCCCTGTTCTTTCAAGCACTTCAAATGGCCCACAATATCTTGGTGACAACTTGGCACAACTTCCAAGCTTCAAGGAACTCTTCCTTGGCCTCATTCTAAGGTAGGCATGATCCCCAACATTAAATTCTCTATGCATTTTATTCTTATCTGCATATATTTTCTACCTATATTGGGTTTCCTTTAAATTTACCCTAATTTTTCCAACCTCCTATTCCACCTTTCTAAGCAATTCTGGACCAAGTACGATTATGTTTACTGGATTATCCCATGTCACTGGTGTCCTACACTTTCTATCATACAAAAATTCAATGGACTCATTCCCAACAAATCTTGTTTCCCATTGTTATATGAAAATCTACCAAGTGTAGATAATCTTCCCACTGGGATGCTTTGTCCATCACATACATGAAAAAATGTCCTTAAGAAATTGATTTACTCTTTCTATTTTTCCATTTGTTTGTGTATGGTAGGCAATGCTAAAGTTTAGTTGTGTGCCCAAATATGGAAAAAATACTTTTCTTGAAATTTAAATTAAATTTAGTATCGATGTATGAAATTTATTTCCTTTGGAAACCCATGCAACCTGAAAATTTCCTTCGTAAAAATCCTTCCAATCGCATTTGTTTTATATGCATATTTAACTGGTGTAAAGTGTGTTGATTTTGACAATTTATCCACCACAACCATTATAGAATCATGTTGTTTCGCAGTCATTGGCAAACTTGTAATAAAATCCATGGAAATTATTTCCCATTTCCATTCTGGATTGGCAAAGGATGCAACAAACCTGTTGGGTGTTGATGCTCAGTTTTCACTTGCTGACATTTCATACATCTTGAAATATACTCAACAATATATTTATTCATCCCCAACCAAAAGTATGGTTTCCTAGATATAGCAATTGTTTACTGATATCTTAGGTGAGCAGAATATGGCATTTTATGGATTGCATCCACAACAATTCTTCTCAAGTCTACCAAATTTGGAATATAAATCCTATCTTTATAAATAAGAAGTCCTTCCTCTTCCAAACGATACCTTTCATACCTCTTTTCAAAATTCTGCTGCTGTAAATTATCTTTTATTTGCACATATAATTCATCTTCAACAAGATAATTAATAATCTGTTTACTTAAATTTGATTTGCAAGTCGTGATGGTTTCCACATGCATTTCATGCACCTTTCTGGTGAGTGCATCAACCACATTATTTTGTTATTTTTTTATCTGTTTGATCTCAAAATCAAACTCACATAAATATTCCAACCATCTAGATTGCATGTAATTTAATGTTGGATACTCAAATAAATATTTCAGACCACAATGGTCTGTACTCAACTCAAATTCTCTTCCCATTAGATAGTGCCTCCACATTTTTAAAGTATGCACTATGGCTGTAGTTCCTGATCATGTGTAGCATAATTCTTTTAACGCTCCTTCATTTTTCTAGACTCATATCACACTGCATGAATTTATTACATAAGAACTCCTCCAAGTCCTTGTTTACATGCATATGTACACACCAAAAATTATTTTTTTGGGTCTACAATTTTTTGAATTGGAGAACTTGTGAGAAGCTTCTTCAACAGTTTGAATCTTTCTTCACTTTTCTGTGTCCATTCAAATTTCATTCCCTTCTTTTCCAAAGAAGGGATTGGGTGTGAAAACTTGGAGAATCCTTTAATGAATCTTCTATAGTATCCAACAAGACCCATAAACATCTCACATCTATCACATTCTTTGGATTTGGCCAGTTCATAATGGCTTCAATCTTTTTTGGATCCACTAATATTCCTTCCTCTGAAATAATGTGACCCAAATAATGTATTCTATTTTTTTAAAAGTCACATTTCCTTAGCTTTGCATACAAATTATGTTCCCTTACTAATTGCAAATCCATTCTCAATTTTTCTTCATTTTCCTCTTCATTCCTAGAGTAAACAAGAAAGTCATCTAGCAAAACAAGCACAAATTTGTCATAAATACCTGCTAAAAACACTATTCATGGGACACATGAAGGTAGCTGGCACATTAGTGAGACCAAAGCACCCCATTACAAATTCATAGTGTCCATACCTTGTTCTAAAATATGTCTTGTGAATATATTCTTCCTTGATTCTCACCTGATGGTAGCTAGACCTCAGATCAATCTTTGAAAACACCTTTGCCCCTCTCATTTGATAAAAAATATCATCAATTTGAGGCAGTGAATAATTTTTTTTCACTCTCACTTTATTCATATGCCTATAATAAATACATAACTTGAGTGTACCATATTTATTTTTCACAAATAGTACAGGTTCTCCCCATGGATATATGCTTGGCCTCACATTTGTCTTTTCCAATAATTCTTGTAATTGCATTTTCAACTCCAATAATTTTTGTGTACTCATTCTGTAAAGTGTCTTAGACACTAGTGCATCTCTTGGAACAAGATAAATTGTGAAATTAATGTCCCTCTTGGGAGGAATTCTTGGCCCTTCATTGAGAAACACATCCTTGAATTCTTGTAGCGCATGATATTCCTTGAAATTGAGAATTTAATTTTCCATTTTGTCCAAAACATGGGTTGCATCAACAATTGGAAGCCTATCCTACATAAATTCTTCAGCTGCATAGCTGAAATATGCCTAATAGAAACTACCTTTGGAATTCCTTTTAAAATCCTTGGGTGTACTTCATCATCAATGCATTAAAAAAACTTGTTGTAGCAATCAAGTTTAACTCTATCTGCTTCCAACTAGCCCATTGGGACAATGAGGATGTAAGATGAACAAGGTGGTAAAATATTCAGATTTGGAAAAGTGTACAGTCCACCCATTTCTAATGGACATTTCTCCATGATTTCACTAATTGTTCTCTTGGTTCCGATGGCTAGTTGGACCAACCATGATTTACTATGCTTGGTTCTCTTAAAAGAAAAAATATCAACAATTTTAGGACTGATATAACTATGAGAAGATCCAGGGTCAATTAAAATAGAAATAGATTGTTTAGCAATCTTACCTTCGACATCAACCCTATTTGATTAGTGATCTACATGGAGGTCCTCTAGTGCTACATAAATCCTAGGGACATTGCTTTCTACCTGACACACAGTTTCAGCTTCTTGGATGTTGTGAACTTGCTTTGCACTCCCATTTCAATGTGGATAGTTTCTAAGCAAATGGTCCTTTGCACATCCCCAACATTGAAGTGCCTCTCTTGGATTGCCTCCCATCATCCTACATGGCTTTGTCACAACTTGTGGTGGCTACCTTGGCTAATTTATGAAATGAGTAGGCTTGAACCCGTTTTTCCTTTGGTCAAACTTCTCATTCTCCTTGTCATTCCATGCCTTATGGAAATATGGCTTTCTTTTGGCTTGATCATAACAATACTTGGCATTCCTTATGTTCTCATATATAGTTTGAGGTTCATCAAACTCAATTATGTCTTTTGTAGGACTGAGGAAACCCACCTAGAAAACGCTGAATTTTCACTTTGTCATCCCTGATATACTTGAAATATCTCATAGCTCCAATAATTTATTTGCATATTCTTCCATTTTCATTTGGACCAATATCATATCATGGAATTATTTAATTTTTCCATCATAGTACCTATCAGAGAGGTAATTTTTCTTGTGGTATTTCTTGAATTGATTCCACGCTATATTCCTTTCATTGATATTCTTTTCTTACCTAAGGTGATCCCACCATATGGATTCTCTTCCATTCATATTGAATATGGATACTATTGCTTTCATGTTTCCTAAGTAGTCTTGGACTTGGAAATACTTCCTCATCCTAAGAAGCCAAGCCTCAACTTCTTGACCAAATTTTATCTCACCATCAAATGTAGGAGGTTTGGGCTTCCTAAATTTTCCATGTATGTTGTCCTTGGAAGACCTCTTCATCTTATTCATGTGAGATGAAGAGCTTGATACTTCAGTGGAATCCTTAGATTTAGATGGATCACTAGAATAGATTTCTATAGTATATCACCTGAATCTAGGAATCCTTCTTGAACTATGGGACCTCCTATGATAGTGCCTCCTTGAGCTACTCCCACTCTTCTCTTTCTTTTTTAGAATGATGTCCAGAGTTAATATTCCTTTGAATGTCTATTAAAATTTGAATAATAGATGCATTCAACTAATTCTTCTTTTCTTGAGCTCTAATCAACCTTTAATTGTCTACTCTACAACTTTGCAGCTCCACCCTTAGGCTCCTCATAGTTTCTGTAATGTCTGGGGGAGTGACTTAGTTTCTCCTGCCATTGAATTGTGTCTCTGCATTCTCAATCTGTATATTCTCTTCCATTGCATCCGCCTCAACTTCATAAATATCCTATGCATCATCCATGATGATGACCTTCTTGGCCCAACCAAAACCAGAGATATATGAATTGAGTTATACCCACTGCTGATCCTTAACAATCATTGATATCATTATGAATATGCAAAAGTGTCCATATAAACACAATTGTTAGATTTATTAAGTTCTTAGTGTTATCTCTAAAGTCTGCACCTGACTAGTTGGGTACAAAGTTAGAGCACCTCATCTTATGGTAATGATTTTTCAGTGATTTATAGTAAATGGTTGGATAGGTGAATAAGGTAGAAATACTGGAGTAAATGAAACAACAAATATCCAATAACAGGTAACTTTCGTAGGTTCAGGAATTTACTCATTGAGACCATACCATACAGAAAAGAAATTAAAGAAGAATTAAAATGAGGAAATGAATATACAGGTCATCAAACTAAAGAATGATATATAGTCATATAGAATAACTAAAGAGACAAAACAATGTTAAGATCCGGCGTTGAATTTCTGAATGTAAATGTATATTGGCAGGAAAATCACAACAGATCATATTGCTAATAGATCTATAGATTACTAGTTATTCATGTGTACATAAACAATGAAACATTCAAATTAGAAGTATAAAATAAGAATGAAGAGCATAGTATAATAATGATAAATTGATCTAAAATCATGAAATATTACTGTATTAATCTTGCTATATGGAAAATTACAAGTCGTCTCCTTCCTTCAAACCCCCCCTCTAAGAGGAAGATCTTCAACCCTGCTTCTTTTTAAAATATATAGAAAATATAATACATTTCTTTGATCCAAAACTGATGGGATTGAGATTTTCCTCAGACTATGCATAGAAAAAACTTACAAGATTATAAGATCTGACAGTGAAAGATAAGATCTAATAAAAGTACTAGATATTATTTTCCAGGTCAAAATGATGAGGTGTAAGCTTTGTTGAAATTCATGAATTTTTGAAAAACAACATCTCTAAAGTACCACTTTTAGAGCCCAAATGGCTGCTGATTTCGGGAATCTTACTCTCTAGACAGTTATTTTGACTCATTCTGCAAAAAACCCATGTTTTTTTTTTGTTATCTCAAGAGACATGCCCGAAGTTGATGACTAAAACAGTCAGCTACAAGTAATTCTGCAGCACCTATTTTGCTCCACAAGAGTTTTAGAATTGTGCTGTAGGGATTCTCAATGACCTTATGACTTAGTAATATTACTATTGCTGATATGATTTGAAAAAATGGGTGTTTTGTCATTTAGTGCTTTTTGACACATTTCAATTTTGTAATGCACCTCAATGATGAGACAAAGACTCACCATGCATAACCGTTAACGATTTTGTAGTGTGCCTTAGTAGCAGAGTTGCTAAATATGCTATAGAATCTCAATATGCAATATTAGTAACCCAGGTAACATAAAGAAACTATATGGCAATATAAAGATCCAAAACTTGTCAATGTTACTTCATATACACTATGCAATCTTCCATTATAAATATACTAACAACTAACGTAAATGCACAAAGTCATGGTAAAATACGAATAATAATCAATCAGCAAATCAAACAGAGAAAATAAAGCAGGCTATGGAAACTAGGAAATTTGGAAGAGGCTATCAAAAATAGTCTTAAGTTTTGAAAGATGACTGAAAAGACTAATTAGGATAAAAAAAATAAAAAAATAAAGTAGAAAGCCTTAGTCCTACCATTGGCACCATCTGAGGATAGAACTTCCCTATGAGGTGCTAAGACTTTTGTCCTAACATTGGATCCATATGGGTATAGTACTTCCTTGTGAGGTGCTAAGAATTGCAGACCAATGCCTTCATCCATCTTGGAAAAATTGCTCTAAATACTTCTCATAATGCTATGTATCCATATTCATATGCAAACAAACCACATCCTGCAAACCAAGTTTTCCTGCAACTAAAAATTGAAAACAACAATGTCATTCTCCATTAAGATGTGGAGTCTTTATTTATGCTAGTCTACTACACACCAAACCATACTGAAATCCAAATCCTTGGGAAAAAAAGCTTAGTTATGTTTGAGGATTATTCTATCGATGTAGACAAAGGTGTAATTCCATAGTCCAAATGGTTTGGATCTAGAACAAAGGGAACATAACACACAACCTTCCCTAAGTTCTTTATAATGAAGGATGTAAGTAGAAGAAGTTTGACCTATATAATTCCAATATTGGACTCGCTTTGAATCTCATATGCACCATTCCATGCAAGTTCCAAGTAGGATACCTACAAAAGAATTGACAAGAAGAGAGAACAAGATAATTGTAACCTACAAGAACTTATGTAAACAAACAAGGAGGAAAACAACAATATTAATGACAAATAACTGTGGGAAATAAAATGTATTGTTGTATTATTGAATAAAAGAGAGAAAAGTTACAACCAAGCGCCTTGGCGTTCCAATCTTCCAATCGAAAATCCTTTTCCTTAATTCCATCACCTTACTCCAAGAGGATGATAACCAATGGTTCAACTCTCTAGCACAATTACTCCAACATTTGGCTATCATAGACTCCTATCCTCTCACCCAAGGGAATAATATTGCTTTTATAGGGAAAAGAGGATAAGGGGGAGATGAGAGATAAGAGGATAAGAATAGGTCCTGATATCAAAATAGGTTAGGGGTTTGACTGATATCCACCCTAATAGGAGGGGATATCCATACATGTGGGATTTTATTTAGAAGCTCCTTGAAGTTTCTCCTTTTCAATTCTAATGAATAGTGTCGCACCTTGTTCACTATAACTTTGCAATATATCCAAGTGTCATAGGATGCATAACATTAAATATGCGAAAATGTCACACGTTTCTTGAGAGCAACCTATGACAAGGGAAAGTGTTGCAAGTTCTCCTTTAGAAAATTTCGACATTGTTGCAAAACAAGTTGTATGAAGGGAAAATTTTCAAGGTCCTCATCTTCTCAACAGTTTTTATCAATGGGACTTTATGGATTGTGGCAAGGTACAAGGTTCATGATGAAATTTTTGTGTAACATATTTCCCCCCAAAGTGTAAAACTATAGTGAAAGGATAGTTGAAACACTTTGTGAGATGACGGTCAAGGCAAAGAACCATCAGTTGGAAATTGTGAAAGTTTGGAATGCACACCAATCATAGCTCTAGGATCTGATACATGTGATAGAACAAACATAGATATAGATCTAGATTCAATAACAACTTCACTTAGAATATTTCAAGAGAGCAGAAATATGAGAAGAAGAATATTGGGACAAAACTAGAGAAATTCACTCTAGAGCTTTTTTTCCATTATACATTGTTGAGGAAAAGCTAGTACAATATATAGATGCTCTTAGGGGGGAAAATCGAGAGACTTAGGGGAAACTTGAGTAGCTCACAATAATGAGTCTTAGATTGGACCAATTCACCCATCAATGACATGAGTCCAAGTGTAACTCATAGATTGTCCATAATGAGGTTAAATGAACATAGATGGACCATGAGGAGGTTAGTCTAGTCAAAATAATGTGAAAGGTACCATTATGAGGGTGGATTAGGTAGTTTAGGATTGAGTGGAAGTTAGGTGGCCAAGGAGTGGCCAAAATAGCCAAGAAAGGGTCAAAATGTCTAGATACAGTGCATGGGCGCCTATTGTCAAAGACAACTCCTTAAAATAGGGGAATCGAGGCACCTTAGTTCAAGGACTGGTAATAAATGTTGGAGGTGGCCATTAATAGGGTGCCCAAAAACTAGTTTGACTATATTTTGGCCCGTAATTAGTGGATAAGTCATCATTTAACCCTAACTAACATCTAATTTGGAATTTATGGTAAAACACTCGTCTAATATGTGGACAAACTCCATAGACTAGAGACTATGAAGCCAAACCATGGAACAAATTACATTAAACAATTGGAACCTTATGAAAGGATTATTAACCAAGGTCTAGATGGTAATTATGTTCCAACAGAAACCTGCCAAAAAACAACAAGGACTTCATACAGTACAATAATTTTCATCTTTGAAACATATATGACTCACAACATGGCTTCTGACCAATACATTGTATATCCATGATAGTAATGACTCTGAATACGACCACTAACATACATTGTGGATCCGTACCTAGTAATGACTGAGAACACATCATGTCTACTAGAATACAAGCATGGATACATGATACAATAATAACATAGCCACGACCAATATAAAAGTAGATCTGTGTGACAAGACATCAATGAGGCCACAAACATGATGTCCATGTGGGAACCTACTCAAGAATCTCCATCGCAATGTGGGTAAAGTACATAATGATAGTCCCTAGGTTCTTGAAATTGAACTTGAAACGATATGAGCCTATCCATGTGAATAAAGGAATTGGCATCGAACATGGTAGAAACCACTTGATTATTGGTCAATGATGTAAAACGTTAACAAGTGTGAGGGAAATAAATAATGACGAAAATGACTCCCAAGGTATCCCAATACATTCCGATGAATGCGAAAAGAGGATCTGAATTTGAACACCCACAGAATCATCCGATTAGATGTCAATGATGTGAACCTACTGTCGGAAGCGAACAAACCTTCCATTGAGGCATGCAGGCTCCAAGGTACCAACTGGCTTCTTAGTCTAATTCCTGGATAATGTGTTTAGGTCGATTGGAATAGACTTGTCAAAGGAGGGCCATGATGTTTACCCCATCGACACGAAACTGACACAAGAAAGTAATGTGGTACATCAAATGAGCATGAATTGACACAAAGCTATAATGGAAAGAAATGTTTGAGAAGTTGTTTCAAGGATGGCCAACATGATAGAAGTATTTTATGATTGCAAAGGTTGAATCTAGAAAAAATACATCCCTTGAACATTTAACAGCACGACAAGTGACTTGGAATCATTGACTTGATGAGGCTAAGACCAAGACATAATGTGACATGGCTGAGGTATTCTTTAGATGACCCAAAGGAGAGAAATAACTCATGAAATTGGTACGACTAAAAGACAAACTCAGTACCCAACTATTTGAATAAGATGGAAATAGGTGCCATGTTCAAGGGTGACGATAAGATACCATAAATATAGACTCAAATACATCCCCCTTCCCTGTTTTTCCCCATCATTATGGATGAGTACCTCTTTTCTTTTTAACGAGATAGAAGAGGGTAACAAACTCTTGATATAGCTCATTAAAAATGAGTCCAATCTCACATGTTTTATGAACTTGAGAAATGAGGGGTTTGGTTCCCAAAAAGGGTCCTTTGATGTGTGATTTTACAAGTCCAAAGAAGGAAAACTTGGAGGTTTTTCATATTTCATGAGTCTAAAAATTACTTAAAGCAAACTCTAAGATGAACTTTTTCATAATGTTAGTCTCTAGGCCCGAAAAAGTATAAAATAATACCTAGAAGAACTCTCTTAATCAATGGTTGAATAAGGTATTCCTTTTTCGTAAATAATACTACTCAACCTGAAAAGGGGGTAAACTAAAATTGAATAGATGGACTTTCAAATACTTTTGCAAGTGTGTAAAAATCAAGATCACTTGGCAATCTTTTCCTATTTAGAGAGTATGAAAAGATCTTAAAGGAAACTCCAAGGGGTTCCTAACGAGCCCGAAAAAGAGATATAAGTGTACTTGGTAACTTATTCTCATGTATTTACAAGGACGAGAAATAATAAAGCATAAGCTCTTTCATAGATAATATGGTTAATTTTGACCCGCAATCTCCATAATTGATGTTAAAAACGTGTTCAAATCAAAATATTAATGGCATTTTGACCAAAAATAGCAAAAATGGTAAAAATGATGCAATAAAATATTTCATTCCATGTTTATAAAAATGGGTAAAATTAACTCTATTTTTACCATTTGCAAGGAGAGAAAAAATCCCTCTTTTGGTTGGATCTTGTGGTGGATATTTTGGGCATTCCAGGAAACGATTTTTAGTACCGTCAGTTCCAGGTAACTCCTCTTCCTTTCCTCTTCATTTCAATGGTTATATTTCTTGCTTTGAATCTCATTTATGCAATTTATGGGTGATTTTTTAGAGAGAAAATCGTGCCTAGAATGTTGCAGTTTCACCTTTCAGGAAATGTGACATTTAGTAGTGTCCCATATCCCGATAGGATAGAGTGCAAAATTTTCACACTGTAAGTAAAATTGGGTTACGACACTTGCATGATAAAATCCAAAAATTAAATGCAAGCTATTTGACTGGGAATTTCTTGGATGAGTGTGTCCTAATCCTTCTCTTTTTTATTTTCATGCAGGTTCTAGCCATCAAGGTGGTTGAATGGAGAGAAAGAGAACACTAAGAGGATGATATATGAGCGACCAATGATCCCAATTCCATGATTTCCCTTTGGGAATGTGGGCTAGTGAAGCTCTTTCTTATTTCTGGTATGAGGGCACAGGTTTCATTGCTGAAGCATATAGTGAGAATGTGGGATCCGGATGAACAAAATTTCCAAGTTTGGGTTCACACCATCACATTGTAAATACAAGATATCTATTTCTTCACTAGGATATCAAGGGGAGGGGAAGACAACACAGATTCATTGATCCAACAATATTGTGTCGATGGGGCCCAAAAGGTAAGGGAAAATACAAATAAAACATGTGACAGATCTTACACTCATGACCATCCTATTCATAATTACATGGGTTGCAGGGAGCAAGGTTGTGCATCAGGAAACCAAGGCTCAGATGTTATATGCATTAGAATGCATGGATCCTACAATATTCAACTATTGTGGGGGTGTTTTGGAAAACCTGAAACACCAACTAACTAAATGCAGAACAATATGATTGAAACAGTTTGGCTGCGACTCTATTTTGGTTTCCTTTTTCCCGGAGTGAGCCCTCTCTTCCATCCGTAGAACATAGAGATTGGGAGCCTAGATGACTGAGAGTTGCATATGAGGCAGTGGGTGGAACTCATGTCCCTCCATGGTGGCAGTCCCATTATATCTCACGGAGCAACATTTTTCAGATGGATGCATGGGAAGTTGCTCATGATAGAGGACTATACCTACATGGGCATATATTTTAAAGGGGACCCGGACTTAGTGCTTCCATAGGGGGAAGATTGGGGTGATATAGGTAAAAGGGAAATTTTCATATATTTTAATTTTTATGTATTTTTCAAGTATTCTTTTTGGGGGTACTGAGACTTTATATTTCACTGATGCATCTGTTGGATCCGTGAGGCCACCAGGATCTTCCCCCATCCATAGGTGGGGAGAGTAGAGAGCTATGATGGATCTAGATCGTGAGGCAGTCGATGATATGGAGGAGGTCGAGCAGAACTTGGAGTGGTTGACTGTTGACATCTTGGACATCTCTATAGATGAGCTACCATGACACTATCAATGCCATACCATAGGGGTCTTTGGATGTATCAGCCGCCTACTACATTGAGTGGCTCAGGCCATTGTACTCTATCATGAGAATTGTAGTTAGATTTTTGTAATATACATATAGTGATATCTGAAAGCTATGAGCTTTAGTTTTTGTCCCAGGATTTTTTGTAAAACCATTTTTTTCATACTTAATATAAAATAGTCTTATATCGGCTTTACTACATGATGTTTCTATGGTGGATGTATGTACGTGGATACTTGGACTACTTGTTTTATGTATATATTATTTACATGATTTGCTTTTTATTCACACACTTTTCAATGAAATGTATAAGAATGTGCAATGTACCAAGTTAAAACAAAAATGGCTAATGAATCAGGAATTGTATTCATGTATCTGGGGACATGTTGATACTGTATGAATTCAAATGACCTTTCAAGAATATGTACCCTCCGAAACAAATGAAGTAGCATAGGATCACAAATGCTATAAATGTGGTTTAATTGAGAAACCACAAGTTGAGAATCCAAGTAGACAATAATATGAATTACACCATTGGAGGAAGTGTTAGTTAACAATACAATCACCACATGATACTCAATGATATTGTTGGTTGTGGGACTTGAGAAAACTCCCCCTGAGCTCACTAATTCATCAATAGGGGAATAAAGTACCCATGCTGCTGACACAAGGTTTCGGGTATGTCGATTGGCACCATCTGCAAATCTGGAATACATTGGCATATGCGCATCCAAGCACAACATGGTATAACAAATCATAGCTGACAAAGGACCATAACACACAAAAACAAAGTTCACGGCATACTAGAACACACTCTATGTACAAAATGGCACAACATGGTACAAGAAATCATAGCTAACAAAGGACCATAACACACAAAAACAAAGTTCACAGCACACTAGAACACACTCTATGTCAATTGGCACCATCTGCAAATATGGAATACATTGGCATATGCACATCCAAGCACAACATGGTATAATAAATCATAGCTGACAAAGGACCATAACACACAAAACCAAAGTTCACAGCACACTAGAACACACTCTATGTACAAAATGTACAAAGTACACATGTAGGACATACCTAGGCATAGTACTTTTTGAGATATATCCCATTTCGGGGATCTCCTAAAGGTATCCCATCATAACATACTGGCTCATAGGACCCTTTCTCTAGGACACGTTTGACGATATAGGGACCATGCCACGTGGGTTCAAACTTTCTTTCCCCCAACTTTTCATGCTTTTGATCATAAGTAAGGACCAAATCACTTTCATTAATAGTACGGGGTTGAATGGATTTTCCATATTGATCTTTGAATCAATTTTGGTAAGTCTAATTGGCGAGAGCAGCATCGTGATGTGTTTCATCTAGTTTGGTTAGATAGAGGAACCGTTATTCCTCAACAATAGTGTTGGGTAGA
Organism: Larix kaempferi; assembly: GCA_027924585.1. Classification (NCBI taxonomy): domain Eukaryota; kingdom Viridiplantae; phylum Streptophyta; class Pinopsida; order Pinales; family Pinaceae; genus Larix; species Larix kaempferi. The sequence continues at coordinate 15,280,004 of BSBM01000539.1, forward strand.
ATTTAGGAAACTAGTTTAAGAGATGGGATCTCAAATTCAGTAGGTATTAACTGCTTCTAGTCCATACACCAATTTTAAAGGTGTGAAACCAATCATGGTTTTTACTGAAGTCCTATAATCCCAAAGGGATGAAAATAGCTTCAAGTGCCAACTAGACTTGTGCGTTCCTACCATCCATTGGATCATTGTTTTCAAGACCTTATTAATGGTATCTACTTGTTCATTAGGTTGGGGATAGTATGGAGAATAATTTTCATGATGAAAATCGAGTTCGACATTGAGTTTATCCATCATATGGTTCCTAAAGTAGGAACCATGATGCTTGACTATGGCCCGAGGGACTCCAAATCTGGCGATGATGTGCTTAAAGATAAATAATGCAGTTTTTTTTCTATCTTGTGCTTATGTAGGCATAATTTCATCCCATTTGGTAAAGTAGTCAACAACGATGATGAAATACCCATGCCCCCCCCCCCGCTAAGGTAGGCTTACAATGCATAAAATACACACCCCATTTTGCAATGGGAATGACGGTAACCACTGGATGGAGTGGAGTAGGATGAGAGCGCTTTTTTGGGTAAAAAAAATTGATAGGGAGGACATTTTTTTATTGCTTCCATGCAATCCTTGAAGATGGAAGGCCAAAAGTATCGAGCGCATAAGATATTTTGGAATGTATCCATCATAAAGAGGTGAACTCCACAAGATCTAGAGTGATATTCATTCAGTACGCATTCAAATTCCTCATGTGTTAGATACCACCATTGTCATGTTCTGCAACCTCCTTGATGGCCTTTAGAGGCCATGGAATATCACTGTTACATCTTTCTTCTCCAAATTCAGTCATTTTCACACATAGCCGCAATGGGCTCGGATTTGCAATCTGCATTCCGTGTTCTGTAGTCCGCATGCGGGACTCGGAAATCGGATTTCCAAATCTGTATCTTCATCGAAATTGCACTTCCGACTTCCCCAATCCGCAATGCAGAAGTCGGAAGTCGAAAGCCATTTATGGCTTCGATAATTTATCCATATGACTTCCATAGTTCGGTAATCTGCATGCGGAACTCAGAAATTGGATTCTCCATTTTCCATTCGATGAAGTTACCTCCTGCAATCCGCATTCTGCATTGCCATCCAATCCACAATCTGCGGTCGGATTCGAAAGTCCAATTTCCCAGTTATCCTTCCGCAGAAATCCCTTTTCTGACTTCCGCAATCTGCAATTCCGTAATCCGCATTGCGGAATTCGGAAGGGAGGAATACCAATTCATAGCTCCGGAAATATTTCACTCCCACAATCCACAATCTTCCTTCCGCATTGCAAATGCGGAAATGGAGAAGTCCAAATATTCATTCCAGGAAAAGTTACATACCGCAATTTGCATTTTGCATTCCGCATTGCAGATGCGGAAATGAAATATGCCAGTAGTATGGAAGTCATCCTTCTGAGATCCACAATCCGCAATCCTAAATCCACATTGCGGATGTGGAAAGGATAGGACCATAGACCCCTTCTCTAACAAGCTTCTAGTAGGGAAAACTTCGAAGGGTCATAGCTCCCTCATCCTTGGGCCAAATTGGGCAAGGTCGGTACCGTTGGAAATATATTAGAGATATCTATCAATTTGTATGGTCCTCCACCGAATTTGAGTACTCAAACCTAGTCCTTTTTCCAACTGAATATATGGTCTATAACTTCACCTCAGTGCCTTTTTCTCTTCTGCAATATAAGCTCTGCTCTAATTCTTCGATGTCTTCTCTTCTTCATCTGATCCTCAAAGTGCCCTTTATTTCCAAGTCCTGGCTGGAGTGCCCTGCACATTTACCGGACTTAGACCTAATTTATCAATGAACAATCTAAGAACATTCACCAATGAAAATAAAAATTTGCAGCAGTGTAATAGTTCATTCACATAGGTAGGTTCATACACCCATTAATACAGAGAATGAATCCTTATTCACACACAAAAGTTTCATGACATCAGTCCATTTCTTTTAGGCAAATTGATGATATAACATGCAGGGAATTTGCTCTATTCCTTAATCCTAAATCCATATGAGTTCTATAATCATATACAGGTGAAAAGGTTCAGAGATAAGGGAATGATATGCACAACAAAATGAACATAATGCCTAGGCATACAGACCTATTCATAAATGGACCATCTCCATAAGTAAACAGATGCATGCCTACTCTTAACAACTACAACTAAAGTAGCATCTTTCACACACAAAGAGTCATGCATTCATTAACAAGTAACATGTACAAAAAAATGGACATAAGTCATGGGCATTCAACCCCATAAATCATCTCATACACAATCCCCTATTGATCCAATCTCATGTAGTTCATTAACCAATAACCACAACATAATAAGCATAGCATAAAGACATGAAATAACAACATTTAAACACCACAAGGGAACTTATCTTTTGCCTTGAACCTCCAAGAAACCGGCTATGGAGTGCAACTTTCCAACCCAACCATAGATCTCTTCCTAGCCTATATTATTTCAGCAATATAAATCACCCCGCAGCTGGGGCTACGTATCCACTAAGAAGTCCCTCTCAAGTTCACTCACAGCATGGGTTCACAGCCAATTAGGGCATCCAACCAACAGTTAGCTTAATCAAGCAAATGGGGATGGAAGGTAAGGTTTTATAGATTAATAAGATTCTCCACAGAGCTATGGGCATATCCCAATTATATCAGAATAGTCCAAGCACCCCCATCACCCCACTCCCATCCTAGGAAAGGTTCCCTCCACTATTGTACAGTCCCTAGGGCACCCTTTTTCCTAGCACTGACTTGGGTGAGTGTGGTTGGTCAAGACTGCTGAATGAAAGCAAATAAACCCTTTAAGGCTTTAACAGACAACCTAAAACCTCTTGGTTCCTCCCCACTTAGGTTTTCTTCTCCCTTTCTCTAGCCGAACAACGTTATCCCGCAGCTGGTTTCTTTTCCACTACACAGGGTTCTTCCTCATGGTTTCTTGAGCATCTCATGCTCTGCAATTCGCCCAAAGATTCATATCCAAGGATAACCCCTTGTTCTTCTTCCTACACCCCCATTTACTAGGTGTATTCAGCTATGTACATTTGGCTCACCCCGAAATCGCATTTTATCTTGTTTTCTTTATGGCTGGCTCTGTAGGTGTGTGTATGACTTGGGTTGCTAGTCAACAATGGGTTAGAAAACAGGATGGGAAAATTCCCAGGCATGGAGTGGATTAAGGGAAAATCAATGCATGGGGCCATACCCTGCCATATGGATTTGCAAGTTGCCCCATACTCCATCAAATTCATGGTTCTGGTTTTCTCAACCACCCTCTTACAATTGCATTAATGCCATAATGGGAAGTCAAATGGGTTCACAATTGGACACGTGGTAGCATACCTCTCTCTAATGGATACATAGTTCCCCCTCATTTCTTTGCAGCCATAGCCAACCCTTAGTATCTTATTACAAAGCATTATTTACATCATTCACAATATTGCATGGCTTAATAGCACATGGATTATCAACTAATTTCCTATGCAATTAAAATTAAGCATCCACTGGTGGGTTCTTGGCCTTGAGCTCCACACTAGGGTAATCACACCTTGCAATATTTACATAACAACCAAAATAGCCTAAGGTCATAATGAGGGATATTACATCCTTGCTCCCTTAGAATAACATCGTCCTCGGTGTTCCAACACTTAGGGTTACATATACAATATACACATGTCCCAAAATTGCAAAAATGTTGCAGGTCTTCCTGCATTTCATCCCTTTACTTTGAAATTTCAGGACCGATCCCTTAGGCTTCCACAAGCTTCTCTAGATGGCTTTGATATTCCATCTATACAAGTGATCATTGCTCCACAGCAATCCCTTATTTTTCCTTTCTTTCCAACTGATCTACAAGCCTAAAATATTCATGGCTTCTAGCTTTCTTGTTGTCTCTTGTTGGGAAGTTGCAGACGCAATGCTCTCCCCCACATTTCCAACATTTCATCGGATGCTTTATCTTTACCTTCTCAATTTCCTTGGAGTCTTCCCACCTGGAAAATTTCTTAGTGGGATGAGTGGATGAATTTCTCTTCATTGGTCCACTGCTGGTTGTTTCCATAATTTTTTCCACCTCCCTCTACAGGAAGATAGAGTCCTGTAAATCCCTGTGGTTCATCTCATTCGGCTTCTTTTATAGCTTGAGCATTTCGCCAATATTCTCTTAAGCCTTGGAAATTGTTTACAGAAGGTTTCCATCCAACTCCAACAGTCTTTGGTATGTTTCCATGGCCAATGCACACAACATCCCACTCTTTTCTTGCTAGTACCACTGTTTTTGCAATAACTACAACCAATTAACCTCAATTTCTCACCAGTGAAATACATCATTGCAATTTTTTTAGGCTAAGCATAAAATAACATTAAAATCAGTCAATTAATTGTTTGATTGACATGAAAATCCCATGCTTATCCATGAGGATTTCAGACTTTTCATGCTTTCCCAACATACACATGAACTTATTCATGTTTATCCTTTCACAGGGATCTTTCTATTTCAGCAATCACAATTTATTTCAAGCAACTAACACAACCATTTCCAGTTATAACATGCATTCAACAATTTTCTTCTTTATAAATGCATCAATAAAAGGGAAAGAGAAGAGAGAGATTTTTATCCTCTTAGTCTTGTTCCAATACGGAGTCACACCACCATGATGGTTTCATGCTCCTAGCCTCTTTCACTTCAATGTGAATGCTTGAATTTCCCTTTCTTGGCTATGACACTTTGTGTCTAAGTTCTCTCCCAGGCCTTTCATCCAGGGAACTCTTCTCCATGATTTCCTACAGAACCTTTGGCTACTAGGACCCACACCAGTCCACTAGAACCACTTCCATTGCTTCTCATACCGATCTCTCTAGAAAAGTTGCATGTCCTAATACATCCTTAGGATGCCTTCAAGGCTTCTTGCTTCCTGCAATGACCAAGGTTTCCAACACCGAAACAATAATGTATCAGCTTGGTGGTTATGAGACTTATACATGAAATATTTCATTATTCCGAATAAGAAATAGATGACAATCGAATACTTATCTATATTGGACATTTCCTCTCTAGTCCACAAGGTCCTAATTTAATTTACAAGCCTTGGGATCTCCTTTGGAAATGGATGTTGGTTAGACCGTAGGCCACTCCATGCCATCCAAATAGTGGAATTGGATGTTTGCTAGCCCGCAAGACACTCCACGGCATCCAAATAGTCAATGTCCTACTAGTACACCAACTGGGTTATCAGGCATTGATGGTGCCAAACCAATCCCATACCTGGTTTTCCCTCTCCATTTCCAATCTATCACTTTCGTCCGGTTCAGAGGTCAATGGAAGGAAACTACACCATGACCATTTCCAGGTCAGATCTCTACTACAGAGCCATAGGAATGCATCAGCCTTTCCCACTTACAAGAACCCTTCATACACGTAACAACCCTTCATGCACATAGCATCCCTTCCCCACAACCCCTCATAACACCTTCTTCAATTTGCTTCTTTAGTGTGTAGTACCAAATTGTATATGGCCAAGCTGACAACACATAGGGTTATGCAGGATCATTAGTACTACTGCTCCGAAATTGTAAACATATAACATTCACTATCAAATATTGAAACACCAGGAATGCATCCATTCCTTTATGGTGTAGTCAATATTGGTAACCCTAACATAACTCAACACAAGAAAGGTTTGCACCCCTCCCTGATGTGATCCATGTAGGCCCTAGTCATACTCAGGAAACTAGAAACAATAACAATAATAATAATAAAAATAAAATCAAATAGGATCTGCGTATTAACATTATTAATCAGTCATGTATATTTTCAGTTAGAGTTTATAGAACACTTATCCACTTGCAAATGTATCTTTCCTTCATTTGTGAGGAATGGGGGCTCCCTTCTCTAAGTTGACAATCCCTTGGTTTTCCACCTCATTCCTTTTTATGATCCATAACCCACATATGCATTACTGGCATAATATTTACCATCTTGTTCATATTTTTTTCCAATCATGCAGTGCAAATGAGACATCCTCATGCTATTTAGCTCTTGTAAGTGGCACCACTCTGCCCATTAGGTTTTTTCTTGCTACCATAAAAAAACCATCCCCAAGAACTTGTCCTTTGACAAAACTCTTAGACAGCCAAACAGTTAGTTGTATAAAAATGAAATAAAGTCCAAGTCTGATTGTCTCATAACCAATCAATGAAATCATTAATTAAATTCAAACATGGGTTTATAATTTTGTCTCCTACAGAATTTGATTTGCAGTCATGGAATTATTTCCATAAACTTAAATTAGAGTGTTTCAAATCTGAAATTAACAATATTTTATGTTCATCAACTTAATCTTACAACCACGAGACCCTCCTCATGAGGTTTGGCTCTTGCACATGGTAATTTCCAACCTTTTGTTACGGTCTTACCCACACTTCCATACCCAAGGCAATTTTGTCTGAGATATGAAACTTCAATCAGCCAAACACTTGTAAGTTCTTCATGCACATAACTTAGTCATTGTTGCCATAGTTACTGAAGTAATTTTCAGAATTAGAACTCTCAATCATTCAAGCACCTTCAGCTGTTAGCATGTCTATATCCTAGAAAAACACATTCACTTCATGTGAATAATTACCATACTAAAATTGCAAGGTATAGTCACACCATTTATAAAATTAAATGAAACTTTAAATACTCATCACTTCACAGCCAAGTCATTTATACAACTCGGTCCTTCCACATAGCATTCTAGAAGCTCATCAAACATGACTGTCTTCTTCATGCATTCACACTCCTTCATTTATAGAAACTCATGAAATGATTCTAGAATGATCACTAATTCATCATTTTATCCATGATTTAATTTGAAATGGAACATACATCACAACCATGCATTCATGCAATGCATCACAACATGTGCACCCACTCCCATGCATGCACATTTACAACCTTTACACAAACTTTTCGAGGGCATTCGCTCAATGCATGTTCACAAGATTCACAGAATATTTTAATGCACCTTCACTCAAGGTCAAATTGCATTGATTCATGCATACTACACTATCATACCATGCATTTCATCATGCAAAAACATATGGGCCTAACCATGGCCATCTCACATAGAATGCACTACTATAACACTACCATAACAGGACTATAAGTCCTTAATTGCCCTAGTCATTAAACTCATACTCAACATATAAAATGACATAATATAATTTCATGTGAATGCATTTTAACATTTAAACAACCACAGGTTATGATACTCATTCCTTTAATACATATCCCACCATGCCATGGTGATATGACTTTCACATAATGCATTCCACCATACATGCCTGCCATCCTATGATTACAATCATGGTTCAAGGAATCCTTACCCAATTTCCTTTCTCAACACTTTGGAAATTAGCACAAATAAACATACCTGTAGGGTTCCCATTAGCAGCCTTGATGTTACTTGGTCAGTTGGCCTCTTGCAAAGGACTACACCATCCCTTCTTCATAGGTTGCTAGTCATATGTAACAGTATCATGCTTAAACCCTCTCTGGTTAGGAATCCATCATCAACCACAACATTGGTCATTAGTATCTCACTGCATGTGTAAAACCCTACTAGCTTTACCAACATGCAACCTCACTTATATGCATTATGCAATCTCTAACACTATGCTTACTAGTGTATATCAATTCACTTATCTAGTCCATTGTATTTTTCAACATTCCTATGCGCCAAATTTTTGTATACAAGTTCACAAATAGAAATACACGGGAAAGATAAGGGTTAAGGAATTTTCCCTTTCCAATTCCTCATCATAGCATGGAATTCTTCTTCCATGTCATAGTTGGTCCACTTGTAAAGCCTTTCTAGCCTTCCATAGCTTCTTTTGAGAACTGCAATAGCTTCGTTGCACCCGACTCATAGGCCTGCAACTTAGGATTTGGCCCCAAATCAGCCCCAGTGTTGTAACTGAAGCTTTGATACCACTTTGTCATGTTCCCCAACCTGCCTAATGGCCTTCAAAGGCCATGGAAGATATATCTTACATTTTTTTTTCTCCAAATTCATTCCTTTTCACACACATCTGCACTGGTCTCGGATTCGCAATCCACCATTGCGATCCGCAATCCACAATTTGCGTTCTGCATTCCGCATGCGGAACTTAGAAGTCGGATTTTGAAATCTAGCTCTTCATAGAAATTGCGCTTCCGACTTCCCCAATCCACAATGTGGAAGTCGGAAGTCAGAAGCCATTTATGGCTTCGCGAATTTATCCATCTAACTTCCGCAGTTCGGAAATATGCATGCAGAACTCGGAAGTCAGATTCTCCATTTTCCATCCAACGAAGTTACCTCCCTCAATCTGCATTATGCATTGCCTTCCAATCTGCAATTCACAATCAGATTCGGAAGTAGGATTGCCCAATTATCCTTCCGCATAAATCCCTTTTCCGACTTCTACAATCAGTAATTCCTAAATCCACATTGTGGAATTCAGAAGGGTGGAATCCCAATTCATAGCTCCAAAAATATCTCACTCCCGCAGTCCAAAATCTTCCTTCCACATTGCAGATGCGAAAATGAGGAAGTCCAAATATCCATTCTGGGAAAAGTTACATCCTGTAAACTGCATTCCGCATTGCGATGCAGAAATGCAATACCCCAGTCTTATAGAAGTCAGCCTTCTGAGATCCACAATCTGAAATTCACATTGCGAATGCGGAAAGGCCATGACCAGAGACCCTTGCTCCAACAAGCTTCTAGGGAAAACTTCCAAGGGACATAACTCCCTCATCCTTGGGCCAAATTGGGAAAGGTCAGTACCATTGGAAATATCTTGGAGATATATATACATTGGTATGATCCTCCACCCAATCTGAGCACTCTAACCCATTCCTTTTACGAACTGAAACTTTGGCCTATAACTTCACCTAAGTGCCTTTTTCTCTTTTGCAATAAGCTCTGCTCCAATTTTCCCATGTCTTCTTGTCTTCATCTGATCCTCAGAGTGCCCTTCCTTTCCAAGTCCTGGATGGAGTGCCCTGCACATTTACTGGACTTATACCTAATTCATCAATGAACAATCTAATAACATTCACCAATGAAAATACAAATGTGCAACAGTGTAATAGGTCACTCACATAGACAATTTCATACACCCAATAATACAGAGAATGAAACCTTATGCACACACAAAGGGGTCATGAAATCAGTACATTTATTTTAGGAAGATTGATGTTATAACATGCAAGGACTTATCCCCATTCTTTAAGACTAAATCCATATGAGTTCTATAATCATATACATATGCAAAGGTGCAAAGATAAGGCAATGATATACACAGCATAATGATTAGAATGCCTAGGAATACAGACCTATTCATCAATGGACCACCTCCATAATTAAATAGATGCATGCCTACACTTAACAACTATAACTAAAGTAGCAGCCATAGCCACTCAAAGAGTCATGCATTCATTAACCAATAACATGTACAACAAAATGGAAATAAGGCATGGGAATTTAGCTCCATAAATCAGCTCCTACACAGTCTCCTATTGATCCAATCTCATGCATTTCATCAACCAATACCTGGAACATAATAAGCATGGCAAAAATATATGAAATAACACCATTTAAACACCATAAGGGCACTTATCATTTTCCTTGAACCTCCAAGCAACCGGCTATGGACTGCAACTTTCCAACCCAACCATAGATCTCTTCCTAGCCTATATTATTTCAACAATCAGAGATCACCCCCGATCTGAGGCTATGTATCCACTAAGGAGTCCCTCTCAAGTTCACTCACAACATGGGTTCACATCCAATTAGGGTATCCAACCAACAGTTAGCTTAGTTAAGAAAATGGGGAAGTAAGGTAAGGTTTTATATCTTAATAAGATTCTCCACAGAGCTATGGGCATATCCTAATGATCTCATACTAGTCCAAGCACCCCCATAACCGCACTCCCAACCTAGGCAAGGTTCCCTCCACTACTACACAATCCCTAGGGAACACTTTTTCCTAGCATTGACCTGGGTGAGTGTGGTTGGTCAAGCCTACTGAATCAAAGCAAATAAATCCTTTCGGGCTTTAACAGGAATCCTAAAACCTCTTGGTTCCTTCCCACTTAAGTTTTCTTCTCCCTTTATCTGGACGAATAGTGCTATCATGTAGCTGGGTTCTCAACCACTACATAGGGTTCTTCCTCATGGTTTCCTGAGAATCTGAAGCTCTGCAATTCTCCCACAGAGTCATATCTAAGGATAACCCCTCGTTTTGCTTCCCACACCCCGTTTACTAGGTGTATTCGGCTCTGCATATTCGGCTCACCTTGAAATCACGTTTTCTCTTATTTTATTTATGGTCGGCTCTGCAGTTGTGTGTATGAATTGGGTTGTTAGTCAACAATGGGATAGCATACAGGATGGTAAAATTCTCAGGCGTGGAGTGGCTTAAGGGACAAGCAAGGCACAGGGCCATATCCTACAATACAGATTTGCAGGTTGCCCCATACTCCATCGAATTCATGGGTCTGTTTTTCTCAACCACCCTCTTACTGTTGCATTAATTTCATCGTGGGAATTCAAATGGGTTCACAATTGGACATTTAGTAGCATGGTTCCAATCCCATAACCCCTCACCTATCCCTAGTGGATAAATAGTTCCCACTCATTTTCTTGCAGCCATAGCCAGCCCTTGTTATTTTATTACATAGCATTATTTACATCATTCACAATCTTCCATGGCTTAACAACACATGGATTATCAACTACTTGCCTATGCAATTAAACCTAAGCATCTACTAGTGGGGCCTTGTCCTTGAGCTCCACACTAGGGTAAACACACCTTGAAATATTTACATAACAACCAAAATAGCCTAAGGTCAGAATGAGGGATATTACATCCTCCCTCCCTTATAATAAAACCATCCTCGATGTTCCAATACTTAGGATTACATATACAATCTACACATGTCCCAAAATTACAAAAATATTGCAATTCTGCCTACATTTCATCCCTTTACTTTGAACATTCAGGACCGAGCCCTTTGGCTTCCACAAGCTGCTCCAACTGGATTTGATCTTCCATCTTTGCAGGTGAACATTTATCCACAACAATCCCTTCTTTTTGCTTGCTTTCGAACTCATCTACATTCCTGAAATCTTCATGGCTGCTAGCTTTCTTGTTTTTTCTTGTTGGGCAGTTGCGGAGGAAATGCTCTCCCCCACATTTCCAGCATTGCATCGGCTGATTTATATTTACCTGCTCAATTTCCTTGGATTCTTCCCACCTGGAACATCTCATAGTGGGATGAGTGGATGAATGTCTCTTCATTGGTCCAATTCCCTTTCCATTGCTGGTTGTTTCCAGAATGTTTTCACCTCCCTCTGCATACAGATAGAGTCCTGTAAATCCCTTTGGTTCACCTCATTCTACTGCCTTTGTATCTTGATTATTTCTCCAATATTCTCCTGAGTATTGGAAATTGTTTGCAGAAGGTTTCCATCCAATTCCAACGGTCTTTGGTTTGTTTCCATGGCCAATCTACAAAACAACCCACTCTTTGCTTGCTAGTACCATTGTTTTTGTAACAACTGCAACCAATTAGACTCAATTTCTCACCTGTGAAATACACCATTTTAATTTTGTTATCCTAAGCATAACATACCATTAAAATCAGTCAATTAATTTTCCGATTGATATGAAAATCCCATGCTTATCCATGAGGCTTTCGCACTTTTCATGCTTTCCCAACATACACATGAACTTATTCATGTTTATCCTTTCACAAGGATCTTTCTATTTGAGCAATCACAATTTATTTCAAGCAAATAACACAATCATTTTCAGCTATAACATGCATTCAACAATTTTATGTTTTTAAATGCATCGATAAAAGGGAAAGAGAAGAGTATGAGTTTTCTCCTTTTAGTCTTGTTCCAATCTGGAGTCACACCACTGCTACGGTTTCATGCTCCTAGCCTCTTTCACTTCAATGCGAATGCTTCACTTTCCCTTTCTTGGCTATGACACTTAGTGTCTAAGGTCTGTCCCAAGCCTCTCATCCAGGGAAATATTCCCCATGATTTCCTACAGAACCTTTGGCTGCTAGGACCCACACCAGTCCACTAGCACCACTTCCATTGCTTCTCATACTGAGCTCTCTATAATAGTTGCATGTCCCCATGCATAATTAGGATGCCTTCAAGTCTTCTTGCTTCCTACAATGACCAAAGTTTACAACACAAAAACAATAATGTATCAGCTTGGTGGTTATGAGACTTATAAATGAAATCTTTCATTATTCAGAATATGAAATAGACGACAGCCCAATACTTATCTGTATTGTACATTTCTTCTCTAGTCCACAGGGTCCTTCTTTACTTTACAAGCCTTAGGATTTCCTTTGGAATTGGATGTTGGTTAGCCCATAGGCCACCCCACGCCATCCAAATAGCGGAATTGGATGTTGGATAGCCCACATCCCACTCCACGCCATCCAAACAGTCGATTCCCAGCCAATACATCGACTGTTTTATTAGGCCTTGATGATGCCAAACCAGTCCCATAATTGGTTTTCCCTCTCCATTGCCAAGCCAATACTTCCGTCTGGGTCAGAGGTCAATGGAAGGAAACTGTACCGTGACCATTTCTAGGTCAGGGCTCTACTATGGAGCCATAGACATGCATTAGAATTTCCCACTTACAAGAACCCTTCATATACATAACATCCCTTCATACACATAACAACCCTTCATGCACATAACAGCCCTTCCCCACAACCCCTCACAACACGTTCTTCACTTTGCTTCTTTAGTGTGCAGTACCAAATTGTATATGTTCAAGCTAAAAACACATAGGGTTAAGCAGGCTCATTAGTACTACTTCTCTGAAATTGTAAACATAGAACATTCACTATCAAATATTGAAACACCGGGAATGCGTCCATTCCTTTAGGGTGTAGTCAATATTGGTAACCTTAACATAAATCAACACCAGAAAAGGTGTACACCCCTCCCTGATGTGAGCCATGTAGACCATAATCATACTTGGGAAGCCTGAAATAATAAAAATAATAATAATAATAATAAAATCAAGCAAGATATGCATATTAACATTATTAAGCATTCATGTATATTTTCAGTTAGGGTTTATAGAACACTTATCCACTTGCAGATGTATCTTTCCTTCATTTGTGAGGAATGGTGGCTCCCTTCTCTGAGTTGACAGTCCCTCGGTTTTCCACCTCATTCATTTTTATGTTCCATAACCCACATATTCCTTACTAGCTTAATCTTTACCATCTTGTTCATATTGTTTTCCAATCATGTAGTGCAGATGAGACATCCTCATGTTGTTTAGCTCTTGTAAGTGGCACCACTCTGCCCATTAGGTTTTTTCTTGTTACCATAACAAAACCATCCCCTACAACATGTCCTTTGACAAAACTCTTAGATAGCCAAACAGTTAGTTGTATAAAATAAAATAAATTCCAAGTTTGATTGTCTGATAACCAATCAATGAAATCATTAATTAAATTAAAAATGGGTATATAATATTGTCTCCTACATAATTTGCTTTGTAGTCATGGAATTATTTCCAGAAACTTAAATCAGAAGGTTTCAAATCTAAAATTAACAATATGTTTTGGTCATCAACTTAATCTTACAACCATGATACCCTCCTCGTGAGGTTTGGCTCTTGCACATGGTAATTTCTAGCCTTTCGTTACGGTCTTACCCATGTTTCCATACCCAAGGAATTTCTGTCTGAGATCTAAAACTTCAATCAGCCAAACACTTGTAAGTTCTTCATGCACATAACTTAGTCATTGCTTCCATAGTTACTGAAGTAATTTTCAGAATTATAAATCTCAATCATTCAAGCACTTTCAGTTGTTAGCATGTCCATATCCCAGAAAAACACATTCACTTCACAGCCAGATCATTTGTACTACTCTTTCATTCAATAGATCATTCTGGAAGCTCATCAAACATGATTTCCTTCTTCATGCACTCGCACTCCTACCTTTATATCAACTCATGAAATGATTCTATAATTATCATTAATTCATCATTTTATCCATGATTTAATTTGAAATGGAACATACATCACAACCATGCATTCATGCAATGCATCACAACATGTGCACCCACTTCCATGCATTCACATTTACAACCTTTACACAAACTTTTCGGGTGCATTCGCTCAATGCATGTTCACAAGATTCACAAAATATTTTAATGCGCCTTAACTCAATGTCACCTTGTATTGATTCATGCATACTACACTATCATACCATGTATTCCATCATTCAAACACATATGGTACTAACCATGGGAATCTCACATAGCATGCACTACTATAACACCACCATAACAGGACTATAATTCCTTACTTTCCCTAGTCATTAAAATCATACTCAACATATAAAATGACATAATATAATTTCATGTGAATGCATTTTAACATTTAAACAGTCACAGAGTATGATACTCATTTACTTTACTATTACATATCCCACCATGACATGGTGATATGAAATTCACATAATGCGTTCAACCATACATGCCTACCATCCTATGATTACAATCATGGTTCAAGGAATCTTTACCCAATTGCATTTCTCAACACTTAGGCAATTAGCACAAATAAACATACCTGTAGGGTTCCCATTAGCATCCTTGATGTTACTTGGTCAACTGGCCTCTTGCAAATGACTACGCCATCCCTTCTTCATAGGTTGTTGGTCACATGTAACAGTATCATGCTTCAACCCTCTCTGGTTAGGCAAACATCATCAACCACAACATTGGTCATTAGTAGCTTACTTCATGTGTAAAACCTTACTATATTTACCAACATGCCACCTCACTTATATGCACTATGCAATCTCTAACACTATGCTTAATAGTGCATATCACTTCACTCATCCAGTCCATTGTATTTTTCAGCATTCCTATGCACCAAATGTATGTATACAAGTCCACAAATAGAAATACAAGGGAAATATAAGGTTAAGGAATTCTCCCTTTCGAATTCCTCATCATAGCATGGAATTATTCTTCCATATCATAGTTGGTCCACATGTAAATCCTTTCCAGCCTTCTATAGCTTCTTTTGAGCATTGCAACAGCTTCGTTGCGCCCGAGTCATATGCCTCCAACTCATGCTTTGGCCCCAAAGTAACCCCAATGTTGTAACTGAAGCTCTGATACCACGTTTTTATGTTCCCCAACCTCTCTGATGGCCTTTAGAGGCCATGGAAGATCTCTATTACATTTTTTTTCTCCAAATTAATTCATTTTCACACACAGTCGCAATGGGCTCAGATATGTAATCCACCATTGCGATCCACAATCTGCATCCCGCATTCTGCAGTCCACATGCGGGACTCGGAAGTTGGATTTCCAAATCTGACTCTTAATCGAAATTGTGCTTCTAGCTTTCACAATCTGCAATGCGGAAGTCATAATTCGGAAGCCATTTACAGATTCGAGAATTTATCCATTTGACTTTCGCAGTTCGCCAATCCACATGCAGAACTCAGAATTTAGAGTCTCCATTTTCCATCCAACGAAGTTACCTCCCGCAATCCACATTCTGCATTTCCATCCAATCCACAATCCGCATTGTGGAATTCAGAAGGGTGGAAGCCCAATTCATATCTACGAAAATATCTCACTCCTACAATCCGCAATCCGCCTTCTGCATTGCGGATGCTGAAATACAGAAGTCCAAATCTCCATTCCGTGAAAAGTTACATCTTGCAATCCGCATTTAGCATTCCACATAGTGGATGCAAAAATGCAATAAGTTAGTCTTATGGAAATCATCCTTCTGACATACGCAATCCGCAGTCCGCATTGCGGATGCGGAAAGGCCAGGACGACAGACCACTGCTCCAACAAGCTTCTCGAGAAAAATTCCAAGGGTCATAAATCCCTCGTCCTTGGGACAAATTGGGCAAGGCCAGTACCTTTGGAAAGATATTGGATATATCTAGCCATTGGTATGATCCTCCCCCCAATATGAGCACTCTAACCCAGTCCTTTTTCCAACTGAAACGCTGGTCTATAACTTCACTGAGGTGCCATTTTCTCTTCTGCAATAAGCTCTCCTCCAATTCTGTCATGTCTTCTCTTCTCATCTAATCCTTAGAGTGCCCTTTCTTTCCATGTCCTAGAGGCACTTCCCTGTACATTTACCAGACTTAGACCAAATTCATCACTGAACAATCTAAGAACATTCACCTATGAAAATACAAATGTGCAACAGTGTAATAGGTCATTGACATAGTTAGGTTGATACAACCAGTAATACAGAGAATGAAATCTCATCCACACACAAAAGGGTCATGACATCCGTCCATTTATTTTAGGCAGATTGATGATATAACATGCAGGGACTTATCCCTATTCATTAAGCCTAAATCCATATGAGTTCTATCATCATATACAGGTGCAAAGGTGCAGAGATAAGGCAATCATATGCACAACAGAATGAACAAAATTCCTAGGAATACAGACCTATTCATCAATGGACCATATCCATAAGTAAATAGATGCATTCCTACACTTAAAAAGTATAACTAAAGTGGCATCATTCACACTGAAATATTCATGCATTCATTAACCAATAACATGTAATACAAAATGGACAGAAGGCATGGGCATTCAACCCCATAAATCAGCTCATACAAAGTCCCCTATTGATTCAATCTCATGTAGTTCATCATTCAGTAACTGGAACATAATGAGCATAGCATAAAGACATGAAATAACACCATTTAAACACCATAAGGGCACTTATCTTTTTCCTTGAACCTCCAAGCAACTGGATATGGGTTGCAACTTTCCAACCCAACCATAGATCTCTACCTAGCATATATTATTTCAACAATCATAGATCACCCCTGAGCTGTGGATATGTATCCACTAAGGAGTCCCTCTTAGGTTCACTCACACCATGGGTTCACATCCAATTAGGGCATCCAACCAACAGTTATCTTAGTTAAGGAAATGGGGAAGGAAGGTAAGGTTTATATCTTAATAAGCTTATCCACATAGCTATGGGCATATCCCAATGATCTCAGACTGGTCCAAGCACCCCCATCACCCCACTCAAAGAATAGGAAAGGTTCCCTCCACTACTGCATAGTCCTAGAGCACATGTTTTCCTAGAACTGACCAGAGTTAGTGTGGCTGGTAAATATTGTTGAATCAAAGAAAATAAACCCTTTTAGGGTTTAACAGGAAACCTAAAACCTCTTGGTTCCTTCCCACTTAGGTTTTCTTCTCCCTTTCTCTATCTGAGAAACACTATCCCACAGCTAGGTTCTCAACCACTACACAGGGTTCTTCCTCACGCTTTCCTAAGCATCTCACTCTCTCCAATTCGGCCATAGAGTCATATCCAAGGATAAACCATCATTCTGCTTCCCACACCCCATTTACTAGGTTTATTCGGCTCACCCTAAAATCACGTTTTCTCTTGTTTTCTTTACGGCCGACACTATGGGCGTGTGTATGACTTGGTTTGCTGGACAAAAATGGGTTAGAAAAATGGATGGGTGAATTCCCAGGCGTGGAGTGGCTTAATGGAAAAGAAATGCATAGGGACATCCCTTTCCATACAGATTCGCAGGTTTCCCCATACTCCATCGTATTCATGGGTATGGTTTTCTCAACCACCCTCTTATAGTTGCATTAATGTCAGCATGGGAAGTCAAATGGGTTCACAAATGGAAATGTGGCAACATGGTTTTAATCCCATAACCCCTCACCTCTCCCTATTGGATTCATAGTTCCCCCTCATTTTGTTGTAGCCATAGCCAACCCTTGGTATTTTATTATATAACATTATTTACATCATTCACAATCTTCCATGGCTTAACATCACATGGATTATCAACTACTTTCCTATCCAACTAAACTTAAGCATCCACTAATGGGGCCTTGGCCTTGAGCTCCACACCAAGGTAAACACACCTTGCAATATTTACATAACAACCAAAATAGCCTAAGGTCATAATGAGGGATCCTACATCCTCAATCCCTTAGAATAACATTGTCCTCGGTGTTCCAACACTTAGGATTACATATATAATCTACGCATGTCCCAAAATTGCAAAAATGTTGCAGGTCTTCTTGCATTTCATCCCTTTACTTTGAACTTCCAAGACCAAGCCCTTTGGCTTCCACAAGCTGCTCTAGCTAGCTTTGATCTTCCATCTCTGCAGGTGAGCATTCCTCCAAAGCAATCCCTTCTTTTTCCTTTCTTTCCAATTGATCTGCAAGCCTGAAATCTTCATGGCTGCTAAGTTTCTTGTTGTTTCTTGTTGGGAAGTTGCGGAGGCAATGATCTCCCCCACATTTCCAACATTTCATCGACTGCTTTATCTTTACCTTCTCAATTTCCTTGGATTCTTCCCACCTGGAATCTTTCTTAGTGGGATGAGTGGATGAATGTCTCCTCATTGGTCCACTACCCTTTCCACTACTGGTTGCTTTCATAATGTTTTTCACCTCCCTCTGCAGACAGATGGAGTCATGTAAATCCCTATGGTTCATCTCATTTTGTTGCCTTTTTAGCTTGAGCATTTCTCCAATATTATCTTGAGTCTTGGCAATTGTTTGTAGAAGGTTTCCAGCCAATTCCAACAGTCTTTGGTCTGTTTCCATGGCCAATGTACACATCATCCCACTCTTTGCTTGCTAGTACCACTGTCTTTCTAACAGCTGCAACCAATTAACCTCAATTTCTCACTTGTGAAATACATCATTGCAATTTTGTTAACTAAACATAACATAACATTAAAATCACTCAATTAATTGTCTGATTAACATGAAAATCCCATGCTTAACAATGAGGTTTTCACACTTTTCATGCTTTCCCAACATACACATGAACTTATTCATATTTATCCTTTCACAGGGATCCTTCTATTTCAACAATCACAATTTATTTCAAGCAATGAACACAATCATTTTCAGCTATAACATGCATTCAACAATTTTATGGTGTATTTCATGTCCATTTTTGAGGGGGGGTTTCTTCCCATGTGGTTGTTTTTGTTTCCTAAGTTTACATGGACTAATAATTTGTAAAGGTTGGGTGACCATAAGCCTTGTTTTTTGGGCCATAATCTCTATTTCACTCACATAATCCAGGCTTAAGAGGGGTGTTAGAACAAATTAACCATCTAGACCTTGGTATATGCCAATTATTTTGGTTCCTAGTGGTTTAGACTATGTTAATTGGCTCCCTAGTGCTTATTTTGTCCACATTTTGATATTTTATCCACAATAGTACCCACTTATGCTTTTATTATGCTTTTCTAAGCTAAAGCACCCTCATCCTTCTTTTATCCAACATTTGTGAGTTAAGTCAACTTTATCCTGCTTTTCACTTGGATTAGGATGAATATGGAGTGCTAGGATGACTTGGGAAAGTTTGATAATTTTTTCCTCAAAATATTCATTCCTTTTCTTGTGAAATTATAATTCACAACAGATCTAAGAGCCGAGTATACCTCATAGAGAAAGAATGAGCATAAAAGTTGAATAAGAGTGAAAACTGCAGTAAAAAAGAGTAGAGAAATAATTATGCAGTAGAATTCAGATGGGAGAAGAATAATGTCACACTATCCAATAATCTGTGTGATGAACAATAATGATACAATGGAGAGAATGTGAATCACACAGGATAATTCAAACCTTTGTTGGTATAGCATAGGGTTTATCACCACTAGAGTGCTCTGGAAGACTCAAACTCAACTGAACTGAACCTAAAATCAGCTAACTGAAGTCACAATCAGTTAACTAAATAAGGAGGGCACAATAGTGATTTTTTCATGCATGTCAATCAGAAATGGGTGTATGAGGCCATAATCAGTGGCATCCGAAGCTCCAACCCCCCACAAGAGTCAACTAACTCAGGTGGACTACACTGGAACACTCAGTTGGTTTCTATAAAATAGGGAACTATAAGAAGTGGTCCTAAAATGACGTATGTAGAGAGCAGAAGGTGGTAGATGGATCTTGGATGACATCTACACACCACTAGGGGGGAAATGACATCACAAATGAATAGTAAAAATAAATAATGCTAGGTAGGACAAGGATGGAGTATTAAAATATCCTAACATTTCTCCTGAAAAGCCACTCACTAGTTGATTTATGGTCACACATGGACTAACTATGCCCTCTTATCCAATTCGTGGCCATCTACTATGAGTTGGAGATTGATTTTTGTCATAGATCGAGATTTGGACAAATATAAGCCTACCACATGTGAGCTACTCGAGTTTCCTCCAAGCCTCTCGAATTTTTCCTATGGGATGTATTATATATTGTGATCGTATTGTTCAATAATATGATGAGATATTTTATTCCAATTGAGTTTTATCTCATGTGTTTTCTAGCTCATTCTTCTTGTCTATTTTATGCTAATCTCTGTTGCAGTTCTAAGTGAAGATTATATTCTCTTTAGATCCTTATCTGTAGAATTCTTGCATGGAATCAAGGCCATACAATTTTTCCACATCTATCATTCTGATCTTTATATATATTATAGACAATTGCAACATGATTAAATATATTTTAACTAAGAAAAATGAACTAATTCTAAGACTTGTTTACTATTAATCTATCTCTAACTTATACTGTGTAAGCCTTTATAGTGTTACAATATATATTTACAAAAGTAATATAGTGCCAACTATATAGCTAAAACATGCCCCTAACACTATGTTTTGCTCGCCATCAATCCAAGAATCATCATCGAGAAACGACCTACTAGACTGATGGAAGATCTTGCTCCAACTTAACTCAGAGAATTGACTATCCAATTTTTCAATAGATTGTAACAAAGTTTCAAAGTATTGCTTGAAATTCTTGATTGGCTCCAAGGTAGCATATTTTGGTTGTGTTCGAATAGTTTCTCCCAACTCAATTGCTTTCAATGATTTAGTATGAATATAATTAAATGTAAATATTGTTTCTCTTCTTATTCCTAGAATTGCATGATCCAATTAGAAATTTGTTGTTACGTTGTTCTAGTGGAAGCAATATGTTTACTCAAAATTTAAATCGTCATTGTGTTTGTATGAGAAAACACAAGTAATGTAGCCAAATACTTCTTCTTAGTTCTAATTGTTTCCTCCCATGACTTGATATGATCATCCTTCTCATGCATTTCTAGAACATCCTGTAAATGTTTCCATAACAAAATACTTGTATCTACCAACTTGGACAGTCCATCCATGCCAAAATTCACTTTTTAAAATGCTTCATCTACTTGAGCCATCTGCTCCTTCAATTTCAACTGTTTTATTGTCATAGGCTTAGAAAATTTGTCCTTCAATTCTTCATTATGTCCCTTTAATTCTTTTATTACTGTTAATTTTTCAGAATTTACTTCAATCTGATCTAGGATCTTAACTGAGAGAAAAACATGTACAGCATATCAATCATGGGCAAAATAATGCAAGCACACAAGAGACACAGAGTTTACTTAGGGAAAACCATAAAGGTGAAAAACTCCAATAACTTCCTCAGAGATAGATAGAGCAATGATACAACCCAAGCATAAGAGATAGACATCTCCTAGCAGTAGCTTCTCCTCCTCCACAAGTGCACCACTCTCTCGAGAGTGTGAGAGAGAATAGAATGATGAAATAAAGTGCCTCCCACACTCTATTTATACTTGACTTGAATTTCCTAATAACCTTTACTAGGTCGGCCTTAACTTAACCACATAACATAATGCTGACTGGGCCGACACCCAATAGGGTGGTCTAATAACCCTTTGACCCACATGGCCAACCCCCAATAGGGTGGTCTAATAACCCTTCGACCCACATGACTTATACAGGGCTGACCCCAACAAGGTGGTCTAATAACCCATCAAGTATAAGTTACGACACTTACAATATAAATGACGACACTTCCGTATAGAGGAATAATAACATCTCTATAGGAATACAAACACTTTCGTATAGAGGAATAATACCATCTCTATAGGAGTACAATATACATATATGAAATACATTCTGAAGTTACATATACATCAACACTCCCTCTTAACTAGGAAGGTATTTCTCGACACAAGTCTTCTAGCACAAGTCTTCTTCTCTAGATCATCGTCACTAGATAATCTTCATCATCATTGTTGCTGCTATCTCAATCAATCTCTGAATCTACTCGTCATAGGAAGTTCTACAGAGCCAGTCCTTTTTCATATTGGATGTAGGCCCACCACCTGCAGGTCTTCATCATTAATGGCCATACTGTGGATCCCAGGACTGATTACGTGCATCAACAAAACCTAGCGCAGACTATAGGTTCTTTTACATGTTGACCTTCCAAAAACCTACTCGGAGCATCCCAGGATGTTACAAGCAAACCTCTCTACCTGTTTAGATCTCGCTAGAGCATCCCAGGATATTACGAGCACACCACTCTACTTGTCTGGATTTTAAAGGATCTTTTCTATGTGAACTTTCGCAAAACCTACTCAGAGCATCCCAGGATGTTACGAGCACACTGCTCTACCTGTCTGGATCTTGATAGAGCATCCTAGGATGTTACGAGCACACCGCTCTACCTATCCGGATTTTAAAGGATCTTTTCTATGCGAAATTGTAGCAAAACCTAGTCAGATCATCCCAGGATGTTACGAGCACACCGCTCTACCTGTCCGGTTTTTAAAGGGTCTTTTCTATGCTACGTGCAAAACCTGTCCATGGCCATAGAGTATCAAACCGATACTCACCATACATCATCCTGATGTACATCATCACATGATCAACCTAATCATCATCATACCATCAACCTGATGCGTATCATTTGGAGCAACATCCTGAAGCTCGTCATCTGTGATCATCCTGATCATGATCATAGCATCAACCTGATGCATATCATCTAGAGCAACATCCTAAAGCTTGTTATCTGTGATCATCCTGATCAAACAGTATATCCATCTGATTCATACAAAGTATCTACCTGATAAATATCATCATACATGATCTACCTGATCATATCCAGCATCCAACATGATGCGTACATACATACATATAAATGATCCAACTGATCATATCCAGCATCCAACATGATGCGTACATACATACATATAGATTATCCAACTGATCATATAGAGCATAAACTAGAACATCATCCTAATGTTCATCATCCAACGCTTACATCCATAGCCATGTGAAGGATCCTCCTTCCACCATGCTTCAAATGGATTCAGCAAATGTCTCCATCACTTCTTCCTCGAAGTGTCATCGATCTGAAGAACACCAAGCCTCTCTCTAAAGTACTCAAACTTCACTCTGGCTAGTGGCTTCGTCAATACATCTGCAATCTGCTCATCCGTCGCAACATATAGAAGCTTCACTGCTCCTCTCTGCACCATATCCCTGATATAGTGATATTTGATCTCTATGTGTTTCGACCTGTCGTGGAACACCGGGTTCTCAGACAGCTTCACACAACTCTGGTTGTCACAAAATATACCAGTAGCCTCCAACGGTAGATCAAATAACTCAAATAGTAGCTTCCTAAGCCATACTGCCTCGCAACTAGCCAAACAAGCTGCAACATACTCTACTTCAGATGTACTCAGTGCTACACAAGACTGCTTCCTGCTAAACTAAGAGATCACACATGATCCTATACTAAAGCAGCACCCAGAAGTGCTCTTGCTATCTGCAGCACTGCCTTCCCAATCTGAATCAACATAACCCTGTAGGTTTAACTTTTGATTCGCATCATACTTGAGCCCATAATCAACTATACCCTTTAGGTACCTCAGAATATGCTTTACAGCAGCCAGGTGAACACTCCTCAGATCCGTCAGGAACTGGCTCAATGTGTTCACCGCAAAGCAAATATCTGGTCTCGTGTTCGTTAGGTACATCAAGGACCCAATCATCTGACAATACATAGTGATATCAGTTGGCTCAGATGAAGCATCACACAGAATATTCAGGTTTGATGCCATAGGTGTGGCCATGGCCTTGCAGTCCATCATCCTGAACCTCTTCAGGATCTCTACTACATACTTCCCTTGTTCAAGGAAGATTCCATCTGCACTCTGCCACACCTCCATACCTAGAAAATAGTGCATCATACCCAAGTCCTTCATCGCGAGCTCGGAAACAAGCTTCCTCTTCATGTCAGCAATCAATCTATCCTCACTTATTACAAACAGGTCATCCACATACAATAGTAGTATCACTGGATTGCCTTCCTCAACCTTGTAGTAAAGGTTGGAATCCGCTTTACTCTTGGTAAAGCACAAACTGGATAGAAAGTTGTCTATCCTACCATACCAAGTTCTGCACATATATGACTCCCTATCATGTGTCTCAGAACCAAGTGGCTGCTCCACATACACTTCTTCTTCAACTACACCATTCAAGAAAGCTGTCTTGAAATCCATCTGGTGTATCTTTCCTTTCATCATTGTAGCCAGAGCAAGTACGGATCTAATGGAAGTCTATTTGGCTACAGGAGCAAAAGTCTTTATGCTACCACCTGCAGCATGCTTGATCTTGTAGATCCTCTTGGAAGTCACTACAGACTCCCTTTCAAGTCTTGGGACTGCATCCCAAACATCTTCTTGATCGACTGGTACTCCTCGATAATGGCATTCTTCCCAGATCCTGGGAACTTCAATATCTTCAATATTTTCCATAGATAACTTTGTTTCTGAACAAATGTTGTAGTCCTTCTTTTGTAGGTGATGGTATACGATCTTTCCTACACAACAAGTTAAATTGCATGATTAGAAAACATCTCATAGTTTTCAGAACAAATTCTTACAAATAAAGAAATATGTCATATAGTCATGCAATTATCTTAGCCAATGCTTCAATACAACATTTATCCATATCCCTAACTTTCTAGATGCCTTCCAATCTCTACCAGAACATTGTTAAGAGTGTGCACAACTCCCAACATGTCAACAAAGAGGTTTCATTCTAAATAAGTAGCAATGGAATGTTGTACAGTGCCATAGGCCACTTACCCATGTATATTAGTAGTATAATGTTCATCAATGCAACTATTCTAATATGCATAATACACAACCTAATTCTAGGAACATGAGTACATACATTATTGAACAGTATTATTTAGACAATAAAATATGCAAGGAATGATAATTCAAATACTTATCTTTGTTTGTTTGTTGGGTTGACTCCCTCTCAGTCTTTGCTTCTTTTCTGCAACTCCATTTTGATGTGGATTGTGAGAATTGGTCAACTCCCTCTGAATATATGCATCCTTGCAGAAACTACTGAAGTGTGCTCCTTCTTTATCTTTGCTTCCTTGCAGGATCAACTAGAGTGTGCTCCCTCTTGCTCTTTACTTCCTTGTAGGAACAATTGGAGTGAGCTCCCTCTTGATCTTTGCTTCCTGGATTACCTGTCCTTGAACTTATATCTATCACTATGCATGCTTATTAGTATCATCATTGTGTTATCCTCGAGGTCTCATACATAATCACGCATTCATTAGTATAATCTTAATACTATCAAAACACAATAATCTTAAACATGTACAGTCATGATAATTTCAAACACAGATAATAAACATTAGTATTCAAGGTTTCAGGGAAGTCTTATTTTACTCATGCATATTCTTATTTGATCATAGGACTCTTCTGGTTAGTTAAATCATCAATCAAGATAAGAGACATAAAATGCATAAACCCTTGATTGCTTACATTTCTAACTTTATGAATAAACATAACCAATCATACCAAGTATACTTATATAATGGATCCTAACACAAGGTAGGATTCTAACTTGATATAGGAAAAACATACTTGGATTGGTATGTTAGCTAGTTATGTCTAACATACCCACATGATGTCTTCTTGTTCTCTTCAATGACTTGTGCTAGTAACCTGCATATCTCATAGGTTAACTATTATAGAACCAAGTTATACATACCTCGCAAATAGATCTTCTAAGTGATTCATGACAATGGATGAATCTTTGTCCTCATGTCATCATGATCATATGTTCTTGAATTAGAACATGATTTGTCTTTCTTGGTGTACCTTTCATGTTAGCGGACAACATAAACCTCATACAACACCATAATGCATTAGTACAATCATAAGTGTCAACACCCTAATCAATGAATATCTTCTATCATGCATTCATAATTTTATTAAGGTGATATGACAAGTCTAAATTTAATTAAGATTGTACTAACCGTAATAACATGAAGACAAACATACCATAAACTTAATCATGAACAAATCTCGAAACATACTTGGATGAGTCATACCTATCGATATTGCTTGTAATCTTCTTATGTAAGGCCTTAGCCTCATCTCCCTCTGAAACAAGAACTTCTTCACTTATGTAGGTGACCAATCCATTCTCTTCTAGGATTAACCCAATCCACTTGATCTGTAGGAACTGGATCTAGAGCTGGATTAGGGTTTGTCAGAGAAACCCTAAAAATTAAAACTTTCAATTTCAAACTTTTGAAATGATAGAAATATGTGCCTTGATGAACTGATCAAGTTGGTATACTCATAGTTTGAAAACTGCAAAGTTTCACCCCTCAAATTTGCCTTTGAAACTTCCGGGTTCACTAGACATGACCCCGAACTAGGGTTTGATAAAGCCCACCCTTCTGCCCAATCAAAAGGTTCGATCCAAAGCTCTAAGCTTCTATTTTTCTAAGGAGCTTCCAGCCATGGTCACGGATTTCAAAATTTTCAATTTTTGCAGAAGCCCTAATTTTCCACTTTTCCGATCAAAGTCCCGAACTAGGGTCTGATCAAGCCCAACCTTCTGCCCAACCAAAAATTCTGATCTTGGTCTCTAAATTTTGATTTTGATGAGTAGCATTCATCCGTAGTCTCCGATTACAAAAATTCCAACTTTCTCCGAAACCCTAAATTTTGGAAGCCATGAATGAAGGTGCTAAAAAAGAATTTTGTTTTGACAGAAATATGTACCTGATTGTTTCTAGTGTAACTCCGAACTTTTCAATCCACAGGGTCTGAAACATTTTCCTGTGATATTCTGACCTGTCATCTTTCCAACCCCATAGGTCTTACCTCAAATGGATTCTCTGAGAGAGAGTTATGCCAAGTGTCGCAATGTGACCTGTTTATGGGATAAAACAGGAGAGCAAACTTGTACGGAGTTCCACGTGTCACTGGTTCAGTTTAGACCTCTAAAAAATTTGCCTGAGAAAGTACAGTCCATGCACTACCTGTAACGTTTTACAAAATTTCATTTGGAGCTTCCTAGCCCAAGTTATGACCTTTTTTCCAAGGTCACCTATTTATGACTGAGATCTGCAAGAGGCAGAAACCCTATATTGTACAGATCATAAATCACAAAGTACAACGAATTAGAAGTTTTCCTTTGGAAACAAGGTACATGGGGATCTGACCTTCGACCTGTAAATGTTTCAGATCTGAAAACATTGCCAAAACGGATTTATAGCGAAAGTGCTACGATGACTGGTTTTTTCTATATCAAGCCCTAGCATCGCAAGTGCAACAAGTGTCATACATGCCATACCGTGCCTTCTTTCAGGCTAGCTTTGATACCATGTTAATTTTTCAGAACTTACTTCAATATGATCTAGGATCTTAACTGAGAGAACAACATGTACAACATATCTACATCATATCAATCATGGACACAATAATGCAAGTACACAAGAGACACAAAGTTTACTTGGGGAAAATCATAAAGGTGAAAAAGCCCAATAACTTCCTCAGAGATAGATAGAGCAATGATACAACCCAAGCATAAGAGATAGACATCTCCTAGCAGCAGCTTCTCCTCCTCCACAAGTGCACCACTCTCCCAAGAGTGTGAGAGAGAATAGAATGATGAAATAGAGTGCCTCTCGCACTCTATTTATACTTGACTTGACTTGCCTAATAACCTTTACTAGGTCGGCCTCAACTTAACCACATAACATAATGCTGACTGGGCCGACACCCAATAGGGTGGTCTAATAACGCTTTGACCACAGGGCCGACCCCCAATAGGGTGGTCTAATAACCCTTCGACCCACATGACTTATATAGGGCCGACCCCAACAAGGTGGTCTAATAACCCATCAAGTATAAGTTACGACACTTACAATATACATGACGACACTTCCGTATAGAGGAATAACAGTATCTCTATAGGAATACAAACACTTCTATATAGAGGAATAATACCATCTCTATAGGAGTACAATATACATATATGAAATACATTCTGAAGTTACATATACATCAACAATTACAACCTACATTTCTTCAAATTATTGTCCATGGTTTTGCCTTCTAAATCTTATGTCCCTTCAATATGAAAAATTAAATAGAACTCATATACTACAGTAGACAATGAAGCATGCACACCAACTTCATTATCATTTTCCTTATGTATAGCTACATATGCATGAATCAAACCTATATGCCACGCTCCCATATCTATTGTAAGTGTTGTACCATATTCCAAAAGTTGTTGAAAAAGAACTTGTGTAAGGTCCACTTCCAAATAAGGAAGACTTGTCATTGTAGATGAAGAAAATTTGGGATACTTCAGCACCACTACTCGGGGATCTGTAGTTATGATCCCTTTTGTCTCTGTGCATATAACATTCCTTCCAAGACTTAAGTTGGAGTCCCGCACCGTAGTCCCTACACTCTTACCTGATGAAATTTGTGTCTAAGTACTTTACTCTGAACATGCTAACTTCAATGTAGATGCCAATTCCAAAACTTCTTGTGTAGAATCCAATTGAAGCACATGCTGCATCACAATATTTACCTGGGGTGTATTTATAATATTCTTCACCGATATCAATTCCTACTTTGAAGGTTGTTGATCTCCTTTTGAAAATAACCTACTACAAATCTTACTAGCTCTTGTAAATGGTGTTCTATCCAATGATGGCATCTCTGTTTCCTCTCATTGCTCTAATGTTTCCTAATTGGAACAAGAGATTGATACTTACATGTATGCTTCTTCTTCTTAGAAACATGGGATTCTTGATATTTTTTGGTCCTTGTTTTTCAACACAGACAACCTTGCGTATTCCTATACTGTATTACTGGTAGAACCCTGAACCAATGGATTCTTCTTTGACTTACTTCCTGGGATATTTAAAATCTCCACAACAGGGTCAGGTTTTGGCTAGAACTTTAGAGGCCAATCCTCCATAACTTGATAAATATCTTATTCTTGAACACATAATGATAAAATGTTGGTTCTATTTTGTGGATCTGCATGTGGAACCATATCAACATTATGTGCATCAACTAAAAAACAAAAAACGTCATGGTACTTATCTACACGATAAGGTGGAATTCGGTATGATTCGGCTGTTTCTTGTATCATCTCTACATAACAACATTGGAATGCTAAATTTGTATCCTACCGCATCTATTTATCAACAAAATGACTTCAAATATTAAACATAGGAGTTGGGAATGATGGTGTTATTTCTGTATTATACTCCCTTCCTTGTGGGGGTTTCCAATAAACCATTGCAACCAATATTAAAACCCAACTCAAATGAAATTTTTAGATAGGTCTTAAGCATCTAAAAAATCCTGAATAAAATCATCTAATAAATACTTATTCCATTTCACCTTGATACCTTGTGTACAATTCTATGATGCAAATAAAAATCCCATGGGAAATTCATCTTTACAACACTTCCTTACCACCTTCCCTGCAAAAATTTGTGTAGCAAAATGAATTTCTAGAATAGAAACTGCATAAATTACTACTCCTCTTGTCCCACCATGCATTCCATACTTCAAATATTCTTCTTCAACCTTTAAATCTCGCATCGATATCACTTCTATAGAATTTTCTCCCAAGCATGGAAAACTTAACATGTTATGCATGACTTCCATGTCCAAAGGATATTATGTATCTAACCATAGACACCCTCCTTGCAAATGGAACAATAAAAATCTAGTACAGCGAGTAATACTGGGGCCACACAAAAAATGAGGAACATGTAATAAACTCATTATCCCATACTAATAATGATCCGCTCAAGGCCAGGAAGCACGAGGGGGACAAGAGTTCGACTAAATGAGTCAACTCTATTATGGCGGAAGCATAAGAAATAGAATAAGCAAAGCAGGAACACACTACGTAGATAAACATATACACACAAACAATATGCAGGAATGCAAACAGATATCTCTATTACTGGGTGTAAATATCATGATTTGATGTATGTTACAATATTATACATGCTTATATAGAGAGTGTTGAGACACATGTGTGCCTGCCCATTACATTCAATTGCAAGAGAAGTTAGAACGGTTTCGGTAGTTCCACCATTACAGTCGACTGGAATACAGAGAGACAATCTGTCGAAGTTCAACAGTCGCAGTTGCAAGTTGATGATGTGCAAGTCACAAGGTGATATTGCATGTCAACGCCACGAAGTTATTTTGAGGTCGCTGAACTTGTCAAATTTTCTGAGTTTGTAGAAGTTGTGTCAAGTTCGGAACTTGTCGAAGTTGTGTCGAAGTCGATGACTTGTCGCATTTGATGTTATCATTCAACAACAATGCCAACTGCGATATCGATCAGACCTCCTTCCTTAAGAAACAATGGTCCCCATTGTTTGATCATGAAGGTGAGGAAACTTGTCGGTTAGTTCAGTAACAGAGTACCATTTTCCTTATGCTGGGATCTGTCCGACTTTAGCAACCTGCAATAAGGGAATTGTGTTCATCATTGTATGGCGTACTCATCATCCCACAATGGTGTCGTAAGGGAGAGACTCCTGAACATCTAGATGGATGTCGTCAGGTTATGCTGTCTTCAAGTCATTCTGTTCCAACAATGGTGCATGGTATAGTCGAATTAGATCCACATTAAAGACTGGATGTAGACCTAAGCATGAAGGAATGTCAAGATGGAAAGCATTTTCACCAATCTGCTGAAGAATACTGTATGGACCATATTGCAAAGGTTTCAACTTCTTGTATGGGCCAGTGAAGCGTTCCTTCTTCAGATGTAACTAGATCTTATCCCAAATTTGGAATGAATGAGGGATACTATGCTTATCATGTCGTGCCTTAGCTTTCTCGTTTTCTCATTGCAACATTTCCTGTGCTTGTTGTTGTATGTCGCAAATCTGTTTTTTAAACTTCAATGCTTTGTTAACTTATTGTTGGTTGTGGTTGGTGTCGTTCGACTGTGTCAAAGAGATGATCAAGCCGATAGGCACTGAGGGTTGAAATCCATAACATATCTAAAATGGAATCTTTCCCGTAGATCTGTGATGAGCACGATTGTAGATGTGCTATCTGTATGAAAGACTATCATCCCATGTTCGTCAATGCTTGTGGTTGTACATGCGAAGCAGTTGTACTACCAAGTGATTCCCAACTTCTGTTTGTCCATCTATCTGAGGATGGAAACTTGTCGACAATGAGAGTCTTGTGTCGAGCTATTTCCAAAGAGTCTTCCAAAATATGCTGACGAATATGGAATCTTGGTCAGAAATGATGGTTTTCGGGAAACTAAAGTGTTTCCAAACATGTGCGAAGAAGAGATGAGCACTTTACTGCATTGTCATCATCTTCTTGCATTGAATGAGAATGGCCATCTTGGAAAATCTGTCGAATACTACTAAGATCACGTCATGCTGATGTTTCGTAGTAGGATATCCTGTCAATTAGTCCATAGAAATAGATTCCCATGGTTGACTAGGAACTAGAAAAGGTGTGTACAATCCTTGTCGTCGATTAGGAGGCTTAGCAATGGCACAAACCATGCATGATCGAATGTACTTTTTGATGTCGGTTTTAAGTGAAGGACAAAAGAAATACTTATGGAGAATAGAAAGGGTATTTTCTACTCCAAAGTGTCTTGGAGTCTTGTTGTAGTGCACATCCCAAATGAGCTGATGTCGATGCTCACCCATCAGTACACAAAGCTATCAAAGCTTGTATAGCAAGTTATCTTTCAGGAAATAGTCGGCGATCAACGACTTGTCAGTCTGAATTTTTCGATATACTGGTGAAAATTCAATGTCTTCCTGGTACAACTGAGGCCAAGTAGTGGTGTCATATCCCTGCATACTCATCACTATAAAAAGGAGAGTAATGGGTGGTTGGATTAGACAATCAGCGGCAACGTTAGCATTACCTTTCTGATACTTAATTACCAACTGGAATTGTTGCAGGTAATTAATCCACTTGAGTTGTCAATTTGTTGGTAGTTTCAACTGGGTCGGATCGAACTGTAGGGGCTTGTGGTCAGTAAGAATGACCGTTTCCTTTCCAAGGATGCAATGCCTCCATTGCTTGAGAGCTTGCACAATGGCGTACAATTATTTTTTGTACGTCAAATATATTATAACAGTGTCGTTAAAAGTTTTGGAATGAAAAGCGATTGGGTGACAAGACTAAGTGATCACTGCTGCCAAGGCATATTCCGATGCATCCATCTCAATCTCAAAGGGTTGATGCAATTCAGGTACCACAAGTACTGGTGCAGTGCAGAGCTTGTTTTTGAGTTGTTCAAAAGCTTCTTGTTGTGTTGGTGTCCATTTGAAGATAGTTTTCCCACTTTCTCTCGTCAACTGATTCAAGGAACAAGCTATGTGATTGAAGTCGAGTATGAATCATCGATAAAAAATTGCCAAACCAAGAAAAATTCTTTGTTCTTGAGTGTTGTGAGGAATGGGACAATATTTGAGAATTTGTACTTTTTCCGGGTCGACGTGAATTCCTACAAAGTCAATTACAAACCCCAAATATTTGATGTTGCTCATTGCAAAGGAACACTTTTCCATGTTCAACTAGAGTCGATGTTGCTGGAGAGTGTCGAGGACTTGTTGAAGATGTCTGACATGTTCTTCCCATGATCGACTGAAAATCAATATGTCTTCAAGATAGACAATGACCCATTTTCTGATGAAAGGTCGAAGAATGTTATCCATATATTGCATGAAGGTCATAGGTGCATTGGTTAAGACCAAAATCATGACCAACCATTCAAACAATCCTTCCTTGGTATTGAAAGCAATTTTCCATACATCTGATGGCTCGATTGGAATCTGATGATATCCTGACTTGAGGTCGAGCTTAGTAAAGAATTTGTCACCTTTCAGACAGTCAATGAGCTCGTCTATCCACGGTAGAGGGTACCTATTCTTCACCGAAATTTTGTTGAGTACCCTGTAGTCGATGCACATGCGCCAAGTCTTGTCTTTATTTGGAACGAGGACGACTGGACTTCCACAAGGGGAGGAGCTGGGTCAAATATGACCTTTGTCGAACAATTCTTGCATTTGTCTACGAATGTCCTCATTTTCAAGCATGGATCTTTTGTAGACATATGTGTTAGGAAAAGAAGAACTAGGAGCAACTTCAATAGAGTGTTTTACCTAGAAATGTAGAGGTAATCCATGTGGAACTTGGAATAGGTTCTGGTACTCATCAATAATATTGTCGATCTGCTACTTTTGTCGGGAGCTGCATTGGTTGGTGACTCGACTGGTTGTTGCAGTATTCCTTGAATGTTGCGGATTTATCATAATCAATGCTAACTTCTGAGCATGATTGATGATCGTATTTATCTGGTTAGCAGATATCATTGCAACCATTGGTGTAGGTCATCGTTTTGGTATGTTATACCATTGATTCTGAATTCTAACAATCACCTTCTGCGGTCGTGACTGGTAACTTCCATGGAGATCCCATAGGTAAGGCTTCAAAAATAGGGCGTCGGGTACAAAGAGGGGTGCAACGTCTCGAAGTACTTCATCTTCAAAATTCTTTATCAAGTACGCGAGCTTTTATTGTTGAGTGATCCTTAGCTCTTGTCCATCCTTCATCCAACCGATGTTGTAAGGATGAGGATGCAGAGTGGTAACAAGACCTAGTTTATTCACAAGTTCTTCAGAAACAAATCTCTTCTAGCTTTCGTCATCCACAATCAGATGCAATGGATTGTTCTAAACCCATATCTGTGTATGGAACATGATCTCTCGTTCCTCCTCGTCGACGATAGTTGAGGCTACTGGAATTGTTGATGTCGGTGTCAAAAGAGTCATTGCTTCTGGGTCAGATTCTACCACAGTCTTATCGAATGCATCGGATGTTGACAATTTTCCAAAAAGGTATTCTGAGATTTGCATTCAGACGTATCATGCCAAGATGAGTGGTGGTAATCGCAATATTTTTCAATAGGTTGCTTGCTGCGTTCCCTTTTGTGAAAAGGCTTTTTTCCGTGATCTGGCTCCAGCGGAGTCTACAAAGATTTTGAATTGTCGAAGTCGGCTGGTTCTTTCTTGTCGGGTGGTCTTCCTGATGCCCGCTTTGTCGCGAAGCGTGCTTTTCCCTTCTGCTTGGTTTCAAGTATGCTAGCATAGTGGAATGCATCTGTGACTGTATTAACAGTCAGAAAATCCATCTCCTACTGAATGTACTAGGATAATCCGCTGACATAATTCAGAATAATCAATTTTTCTTCTTCTTGAATGCGAAGTCTAGCCATGAGTCGATAGAAATCGTCGGTGTAACTCTGTACGGACTGGTATTTCCATTTCTTTAGCTACTACCACTTCTTATACTACTGCTCAAGGTACTTGGGTGGGTAAAACTGCTTTCAGATGTATTCGACAAATTTTTTCCATGTGTCTATGGGGTCTCTGCCAGGGATGATTGTAAGAACCTCCCCAAAATTTATATGTATAAAAAATGGGCTAATCTCCTCGATATATAGGAAAACGTGAAGGTGATTTTATCAATAATATAATATGTATATATAATTTTTTTGGCGAATCTTTCATTTCATTATATAATGTTGTAAAATCTAGGCGAATCCTTCACTAAATTATAAGATATTGTAAAATCTTGGCGAATATTTCACTTAATAATAAAAAATTGTTAAAACTTAGTGAATCTTTCACTGATTTATAAAATATAGTAAAATTTTGGCGAATGTTTTTCCAATAAGACTCAAGCTTTTGATTCTGTAGATTACTAAGGTAGTGCAATAGAAGAAAATACACCGGAGCTCACCTCTGGACTCTCTCGACTCCTAGACTCTCGAATGAACAAGTGTATGAATGAGGAGAGGGTGGATTTATTTATACATTTCACAAGCGGTATTTGATCACTCACAATTAGAAGGTGTCAATGAAACACGACTGCACTAACTAGATTAAGGGAAATTAGGGACTCTACTTTTTACTTCATCCCTTAATGGTCCAATGGACATGTGGGGTCATGAATCTTGACAGGCCAAAAAAATGATAGAATTAAGTGAATATCCTAGTAGCGGGGCACTTCCGTTATATAGAGAGATAGTTCTTGGACAAATTCCAAGCTTCCAACCAATCTTCTCACCAAAATTTATTCTCTTTGGTGTCCAATGGTAGGAGAGTTGCATATTTGTTAGTGAATACTTAAAATGGCTCAATCCACATAAATTTTCCTTGGTAAGTGATAAATTCACGCATCACTATTTTAAAACGTCCCAACACTATAAAAACATCCATAAATTGATAAATAAAAACCCCATGCACTTCTAAATTCACCCAGTGATGAGAATAACGCCCCATGCACTTCTAAATTCACCCAGTGATGAGAAAAATGCCCCAACCACTTCAATACTTGCCCCGAGCACTTCAATATTTTCCCAGGCACTTCTAAATTCTCCCAAGGATGATAAAAACTCCCCATGCACTTCATTATTTTCCCCAAGCACCTCAAAATTCCCTCGAGGCACTTCAATGCTTACCCCATGCACTTCTAAATTGACCCAATGATGATAGAAATGCACCATGCACTTGAATACTTTCCTCGGCCAATTCAAAATTCTCCCAACGATGATAAAAAAACCTAGACACTTCAATATTTTCCCCAGGCACTTCAAAATTCTCCCAGCAAAGATAAAAATGCCCCCATCCACTTCCATGATTTACCAGCCCTAGACGCTTCAAAAATTTGTCCAATGATGATACAGATTCCCTATGCACTTCAATAGTTTCCCTAAGAAAGGGAGAAAAACAACCGACAATGATATAATCACCCAGGCAATCACAAAATGCCTCAATCCACACAAATTTGCCCCACCAAGTGATAAATTTTCCCATCATTGTTTTAAAAAGTCCCAACACCATAAAAGCATTCATACATTGATAAAAAACAACCCCAAGCACTTCTAAATTCATGCAATGAGGAGAAAAATGACCCATGCACTTCTAAATTGACCCGGGTGATGAGAAAAATGCCTCGTGCACTTCTAAATTCACCCGGTGATGAGAACAATGCCCCATGCACTTCTAAATTCACCCAGTGATGAGAAAAATGCCCCAGGCACTTCAATACTTACCGCGGGCACGTCAAAATTTTCTGAAAGATGATAAAATTTCCCTAAGAACTTCAATATTTTCCCAGAAACTTCTAAATTCTCCAAAGGATTATAAAAACTCCCCATGTACTTCAATATTTTCCCAAAGCACTTCAAAATTCCCCCAATTCACTTCAATACTTTCCACATGTACTTCTAAGTTGACCCAATGATGATAGAAATGCCCCATGCACTTCAATACTTGCCTCGACCACTTCAAAATTATCCCAACGATGATAAAAACTCCCAGACACTTCAGTATTTTCCCCAGGCACTTCATAATTCTTGAAGTGAAGATAAAAACACCCCCATCCACTTCTAAATTCACCAAGTGATGAGAAAAATGCACCATGCACTTTTAAATCCACCCGGTGATGAGAAAAATGCCCCATGCACTTCTAAATCAACTTGGTGATGATAAAAACACCCCATGCACTTCTAAATTCACCCAGTGAGGATAAAAAATCCCTATGCACTTTAGTACTTTCCCTGGGCACTTGCACTTCAAAATTCTCCCAAAGATGATAAAAATGCCCTAAGCACTTCAGTATTTTCTGAGGCACTTCAAAATTCTCTGAAGGATGATAAAAACTCCCCATGCACTTCAATATTTTCCCCAAGCACTTCAAAATTCCCCCAAGGCACTTCAATACCTTCCCCATGCACTTCTAAATTCACCTAGTGATTAGAAAAAATCCCCGTGCACTTCAATACTTTCATCGACCACTTCAAAATTCTCCCAACGATGATAAAAACACCCATACACTTCAATATTTTCCTCGGGCACTTCAAAATTCTCGTGGAAAAGATATAAACATCCCCATCCACTTCCATGCTTTCCCAATAACTTCATTACTTTCCCTAGACACTTCAAAATTTGTCCAATGATCATAAAGATGCCCTAGGCACTTCAATACTTTCGCTAGGAAAGGGAGAAAAAAACCCGACAATGATATAATCACCTAGACAATCACAAAAATGACTCAATCCACACAAATTTAATACTTTCCTCGGCCAGTTCAAAACTCTCCCAACAATGCACTTCAATACTTGCTCCATGCACTTCAATACTTTCCTCAGCCACTTCAAAATTCTCCCAACGATGATAAAAACGCCTAGATCCCACTTCAATATTTTCCCCAATCACTTCAAAATTCTCACAATGAAGATAAAAACGCCCCCATCCACTTCCATATTTTCCCAAGCACTTCATTACTTTCCCTAGACACTCAAAATTTGTCCAATGATGATAAATATTCCCTACGAACTTTAATACTTTCCCTAGAAAAGAGAGAAAAACACACAACAATGATATAATCACCCACAGAATCACAAAAATGCTCCAATCCACACAAATTTTCCTCGGCATGTGATGACTTTGGCCATCACTGTTTTAAAATGACCCAACACTATAAAATCATTCTTACGTTGATAAACAAAAACCCCATGCACTTCTAAATTCACCCAGTGATGAGAAAAACGCCCCATGCACTTCAAAATTCACCCATTCCCTGCAATAAAACG
Organism: Larix kaempferi; assembly: GCA_027924585.1. Classification (NCBI taxonomy): domain Eukaryota; kingdom Viridiplantae; phylum Streptophyta; class Pinopsida; order Pinales; family Pinaceae; genus Larix; species Larix kaempferi. Next base: position 15,317,968 of record BSBM01000539.1, read on the forward strand.
CTAAATAATATTAGCTCTCATTTATCATATTGAATAGTTTACTCCAAATTTCAGATGCAATTATCTATTTATTTATTTAATGGGATCATTTTCTCATTTACCCTGGATCTGAAACATAATTTATTTATTTTCTTTACTGGTATCATTTTATCTAATCAAGTTCTTCACAAATTTATAGTCCACAAAAATTGGAAACTAGTCCATGAAGCTAGTTGAACATCTTAGGTTCTCTATGTTTGCTTTTGTAGCAACCATGTTCCCTTGTATTTCTACATTCAGTAGCTACAGTTTACTTCTAAGTTTGAAGAGAGTAGACAATATAAAAGAAATGTAAAAGCTAAAAATTTGAAACCATACCCAGTTCAAAATCACCTACAAGTTTGACTCAGGTAAATTGTACTCCACAATTCAAATACCATTGTGTATTATACACATTCTATCGCCAAAAAATGAATAAGTAGGTGTGGATTGGTGTGATCTACCTGTTTATGGTGTGTTTATATTTTACCTTATTGACTCCTAGGGTGATTGGTGTGATCTACCTGTTTATATTTTACCTTATTGACTCCTAAAACAATTTAAATGCATATTAATAGCAAAATAACATCTTCACATTGCTTCCTAGTGCATCTCCTTTGATGTCATCGCTCCAACTACAATCCCGTTGTACTCAAATACCTTCAGATCAAAATATTTTCTCTTGTGGAAGACAATTCATGTCATTGGTTTCTTGCTAATCAAAACATTGTGGCAATTGGAAACTTGGAGTAGAAAATGTAGATCAATGTTGCAGATCATTAGTTGAGGAATTTTTGAAAATATAAATTCATTGTGGCAGCATTGCATTTTTTTTAACAACCCAACAGACTATTGGCATAGGTGTTGAGGAAAATTCTAACATATTCAAAATATGTTAGCAGATCTTGGAGGAAGTAAAGGAGTAGAGAAACATACTAATGCCTCTATAGTGCAAACAATGAATTGAAAATAGAGTAGAGAAAAATAAGACAAGAAACATGCTAACCTATATAGTAGCAAGGTTGGAATGCTCCTTTGACAGTATGCTTCCCTGTAGGTGTTGATATTCAAGTGAATATTGTATTGACAGTTTGTGGACAGATGAAAATTATGCCTAATACATTAGAGGAATGTTGCTCTCGTGCCAATAGGTCTCCTACGATGAATGCATAGGAACCTACTACATAGACCATTTTTCTCTTTGCTTAGCTATGCAGAGCTCATTTCCCTTTCTAAATATGATAAGTATTTTCAAAGAAAATATGAAATAAGTAAATACATTCTAAAAAGTGAAGATTTCTTAATTCATGGAAGTGAAAGGAAATAAAAACATCCTCATACCAACTTTACTATCACTCTTAAGAAGGAAATCCTATATGTTGTAGCTCGAATAGTAGTTGTAAAAGGAGGTTCAGTCCACTATAGACCACCCTCACCTCCGTCTACCACAAACCGTGGACCTCATGCACCAAAAAACCACACCAATTGGTAACAAGTAACAACCACATTAACACAATCACACCATCATCTGGAAAAGAAACTTGGCATTTTGAACATGCTAGCCATCAAGGAAATCAGATTCGTTGAAAGAGAACATCTTAATGAAGAATTGAAGCACCTCATAAAGTTCCTTAACACAAATTGTTATAAAAGTAAAGAAATCGAGAAGGAATTTATAAAGGCACAAAATTGGGTGAATCCATGAAGATGAGTGTCTATTTTGGGGGGTCTTATGAGAAAATAAATCCGATTGTTTCATGTTTTTCAACTTTGGGTGAACAAAAGTGATATTTTTGTTTCGAATTTCACTTCTCAGTAAAAAGAAAACTTTTAGGTAATTATGTTCGCTTTCTATTCATAAATTTTTCAATTTTTTTTATTGATATTTGATATGTCGATTTGGAAAATGTTTGACAGTGTGTTCTTATAAAATGAAAGGACTACAAAATAGTCATGTTTTGCTGTGACAGTAAAATTATTGTTAAACTTGTTGTTTGCAAAACCCAAAATATTCTACGACAATCTACACACAATATACTATTGCATGACTATAAGTTTGTAACCAATGGATCTATATACTAATTACTATATTTTTTTGAATTCGATCAATGGGGAAACCTTCTCGATTTTCAACATGTTTTGTGTTGTGACACTTTTCTCTCAATTGACTATAAAACTAAAAAATCTACGAATACCCTTTTGAAGTAGGCACGGCAATTAACTACACCAAATGTTTTTGAATTTTTTTGGTGGTGTAATTTTAAAGTTATGGATTTTTCATTTCACCGCATTTTGAAAGAGATGAAACAAAACTTGACACATGTTAAGAAACAAAATAATTAAAAATATCAGATCTCATCTATACACAACAAAATCTATACATATGAAAAATAGATTCAATTATGAAACTAATTGTATCAAGTCCAACAGTCGATTTGTAGCGTAAGAGATTGTTTTTACCTTCTGAAAATGGAGAAACCTAAAAATTGTGCAGATCCGTGAATTTTTCAGGTCTCAAAGATTATTCGGCCGAATAATTGTTCGGTCGAATAATTATTTTCCATTACAAAACCGTTAAAATAATTATTTGTCCGAATAAACAAATAAACACCGAACAATTTCCCAAGACAGCACTGCGTCGCACGCCGTTCAAGGTCTCTGTTATTTTAAACGGTGAACCATTAATAGTTATTCGGCCGAATAACTATGGTTATCTGGCTAAATAGCTTCCGCTATGTTTCTCGGGCACCCGATTCTCACGGAAGTGTTACCCAACTTCGCGTTTTCACCCAATTATGAGAAAAGAAACAGTGTCAATGAGAATGGAAAATTGGTCATGCTCCCTTACATTCAAGGGACAACAGATAAAATAACTGAGATTATTAAGAAAAAAAGAAAATGAGGATAGCTTTCTCTCCCCTAAAATCCTTAAGAAAATTATTAGAAAAGGCTAAAGATCTTATTGATCACAGACTAAAAAGGGGATTATATGCATTTCCAAGCTCTTGTGGAAAAGTGTATATCGGTGAGATTGGGCGATCATTAAAGGTAATAATAAAAGAGCATTGTGTAGATATTCTCCATTCTCGTTCCAAGACGCCATCCTTAGAAAAACACTCTTAGGTGACCAGCCATCACATTTTCATTGAAGATGCAAAAGTAATTGCAACATAAGATAATTATAATAAAAGATGTATTCAAGAAGCTGTTGAAATAGAGAAACATCACCGTAACCTAAATAGGGGTTATGGGGTTATTTGAAGTAATTACCGGAAGCTGTTAATACACATCTTAAAGAGGAATGAGAGAATTTAATAATTTATAGCAGACATTATTAATTTAGATGATTTATAATCAAAGGCGTTCCTATTAATCGATCTCCAACTAATAATGTTTCATTGAGAATGTTTTCTCCTAAAGATGGATTTAGATTTGCACTCCAAAACATAACATACTTTGAGAATCTAAACTCCATTGATTTCAATTCTCCCTTGAAAATATAAACAACAATTTTAATGTGTTCACAGAGATAAGCATATATTTAACACGTTCTATATAAAACATGAAATATAAATGTACCTAGTACACCAAACATATTATTAATGTGGTTGTTATTCTTAATGTCACAAATATGTCATCCATAATTAATAGAAAACTAATATAGTAAGTGAGGTCTAAAATGACTAATGAAAAACGAAGCTGAATGTCACAAAGATACATTGGTTGGTCATGAATACATCCACATTAAATTCTTCAACAATCATTATAATACGCGAAAGAATTTGAGAAAGTTTTTGTTGTTCCCAACAAAATATTAAAATTAGCGTAGGGAAATCCATAAAAGCTAAAATTTATATAGAATATGTTGTTACCTGCTCATCAAGCTCCTCTTGACCCGTAAAGTCTACTCTAAATAGAGTAGTGATGGAGTCTACAATCTGCATGAATCAAGAACGAAAAAAATATCTTTCATGACTAGTAACATAAATATGCTAATTAAAAAAAATCGGAATTGAAACCTAAAGATGAATGAATTGCTTGCGGAGAGAAGGATATGATTAAAGATAACAAAAGTTTGAATGGTTCTTTAGACATTTTGGAAATCAGAATTCAAGATTCATCTACATCTCATTTGCTGGAAATTCAAATTCAATATTTAGCTATTAACAAGCAGGTTACGAGTGTCGTAAATAGATTGGAGTATGACAACATATACATGCAATAGTATGTCAAAAACTATGGAATGGTGGAAGTCATTCTTCACCATGATCTTGTGTCTCCTCCCATTGTGCATGCAATCCACTAGTTGTTGATCGACATGCATGTGCTTGAACCACCATAATTATCATGAAAGTGTTGGAGATGAAAATAATTATTTCTTAGAATGTCTCGCATGCACGCATACTAGATCACAATTTCAAAATATTTTCTACAATACTGGCCTTCTTATCCTTTTAACTCATCACAACTATAGTGATCCAAAAATGCTTCTCTTAGAGATTTTAGAACACATCAATAAAATTCTAAAGAAACTAAGTGATTCTTTAACTTTATAAAGTTTTGATAAACCAAAGTTCATCTTAGTGGACATTAATAACTATCATCATCATCCGAAGTGTTACTTGCTAGGTGACCTGTCCAAAAACAATTGGCTAGGTAATCGATTCTTAGCTAGGTGACCTATCTAAAATAAAATCAACTTATCAATCTCAATCCAACTAAACTCTGTATACCCTACCCAAGAATGAACTTTACATTAGATATCCTACCTAAAATGAACTTTACATTATATACCAGCTATAAAAAAAAAAAAAAAAAAAAAATTAAACAAATCTAAATAAAATGAATAACCATATATTAATAATTATTAAAACTTCAAACAAACTAAAACAAAACCATTTTATCTCTCATCCAATTAACATGTATTAAAATATTTTACATATAATAAAAATGAAACTATAATAAATACATTCATCTCTCATCCTATTAATAATTATTAAAACTTCAAACAAACTAAAACAAAGCCATTTTATCTCTCATCCAATTAACATGTATTAAAATATTTTACATATAATAAAAATGAAACTATAATAAATACATTCATCTCTCATCCAAATAATCGAGCTTAATCTAAATAATAAAATAAATCCATATTATGTATTAATAAACTCATGTATCAATAAACTCATCATCCAAAAAATCTCCATATAACTTAAAAAACTTCGTTATAAAATATATATTTATAATCATTCATTAATATTATTAGTCCCTGTTCCGTAGGGATTAAGGGATTGAGGGATTGGTTGGTCGCCAAATTTTGTTGACAGTTATTGTTTCAATTTTTTAAATCTGATGTGATTAAAGTTTTTCATTTTTTTATTATTAAAATCAATTTATTAAAAATTAAAAATAAATTTTTGAAATTTCAAAATTAAAAATAAATTTTTGAAATTTCAAAATTTAATTATTTATTTTCACACATATTTGACAAATTTCCTTTGATGTGCAAAATAATTATGGAACTATAAAAATAATAAAATATATAAAACTGAAAAAAATAAAAAATAAAAAAATTGCCACTTGGAAACAGCGGCCTTTCATTTAATACATTTAATGTGACATATGAAAGATTTGACAACCGTCATTAGTGTTGTGTCTCCAGCTGTTAGTGTTGTGTCTCCAGCTTTCCAGGATTCATCACACAAAGCTCAAGCTTCGCCACGTCACGCTCAAGCAGTAAGAGCATATCTCCGAATTCGAACATACTAGGTAGGCCTAAGAGCGTATCTCCGAATTCGAACATAGATCCAACACAGCGCTAATGAACGCCATGATACCCGCACGGCCAAACAAATACAGTGGTGTGCCATTGGGCTTCCGGGGTTTTGATCCGATTTGATCCATTGCAGACAAGGCCGGAGAATGCAAGTATCGCTGCAACCTTTAAGCATAACTTGACAGTCGTTGCAGCTCATCCTTTTCCAACCGTCCGCATCCTGCTTCCTGCTAAAGAAGGTCAAAATCTCATCATCCATATAAACGAAAACACATTGCTTCCTCTACACGTTACTTACTTCCGCACACAGACATCCATCCAGCTTAATGATTTGAAGAAAAAAAGGTAAAGAACGAAGGAAATCCATGCAATTCATCCATACCTTTGAATAAAAAAAGTGGGGTCTCTGCCTGAGCTGCCCCTTGTATGTGAGGTGAAGTCTGGTCAGGGTGATTAGGTAGCCTTTTGCTCATGTGGGGAACGATAGGAACATTCACTGATTTCTCCTTGCCCTTCCAAGAGCCACTAAACATAGTCCAAATACTATTTTACAGTGCATGTGCGACAAGTCAGGGAATGATGAAAGGAATGGTTTCCATGTGGGTTTCTCTCCATGCACGAAGATTCTTATCTATCACAAGGTTTGTGTACGATGCCAAGTATTCAATTCCTTAAATCCATATCTGGAGATCTTAAACAGAGCGCAGAATTGACGGACATGTATCTGAGCGCTGTGTGGAGATCACTCTAGCTGTTGAAAGAGATTGCTTATTCCAAGCTTGCTGGCAGATGATATAACATTATTTCAATAGCCAAGTAAAAAATTTAATTAATGTGGTGAACCCTATCTTCAATGCACTGGTTGTCAGCTTTGTTTCAATTTGCAATAAACATAACCCAAGTGTTGCGATCTGGTAGATGATGATATCATGACAAAACTGAATCGAATAAGAGATCATCATATTAGCCGAGTAAGGGAGAAGGATCTAATTACCTCTACTTATCAGAGATGCTGGAAGAAGTCCGTGTCAAGAAGATGAAGAAATCAGAGTCCTGAAGACTATCATGGTCAACCACTCTGTATTCTACTCGCGCATTCCTGTTTGGAACAGAGGTTGAACCTCGCTCTCTGCCGTGCTTACTGTGCTCGTGAAACCAAGCATCGACCAGTTAACCCACGGAGATCTTGTCTCTTGTTTCCCTTGTACACCATGCGAAGTCATTTCGTAGTCAAGCTACGAACCCTGTTGTGAGCAGAGACTGAAATTCCGAAATCCAAGATAATCCTGGCGTTGAGCAATTCCACCTTGACCTGCTGCACAGAGAACTAAATCATCTAATCTGTTGTATTCGCTTTGTTATTTTTAAAACCTTTGTAGACTTGTGAATCCTTGTGGGGAACCAAGTTTTAAACCCTGGATTTCTGTTGCAGTTGGTTTACTTCGTTTGTTTTTACAGATCTCTGAGAAGAGAACCCTCCATGCTTATAACCTTGTATTTACAGAAAAATGATGTGCGTTTATAGCCTCACTGTTTTTCCCTGAATATTCCCAAACTTTCCTCCCTGAATCGATTAATCTCCAGTGGTAGTGTTCTGAAAACAACCGAAACTCTGGACAGGTGCAGTGTGCAGCGTCACCCTTCTGGACATACCGGCCACGTTGCGTTAGTCTCGATCCTCCCAAGGACTCGGCGTTGGCGCATATGGCTCGGAGACATTAGAGTTTAACCCTGACAGTCATCGAGGGGAGTAACCGTGCGTGTAACTCCTCCACGTACTCCTTCATCAATAAGATGAGGTTAATGTTATGAATTTTAAATCGGTGGATACCAAGTAAATGGATCCTGGGCATCAACGCTGATTATAATAATAAGTAACCGATATCCATGCGCCAACGTGTTGTTGATTAGTTAGCACTGGAATTTACTACTGTGTCATTGAGTAGTAAATATTTAGTGGATGCTGATGTGTATGTCTATGTGTTACAGATTGTTGAGAAGTGAAGCTACCTTGGCGCTTGTATTTAGTGTAAAATATGTGACGGTAATGAGATAAGCAGTTAGTTTATGTTTCATATGACAGCTGAGATACACCACATCCATATTTCTTCCTTTTAGTGTCTTTTGAATTGATATTAGAATAGATTCATTTATAGATAGGTTTCGTACTAAATGGTTGTTAGAAGTGAATGATAATAAGTAAAGTATATTTATAACCGGCATGAGTGCATAGAGTAGTTCACATTTACAATTATGTTATAAGGTGAATTGTGGTCATAAAGATAGATAAGACCTGTAAAATACACACATATAAAATATGGTACTTATGGTACTTGCAACTAAGACAAAAGTCACATAAATATACTTACGTTTATAATAACGTGTGGTTTGGGAATTTAAAACACGGGATAAAGTGATACATCCATAGGCACAGTAGTGATGACACTTGGTAATGCATCATAATCATTTATAGTTATTAGGTTGTGAATATTTTCCCTTGTTTCTTATGCAAATAAATATTGAAAAATGATAGTTAATAGTGTTGACACTACATTACTATTAGTTAAAAAGAAATGACGGACAATGCACTATAATTGCTTATAGTTAAATTGTAACAAGTTTTTTATGTAAATTTAGTATGGATAGGTGATAAATTAACATTGTTAACCAAGCATCACTGCTCGTTAATAAATGATGGTCATTTGTTATGGGATTGCACTTTAATTACTCATTGTTATATCAATTACGATGGATGACAAGTAGCATCGATACATTATCTTTAGCTATTAGGTAATGGACTTTGTGGTGACAATGTACTCCATTCTTTTTAAGTAAGAATATATTTTACTATCATGCTTGTTTTAAATTGGTGAATTTTATTTTAGTGATTACGACAATACCATACTATTTAACGAGCAAGAGGGAGTGACAAGCAATGTCAAAGTATCCTTATTACTTTTTAAACAAGGGAAGATTATTATTATGTTTAACGATGTGTTTCTATTCGCTTAAAAAAAATAAAATTAGAAACCCCAAGGTCATTACATTTGGTATCATTACAAGTGTAATCATGACTCCTATTTTGTAATGTTTCAATTTCCACAATTCATTTGAGCGAAAATGCAATGTTTCCAACGATCTCACTCCTAGAAATCCAGATTTTAGTGATTGGATTATGCTTCTACAAACTCGGTGGTGCTTGCTTATAGATTTTATGTGCGATAATATAGCTCTTTGTTATTGCATGGCAGCTCAGTGAATTCCTTTAAACTACTCATACATGGAATATTTATCAAACTCTGTCATCTAGCACCAAATCTCATCTTAATGATGCTTTGATAACATAGCACATTATGGAGAAAACTTCTGCTTATTCCTGCTCAATGTGGTGTTCAATCTTCTAATTCCTTATTCACGCCAAATCTTTGTATTAAGATAAGCTGGCAGTGAGATGACCAAACATGAAGATCTTTGCAGAGTTAACGATGACAAACATGGCAGTTCAAGTCTTTTAAATTACGGAGTTCAACCTCCGTAATCAACCATCTTTGAATTGATATGATTCTTTATCAGTGTTATGACAACAAACAAAAAACTTGGTGGTCTTCTGAAAACTAATTTTGTAAAGCAATATAGTAGCAATAAAAAACAAAGGTTAACATATTCATGATAATAACCTCTATGTATACGTCAATCAAAATATATTCTTGCTTTACATATATGCATCATATGAAATATAGGCATCATACAATATAAAAAGTTTAAATATGAAATGTTTTAACATTCAAATAATTTTTATGTGTTGCTTATTCGATATGGTATGAGAGTTGAATCATGAAATTTATTTCATTTATTGATATAAAGAAAATTACCATGTAGAAAGTTAACTATTTTATAATATGCATAGAGGTTGCATGATTCCTATGATTCCTATGAGTTATAACTAATCATTAATTTCAAATGTATTGTTAAGCTTCTACATTAATTATGTGCTAAACATGTTCCTTCCTACAATGAACACCAACAATTGGAAAATGTTGTTTAATTCCAGCTATTGTTTTGCCTTTTTGTCATGTAAGCAGAGGCTTAAAACGGGTCCAAATGTTATAGCCATTCCAGAAACATTAGACGGAGTCTCTCGTATATGCTTTCACTTTTCTCTCAACGGATCTTTTAGATGCACATCCAAACTCGTTAGTTGTCTTTAAACATTATACGATTTTCTCTTTCCCCGTTGTTTTTGTCTTATCCCTTAGTTTGGTCAAAATTCAACGATAAAAACATTTAAACAAATATTTAATTTTGGTCAAAATTGAGCGATACAATCATTTAAGCAAATATTTATTATTATATTTTCATGTGATTTATATCAAAGATATATATTGTTATAATTTCATATTATTTTATACTTAAAAATATATATATTATTTCATACTTACTATATCATAGTACTTTAAACAGCCCGCTCTTATTTAAATGGATTTATCATAGTACTTTATCTTTTATTTCTGAATTTTATACAAATAAAACACACACACACATATATATATATATCTACTTGAGGATTGACCAACTAATGGAAACTGCTACTTATACAAGAATCTCTACAGATGACTAGCTAGCCCAAGCCTAAAAATGATCACCCAAATCTTGGGGTTTTGGCAACATATCTTAATTTAATGATGATTATACTTATTGTTAAAAATTTTACTATATTATGATGTTTTTTTTGCATATTTAATGCGGTGTGTTTTTTTCTATGTTCTTTTTTACTTCATGATGGTGGCCTTTTGTTTTTGCAACTCTGTACATGTTGTTATGTTAATTGGAACATGAAAAACTTTAGATGGTAGTTTTTTGGTTTTGCAACTTTGTACATGTTTTTTTTTTGGGCGGGCAAAAAACTATATTTTTGTTATTCAAAAGATTTGAATAAAAAAGTACATCATCAAATCAGTTCAAAGAAGCCATCTTACATCATCCACCATATGGAATTCTTATCAAAATAGAGTATCCCAAAAATGATATCAGATCTGAAAAATATAGAAAGAGCCCTGATCTATCAAAGATGACTTTTCAAAATCCTTCCAAGTTAAAAGGCCCTCTTACTCCGTTAGTGCTTCTTTAGACAACATGTCAGCCTCATAATTTACTTCTATGAAAAGATGCTTCAGTTCCAAAGTTGAAAAAACTGAGAGAAGCCTAATCTATCTTAATAAACAACTTTATGAGCTTATTACTATTTTTCAAACTTTTTTTAAGAAAGTGTTCACATATTAATTCTTCTTAAAAATATTTACAATAATAAACAAACAATAAAACTAATATCATAAATATTTTATTTTCAATAAACATGTATCATATCTCAATTATAAACATAAGTTTAAAGGAGGGACTAGCTGCTTTGCAGCTATTTCCCTTATTAAAAAAGCATACTGTATAACAAAAAAACAATATAAAAACCATCTTAACATTGTGGATAAGATAGAGTTTCTCATTACGAAAATCAACACTAAATAATCATATGATAATAAAGATAACAATATCAGTCACTCTGTGTTACATAAAAGATATGTTAAATAATCATCATATACTTATAAAAACAACATTATTATCATTCTGTATAAACCGTCATTCTGTATAAACCGTCTGTTCTAAACTGGAAATAAAAAACTTTAATCATCATATAATTATAAAACAACATTATTATCATTCTGTTTGAACCTGTCTTTTCTAAAACATAAATAAAAAAAATAACATTATTATCATTATGTATAGACCGTCATTCTGTATAAACCGTCTGTTCTAAACTAGAAATAAAAAACTTTAATCATCATATAATTATAAGACAACATTAATATCATTCTATATGAACCCATCTTTTCTAAACCAGAAATAAAAAACTTTGATAGGTGTGCAATCAACATCACCTGCTAGATAAGCTTATAGCGCCCATAAAGCTTACTGTCGCTCTGAGAATAATTAAAATGTCCATTTGAAATCTGCTTCTTCTGTTTTTTTCATGCAACATGCCATAGAGTTCAAATCATTAACCATGCTTATAATCGCCTTTCTTAGGAATAAATTCTTAGGTAAACATCATGATACAAAATGCATAACTTGCAATATAAAGGATTTTGTTAAAAATATAGATGTTAGCAAGATTATTATCTGGTTAAAGAAATGAAGAACCAATGGGTTCATAAAAATTGAAAGATAAAGGTTCGAGTTATGTAACAGACATGTCCACGAATGTTCCATCTTTCCGACAGAAATCTAATATTGTAGAGGTAGTGTATTGGTAATTACAATACATGAAATTGAAGGGTACATGTTTGCGAAACAAGTTCTATTGAAGAACATTGTCAAGAGTGCCCCTTCTTATTCTTATATCTCTGCAATTCTCAAGTGCACCTTTATGAGGAAAATAACAGTTCTAATTACAACTCAATATGGTTGCCTAATGTAAACAAAAACATAGACAAAACAAATTATGTGTTTGTACTGAAATTGGTGACGTTACACGGGTTTCCAATTAAAATGCTTCTTCCATGAATCATGCTTTCTTTTCCGCCATTTCTAACCCCCCATTGGCTTCGTGCAGTAGAAGCAAGAAAACACATTATTTAAAAAATAAAATAACTCCTAGACAACGTCAAATACTCATCGTGATAACAAGTGGTATGTTGTACTCATGTTTTCTGGATAAGATATAATCATTGATGTGGATGAACCATGAATCAATGTAGTCTTTATATAGAACAAAATCCCTCCCAATTTTCCCTCTAATATTAAATTTGGAAATCTAGGGTTGAATGAAGATATCAACATGAAATGTGGGTAAATGCAACCATATACCCAATTTATAGGGAACATGGAGGGAGAAATAATCCTTGGGAGCCTCCATTACCGAAAATCGGGGATGAATGCAAACATATCCCCAATTTATAGAGAAAATGGAGGGGCTAAATAACCCTTATGAGACTCTATTACCGAAAATAGGGGGCGAATGAATATTTCACTACAATTTCTCTAGAAATCGGGGGCTAAATACAAATTGAAGGGAGATTTTGTTAAGGCGATTTTTTTTTTTTACATTTTCCTCATTAATATCCCCGACATATAGGATTTTTTTTCCCTAATAAATATTGGACGAATATATTTTATTTGAAAAAAACCTTTCCATATAAAAAATCACCCATTGACTTTTTTTAACCCCTTTAATTTCGCCCCTAAAATTATCCATGGTCTCCGCTTTTCTCCATATTTTTCGACAGGTTCTCCCACCAGCAGTGCACAGATGTTGACATATTTAAGGATGAAATGGTGATCTTGTCAACTTCGTAGAGTTGATTCACAGAGTAATAGGATTCCAATTGTTATACCCAATTATCAATAGGTTCCGCGTCAATCTTTCCATCTAGATTCGGTATGTCCAAATTCATTTGCACTTTGAAGGGGTTGATTTTGTCGGAGTTAGTTCTCATTAGAAATACTCCTAAAGTCAAAGAAAATCATGTGAGAATCTCATTGAACTGGGCGAACATCTTAGTTCCTTGTCGAGACAGTGCTTGCTCTATGAGCTGTCGTGTCTCGTCGATGGCATGTCTATCGCCTATTTCTTCTACAATCTCTGGAGGCAGTGTCTGCTTGGATTGTTGATTTTGCGAGCATGTTTGAATCGACATAAGTCAGGTAACTTTGATGGAAGTGTCTAGGTAAAACTTAAGCACGAACAAAGTTGATGCGCTCTGACGAAGCTATGAATGAGCTTTGATACCAATGATCTGCTCGAGGCCAGGAAGCATGAGTGGGACAAAAATTTTACTGAATGAGTCGGCTCTGTTAAGGCAGAAGCATAATAAATAGAATAATCAAAGTAGGAATACACTACGCAGATAAACATATACACACAGACAATATGTAGGAATGTGAACCGATATCTCTATTTCTGGGCGTAAAGATCATGACTTGATGTATGTTACAATATTATACATGCTTATATAGAGAGTGCTTAGACGCTTGGCTTCCTTCCCCTTACGTTCAGTTACAAGAGAAGTTAGAACGGTTTCGATAGTTCAACCGTTATAGTTGACTAGAAGAAAGAGAGATAATCTGTCGAAGTTCGACAGTCACAAGTCACAATTAAATGTTGCGCAAGTCGATGTTCTGCAAGTCGCAAGGTGATGTTGCGTGTCGAAGTCACGAAGCTGTTTTGAGGTCGTTGAACTTGTCGAAGTTGCTGAGTTTTTCGATGTCGTGTCGAATTCAGAACTTGTCGAAGTTGATGACTTGTCGCAGTTGATGTTAACATTCGACAACAATGCCAACTGTGATATGGATTAGATAAATTTTATGCACCCATTCCTTTGGTATAACACACTTAGTTCCATGCTTTCCCAAAATGATGTCTGCATATTTTGAAAACTGTAAGCTTGGAAAACCATTGATATCCTATATATTGAAATCTAAGAACTTCAAACATGGTATATTCCAAGTAGTGGCTCCAAAATATCTATTCTATTATAAATTTATACAAATCTCAGCTTCCTTCACCACCTTCATCTTAGGGTGTTCTTTCTGCGATGTAGAAGTTTACATAATTCTCAACACAATTGAATGTCACTAAAACTCTATAATCCTTCCTAAACAGAAAATACTATACCTACAATCTCTCACATTGTTTGAATCTTCTTCACAACTATACAAACTTTTGAAATCTCAGTTACTTTATAACACTTATTTCCTTTGCTACCCATTTCATTACCGTTAATTTGAAATTCCCTCCATAATAAATCCTGACGTGACCTTCAAAAAATGTTGATCTTGTTCCCAATACAAAATATGTCCCCCAATCCTCATTATCATCACACAGGCTATCACCATTTAATCTCATTGCATAAATGCATTAACCAACATCTACTTTGTACTTGCACTTTTATTCAAATTTATGCATTAACTACTTTTATTCCTTTCACTTATCTATCTTGTCGATTTTGAAAAATCAAAACACATGTACTAAAATAACTTATCACTTCAAACTACAAAATCTAGTTATGTACAAAACCTAATAAATGAAATTTGGCTTTCATTATTTAATCCTTGTAGTCCATAGTATTCCTTCATCATGCTTCCATTCACCATTCCTTTCAGTGGATCACCCCACAATTTTTGCAATTTGATAGCACCTACTTTCGTTTTATATTTAATTCAAAACAGACACATCCATCCCATCCATAGGTTACTAGGGTGTTTAATATATCTGTTGTCATACAACAATACTATGGAACTAGGTTCTAATTCACTTTTCCTTATATTCCTATCATGCCAAGCTTTTTATCTGTGCTTCCCCACTTGACTAATTTCTACAATTATTCTATCCTCCTCTAATTCCATCAGCTCATTCAACCTACATTGCAAATATTGATCATTAGTCATTTTTGTAGCCATCGCAATGTGCAAACAAGGTACTACAAACTCTACATGCATCACTTCTTCCTTCCCATAAACAAGTTGAAATGGAGTGGATTTGGTCAATGGACTTTTGCAAGGAGAACGATAAGCCCACAACACTATTGGAATCCTCTAGTCCCAATCATCATGTTGTACATTGTAAACGTTTGTTTGTTACACCAAAATATCATCGTCATCATCCTTAGGATTTCCCCAATCCTTGAAGTATTAGTGCCAAATTACTTGAGAAGAGGTTATTCCTTCTCATTTCCCAACTTTTAGAGCACTGACGCACCTTGCATGTTTACAACATGTTTCATACTCTTGATTTCACACTCTTCACATTGAAAGAGCACGCCACTGACTCCTATTTCCTTCATGCAGCATGTGTCACCCCTCAGTGGCACAGGTTTCCCTTTGGAAGGGTGCATCACTACTTGTTAAAAGGAAAAAAATAGAATATTCGAGAGTCTTATAGAACGAAGCTCTCGTGGAGGCTTATCCCTATAGATATGCATAGGTGGCACTCGAACCCCTATCCTTTTGGGATGATCCCATAACCTTCTCCATGGAATCTTCAACTCCTTCTATCCTCTTTGGTGTATAAATGCAATCTCACCTTCATGGGATGAGAGAGAGGAAAGTGAAAAGCATCCAAATGCTGCTGAAATTATCTTAGAGCTAAGTTTCTGTTCTCTATTAGAAACAAGGTTGGATCTTTGAGGAAAAATATTAGTTGGAATAAGTTGCAGCGTCAAGTCATGGTTGTAATCTCTCCCTTTGTACTTGCTTTAATACAATAATATATATTCTTTCCATATAGATGGTTGTTGGTATTTTCAATGGGATTGGTAGATGTGTGAGGGTTGTTTGTCAGTCTTTCCGATGGCTTACCATCACTCGATTAAGAGATGGTTGTCAGTCTTTTCAACATGCTTGGTAGAATTGTGATGAACATGCCATACATTGGAAAGTTTGTAATGGAAACGGTTCTTCAGTCTACCAATGGTGGTCCGATTGTAGTTCAATGTTTAGGTGCCGGTATCCCAATGGTATATATATATATATATATATATATATATATATATATATATATATATATATATATATGTCAGTGAGTAAACCGTCATACTACCGATGTCTTCTCTTTCCATATATCATGACACATGTCGACTAAAAAGGTCCTATTCAAAATCCCGTGAAACTGTCGGACTTCCACTGAAACATGTGTCCATTTGACTCCCTATGCCTATTATTTACATCATACGATTCACTACCTACTGTGACATGTGTCCAAATAGTTTTTGGACTTTCGATGGCCGACTATTTGTAGATCGACGGATGTTCGTCAATCTTTCCGATGTGTTAGGTATATGAGCGATGGATGTTCATCGATCTTGCTGACGGTTTATCATCGATAGACCAACATATGGTTGTTGGTCTTTTCAATGGGATTGGTAGATGTGTGAGGGTTGTTCATCAGTACTTCTAATGGTTTACCATCGCTTGATCAATAGATGGTTGTCGGTATTTTAGACATGCTTGGTAGAAGTGTGATGAACATGCCATACACTGGAAATTTTGTTATGGAAAGGGTTCTTCAGTCTACTAATGGTGGTCTGGTTTTAGTTCATTGTTTAGGTATAGGTAGCCCAACGATTTTTGTATATATATATATATATATATATATAAACAATTTTAGAGGTCATCAAAATCAAACAGTGTCCATACCAAATATTTTTAAGGGTCAAAATCATGGCCAATATAGTGGTGGCTAGATTCTAGGAGAGCAATGTGGTATCCTTTCCTTTATGTGGTACATGGCTAGTAAAATAATCAACAAAATTAAGCCATATTACTTGAAGGTATATTTTCAACATCAAACTAACTTTGTTATTATAAGCACAAAATATCTATATCATAAACAATATTACAAACTCTTTGAACCATAAATTATTGACAAGGGTTGCTTAGACCCCAAACATTCCTTGATCCCTTCTATATTTTCACAAAGAGCTTTGAGTAATATCTCAGGTTTGTCTCTTTGCGTGATGTTCAGTAAAGTAGAGATTTCGGTAGCTTATCACAGTTAGAAATTTAACAAAGAAAAAAATATTGAATTGATACCATTCTATAATCTTTACAACATTGGAGGGATTATCTAGTTCCTAACGAGTGCATATTGCACACATATCATCAAACTTTAAAGTATATGCAAAGATTCAAACAAAATACAAGTTAAATGCAGATTGTGCCAAATAGCTAAATTGCTTGCAAAACTTGATTTTTTTTCTTAATCAAACACATGGAAAGAAAGGTTAATGTTTTGAAGGATACATTGAGTGGATGAAGGATGTTGTTGGCTTTAAGCATGGATTTTATGATGATGATCCAAGATTGGATTGTTAAAAGGAAGTTGGGATCCATTTTTTTTAATATATTACAAAGATTATACATAGGATCCCATGAGGCCTCCACAACTAATTGTTTCTCTAGAAGTGTAGACCTTTATTTTTTCATTTTTCATTTAATAATTTGCAAAAATACACTCCCAAATCTTAGCATGTCACAGTTTTTCATTTGGAAGAAATAGGTATGAGAACATAACAAAAATCAAAAGAAATTTTTTTGTAGTTTCCAAGCATAGAAGTTTATTTTCACAAAATCAAGAATAAGAAATAGAAAGCATCAATTACTAAAGAAACAATGACTAGTCTTATTGAACTAGAAAAATATTTAGACATAAAAATCGAAGTCATGGTGAAGGAACCAATACAGATCCAATTAGGATCACAACTCAAAAATATGCAAATCCACTTGCAATAAGGATATATTCAGATATCAAATAAAAAACAATGGAAAATCCAAGTGTCCAACTCAGAAAGATGCAAATCCATTTGAGGTAAGGATATCTTCAAATGTCGAAGAAAAACAAACGATGGAAAATCCAAGTGTCCGAGTTTTTTCTATTTTTCTCCTATGCCCTAAATGACTTGCTTCACTTTCCTCAATTATGAAACAAAGAGAAATAGTTAGTGGCAATGTTCAAGGATCCCAGAAAGAGAAACGGCGGAGGAATATGTGGTGGTTCAAAAATTTCCAGATGGGTTGGTATATTTTGCAAGTACCCTTATGTTGGCCCATATACTCACTTGAAGCCCATTTTCAATAAATTTTGCAATAACTTATCAACCAAATATTTTATGAACCTTCAAAGAGAGAAATATTGAGCTATTATAGGAAAAGATAAATGAAGGAGCATGCCTCTTTTAACAATATCAAAAAAGTAAAGTGTCAATGAATGTCGAAAATTCTCAAAATGGATTAAACACCAAAACATTGTGTAAAATGGTTGACAATAGAGAAGAGAAGAATATGAGAGTACAATTACCCATTGTAGTATGCATGTGGAATTCCCTTTAATGTTGTTCATTTAACACTTTAACATAAATACAAAAGAACAATTACCGAAGTTTTCATTGGCAACATCTAACACCGTTTTGAACACATTTATAGCCCCAAATGATATGGAGATTCTTCCTATCTGAACTGTGTGGTATATATCTTTTGGAAAAAGACATGTATTGGACACATGGAACCCACACCTATCATACATGTAAGACGCATGTGTCCCAATCACATAAGAATGGTTATATACTTTGGAAAGAAGCAATTTTAGTTTTCACAATTATTAGCAAATGACTAGCCTGGAAAGTATGAGATGTTCAAAGAGTTATAGTGGGTGAAGATCCTTGGGTAGGATATGTGAGGAGTATATACTATCAGTACTTTTGGTTGAGTATTTGAGAGGTAGTGATATATATTATCTATCTCAAGAAGCAGAGCTAATTCCAACATTGTTATGGATACAACAATGGAAGTCAATTATTATGTTAGGGTTTGGTGGGAAGCCAAACATGAAACTTTACTGAAGAATCAAACATGGGAAATCGCAATGTTACCTCCAGGAAAGAAACCCATTTGTTGAAAATGGATCTATAAATTCAACTATAAGGAAGATGGAATGTTTGACAAACATACATCAAGGTTGGTTGTAAAGGGATTTTCTCAAAAGGAATGGGATTAACTATGAGGAGAACATTGTTCCTATTGTAAAAATGCCTACAGTTTGCTTGGTTCTACCCATGGAAGCACATTTCACCTAGAAATTAGATTAGAATGACGGATGTGAAGAAATACTTCCTCAATAGTGATCTAAAGGAATAAGTATACATGTCCCAATTGCCTGGCTTTCAGGTTCTAACGAATGAACCTCTGATATACAGATGGAAGAAAGCTTCTTATGGGATGAAGTAGGATCCCTAGGCATGGTACATCAAAATTGAAAGATACTTTGGAGAGTAGGGATTCAAAATATGTACTCATGACTCTAATATCTATAATGAAATCAATAATGGTGATGTGCTATTTCTAGTTATAGATAGTGATGACATCATCGGGACAAGTAGCAAGGTAGGAATAACTGCAAAGGTAAAATATGATTTATGTTTCCCTTTTAACATGACATATTTAGGCCTCATAAATTCTTTCTAAAATGTATAAGTTTGGAAAATAGATAATCTTAAATTTTTTTACCAAACAAAATATACCAAAGGTTTGTTAGACAGGCTAAGGATGGAAGATTACAAAATCTCATCTACACATTTGGAAAACGACTAAAAATTTCATCCAATGCTGATTCAAAGAAAGTCAATGAATTAGTCTATAGGGACAAGTGGGAAGCTTGATCTCTCTTACCATTAGTAAACCTAACTTGATCGATGCAATTAGTTGCATCTCTTGGTTATGTAAGCTCTAAAAACAAAACACCAGATAACATCAAAGAAAGTATTACAAAAACAAAACATTGGATTTTGACATTCTTTATAGGAGTAGCAAAGAGACTTAGTTGTGTGGATATTCAAACTAGGGTTGGTTTCTAAATCCATGTCCTAGAAGCACAAAAACATGAAATTATGATTTCCCATCAAATTAATTTATTGGACTCCGCCCTTTATGAGAGTTCTCAAGATGGTGTTACATAGGAATTTGTTTCCATATTTTGGAAAATTCCTACCTATCCTCTTCATACTACAAAACGGTAATTCTTCGATCTAAAGGCATGTGGGAAAGCTACAAATTTACTAAGTCAAAAATCAAGGAAGCTCTACCAATGCTTGGTTAATTAATGCCACTCTTTAAAGGAGTTTTTTTTGTTTGAAGACTTATGTTGGATAAGAATCCATGTAGAGTATTATATTACTGAGCACTAGGGAAAATAAAGGTGGAGGTTATTTGGCTCCATATGGATGTGATTTATTTTATTGATAAGATTGATGGGAAAGTTCAAATTCATTTGATTTGAATGCGATTTATTTCATTAATACCGTCCCAATCAGTATGAGGCATGCATTTGTATGCCGGATTCTTATTTTCAACCATCTTTATGGAAATAATATGGTGAGGGTTATAGGGATGCTTTTTTGTCTTTTTCGAATTCAGTTGATTTAACATATTTTCTATGTAAGAAAGGGAATTCCTGGTATTTACTGAGAAAGGTCCTATATCTTTGGGTAGACTTAAATTTATAGGATTCTTATATTTCACAAATTAAACTTGATCAGAGATAAATATTTGTTTGATAAAATCCATGGCGAACACTCTTGGATTTAGAAAGGAAGGTAACTTGCAAGGCTCTTCTTCAAAACAATATACCCTAAAAATAGTCTAATCTTCATACAAGAACCAATCTCTAACTTTGGTATCAAGGTTGAGTTGCAGAAGCTCTTGATACTCAGGGAAAATTTTGGGAGGAGATGCATCATGCAGTAAGGATTATGCTATTGTCATGACCTTGTCTGTGAATTCTTTAAAATTATATTTCCCTAGTTTCCTGAGGATCATATTTGTCCATTGTAAAGACAGTAATTTGTTTTCCTGATTTGTCTATGAATTTCATCTCTATCCCTTTAAAATGTTCAAAATTTTGATACGGAAACATATAAAATAACATTGATGGATATCTAAATCTCCCTAAAGCAAGGTATTCTACGAAATGGTTGTAGATTTTCTCGGCTGGGTGATGGAAAAGGTAAAATATAGGGGGCATCACCCCTATTAATTGATTCAAGAGGGATAAGAATCCCATGATAGCTTCATCTACAAGCTTATCATCATCATATCCCAATATGATACATATCAGGCATATGGCTTCTTTTGATCTATCTAAGAAATAAACAATTGCATAAGGAGGTGGATCAGTTGGAACTTGGGACAGGGGTACCTTATTTCAGATGTTGGGCTAGGAGGTTACTTCTTTCCATATATTTCAAGGCCTAATAGGATGCGGTTAGGGATTCTTCATTCAAAAATGGCAAGGTTGGTATGTCCAGGGAACATGCTACTTTATCTAGGGCATCTAAGGACACGATGCACAAGGTACTTGTTTGGTGAGGGGATAAAATTACTCGCTTATCAACGACGTATCTAATTGATCACCAATGGACAAATGATGGGAAATACACACTTGGGGGATAGCATGCACAGGTCATATTTGTTTCCCACAGGTGTAAAGGGTCATGCTTTGCAATAAAGTTAGATTGAGCTTTAAGGATGATGCCATGGGGGTTTGATGTGGTCACGGTTATGTCGAAAAAATCATCCTCATGGTCATATAAGTGCTTGCTTCCTAAGATCATGGGTTTTGGGGGTTTATCCTTTGATGATGAATACATGGTTAAGATTACTACTTATGCAAAGGTAAAATGATGAAGCTAAAAATGGAGAATTACCTGAATGGTAAAAATTCATTGGTAGACGGCTTCGTGCATTGTTTGAGTGATGGTAACTCGGCTGTAAGATCCACACATCTAGCCTTCTTTTTCCTTCTCAATAGAGTAGAGTGAATAACAATTTGAATAATTCCCGTTTTAATGATCGAACCAAATTTGAATTTTGACATATGGCGCGCTTTTATTGGACGATTTTTGGGTGATGTCATATGATTTCACTAGGACCACATAACACGTGTCCTCTCTTGAGTGGTACACATGGATTCCATCTCACCCTTCTTTTCATACGCAAAGGTCCCCTTTATGTTCATATAACCGTAGGCAGAAAACCTCCTTTTGATAAAACATAGTGGTAACGGATTAGGCCTCTAGTGGTTTAAAAAATGACTTCAGAGAGTCATTACCAATCAAAATCTTTCACGTGTCCTAGTTGTTTCAGGGCAATGAATCCTCAGGGATCTCTTATCTTCCTCACATCTTCATGATGTGTTTTTTCTTCTCACTATCGATCTGTCGGTCCCTTTCGCGATGTAGTCGCTCATGCTCTATTTTTTGTTTTGTTTTGGGCACTTGGTCTTGCTCTTGATCATGCCCTCCATTTCGATTTAGCACCCTATCACTATTTCCATTAGCTCTTCGTCTTCAACAACTAGTTCTTGTGCTCATCCTTGATCCGTATTTCTATATTATTTGATCCCTCAAGTGCTTACCATTTATCCTCAACCCCTCCACTTGGATTATGACATTTTGGTATCCCTTTTAGATTTGGAAAATTTTGGGTGTTAACATTTCCCATATAGCTTGTCTTGCCGACATCTAACCCTATGGTGTCGCACCCTCTTTGCCATGCAATCGTGATCACAAGTTCATGGGAAGACCAACTTCCTGGAGATGTTCCCATCATTTCATTGTGCATCGCAAGCTCATCAAGTCAAGTGCACCCATCATGCCATTGCACATCACAATCTTATTGGGTCAAGTGCACATGTCATGTCCATGCTCACCACAAGTGTTCCCAACAAGTATGCATGTTGCATTTGTTCCCATTACATCTACATCCATCGCATGTTCCTTTAGCAAGTACCCCCTCACATAGTTCCCATCACAATCATTTCTCACAAATGTACCCCTCGCATTATGTCCATCTCATGACTATTGTAAGGGTGCCCTTGGGATGTGTTCCCATCACATGATGCTTGTAACAAGTGCCTCTTGTAAGTTGATCCCAAGTGCTCCCACTTGGTCCACCCAACCAATATGTATCCAACCAAACATACGCCTAAGTCATCTAAGTCAATTGGTTATTTTGACATCCATCATGCATCGTACATGCCCATAGACAAGGTTTCCCATGGAAACATTCATTGTCTCACCAAGTCACATCTTGGTCTATCCAACCCATGTGGGTTGACACTATCTAAGGTACACATTTCCTTTGTGCAACAATTCCCAAAATTCATGGTGTGCCTTTCCAATGAACCAAGCCACCCATAACTGACTCATCTAGCCCACAACCTTTCATCATGCTTGCCTGTGTTAGAAGTGACCATTGAAGTGATCATGTGATGGAGGTTACCAAAGCCTCGTAAGGATGGGGCCTTACAGAATCCCTCTTGTGTTGAATCCAAGGCCATAAAATCAAATTATTCATTCACGGTACCAAGCTGTGAAGGTTAGATAAAGTGGTCATGAGTTAGATATAAGATCTTTTCCCCCAATGTCGAGGATATTATGAGTTCAAGTTTCTTTGATTCCCTAAGGGAAAGGTTCTTGGAATTTAAGCACTCTTGACTTTACACTAACTACCATCTTAAAAATAAAGGGAAGTGTCCATAAATTTTTGCGTCCAAGAATATATATATATATAGAGAGAGAGAGAGAGATATAGATATAGATATATATATATAGATATATATATATATATATATATATATATGATATATCAAGTATGTAATTCAAAGTTGATATTCTACAATGCATAAATCTTTAGACTACTAATGTAAATAAAAAAACTACCAACCCTAATTGTTTCAAAAGATCATCAACATGCATAAATAACTTGGAGCATTTGAAGGGGAATTCATACACCAATTATCTTGGTAAATTTTCAAATAAAAATATAGAACTCTTTGCACCAATTAACTTAGTAATTTTTTAAGAAGCCATCTAAATATTCCCTAGACATGTTTTTTTGTCGGAATCCTACATTTTTTATTTTGCAAAATCTAAATTTAACTATGCTTTAATTGTGATTTTGATGGTAGAAATGGATTCAACACCATAAAAAACCCCTAAGGCACACACAATTTCAGAATATGATAGTTGTATCCAAAAAAATTAAAAGTTTCTGTGTGAGTTTAAATAAAATATAAAAATCTTAGGTGTACTTATGATGTGTAGAAATATTGCTATACCATGTGTAAAACATCAAGATTTTATAAATTGTTATTAAATACATTTTGAATATTTTATTTTATTTTTATTTATTATTTAAATTTTTTGACAAGAAGTCAAAAATAAAACAAATGTAATGAATTATTTTTTTATTAATAAAAAGATATTGGAGGGGACATAAATGAAATAGATGTTTAAAGGGTGCTCGTTGAACTACAAGAGGAAAATACAAGTGGCTGAAGCTACAGAGTGAGAACTCGAGGTGCAGGAGGCATCTTCCCCAAAATCAGTTCATGACTCTTGTTGAGTGCTAAAGAGAAGAAGGCTCATAAATGATGAAGCCCTATGAAAAATACTATATAATAGTATGTCCATTAGCAAGAAGGAGGCTATCATTGGACGAGGATTGAATATGATAATGCAAGACATGGCGCATTAAGTGGATTTTTCTCTTGTGGCTCAGTGAACAGGCTCGGGGGCTCTGGAGAAAGTCATTTTGGCTGCTCTAGGAGTTGGTTGGGAGGAACGTCTATTCCATTTCTGTTTTCCCGACATTGGTGCCAGGTTCCTTATGTTATTTATTAACTGATTAAAACTAGTTACAATAGGATTCTATGTTAACTAGGAATCACAACTATTTTCTTTTTATCAAAAATGTATTATGCATCTGTATAGAAAAATGATCTATTATGCATCTAAATAGGATATGGTTTTATTACGCATCTGTTCAATAATCATTCCTATTATGTTTTTTAAACTAGATCTTATTTTCTGTTATTATATTCATTCCTGTAAAATACCAAATTTAGTTTTAATGTATCTCTGATCGGGCATCCATACCTGAATCAAAGATTCTAGTAATATGCTTTATTTTAAACAACTAGAAATTTGAACACAAGCTACTAAGAATCTAGTTAAATATTACAGATCAAGAATTCTAGATCGGGACCAATTGTAACCTAAGGAGATATTTATAGATACTCTTTAAACAATTAAAAATATATAAATATGCAATATATGAAACTACACCAAGTATTAACATCCCAAATTTTATTCAATTCATTAACTAGTAGTCCCTAACTGAATCCAGGGTATCAATTTTAAAGCTTGGATCCACTTCCATGATTTGCAGTTAACATCTATCATGATTGCGCAACTAAGTCAGAGCCTCAACTTCTATCATTTTTAACCAAATTGAATCTACAAGATTTACCGAACTCATTTTCCTTATTTACTGAATAAACAGCCAACGATCTTGGCAAGGTTATACAAGTATAATTTATTTTAAGCTACGATATAAATTACAACAGGGAATTTCCAATAATACATAGAAATCGAAAAAGTAGTACATACCCTATGGGTCGCATTATTTCTTTAACAACAATCACATCAATGTTAAACAAAAAAAAATGATTTCGCAATCCATGTGGTTGTAAGACCATCTACGATGCCATCCACCATCTATTCCAGAAAACCCCATATTTCTAATTATGTTATAGGTTAACCGAAGTGGGGGTAAGTCCATCCACGATGGCACCCACGAAACCTCCCTAAACCTTAAACAAAGCAATCATACTCATGAAACAATTTTAAAAGGAAATGTTGGATCGGAGAGGGGCTACGAAGCCATCTGTCCTTCAATTTTATAACCATTAGGGTTAACCAAAATGAAACCAAGTAACTTATCTTGCAAAGAGACGGAGGCCTAAAATTTTTGTTACGGATCCAAGACCCAGCTAAGACCCACCTACAACAAGGTAATCCTAGGTCAGTCAGTGACCGGGTATAACTATTTAAAAACCAAAATTGGACGAAGTAAAGTTTCTTTTCTCTTACCTTGGCATTGGAAAACGTGAGCCTAGGAGGAGGTGACCCTGTCACCATCCACGCCACCACTCCTAAACCTGTAAACAAACCACCCACAGTTTTAAACCTTTTTATTTAAAAAAAAGGAAGAAAAATATAAACCTATGAAGTTTTCTTACCTTGGTTGAGTTGCAGAGAGGGCCAGGTGTTGGCTCCTCCTAGATGCCCTTATCCCTCCTCTACCTGCAAGAAGATTCAACATCCGTAATTATACCTGAGAGTTATTAAAACATGTTAAAACATCATAGCAGAGTTTAAGAAGTTGTTTTTCTTTTCACTTGGTAAAGGCAGTTCAAAGATAAAGATGGTGCCTGGGTTTGTTTTGCAGCATAACAACAAGCTTGGGGCAGCCATTGGCGCCGATAAGACCTTTTGTACATCTTGGAAAGAAACCAGGTATAATGCCATTAAACTTGGGCAACTCTTTACACCAAAATAACCTCATAAAATCGCAACTCATAGAGAAGAGGCTAGGCTCCCTTAGCTTACAAACCGAATAACCAAAACATTGAAGGGTTCGGACAAAACAACGACACATTAAACCCTAACAAAACCCTGGCTATCATGTTATACAAGTGGACGGCCAAGATTCATGCTTGAGCGAGCCTTAAAGGCCTGGATGCGTTTTCAACTCGCATCTAGAGAAGCTCTTTATTTCCCAAATCAACCACAGTACAAAATTTATAACCATCATAACTCACGGTCAGTTTCAACCATTTAATATCAATATTTTCATTTGTGCCAAGATCCAACTATGGTATCAATCCCATAGCTTAATGTTTAAACTTTTAAAGCGAAACATTCAAACCTTTTCATATGTTAACCTTTGCGCATTTGAACCAAGGATTACACCTTGGGTCCTTTCCCATGTCACACTTTATAGCCTTGCACTGAGGGACCAAGGTTAAGCCTTGAATCCTTTAATAAAATACCAAGACTTAGCCTTAGGGCTAAGCAAGGCCTTTGTAAATAATAGCAAGAACAAGATAAAAAGAACAAAAACATCACCTATAGGTATGACGGTAGCATGATGATAAATTCGGTAAACATCCACGGTTGTGCAACCTGTCATATAGTAGTTTTAAGAATTGTGTAAGCGACTTTACAAAGCAAAAACATATGTAATTATGCCATAGCCACTAGTACATGTTAGGAACATAATTATGTGTTTATGGTTAGATGTTATATCGAAAAAGAAAATTTGTTTTTTTAGTTATGGAATTTTGAGGTTTCATGACAAAATGGTATCAAAGCATGGTTACAACAATAGGCCTGAACTGATCCAACATTGAAGTTGTTAAACTAGAAAACTAACTTTATTTCATTTTGGGTTTGATTCTCTTACGAAACAGGAAGAGAAGGATAACTTTATTTTTTGCAGGAAACTATGGTAGACGTAGGAATGTCTACAGAAGAAGAATCTCACCCTAGAAATCTTGAGAACAATGAAGAGGGTGAAATTTGGGTAAAACTTAATGATATTCGAGATGATAACCCATTAGAGTTACAACGAACTGTTAAAGAACTAAGATCAGAATTAAAAAGAGTTAAGGAAGATAGCGAATGAATTTTGAAAGCACAAGAAGAACTAAATAACAGTTTGCTTGCTAAAATACACAGTAATGAAAAAGATAAACAAAAATAATATAAACATGATAAGCCAAAAATTACACCTTACAAATGTATGGGAAGAAACCTGGAATTTTCCAGTTAGAACGATGAAATTTCCAGTGAGGAATCAACTAAACACCACATAGAAAAACATCAGGATTCTAGTGAAAGTAGTGACAGTAATAAAAATAAAAAGAAATACAAACCCTGTGAAGAGATTTCAGGGGAATTTAAGAAAATTAAACCTCCTATGTTTAATGGTGAGATCAAGAAAGCAGAAGAGGCGGAAGCCTGGTTTTCTAGAATGAATAAATACTTCCATATTTATAACTATTCTAATGAACTGAAGGAAAAAATGGCCATTTATAACTTAACTGGAAAAGCAGATATTTGGTGGAAAGATATAAAAAAGTAAAAGGTATAAAAGAATGATACGTAACATGGAAAACATTTAAGAAGCACTTTAAAAGAAAGTATCTTTCATAATAGTACTAAGAAGAAAAGGCTAAGGAATTCTACGAGTTAAGGTTAGGTACTATGACCATGAAAGAGATCGGTAGTAAATTCCTAAGTTTGATTCATTATGTACCATATATAATCAATGAAAAACCAAAAATATAACGCTTTCTCAACTGCTTACCTATTACATTTAAAGAAAGGATTGATTATGACCATCTGGAGATGCTGGAAGAAGCAATGAGAAAAGTGAATTTTTGTTATGATCAGAATAAGAGTAAAAGAGAAAATGTACCTAATTGGAACACTAAAAGGCAGGGTAAATTTGATCCAAGAAAAAAGAATAATAAATTTCCCAAAAATACTGGGAATAATTATAGAGGGTATCAAGGTGGTAATTATAGAGGTTTTAAACCACAGCACCTTGTAGCAAAAGAAATAGAACCTTCCACTACTTTTAATAAAAACATTGCACAGAGGGAACCCTTAAAATGTTGAGAATGTGGAGAGCCAAATTATTTTAAAGACAACCCTATAAGAAATAAAAGCCTTAATAATGTTCACTCCATTCAATAAGCTGTTACAGTTGGAGATATGGCGAGAAGCATGCCCCGAATCAGTGTTGCATTGGAGAATCGACAAACAAACTGTCAAAATTCAATGGTCGTAATCGAAGGTATGATAAAAAGTTAACTCATAGTCCATACTAATTGATCGAGGTGAAAGTTTGATTTATGTATCACCTAGGATTGTTGAATTATGTAAATTAGTATTAGAAAAATTTGAAAAATCTTGGCTAGTAGAGTTAGCCACAGGTACTAAACGTAGGGTCACTAATTATGTGAAAAGTTGTGAAATATTGATGAATGAATTTAATACGCATGTTGATCTGAATATTTTACCTTTAGGATCTTATGATATGCTGATAGGAATGGATTTGTTAGAAAAACGCAGAGTCATGTTTAATCTTTATGATAAAAATTTTACATGCATGGATAATACTGGAAATAAAATTAAAGTAAAAGGAATTCCCAGAAAGGTTATGATCAGAGAAATCCTTGCCTTACAAATGAAAATATCGGTATGTAAAGGATGTAAAGTATTTGTAGTATATGTATTGGATGACAAAGATGATGATAACAAACTTAAAATAGAGGATATAACTATCTTAAAATATTTTAAAGACATCTTTCTGGAAGAAGTCCCTGGACTACCTCTGTGTTGATGCCTAGAAAATATCAGCACCAACAGTAGGGATTCTCCCTGGTAAGTAAGACCAATTAGATCACTCACCGTTTGGTGTGGGTAATCCATACGATTTACTATCCGGCTACCATAAGTGTTTTTTTTTAAGTTCTTTACCTGTTGTGGCCCGGTTCACCGTTTATGTATTTTTTTCTTAAAGTATGACATGCAAGTTCCTTAATTAAATGCAATTGAATTAACCGGTAGAATCCTCACAAGTGATGCACAGGTTCTTACCTCTAGTCTTACCACTTCTACCTAATCAATTCGATTATTATCTAATCTAAACTAACTATCCTATCCCTACAAGGAGAAAATATGAATTAAGATTAATATAATGGAAATGTTAATATAAGTCTTACAGATATCTATTCCAACACAATATTCACATTTACAGCAGAAAGAATACCAAAGGTAGCTCTGATATGATTAAAACCATTTATTACTCATTTTACACAAACATTTGCATAGAAAGTAAAATAATTCATCACCATCGAAGTAGTTCAAGAAAGTTAGAACGATCTCACAGTATGAATTACAAATGCAAGAAGAAGTAGTTCCACATTAAACATTCCACACATTCTAGGCAAAAATATCTATGCTCGCTTTTCCCAACAAATAGATCCTTCTTATTAGCAGAAAAATAGTTCTCTTACAAAATGGTCCAACTTCTATTATGCTAGCAAAAGTATTTTCTCCTTATTCTCTTCTTCTATTTATTTTACAAAAAAATTGTCCTCTAGTGGCTCTTCGTTTACCCTAACCCTAGGATTCCCCAAAATTTGTCATTTAGTGCTTACATAGGAAAATACAAAAATACATTTACAATTTAAAATTAGGTGGGCCCTGCTAAAATTGAAATATAATCTTCCCATGCATTAGCCTCTTCAGCTATGATATTATATTTGATAGGCTCCAATACTTGTAAAGTCACTTCATGAGTTGAAAACTGTGTCTCTATATGCACCAACCCTACTACTGCAACCTTACAACTATCTTCCAGAAAGTAAGCATTGATGGATGCTTGTCCCACAAAGTGATGGATGTCTTCTTCTGTGAGAGCACCCATTTTTCGGATATAGTCTAGATCTCTCCACAGCCCATTCTGCAGTTGTGCTATGCGTTGGTATTTTGCAGGAAGCTCATTCATCTTCGAGACAGAAGGGAGGTGACATTTCTCATGCACCTGGTGGATTTTGTAGTAAAATTCATGACACTTTTGGATAGTCTTAGGAATTTTGTTATTTAGCCTCCTAGCAGCTTTCCTGCAAAATTCCAGAAGTTCCACATCCGATTTCAGGTCTATTGTTGTCTTATGGGGTAGGTGATTTGGGAATTCTGGGTTAGTTTTCTTCTAGGCCATATGGTTCTTAACCTTATCTACAATATCCAACAGCTTTTTCCTGAATTCCAGTGACTCTGCATCTATAACCTTCATTCTCGCCATCGCTAACTTCATCTTGTATATTTCATCTGTGAGAATTTCTTAAGAGTGATATATTCGTTCCTAAATCTTGCAGGATTGATTACAAAATGGAGTTATGTCTTGATTTCTCTTATATGCCAACTCCAGTTGCTCTTCCAAAGATTCTTTCTCTTTAACCAACTCTTCCACTTGAGCTTTCAATTCTTTGACCTATTTCTTTGCGGATGACTCTCTTGACTCTAATTGAGTGATTCGATATTCAAAGTCGCTCCTTTCCCATTCCATAATCATTAACTGAACACTTAATACCTCCTTTTCCATGTACAAATTCTGGTATTCATTTAGTAACCTTTCCTTCTTGGATAGAATGGCATCATGTTCCCTTTTTAGTTCTATCCATTCCCCTCGCACTTTCACCAAATTATCTTTTAATTTGAGCATCTTCTCTTTATTTTGCTCAATGCCATTTATCAATTTTTCAACATTATCTTCACTTTCTTGCGCAGTAGCTATGTTGACAGATTCCATGAAATTAGGGTCCTTATGGGTGCCCTCCCTGATGGTGTTCTCCTGGACAGTAACGTCATTGGGTTGGGCACCCATTTTCAGTCTCTTCTATGTCGTCCTCATGATGGTCTTTCTTTTTTGATAAAAAATTATCGCGTCCAATTCGGCCATAGTATGTTGCTTTGATGGGGTGAATGGGGTGAGTTTGAGCTCAACAAATGGGAGGTTCCCTCCAGTGAGCGTTACACTAGACACATCAGGTGGGTCTACGTTCATATCCTGCATACTCGGGCTTCCCATTTCCACAAATTTCTTGGACTTTTGTTCTTCTTATTTTTTCTTTTGTTATTCTTTCGCTTCTCTTTCTACTCTTTCTCTTACTTCTTCTTCCTATTTTTGAGACCTCTCGGCTTCCTCCCTCTGCATTCTCATAGCTTCTTCGTTTATCTTCCTTTCTGCCTTTGCTAACTGAATTTTTGTGGCTTCTTCTTGTTTCCCTTGTAATTCTTCCTCCTTGGAAATGTTGGCAACAATACTGGAACCAGCCCCTCGCTTGGGACGAAATCATTTTTTTAGCTCGGTCATGTTGCTGGCCATCCGATACACCTCTTTGTCTTTGTCTAAGTGATTGGTGTATTCATAATGTATGTTGATCGATGCACAATGCTCGACAACCCTGCCTTGGCTATCATTTCTCGCAAAACTTTTTTTTCCAAAATGAAATGCTTCTAAATATTGAACGAAAGCTTCGACAGTTTTAACCTTGGAGAACTTGTATGCCCCGATACATAAAGGAAAAGGTGGGAATCAAGCTTTCTTATGATCATGTAGGAACTTGCCAATAATGAAAACTTTCCTTACTACTTCCTTATGGACCACAAAATCGGTCGCATATTTGGGCAAAAGGGATGGATCTCAGGAGCCTCCAAACATTCTAATGTACGTGCCCTCCTATGAGAAGTAGTAGTCCCCATACTCATTTATGACTACCATTGCATTTTAAGAAAAGAGGTTTGGTTCTTTATGGAAAATTATCCAGTAGAGAGGCATGATGAACTCTTCACATATGAGCTTATAATTACTTTCATATATATGGGCCCACATGGTCTGATAGGCCACGTATATCGGAGATTCATCTCTATTCCATATGCACCCTAACTTAGGAAAAGGGTGCCTAGCTAATATGCAATCTATTAGGTATGAAGACATGTAGAATTTTTCCTTCTTTTGGGTTAAACCTCCTTGTGCAGCTACTATTGATGATGACAGGTTGTCTGAGATGATGTCTGCCCAATTAAAAACTGTGCCATGGAAGGCTATGTATTAAATTAGAGGTACCCAATTTAGCTTGTAGATAGTCCCATCTGCCTTACTGAAAAATTTGCTTAGCATCAGCGCTATAATTTTGAAAGGGGTCCTGAAGCTTTGACACTCATATTCTCTGCTGGCTTTTTGTCTCAGTTTCTCGATACTATCATTTTCTTAGCATATTCAAAGTGGTCCATGTTTATACCTTTGGTTCAGTCTTCAATTAACATAGCCTGGGCTGTTGGTAGCTTGTATTACGCTGCTATATGAGCTGGATGGAATCTTTCCCTTTGGTGTTAGAAATGATTCTTGATGTGGAATCATCTTGTGGAAGGATCCATCCAATGACCTCTGAGCAGGGAAAAAATTATGGGTGTGTAGCTGCTTTGGTGATGCCCGATCTCTTGATATTTTGATACAAGATCATTTCTTCAAGAGTTGCCTCAGGGATATCCTAGTTCCGGATCATCTGATACAATTCCCCCCATTTGAATTCAGGGACAACTCCTGTTACTGCTTTTGTATCTTCAAACGTGGTTTCTATCTTGGATTCTAATATAATTTCCACATATGATTCTAATTTGGTTACCTTATATTTCTTCTTGGCACCCTTCTTAGGCATTTTCAAATCCTGCCAGTCTCGATTTGTTCGCGAGAATAAGTTGAAAACAATGTCTTGGCGTCTAGAGATTGGTGGAGGCGAGAAACTTGAGAACGGTGTTTTGTCAATGCCAAACAAACAATGGTTTCTCCCTATATATAACAAAAATCAAAACCTAGTCTTTTAATGTGGGGTTGGTGGGGTCATTAATGTCCAAACAATCCTGTTCGGTGTCAAACAATCGTTTTACGTGTCGCTTCCTTTAAAATTTCACTGCCGACCATTTCGGAGCGACTTGCTCAGTTTTAGCAAAACGTGTCAGCGGTGTTCTCAAAATTTTGGTGATGACGCCTTTTGGCATCCTTTCACAAGTTTCTTCGGCGCCATTTCGCGAGCTTCATTTATCTCTTGCAACCGTTTCAGCGACCTTTCATGAGTTGAGCCGAAAATTCAGAGTTGCTTGCCTTTGTAATATTGCATTGGCATTCACTTCTTTTCTCTCAATTGGTGATTTTTCATGTTTCGGTGGTGACCGTTTCGGCAGAGCTGGTCAAGTTGCTGTGAAATGGATCACCGCCCTCAGCAATTTGCATAGATTGATTTCACTGAGCATCCATCGGTGTGACTGGGATAGTTTCGCCGAACCGTTTTATGAGTGCAAACGTAGCGAAGCTCCGACCGTTTCAACTATACTCGCCGAGTCACTCTGAATGCGTCGGCTCGACTGGACGAGTTTCTTCAAAATGGGGAATTTTCCAAAAAGCAGGTTTTCTGCTCCGACCGTGTCGGCTCGACTAGCTAAGTTGCTTCGACTGTTTTGGCTCGAAAAGTTGAGTTTTTACTTAGTAAAATTTGGCCTTCTTTGCTTGATTCTTAGGAAATATCTAAGTTTGAGGGTGGGATTCTTCTAGGATGACTTGAACTCAAATTTTTTTTTTAAAATAGAAGGATGGGCCCTACAAGTTTTAGAAAAAAAATTGAGGATCAGGTTGCAGTATTCATTTGTTCCTCATTCCCATGCTGTCAGCATTTAGATGCTTTCTTTATTGACGAATTTTGTCGTTGGAGTCTTCCATGATAGCATTTCTTCAATCTTCAGCATTTGATGTGGGTTCTTCCATCCATAATTTCCTTTTGTGTGAGAAAGAGATTTATTTTTTTGTCATGCTCATGGACGGTGGAGAAGATCCTTGCTGAGATGACCACCAGGGAAAATTTCTTGATTGGATGTCTTCGTTTTTTCACAACCATTTCTTTGATGGAGATGAAATTTTTCGGAAATGTGACTCTTTGATATCAACTCTTTTGGCTTTTGATTTCTAGCATGGGATCATTTTAAAATACCATACATCTGTAAGACCTACTTCTTTTCATGGGTACATCATAGTGAGCTTCCTAAGATGGTTATTTATGTGAGATGAATGGAGCCCCAAGATAGTAATTCAGAAATCATAAGTCTTAGTTATTTTACAGGGGTTATCATGACTCAATTATGAACCTAAAGCATGTTTTCCCTTTCTAAAAACTTATCAGCAAATGACAATGTCACATAGAGGATTCTTTCTTTATAAGTAGATTCTAACCCTTTAGGAGATGCCCTTGAGATTGTTCAGATTCCTATATTTCCATACACCAAGATTTTGAGATGGGGTTTATTTAAAATAAAATAAAGGAAATCAAACAATAAGGAAACAAAAATGAAGATGATGAAAAGAAAACAAGACAAACTAGACTAATCAAATCAGAAAACAACAGACTATAAAAAAAAGAAAGGCAAAGTTTATTTATGTACAGAAGTGTTCCTAAACCTATGTGAAGTATTGTTTCAAAGCAAGGCCATTGACAGGGATATTCTCTTCCTCCCCTTGTAAATATTGCAGTTTGTAAGTCGAAGGGCCAAGCTTTTCGGAAATCTAATAGGGGCCAAGCCATAATTGTTGAAATTTCGTATGCTTCCCCTTTTCTTCATCTGGGTGATCCCATTTAAGAACTAAGTATCCTACCTCAAAGCTTCTTTTACCGAACTTCCGCTTATCAAAGCATCTCTTGAAAATATCTTTGTGTTGATGGAATCTATCTTTGGCCTTTTCCCGTGATTCTTCGAGTTTTACCAGGGTATTGATTCATGACTGTACGATTTCACTACTGGAACCTCGAGAGGCTCGAGCTAGTTGCAGGGATGGGAGTAGTATGTTAGGTGGGAGTATAGATTCTTTCCCATAAAATAGTGTATAAGGGGAAAATCCTAAATAATTTTTTGGAGTAACCCTATCTGCCCATAAAGCATTTGGAAGTGCTATATGCCAGTTCTTCGGACTCTCAATAACAGTTTTCTTTAGGATTCATATGAGACTCTTGTTTGTAGATTCAGCTAGTCCA
This sequence comes from Larix kaempferi, assembly GCA_027924585.1. Lineage (NCBI taxonomy): Eukaryota > Viridiplantae > Streptophyta > Pinopsida > Pinales > Pinaceae > Larix > Larix kaempferi. The sequence goes on from BSBM01000539.1 coordinate 15,353,799, forward strand.
TTTCCCTGGGGATAATAATTTGCTGAATAATGCAATTTAATTCCTCTTTCATAAGAAAATGCGGTTAATTTAACAGATGTGAAGTAATTTGCATTATCAAAAGCTAAAGCAATTGGAACCCCAAACCTGGTTATGATGTTTTCTTGCAGGAATCCGATGACTACATCTTCATTCACTTTATGCAGAGGAGCGGATTCTGTCCAACGTGTGAAATAGTCATTGGCTATGAGGATATACTGGTGTTGCAGCGAAGAATTTGGATTAATTTCTCTAATAACATCTATGCCCCACTGATCGAATGGTTCAGAGATAATAATTGGCTGCAATAGTCATGTTTCTTTTGGCAATTTTCCATCACTCCTTTGACATACATCACATTTTATGGCATGAGCATGGGCGTCTTTGAAAAGAGTAGGCCAATAGTATCCGGCTCGTAGTATTTTGTGAGCATTAGTATCCCCGGAATAATGTCCCCCTGCAGGGCCATCGTGTAATTCTTTGGCCACTTTATTAGCATCCTCTTTCTCAAGACATCTAAGAAGTATCCCATCATAATTTTTCCTGAAGAGTACTCCATCAATTATCTAATAAGATGTTGATTTTAATTGGAGTGCCCTTCTTTGCTTATGACTCTAGTGTTCTGGTAGGTATCCATGTTGTAAATAGTGCACCAAATCCCTATACCAAGATTCTGGAGCAGTGAATATAGAACATACTTTAGTTAGTTTCAATTCAACTTCATTTTCCCACTCATGATCTTCGTTAGCTAGATTTTCAGTGTGAAACTTACGCAATCCTTGACCTTTAATGATAGTGGCTGCTTTGAATTCTAGATCATATTCTTGTAATTTCATTACCCAATTTCCTCTCCTTTCCCCCAATTCCTTTTGCACAAATAAGATTTGACAATTGGGTGAGCTACTATGAATTTTGTATTGTTTTTCAAAATGTATGGCCTGAACTGTTTTATCACTTTAAACATTGCATATGCTTTCTTATCCATGGTTGGGTAATTCAGTTCAGCTGATCCACATTGTAGTTGGCATTGTTGTCGAATGCTAACATGGACTGCAAAAAATCATCTATGTTGATACAACTTCAACAAGTTTCGGCTTGACATGACTTCGAAAAAATCAGTAACTCTGACAGGTTCCAATTTCGACACAACTCCGATGAGTCTCGACTTGGACATACTGCGAAACACTCCACACCTTTGACATTTTCAGCAACCTCATAGTTTCGCGACATCGACATGGAGCATTGACATGCGACTACCGACTGTCGAACTTCGACAGGCTATCTCTCTGTCTTCCAGTCGACTGTATCAGTTGAACTGTTGAACCATTCTAACTTCTTCTTTGTAACTGAACGTAACGAGAAGGCACCCAAACATCTCAAAATTATATATAAGCATGTATAATATTGTAACATCGATCATTCTATCTGTTTGCAACTAATAGAGAAGAACCATTCACATTCATGTATATTATCTCTGCGTATTTGTGTTTATCTGTGTAGTGTAATCTTGTTTTTCTCATTCTACTTCTTAAGCTTCCGCCATAACAAAGCCGACTCATTCATCCGAACTGTTTTCCCCCTCGTGCTTCATAGACATGACCCAGATCATTGGTATCAGATCAAGACTCAATCAGAGCAATCAGTTTCATGCTTAAGTTATGCGTATACACTTCTCTCGAAGTAACCTAACTTATGTTGGTTAAAACTCGCTCACAATATCATCAATCCAAGAAGATGCTACCTCTAGAAATGGCAGAAGAAACAGATGATGGACATGTATATGACGAGGCAACATAGCTTATTGAGCAAGTTCTGGCTCGACAATGGACTGAAATGTTCGCCCAGTTCAACAAAATTATCATGCGATTTACTTCGACTTCCAGATGATTTTCGACGAGAACTCACTCCGATAAAATCATCCCCTTTAAAGTATAAATGAATTTGGACATACCAAATCTTGAAGGTAATATTGAATCGGAATCCGTTGACAATTGGATACAACAATTAGAATCCTATTACGCTATGAACCAACTCTCAGAAGTTGAAAAGATCACCATTGCATCCTTAAAGATGTCAAAATTTGTGCACTGCTGGTGGGAGAACCTATTGACAAAAATGGAGAAAAGAGGAGACCCCATCGACACATGGGATAAATTCATCGAACACATCCGAAAGGAATTTTACCTGCCCAAATACCTCGAGCAGTAGTAAAAGAAGTGGCAACAACTAAGGCAATGGAAAGACCAATCAATATAGAGTTACACCGACGAGTTCTACCGACTCATGCCTAAAATTGGTATCCAAGAAGAAGATAAATTGATTGTTCTGAAGTACATCAGCGGATTGTCCCAGTACATCCAACAGGAGATGGAATTTCTGACTGTCAACATGCTTGCGGATGCATTCCACTACGCCAGCAAATTGGAAACCAAGCAGAAAGGGAAATCATGCTTAGTGACAAAGCTAACATCAGGACGACCACCCGATAATAAGGCACCAGCCGACTTCGACAAGTCGAAATCTTCTCAGTACACATCGCCAAAGCCAGATCACCGCAAGAAGCTGTTGGCCTCCTATTTTGACTGTTCAGCACAATATTTTCTAGTTTAAGTCTCATGAAACCAAGTAATCATCAGCTTTATTTAGTGTTGTTTTGTGCATGGTTATGCCTTTTGAAGAGCAACATTGCTAGGAGCTTTGGTAAGTGACTTTTTAATTGTTTATTTATTATTTTGCTTTGTTTTATGTATATAATGGAACCTTTAGTTTTCATTTAATAATGGGTCAATTAATGAGTCTTTATTTCTTTTATGCAGGAGTCTTTTGGTTATTTGGCCCAACGCTTGTCCCGGCACTCCAAAGAAGATCTATGTTGGCTGAACCAGAGATTTGGGGGATTTTATTGCTCAGGATAACATCTTGTTTGATTTCCAATCGCTTCCAAGACGCAGGTGCAGTTATCCAGTGCTGTTCTGAGGATGTCATTAGCTCAAAATGGCATTTCCGTCCTTGATCAGGACCCTGATTTCGGGCTCAATTTATGAACAAACGGTTGGGAATTTTTCAAAACGGTTCGAAACCCACTTCACAAATGGCCCCATTTACCCCTAACCGCGGGCAGTTTTCAGAATTTCTGAACGAATGTGGAGAAATCCCTTCCGGAACAGACGTGGTTTTGCCAGATTTGGTGTTGGCCGTTTTCTGGGTAGTTGCTCGAATTTCTGAATTTTGGGATGGATCTTATTCATCTGTTCATGTATAAATAAGCTTGAGATGGAGATTAATAATAGATGGGGCGCTCTGCATAAGAGCTGGACAGAGATTGGTAATAGATTAACGCCCTGTAGTGGAGGAATGTAGTAACGCCCTGTAGTGGAGTTATGTAGAGGAGATTTGTAATTAATACAAGCTCTGCATCAGAGATGAATAGAGCCGAATGGGGGAAATCGTAATCAGTTGTAATGCTCCTGTTTCTTATTAATTAAAAAGCTGTTCGTTCATTTTATTTCTAGTATTATGAGTTTGTTGTAAGTTAGTGATTTCTTCAGAATGCGTTGATTAAAAGAATCAATCTGTTGACAACGAAGGCAGGGCCCCCTTCGATGGAAACAGACCCATATGAATTGCATTTACTTTAGATTTGAACGCTATCCTCTAGCAGAGATTTATTATCAGCATTTCATTTCGTTTACAGAAGCAACATTTCATTAGTATCATTTCATTTAATCTCAGAACATGAATAGTAGCAGTTTCATTCGTTTGCAACAGAGGATTTAGATTCAAGTGCAAATGTTATCTTTCAGCCATCGATTCCAGTTTTCAGTTTATCTATTTCATACTGCAGAAGTAATAGTTCGGAACTAGTTTCATTCGACTGCAATAGAGGGTTTTTCATTTCATTATAAAGTAGAGTTTGTTGAGTTATGTGGAGTGATAAGTAGCAGAAACATAATCGTTTGCAGTCATCAATGTTTAGTGGATCTTTTATATGCATATGGTCATTTTTAATTAGTGCAGAACACTTTTATGAAATTAGTGCAGAACAGATAGAGTACAGAACAGAGTGCAGAACAGATAGAGTACAGAACAGAGTGCAGAACAGAGTAGATTACAGTAGCTTCTTTTCAGCAAATTCCTTTCATGTTCAGAAAGTATTTTCGCATTCTTTTAACTCCCTCTTCAACCCTGCATTTCCTGTGCTGGTTCCTCTAAGTCTACCTTCCCGGGTTGACAATTAGATGTTGATTAATATGTTATATATTTAGCTCAACAGAAGCCTTTTCACAAGAGGGAATGTAGCAAACAACCGTCGACCGAAAAATGGTGTGATTACCACCACTCATCTTGGCATGATACGTCCCAATACAAATCTCAGAAGACATTTTTGGCAAAAGTGTCGACCTCTGACGTGTTCAACAAGACGGTGGAATAATCAGATCTAGACACAATGACCCTTTTCACATCGACCACTCTAGCAGCCTTGACTATCGTCGACAAGGAGGAATGTGAATGCCCGTTCCATACACGGAGATGGGTCCAGAGAAACCCATTGCATCTGATTATGGACAACGGTAGCCAGAAGAACTTCATTTTTGAAGATCTCATAAAGAAATTAGGTCTTGTTACCACTTTGCATCCTCAGCCTTACAACATCAGTTGGATGAAGGATGGACAAGAACTACGGATCACTCGACAATGCAAGCTTTCCTACTTCATAAATCCTTTTGAAGATTAAGTACTATGCGATGTGGAACCACTGTCCATAGATGACGCTCTGTTTGAGAAACCTTACCTCTGGGATAGACATGGAATTTATTAGTCACGGCCTAAGAAGGTGATTGTCAGAATCCGAAATCGATGGTTCAGCATACCAGAGCGTCAACCTACACCAACAATTGCACTGATATCTACCAAACAAACAAAGAATCTCATCAATCATGCTCAGAATTTTGCATTAATCATGATCAAGCCGCAACATTCTAAGAAGACTGCAGCGACGAGTTGAGTCATCGACCAATGTAGCTCCCGACAGAAGCAACAAGTTGATCATATTGTCAATGAGTACAAGAACCTCTTTCAAGCTCCTAATGGAGTACCTCAACATTTTCAGGTAAAACACTCCATTGAACTTGTTCCTGCTTCTTCTTTTGATAATGAATGTGTTTACAGAAGATCCATTCTCGAAAATGAAGAGATTCACAGACAAATCTAAGAATTAATCGACAAAGGTCATATTCACCCCAGCTCCTCTCCTTGTGGAAGTCCAATCATCCTGTTTCTGAAGAAATACGAGATTTGGCGCATGTGCATCGATTATAGTGCTCTCAAAAAAAATTTGGTAAAGAATCACTACCCTATGCTGCAGATAGATGAGCTCATCAACTATCTGAAAGGTGCTAAATGTTGATGTATTTGTAACTTCGGAATGTATTTCATAGATGTATATTGTATTCCTATAGAGATGTTATTATTCCTCTATATGGAAGTGTCGTCATTTATATTGTAAGTGTCATAACTTATACTTGATGGGTTATTAGACCACCTTGTTGGGGTCGGCCCTGTATAAGTCATGTGGGTTAAAGGGTTATTAGACCACCCTATTGGGGGTCGGCCCTGTGAACATTATGTTATGTGGTTAAGTTAAGGTCGAGCTAGTAAAGGTTATTAGGCAAGTCAAGTCAAGTATAATTAGAGTGCGAGAGGCACTCTATTTGATCATTTCTATTATTCACTCTCACTCTCATTGGAAAGTGGTGCACTTGTGGAGGAGGAGAAGCTACTGCTAGGAGAATACTATCTCTTGTACTTGGGTTGTATCATTTCTCTATCTATCTCTGAGGAAGTTGCGGGGTTTTTCACCTTCTTGGTTTTCCTCGGTGAAACTTTGTGTCTCTTGTGTGCTTGCATTATTGTGTCCATGATTAATATGCTGTAGATATGTTGTAGATATGCTGTACATGTTATCCTCTCAATTACCATCCTAGATTAGATTGAAATTTCTGAAAAACTAACATGGTATCAAAGCTAGCCTAAAAGAAGACATGGTATGGCATTTATAACACTTGTTGCACTTGCAAAGCTAGGGCTTGACATAGAAAAAACGAGTCATCATATATCTTTTGCTATAAATTCATTTCGGCAAGGTTTCAGGATCTAAAAATTTTACAGGTCAAAAATAAGATCCCCATGTACCTTGTGTCAGAATCACAAATTCTAATTCATTGTCCTTTGTGTTTTATGATATGTATAATCTAGGGTTTCTACCTCTTCCAGATCTCAATCATAAAAAGGTGACCTAGGAAAAAAGGTCACAACTTGGGCTAGGAAGCTACAAATGAAATTTAGTAAAAATTTACAAGTAGGGCATGGACTTTAGTTTCTCAGGTAAGGTTCTCAGAGGCCGAAGTTGAACCAATGACACGTGGCACATCGTACAAGTTCGCTCTCCTGTTTTATCCCATAAACAGGTCACGTTGCGAAACTTGGCATAACTCTCTCTTAGAGAATCCAATTGAGGTCAGACCTATGGGGTTGGAAAGATGACAAGTCTAGGTACCAAATATCGCAGTTTCAGGCCCTTTGGATTCGTAATTTCAGAGTTACACTAGAAACAATCAGGTGCATATTTCTATCAAAACAGAATTGGATTTTGAGCACTTTCATTCATGGTTCTGGGAATTTAGGGTTTCGGAGAATGTTGTAATTTTTGTATCGCAGACCACAGCTGGATGCTCCTCATCAAAATCAAAATTTAGAGACCAAGATCGAATTTTTTGGTTGGGTAGAAGGCTGGGCTTGAGCAAACCCTAGTTCGAGACTTTGATAGGAAAAGTAGAAAATTAGGGCTTCTGCAAAAATGGGAATTTTTTAAATCTATGACCATAGCTGGAAGCTCCTTGGAAAAATCAAATTTTAGAGCTTTGGATCAAACTATTTGGCTGGGTGAAGCTCCGGGAAACTCAAACCCTAATTCAGGGTCCTCCCTAGTGAATCGGGAAATCTAAAAGGCAATTTTGAGGGGTGAAACTTTGTAGTTTTCAAATTCTGAGTATACCAGCTTGATCATCTCATCAAGGCGCATCTTTCTATCCTTTCAAAATCTTGAAATTCAAAGTTTGAATTTTTAGGGTTTCCTTGACAAACCCTAATCCAGCTTGAGATCCAATTTCTACAATTCAAGTGGATTGGGTTAATCCTAGAAGAGAATGGATTGGTCACTTGCATAAGTGAAGAAGTTCCTGTTTCAGAGGGAGATGAGGCTAAGGCCTTACATAAGGAGATTACAAGCAATCTCGACAGGTATGACTTATCTAGGTATGTTTCGAGATCTGTTCATGATTAAGTTTATGGTATGTTTGTCTTCATTAAGGTTAGTACAATCTTGATTAACTTTAGACTTGTCGTATCACCTTAATAAAATTATGAATGCAGATATTCATTGATTAGGGTTTTGACACTTATGATTGTACTATGCATTGTGGTGTTGTATGAGGTCGATGTTGTCCGCTAACATGAAAGGTACATCAAGAAAGACAAACCATGTTCTAGTTCAAGAACATATGACCATGGTGACATGAAGACAAAGATTCATCCATTGTCATGGATCACATTGAAGCTCTACTTACGATGTATGTATAATTTTGTTCTATAATGATTAACCTATGAGATATGCAGGTTACTAGCACAAGTCGTTGAAGAGAACAAGAAGACATTGCTAGACATAACTAGCAAATATGATAACCAGGTATGTTTTTCCTATATCAAGTTAGAATACTACCTTGTGTTAGGATCTTATATTGTTGCATGGTTGATAATGATTATTCATTGAAGTTAGTAATCATGGGTTTAGGCATATTATGCTTCTTACTTTGATTGATGATATGACTAACTAGAAAAGTCCTATGGTCAAATAGGAATATGCATGAGTAAAAGAATTGTTATAAATTATCTGTGTATGAAATGATCTTGACCATACATGTTTAAGAGTACTTAGAATCATAATGTTTTTATAGTATTTAGATTATACTAATGAATGTATGATTGTGAATGAGACCTCGAGGATAACATAATGATGATACTAGTAAGTATGCATAATGATCGAGGATGGATATAAGTTCAAGAATAGGTAATCCAGGAAGCAAAGATCAAGAGGGAGCACACTCCAGTAGTTCCTGCAAGGAAGCAAATATTGAGAGGGAGTCCACCCTACAAACCAAACAAAGATAATTATTTGAATTGTCATTTCTTACATATTTGTTTATTGTCCAATGATGTATATGCTTATGTTCCTAGACTTAGGATGTGTATTATGCATATTAGAATAATTGCATTAATGAACAGTATCCTACTAATATGCATGTGATGGGTAAGTGGCCTATGGCACTGTACAACATTCCATTGCTACTTATCTAGAATGAAACCTCTTTGCTGACATGTTGGGAGTTTTGCACACTCTTAACAATGTTCTCGTAGAGATTGGAAGGCATCTAGAAAGTTACAGAATATGGATAAATGTTGTATTGAATCATTGGCTAAAATAATTGCATGACTGTATGACATATTCCTTTATGTGTAAGAATTTGTTCTGAAAACTATGAGATGTTTCTAATCATGCAATTTAACTTGTCTTGTAGGAAAGATCGTATACCATCACCTACAAAAGAAGGACTACAACATTTGTTCCAGCAACAAAGTTATCTATTGAAGATATTGAAGTTCCTAGGATCCAGGATGTAGTAATGGAAGAATGCCATGATCAAGGATTAGCAGTCAATCATGAAGAATGATGTTTGGGATGTGGTCCCAAGACCAAATGGGAAGTCTATGGTGACTTTCAAGTGGATCTATAAGATCAAGCATGCTACAGATGGTAGCATAGAGAAATATAAAGCTAGGTTTGTAGCTCATGGCTTCTCCCAGAAAGAAGGGATTGATTATGAGGAGACCTTTGCTCCTATGGCCAGATACACTTCCATTAGATCAATACTTGCTCTGGCTGTAGTGATGAAATGGAAGGTACACCAGATGGATGTCAAGAAATATTTCTTGAATGGTGTAGTTGAAGAGGAAGTGTATGTGGAGCAGCCACTCATGTTTGAGACACATGACAGAGAGACACATTAGTGCAAACTGAAGAAATCCCTGTATGGTTTGAAACAGGAACCCAGGACCTAGTATGGAAGGATAGATGGCTTCCTATCTAGTTTGGGCTTTACCAAGAGTAAAGCGGATTCCAACCTTTACTACAAGGTTGAGGAAGGAAATCCAGTGATACTACTATTGTATGTGGATGACCTATTTGTAATAGGTGAAGATAGATTGATTTTCGACACGAAGAGGAAGCTTGCTGTCGAGTTTGAGATGAAGGACTTGGGTATGATGCACTATTTTCTTGGTATGGAGGTGTGGCATAGTGCAGATGGAATATTCCTTGGACAAGGGAAGTATGTAGTAGAGATCTTGAAGAGGTTCGGGATGATGGACTGCAAGGCCATGGCCACACCTATGGCATTGAACCTGAAACTTCTGTGTGATGCTTCTTTTGAGTCGGTTGATGCTACGATGTATCATCAGATGATTAGGTCCTTGATGTACCTGACGAATACGAGACTAGATATCTGCTTTGCAGTGATCACCTTGAGCCAGTACTTGACAGATCCGAGACATCTTCACCTGATAGTTGCAAAGCATATTCTGAGGTACTTGAAGGGTATAGTTGACTATGGCTTAAGTATGAGGAGAATCAAAAGTTTAACCTGGAGGGTTATGTTTATTCAGATTGGGCAGGAAATGCTATTGATCGGAAGAGCACTTCGGGATGTTGCTTCAGTATGGGATCCGGTGTGATCTCTTGGTTTAGCAGGAAGCAGTCCTGTGTGGCACTGAGTACAACCGAAGCAGAGTATGTTGCAGCTTGTTCAGCTAGTTGTGAGGAACTATGGCTTAGGAAGCTACTGTCTGATTTGTTTGATCTCTAGCTAAGTGCTACTTGTATATATTGCGACAACCAGAGTTGTGTGAAGTTATCGAAGAACCAAGTGTTCCATGACAAGTCGAAGCACATTCATGTCAAGTATCACTATATCAGGGATATGGTGCAGAGAGGGGTAGTGAAGCTCCTGTATGTTGCGACGGACGAGTAGATAGCCAATGTGTTGACCAAGGTGCTTGCTAGAGTGAAGTTTGAATACTTCATAGGGAGACTTGGTGTACTTCAGATTGAGATACCTTCCTGTAGCTAGGGTTTTCACCCTAGCTTGTGCAAATGAGCACCTACTAAGGAGAAGGGACTCCTTAGTAGCAGTTCAGAAAAACATTAAATGAAAGACAATACAGTAAAATGGTAATTATTCTAAACATGTGCATAAAATAGAAAAGACAAGATAAGAAAAAGGGTTTTTGTATTGATTATACCTCCAATGTGAAGGTTGGTGAAGCCTTTGCAGCAGTCCAAGAGGGTTGCTTCCAAGCTTCCAGTTTTGCTCCTTTCTCTTTCTCCAAAGGGTTGGAAATGGGCCAAAGGGGCACTCAAATGTGAAAGTAGCTCAAGGGTGAGCTAGGGTTTCAGGAGTGATTTTGGCAGAGTAAGGGTGTGTTTGACTGTGGATATGAAATGAGGGGCCTCCATCACATATTTATAGTTTTTTAGTGGTGGAGTGTTGGCCCATAGTTTTGGGCACCATATGGTTTAGGTTAGCTATATAGGGATTTTGCTTCCTTTTCCCTCTTTTTCCTCTTTTTTGTATTTTTTGTTCCCTTTTTAGAGGGTTTTTGCTATTTTGGAGGAATTTTGGATTATTTTGGGGGGAAAGGGGTTTTTTTGGCCTTTTGGATGCTTTTTTAATGGTTTTGTGGCCTTTTGGAGGCTTTTTAATGGAATTTTAAGGTTTTGGAGGCAAATATGGTAGGAAATATGGACAAATGAATCATGTAATGGGGTAGATGAGGTAGTGAGCACTTTTTGGGTGTTAACAGATTGCCCCCTGATGTGTGAGGGCAGGAGATCATTGTATAGCCAATAGACATCATAAGTCTTTTATGGTTTTCCTGGGGTGTGGAGAAGAGAAGAAACGAACTAGAGCCCGGAACAACGGTCCCGAACAAACTGCAAAAACTGAAAGTACATGACCTCAATAATGAATGAGGAATAATCTGAACATATGGACGAGGTGGGCATTCCCATGCTCGTATCAAGATATAGGACAACAATAATAATGGGGTCCAAAACATGGGGACCTGAAATATACATGACCTCAAATAATGAATCAGGAAGAATCTCAATATATGGACGAGGCAGGCATACCCATGCTCGTATCAAGATACATAAAAAATAACAGTGAGGCCCAAAAAGGGGGACTTATAGGATACATAGAGAACCACTGTGTACATCATAAGGGTCCAGAGGGGACACAAATCTGGGACATACTGCTGGGATGACCATGTCTGAGCTGAAGAACTGATACACTGGAATAACAACAGTGCTACTGAGTGGGGTACCAGAGGAACTGATGAGCTGTTGGAGCATAGTGACGGGGAGTCATATCCTCAATGGTACACTAAACTGGAATTGAACTGGGTACTCAAGGAAGAATATAACTGGATGGCTTCCGAATACAATCGCCAATGCAACCCGGACATCCACGGGAACATATAACTGGGCGTTCCGAAGTGACTCACCAATGTGATAGAGTCGGGGGAAATCCGGGGTCTTCGACTAATAACTGAAGGGATATAAACCTTGCGCAATTCTCAACGATGCGATCAAGGTGTTGAAGTCGAGCATGTGAGAAACAACCACTTAGAGATGCAATGATGACTCCTCTCAAAATGGTCCATAGGCACTCACCACAGATGGTGATGGGTCCAAGGCATAGGGACCTCTGGGTCTATCCTCTGGAATAGAGGCGCTATCGTCGACAGAGGGAGACCTGCAACTAGCAAGGCAATGATGTTTCCTTGATAGGAGCGCGAGGTGGAGAACCGAAGTGTGAGAGTACTGATTGTAGGACTGATATACTGTGGGGGATAGCTGGGCAAGTAGAGTGGGTGGACTCAAACTTCCTTTGTTCAGAGTATGATGGCGGGGACGATCCGGCAGCATATGAAACTGAATGGTGGGAAAGGGATCATAGCTGTAATGGATTAGGGATAGTGACTGAGATGAGGGATACTCAAGCTGGTGTAAAATGGCAGGAGACTACAGACTACTCTGAACAAAGGTGACCTTATTGGGGGTGCTGCCGAGATGATCGATCATAGTGCCAAGAGGCACGAGGGGACTTCTTCACGGGTTAAAGAACTAGAAGAAGTGTGTGTAAAATGGTACTATCGTGTGGATTTATACGAGCCTAGGACAGTTCATGCTCATGATTGCTTTCAATTTTAAGGAGTTTGAAAGCGATAAGAAGACTCTGAAATAATGGAATGGTACCGTCGTGTGGATTTGTATGAGCCTAGGATGGTGCATGCTCGTGGTTGCTTTTAATTTTAGAGAGTCTGAAAGCAATAAGAAGACTCCAAGGGGGTGCTTTTTCATGTGTTAGTCTCCAAGACCCGAAGAAGCATAAAAGGATGCAATGAAGAACTCTTCAAGCCGGTGTGACTAGAGTATTCCTTTTTCGTAATTAGTCTACCAGGTCCGGAAAAGGGTTAAACATATACCATATAGACACCCTATCAGGTACTTTAACGAGCATGAAAGGAAGCAAGATTTATCGGCGATCTTTTCATTGTTTTAGGAGTCAGAAAAGAGCTTAACAGAAACTCCCTAAGTGCCTTTTTTGTAAAGGACTTGTCCGGCCCAAAAAAGGGATAAAATTATACCGAACAAAAGGAATGGTCAGGCAAGGAGGAAGTGCTCAATCAAGGAACATTGATGATGACCAAGAACGAGGGTAGGGGGGAACACTAGTGGGCCTCCTTGTGGGATAATGAATGGTGGAACAATAACGAAATAATTGCAATATGAAAGGAGTGAAGGGCTCATGTAAAAATGTGGAACAATCCGATGGCGACCGATGTGGTGTGCAAACCGAGGCAGCAAGGTGTCGGGACACAATGTTGAAACTATACCTGGTGAGAGAGAGAAATGATCTCAAGCATCATCACAAGCTCGGAAAAAAGAATCCCACGATATAAAAAGTGTCAAAAACGGATAATGGTCGATGTGGCATGCAAACCGAGGCGACGGGGGGGCGTTTTGGAAAAAATACCCAAATAATCTGGGGGTGAGAGTGAGAAATGATCTCAAGCATCATCACGGGCTTGGGAAAATGAATCTGATGATATCAAATATATCAAACACGGAGAGCAGCCGAAGTGGCATGCAAACTGAGGCGACTAGTGGTGTCTAGAAAAAATGCTCAAAAAACGATGAGGAAAAAATAAGAAAACAAGTGGACCATCATGATGGTCTCGTCGTGCTGATTCCAGTGGTGGAAACGGTTCGAAAAATGGACTCCGTATGGGTTCAGAATGGCCAAAACAAGAAAAAGTCAACGGGCTATAAATAGTAAGTGGGTCCAACATGACAAGTGTCATTTGGACTTGTTGACCTTAACTAGTGATCAGAGTGGACCAGAGCCGAGTTGGTGTTTCTGGATGATCCGACCGACCGTTTTCAGATCCGGGAGTTACAGGTATTCCGATAAACTCATACCTGCATTTTCATTGGGTTTGGGGGTGGGGGTAGTGGGTCCTAGGGGAGTGTTTGTACGGTCCACGTGGGGTGGACCGCGGGTCTGTGGGGTGGAACCGTGGTCGAGGACCGCAGGTTTCGGAGCAGATCATGTGGACGGGGACCGCAAGGTTTGGGGTTGGAATACGCGGTTCGGTACCATGAGTTCCGAGGCTGGACTCACTGTTCGGGACCATGAGTTTGGCTCCTATAGACGCGGCCCTATATAGCGATTGTAGCCCTGATAGCCGCGGTTGGAAACCGCGGCAAGGGGCCCTAAAGCCACAATTGGGATCGAGCTATTAGGGTTTCACTTGGGGGGGGAAGGTTACTTCTTTGACATGAGTCTGATGAGTTTTCCTTGTGTGATTTACAGGATGTCGTTGGTGCTTTGGCGAGAGCGGGATGTCCCGGATGAGATAGTGGATGTCATCCAAAGGGATCAGCATGTACAATCTACATTAGGGTTGTGCGGGCTACTGAAGTTTGTACAAGTGCCTATGATGCATTCAGCAGCGCTGCTGCTGAACCGATTAGTGAGCTTTTGGGAGCCGGACATTCATGCATTCAGGGTGTAGGGAGAGAGGGTGGATCTCACCCTCGCAGATGTATACCTTTTGACGGGGTTGCCCTGTCTGGGTAGGGTGGCAGATATGCAGCCACGAGTTTCTGTAGATGTGGATATGGAGGATATGTTGGAGCGGTACTGCGTTCCGGAGGCTAGGGTGCATAAGAATGCACTCCGGGTGGTGGACCTGCAAGAGCCAACAGTACAAGCGATTGCGGCATGCATGGTTTGATTTTTTGGGTCCCAATCACCTGAAAAGGTGTCCGGGGGCCAGATGCAGCTGGTGGAGCAGGTGTTGGATGGTGTATATTATGCCTGGGGCCAGATGTTCCTCACTTGTGTTCAGCGATAGCTAACATCGGTGAAGGAATATGGCAAGGGATTCTGTTATGGATCCTTTCTCTGCGCCTTCTTCATGGAGCGGATACCTACACTGCGTCCATGGGTGCCAGTCAGGGCAGGAGGACTGAGGGAGCCGCGCATGGTGCGGTGGGGGGAGATGATGCACCGACGGGGTGGTGGTGAGGTTGGGAGATACTTCACCTAGGAACTCTACCTTCAGTGGTTGCAGATGCCGCTGACACTGGATGATTATCCATACAGAGATATGGACTATACCAGGGATCCGGAGGCACCACGGCCCCCAGGGTAGGCGTGGGGACCAGATGGTACGTATTGATTTGCTTGATTGTTGTTGATGTCAAGTCTTGTGTATGATAGGTTTTTGATATACTTATGGCCATTGGCAGATGAGGGTTTACATTCCATGAAGTCGATGGCCCACTTACAAAAGGGGCTAACGGTGACGACTGGGTGTAACGGAGCGGGTGGTGTCCGGGCCTTGGGGGCAAAAATTTGGCAATTATGGCAATGTTTGATCGCTGTGATGTAGTAGGTAAAGAGTGTGGGCTAGAAGTATCTAGCGTGGATGACCTTTTGGGCGGTGGCCATTCCAGAGAAATGTCCGTCGCAAGCACTGCTATGATAGTCATTGAGGACGTGTTCGGCTTCCTCGTGTGTAAGGCAACGATGGAGAATCGTGTTAACTCCTCACCGGTAAAGGACATCACCTAAGAGGAGATAACGAGAGGCCTGGTGATGGATACGACGATGTCCATCATGACTGATGTTGGGTCGGAACTTCTGCGTGCGAAGGTATAACAAAATATCACCATACCATGGGTCATCAGACGAGATGATGAACAAGTGATTGTCGGGTAACTCATCGGAGATTTGTGGGGATGGTAGAAGGGAGGGGAGATCAGTGATGAGCTGGGAAAGCGCGAGGGCTTTAGTGCTCTTAGGGGTTCTGAAAGTGAGGTCATATTCTTGGAGGATAATTACCCATTTAGCAACGCGACCTTGCAGGAGGCATCAGTTTAAGAGATAGACCATGGGGTTGGAGTCGGCGACAACTGTGGTATGACTGAGTAAAATGTAGTGTCGTAATTTTTGGACGGAAAAGACCACAGCAAGGGCTAGTCTTTCCTCATATGGGTAATGTAGGGGTGGTCCAAACAAGATCTGGCTGATGTAATAAATGACATGCTCCTGGCGAGCGACGTCTTCTTGAACAAGGACTCCGGACACGGCATAATTGGATGCCGAGATGTAAAGGATGAAGTCCTGAGAGAAATCCGGAGGGGAGATCAAAGGGGCTTGTGTGAGAGCTTTCTTGAGGGATTCAAATGTAGCTTCTACTTGCTCATCCCAAACAAAGGGTATGTGGGTACGAAGCAGGCGTAAGAAACCATGAACGGTGGTGGCATAATCAGGAACGAAGCGATGGAGGAAATTAGATCGCCCCTGCAGACTCTGGAGCTGTCTAAGCGTGCGAGGAGAGGGAAGGTTTATGATGGCTTGGACTTTCAGGGGATCAACAGCAATTCCTTTCTGGGAAACAATGAAACCCAACAACCAGCCTGCCGGAACGCAAAAGACACACTTGTGTGGGTTCAAGCGGATTTGATATTTGCAACAACGCAGAAAGACTTGTCGGAGGTCGTTAAGGTGGTCTGATTGTTTCCGGGAATGAGCTGTAAGGTCGTCAATATAGACTAGGAGGATATGGACCAAGTCGTGAAAACAATAGGTCATGGCCCACTGGAAGGTGGCACTAGCATTTTTGAGGCCGAAAGGCATGACACGATAGGAAAAGGTGCCCCATGGGGTGGTAAAGGCCGTCTTGTACTGATCCTCCTTACGGATCTAAATCTGGTTGTATCCAGAAAAACCGTCCATGAAAGATAGGACTTCATGCCCCGCACACGCATCGATGAGTTGGTCAATAAATGGCGTGGGGAAGTTGTCTTTGGGATAGACTCGGTTTAAATCGTGGAAGTCAGTACATACTCTGATGGTGCCTTGTTTCTTGTTAACAGGGACGGGGTTTGAAACCCAAGAGGTATATGCAATAGGATAAATGAATCCTGCCTTGCAAAGTTTCTCAGTCTCTGCTTTAACAGCGGGGAGCTTTGAGGGATGAATTGGGCGCTGTTTCTAGCGAACGGGGGGTACATCTGGCCATGCCTCAATGTAGTGCTCTATAATAGCGGGGTCGAGACCAGGCATTTCGGTATAGGACCAGGCAAAGACATCACGGAACTCTTGGAAAAGTTTTTTGTACTCTCCGATCTCATACTCACTGCAGGAGGCTCCTAATGTAATGATTTGAAGAGCACCAGGTGGGTTAGAGATATCTATGTGGATGATAGGTGAGATGTTGGCCATGTTACCCTCCTCAAAGGCACCAGGAGCGGGGATGGGATCCTTAAACTAGTCAACTTTGGCGGGAAGGAAATATTTGGATTCAACCACAAATTGGGTAGCTGTGGTAGAGGAGGATTCTTCTGGGAGGAAATAGGAACGATGGTGCATGTCGTCCCAGGGATAATCCGAGGCAATGAGAGCCTCTAGAATCTCCTCATCATTGCGGAAACATTGAATTGTCAAATCGATTGACGAGGGAGTGGTAGTCGAAGAGATCATATAAATGGTGTTAATCTCTCCACATGAGGGTGATACTGGGGGGTGGATCTCCTCGATTGTGGGGGGTGCCACCTCAAGGTCCAAATTATTCATCTCATAGAGAACTGCTCTGTAATCTGGGAGATCGGGACAGTGATGTGAGTAATGGCCGTAAATACCGCATATTGCACAAGGGTGGTTGGTACGCAGTGATTTATCACGAGGCTTAGGGGTTGGATCGAGTTCGACAACTGGGATGTTGGGGTCGTTGTCAAGCATTTGCATGTGTTCCTGTAATGTAGGTAATTGTGGAAATTGATGAGTCAGATGGGCTAACTCATCACACAACGAGCATTTGGGGGGAGCATGAAACACGGGGGGGGGGGGGGGGGTTTAACTGTTTTGGGTAGGGGTACAGCAGTGTATGGTTGTGTGCCTCTGCCCCCAATGTGCTTGATAAGAGGGGGGGAATTTGTAGATGACGAAGGGGTAGTGACACCGGGAGGTGGTTGACTAGTAGTGGCAATGGGTTGCACCGGTTGTAGGACAACATTTGGTGTCGGCATGGGAACGGGAAGCGAAATATACCACACGGGTAATCCCAAGGTTAACCTGGGGAGGCTAAGAGTAGCCGTAACTGGGGCGCTTACTACACCCGAGGGAGGGAATAAGAAGGGGATTGTGTGGATGGGTGTAACACCAATGTGACTAGGTACCAATGGTGGTTTGGGTAACAAGGGTGGTTGATTGTTGGGTGTTTGTGTATTGTGGGAAAGGGTACATAGGTTAGATACTTCGGTTGCGGGTGACAGGGGTGGAATGGATTGGAATGTTGAGGTCGTCAGTGTATCTGAGTAAACTCCGGGTCCCACGGAGGAAACAAACGAGTAGTTGCACCACAAATAGGTTGTTCAACCATGGGGAGAACATTCTCAGGTGCAGCGGGGGCATTGGGATCGTAATAGGTGAGTTGGTCAACCTTGACCACGCGTCCATCATGGGAGAACATCATGGTACAAAAAATGGATGAGGCAACCGCCTGCATGGCATACATGTAGCTGCGGCCAAGTAAGAGGTTATAATCAAGTTGGGCATTGATGACCTCTATGTCAATGAGCATGGTTTTACCAGCCAACTGGACGGGGACATTAGCTAAGAGACCTTGGGGTTGAGCCGAACGACCGTCGTAGGCTCGCAACACAGTGTTGGACTGCTGGAGAGTAGGGGATCCCAACTTCTGCCAAACGAATGTGGACATAACGCATGTGGAGGCACCTTCATCGATAATGCACCGATGGATGACAAGATTCTGAATGGAAACAGAAACTTGGAACGTGAAAGTGGAAGGCAGGCGTGGTTCAGACTGGTCCAAATCGAAGGCCATCAGTTGTGAATCATTTGGGTCAATAGCACCAATGGCGGAGAGTAAAGTCTTGCACTGTGAAGGATAGTTTTTTAAGACTTCTAACACAGACATGGCTGCGGGAGACTGGGCTAAGTCATCTACAATGTTGTAATTTGACGCAGCGCGAGCATTGGCATTATTGTTGATGCAATGAAGTGGGAAGCGAGGTGCTTTGGAGGTGCCATCGAGTGGAGCCGGAGGTATACGTAACGTTTGATCAGTGGGGTGAGCGTTAGTGTTTTTGTCAGCGGGAGAGGCTTCAGGGGTGGAGCCATATTGGTTTCGATGGGTTTGGAGGTTGACATCAGCGAATGACATCATTAACAAGTGGTGGGTACCTGATTCTAAAATGGGTTCATTAGGAGTGGCATAAGTGATCTGTTGTTGTGGGGGTGCGTTGCCTTGAGGGGGAGCCAACGGCTGAGTGTTCACTACGCCTTGGTTTGGTAAGGGGTTTTGCAGCACCAAAGGTTGATGCTGAGGGGGTGGGGGGTTAGGTGGCTCCTGAGGATCCGCGTGCCCTTGGCGATGGGAATCATCAGTCCAGAGTTTTCGAGCTCGCTCCAAATGTGGGAAAGCATGTGTATAGTGGCCATAGACCCCGCAAATAGAACAAGGATGGTTTGTTCGAAAATTAGTATTTTTGGCCTGCTTGGGTGGCTAATCAGGGTTCTGGTTGGTAGGTGCCACGTTATTGTTGTTTGGGGGATTGGGAGGTTGACCAGCTTGGTCTGGAGGGGGGTCATTCCCATGGTTACAGCCTTTGCCATGGTTTTGCTGGCCCTGTTGGCACTGGTTATTTTGGTTCTACTGTGGATTCTGTTGGGCGTATACCTGCCCTTGGGAAGCAGGTGGGTTCTGGGGTTGTGCAGATGAGGGATCAGGCTGCGGTGGATAATAAGTAGGGGGAGGTTGCGCAGGTGCTGAACCTTGAGGGGGTTGCTGATACGTCTATGGAACGGGTTGTGGGTTTGCTGCAGGGGCTGCTTGTGGTGGATAATAAGCAAATTGGGCTTGAGAGGACACAGGAGCTGGTGCAACCTATGGGTGGTAATATGGTTGAGGTGCGACCAGGGGCATAAGCGGGGGATGCATGACCAAAGCACTGAGGAGGACAGGAGGGTCTGTGGGAATGGTGGTGATGTTCCATAGGAGAATATGAATTGGTTGCTCTGGATTGAGATGTAGCCCGCGAAAGGTCGGGGCCATGGCTAGGACGTGCTATGGAAAAGGGTTGGGGATGAGAGGCAACACGGCCAATGATGCCATCTACGGCATGGGATGCCCTCGGCGCATCATATTGGGAGGAACTACCGTGAGGGGTGTCAGGTATGATGGAATACAAATAACCCGACTAGGCGTAAATGAGGTCAAATTGTTGGGCTTTGAGGATGGCCTCTTCTTCAGACTAAGGTCGTTCGGATGCCACATTCTTGGTAATGACATGAAGGAGGGATTTTAAAAACCAATCTAAGAAGATACGGTCATCTAACTTGATTTTGCAGAGGCTACGACGTCGACACCACTCATGAATGTGGTCAGTGATGTGGGTAGCCGTGTTCTGTCTGCAAGACAGTAGGATCTCAACTCCCACGTCATAGCGGATAGGTAACTGAAAGAATTGTAGGAAAGTTGAGGCAAGGGAAGTAAAGGTGGCATGGGTCCCATGGGGCTGCTCGATGTACCACTTAGCTGCAGAGCCAATGAGGGTGCACTGTAACAGACGAAGGCAGACAAAGTCATACACTATGGAGTTGGAGGAACACCATAGATGGAAGGACATAAAATGGTTCTGGGGATCCTCACCTGCCTTGCCCTCAAACTTAGGGATGTCGGAGGGGAGCTTGGTGGGAATGTGAGGCCACACAGGGTCGTGTCTGATGGGATCGTTAGTCAGTCTAGCTAGGTCAGGAAGGTTGAGGCTAGCCATGAATGGCAAACTAGTAGAAGGATGTGACATACTAGTGGGTGTGACCATGTTGGGGCCAATGCCCCCAAGTGGAGGGGTAGGGTTTGGGATGTTTCCCCCAAGTGGAGGGACGAAAGTGTTATGGGATGGTCCTACACCACTAAGGGTAGTGTGAGTCACTGATGGAGTGGGAATAGGTATGCCAGCTACTGAAATGGGTACAGTGATTGGAATGGTAGATGTGGGCCCCATCGAGGGCATACCCAAAGCAGGTGTGGTGGTGGATACTCCACCAATGGTCCCTACAAAGAAAGGGGTGGAAGTCATGCTATCCATGGGGCTGGTTGGTGCAGTGTAAATGGGGTTCTCGGACTCTACCTCAGAATCAGAGGTAAAATAGGGGGCATCAAGATCGGGTGACGAAGTTCTATGCTGTTGACGAGTGGAGTCAAGTGACAAAGCTTGAGATCTATGATGAGTGGTATCAAGTGATGAAAATCTATGTCTATGATGGGTGATGTCAAGTGAACGATGCTGTGGGGGCTCACCCTAGAGGCACTGAGAATGTCTCGGGGACTCAATGATGACAAATGGTGTCAAGTATCTAGGGGTTGTGTTGAGTGAAAAACAACTCAAAAACCCTAATGCAACGGAGTGTGCAAAAGGAGAGCTCAAAAAATATGGCACTCAGGCCAACAACCAACTCAAAACACTTACTGTAACAGCTGTGCTACAATTAGTGGAGTATCAACAGAAATGGTCAGAATACCAACAAGCAGGAGGTTTCCTAGAAAATAAAAATAGTGGACTCGCTAGACCAAAAGGAGGTAAGGGAGCATGCAAACACCTAGCTAAATAGTATTCTGACTCAACTAGACATATCCTCTGCAAGGTGATGAAATCCAAGTCAGACAATATGGATAGTAGAGCCAAGTGGCTAAAGATATCCCCCTACTGGGAGGGACACCGGGTAGTCAATCCTAGATGAAAAGCAACTAAGATACCCTGTTCATGACACGTTCGGTTTGGTGAATTTTCCATTTCGTTCTATCACCATTGTATCCCCATACAGGTGATACACCGAGAACTGCAAAAGGTATCGTTCGGTTACTGAATAGATTGCGGTATTCCACTCAGGCTTCCGGAACCAGTCTGGCGACTTCAACCCTCCTAGGGGAGAGGCCTTCCCGATAAATTGGTTTTAAACTGTGTCAAAAAGTACTAGGGGATTTTGGTTCCCTAATGGACAATAGCTTTGTCTCAAGTGTAAGCAACCGAGGGGTGTTATTTGGATGCCTATCCCCCCGATCCTACCTAACTACAAAACTTTTTATGTGTTCCCCAAGTGGGGTTAGAATGTTGGTTGTGTTAAGTAGTATTTTAGGGCTCACTTGAATTAGGTGACAGAGTGTGTGCATGTGAGATGATGAACCCAAGTAAAAGTGCCACAGGGTGGGCAACTTTCTAACTAAAAATAACAATACAGAATTTAAACTTTGAAATGCAAAATTTTCTCTTTTTGATAAAAATGCTGAAATTTTTAAAAAATAATTCTGTAAATGGAACATAAATCATACTGCAGAAAAAAGGTTGTAGGGAAGTATGGCTGTAGATAGAACAGATGGTTGTGTAGGTGCAGAAAACATTGCAGCAAAGTGCAGAAAACAAACCGCGGGTCTGTGGCAAATCTAGGCGGTCGGACCACGGGAAATAGCTCAATAGTCACGGACGAGTTGCAGGATTTTGGCTAAAAGACACAGTCGGACCGCTGGAAAACGGTGAAAAGTCGCAGGCGGGTTGCAGGAAAATGGCTGAAAGCCACAAGCGGGTTGCAGGAAAATGGCTGAAAGCCGCAAGCGGGACACAGAAAAAAAACCGAAAGACACAGGCGGGTTGCAGGAAAATGGCTGATAGCCGCAAGCGGGACGCGGGAAAAAGGCCGAAAGACGCAGGCGGGTTGCAGGAAAATGGCTGAAAGTCGCAAGAGGGACGCAGGAAAAAGGACGAAAGATGCAGGCGGGTTGCAGGAAAATGGCTGAACGCCGCAAGCGAGACGCGGGAAAATGGGTTAAGAGTCGCGGTCAGACCGCACGAAACAAGCTGATAGCCGTGGTCAAATCACAGGTAATAGACTGGAAACTGTCGGTAGGTCACCGGAAATAGTCTGAGAGCTGCTTTCAGATCGCAGGTAAATGCCTGAAAGACGCGGTCAGAACACAACTGCAGGGGGTAAAAGACGTGGTTTACGACAGCTAAAAGGGACAGCCGAAAGGAAAAAACAGAAAAATATTGCAGAAAATTAAAAATATTTAAAACTTTAAAACTATAACCAGAAATTCAAAGGAACACAAGGGGAGTCACCAAAAATGTAGCTAGGGTTTTCACCCTAGCTTGTGCAAATGAGCACCTACTAAGGAGAAGGGACTCCTTAGTAGTAGTTCAGAAAAACATTAAATGGAAGACAATACAGTAAAATGGTAATTATTCTAAACATGTGCATAAAATTGAAAAGAAAAGATAATAAAAAGGGTTTTTTATTGATTATACCTCCAATGTGAAGGTTTGTGAAGCCTTTGCAGCAGTCCAAGAGGGTTTCTTCCAAGCTTCCAGTTTTGCTCCTTTCTCTTTCTCCAAAGGGTTGGAAATGGGCCAAAGGGGCACTCAAATGTGAAAGTAGCTCAAGGGTGAGCCAGGGTTTCAAGAGTGATTTTGGCAGAGTAAGGGTGTGTTTGACTGTCGATATGCAATGAGGGGCCTCCATCACCTATTTATAGGTTTTTAGTGGTGGAGTGTTGGCCCATGGTTTCGGGCACCATATGGTTTAGGTCAGCTGTATACGGTTTTTTCTTCCATTTTCCCTCTTTTTCCTCTTTTTTTTATTTTTTATTCCCTTTTTAGAGGGTTTTTGCTATTTTGGAGGAATTTTGGATTATTTTGGGTGAAAAGTGGGTTTTTTTTGGCCTTTTGGAGGCTTTTTTAATGGTATTGTGGCCTTTTGGAGGCTTTTTAATGGGATTTTAAGGTTTTGGAGGCAAATATGGACAAATGAGTCATGTAATAGGGAAGATGAGGTAGTGAGCACTTTTTGGGTGTTAACACTTCCAAGGGGAAGTGATGAGTCCAGAGACACAAATGCACACAGGGCCATTCTCACATGGTTTAGAGGAAAGTCCTTCCATGGTGAGATGTAAGGGCTAGGCCATTTTCACATGGTTAGAGGAAAGTCCTTACATGGTGAAATGTAAGAGCTGGGCGGAGCCATTCTCACATAGTCAGAGGAAAGTCCTTCTATGGTGAGATGTAAGGGCTAGGCCATTCTCGCATGGTCAGAGGAAAGTCCTTCCATGGTGAGATGTAAGTGCTAGGCGTGGCTTTTTCGACATGGTTAGAGGAAAGTCCTTCCATGGTCGTGATGTAATTGCTGAAGCCATTCTGACATGGTTAGAGGAAATTCCTTCCATGGTCATTGATGTAAGTGCTATGAGCCTTTCCCAGATGGTGAGAGGAAAGTCCTTCCATGCTAGTGAGTGTAAGTGTTGAGCCTTTCCCATATGGTCAGAGGAAATTCCTTCCATGTCGGTGAGTGTAAGTGTTGTGTGTGTGCATCTGAGTTGTGCTTCGTGGACGATGACAATGATCTGAAGATGATGATGTGACAGTATGGTACACAGGTTTTGCAGAGGCATATGATCAGTCCTGAGGTGCTCTTGCAGGTTTTGTAGAGGCAATGTAATCAGTCCTGGGAGATCTTGCAGGTTTTGCAGAGGCAGTGTAATCATTCCTGAGGTGTACCTACTTGATGGCTTGCTCATAGAAATGTTGAAGACCTACATGGAGGCTAGGCCTACATCTAGCATGGAAAAGGGTTGGCTCGGTAGATGATGAAGACCTACAGGTGGTGGGCCTACATCCAGTATGAAAAAGGACTAGCTCTGTAGAAATTCCTATGAGGAGTAGATTGGAGATTGATTGAGATAGCAGCAGTAGTGACGATGATCTAGTGATGATGATCCAGAGAAGAAGACTTGTGCTAGCAGATTTGTGTCGAGAAATACCTTCCTAGTTAAGAGGGAGTTTTGATGTCTTTGTAACTTCGGAATGTATTTCATATATGTATATTGTATTCCTATAGAGATGTTATTATTCCTCAATACGAAAGTGTCGTCATTTATATTGTAAGTGTCGTAACTTATACTTGATGGGTTATTAGACCACCTTGTTGGGGTCGGCCTTGTATAAGTCATGTGAGTTAAAGGGTTCTTATGTTGATGTATATGTAACTTCGGAATATATTTCATCCATGTATTTCATTTATATATTATTGTTCTCCTATAGAGATGTGTCATTCCTCTATACGGAAGTGTCGTCATGTGTATTGACAAGTGTCACAAGTGTGTGAACTTGCCGATGGGTTATTAGACCACCATGCATGGGGTCGGCCCTGATTTATGTAATATATGGTTGATGTACCTAGCTAAACAAGTTGGCCCCATAAGGTCACTGGAAAAACATATCAAGTATAAATAGAGATTGGGAGATCTCTATTTGGATCACTCAAAAACTCATTCTTCCTTCACTCAGAAAGTGGCGCACATGTGAGGAGGAGGATCATTTGCTACTAGGAGACTATCTCTATGTATTTTGGTTGTACTTTGGTTGAGCCATTGATCTCTTTATCTCTGAGGAAGTTGTGGGGTTTTTCACCTTAGGGTTTTCCCCACGGAAACTATGTGTCTCTTGTCTCTCATGCTTTTGCTTCTTGTGATGATTGACATGCTTGTTATGATTGATATGCATTGATATACTGTACATGTTATTCTCTCAGTAAAGATTCTAGAGTATTGTGAATTAATGCTCAAAATTTAACATCATATCAGAGCTAACCTGAGAAGAAGACATTATGCAGTGACAAAAACCAAGGGTTTCTTGTTTATTGGGTTTCTCTAAATAGATTTTGGAAAACCAGTATAGTAGATTGACTCTACTCATCAAGGAGAATCTATCTGTCCAATCAGAATTCAATTCTGAGCATTTTCAGATTTGTCCCTAAAAATTAGGGTTTCCTCAAAAATAGGGATGTCTAGAATCTGAAGACATAGCTGAAAGCTCGCAAAAATCAAATTTTAGAGCTTTGGATCGAGATTTTTGGCTGGGTAGATTTCCAGGAAACTCAAACCCTAATTCAGGGTCCTCCTTAGTGGACCTAGGAAGACAAAAAGGCATTTCTGAAGGGTGAACCTTTGCATATCTCAAATTCTGAATACACTAGACTGATCAGCTCATTAAGGTGCATCTTTCTATCCTTTCAGAAAGTTTAAATTCACATTTTGAATTTTTAGGGCTTTTTCGACAAACCCTAATCCGGGAACATATCCAGTTTTTAGCAAAGCAAGTGGTAAGACCTAAATCTTTTCTATTTCCATTTGAAGTACTCTTTAAGATGTCTCACCACACCAAGCTTGAGGATAAGCTTGAAGGGGCTGATAAATTCTGAGCCTGGAAGTATAGGATTGGGTTAATCCTGGAAGAAATTGAATTGGACTCTTACATTAGCTCTGAGGTCCCTATCCTAGAGGATGAAGAGGCTAAGGTATTGCACAAGAAGAACTTGGTCAAGGCAAAGAGAATCATTACTGATTCAATCAAAGACCATCTCATACCTCATGTGTCATCTCTAAAGACACCCAAGGAGATGTTTGACTCCCTGACCAAGTTATTTGAAGGGAAGAACATAAATCAGAAGATGACTCTGTGGAATCAATTGAAAGGGGTCAAGATGTTGAATGGAGAGATCATTCAATATTACTTCTCCAAGGTCTCTCAGATCAAGGAACAACTTGAAGCTGTGGATGAAGTAGTGGACAATGGTGAAGTTGTTATGACCACTATGAATAGCCTAACTAGGTCATGGGACTCCTTTATTCAAGGAATCTGTGCAAGAAAGAAATTGATCTCTTTCAGTAAACTGTGGGAGGAATGTTCTCAAGAAGAAGCTAGGCTTGTAGCTTGAGAAGAAAATATGGGAGGTGAAGATCAAGCTCTCGCAGCTCACACCAAAAGAAGCAAACCCAAGAAGGAGCACTCTCACTACAAGAGATCCTATCACAACCAACAAAAGAAAGAAGGATCTAAGATGTTTCACATGCAATGAGAAGGGTCACTTTTCTTCAGAATGTCCCAAGAACAAAAGGGATAACAACAACTCCAGCAAGAAGAAAAAGGGCAGCAAAAGAAAGTTCCATGCTCATGCTACCGAAGATGATGAACCTCCAAAGAAGAAGGCTAGGGCAGAAAGTGATGATGACTCATCAAGTGAAGAAGAGGATGTTCTAATCTCTGCTCTCAGAGGTACTATCTCTCATGGTTGTAATGATTGGTTAATTGACAATGGGGATTCCAAACACATGGCTGGGTTTAAAGAATCTTTTGTAAATCTATCTGAACATGAATCACCCCATAAAGTGAAACTTGGGGATGACTATCAATACCCCATCAAAGGAAGTGGTGAAGCCTCCTACAACCTAGATTCTGGAAAGTCTTTGAAGATGAAAGAAGTTCTTTATGTACTTGGGCTCAGGAAGAATCTTCTCTCCATTTCTGCATTGGATGCAAAAGGCATGAGGGTTGCATTTGTAGATGGCCAAATTCTGATGTGGCTAAAGGGTAAAACTATTGATGAAGCAGTGGTGATTGGAGAGCAAGAGAGAGGTTTGTATAAATTGAAGGGACAAACTGAACATGCCATGGTACATGATTCCATGGAGCCAAGTGAACTTTGGCATAGAAGACTTGCACATATGCACTACAGAGCATTACCAATTGCAAGTAAGGCTGTAGATGGACTTCCTAAAATTAAGACCAAGCATGTAGGTGTTTGAAAAGGATGTGCAAAAGGTAAGAACATTAAGAAGGCTTTCCCAAGTAGTGAAAGCAAGGCAAAAGGTGTCTTGGAAATTATCCTCTCCGATGTATGCGGTCCAATGTCATCCAGTTCTCTGAGTGGGTATGTTTACTATGTCTCTTTCATTGACGACTTCTCCAGGAAGACTTGGGTTTACTTCTTGAAGAACAAAGATGAAGTATTTGATAAGTTCAAGGAATTCAAAACCTTGATGGAGAACCAAACTGATAAGAAGATCAAAACATTCACATCTGACAATGGTGGAGAATTCACCTCAAGTGACTTCAAGAAGCTATGCAGTGATTCAGGGATTAAGAGGGAGTTGACTGCTCCTTACAATCCACAACAGAATGGAGTTGCAGAAAGAAAGAATAGAACAGTCATGGAAGCAGCAAGGGCAATGTTGCATGAACAAGATCTACCTATGCATATATGGGTAGAAGTGTTGAGATATTGTAACTTCAAAGAATATTATATTTGTACTTTATTATTCCAGAGTTGATTCATTCCTCCGTAAAGATCTTATTGTATATCCGGAGACGTTTATTCCTCCGTTGGAATGTGGTGACTTGGGTTATTAGACTTCCCTAGTGGGGGTCGGCCCTGTATGTGTTATGTGGGTCAAAGGGTTATTAGACCACCCTAGAGGGGTCGGCCCAGTTAGTTGTAGTGGGGTATTTAACCCAATGGTTAAATACGAGCCTACATGTTTTGTGTAAAAGACAAGTCGGAATAGTGTATAAGAGGAGGTGTATTCCTCATTTTACACACACTCACTCACTTGAGAGTAGCGCACTTGTGGAGGAGAGGTCTGCTATGGTGGATGAGGAGATCATGTCTTTGGTTTGCATCTTTGTATATTGATGGTCATCTATATTGAGGAAGCTTTGTTGGGTTTTCTACCCCATGAGGGTTTCCCAGGATAAATCTGTGTCTCTTGTGTTTATGCTATGCTTGTTGTTTCTTTAGTGATCTTGTATATGCTATTATTGTGAAATGGAATGTAATGCTGCTATTTTCTGTCTTAGCATATTAAATCTTAACGTGGTATCAGAGCTAACCTGAAGGAAGGCAATGTATGGCACTTACGACACTTGCTTTACTTACAACAATTTGAAGGTTAGGGTTTTATATAGCAAAAACCAGTCATCGTGGAACTTTCGCCATAATCCATTTTTGCAAAGTTTTAGTATCTGAAACCTTTACAGGTCGTATATAACATCTCCAGGTATCTTGTGTCCAAAGGGCACCATCAGATTCATTGTACTTTGTAAGTTATGATCAGTACAAGTTAGGGTTTCTGCCTCTTCCAGATCTTAGTCAAAATCAGGTGACCTAGGAAAAAAGGTCATAACCTGGGCTAGGAAGCTCCAAATGAAATTTTGTAAAAAGTGACAGATAGTACATAGACTGTACTATCTCAAGAAACTTTTTCAGAGGCCGAAGCCTAACCAGTGACACGTGGAACACCGTACAAGTTCGCTCTCCTGTTTTATCCCATAAACAGGTCACATTGCGACACTTGGCATAACTTGGACTAGGAAGCTCCAAATGAAATTTCGTAAAAGGTGACAGGTAGTACACAGACTGTACTATCTCAGGAAATGTTTTCAGAGGCTGAAGCCTAACCAGTGACATGTGGCATGCCGTACAAGTTCGCTCTCCTGTTTTATCCCATAAACAGGTCACGTTGTGACACTTTGCATAACTCTCTCTCAGAAAATCCAATTGAGTTCAGACCTATTGCGATGGAAAGATGACAGGTTGGGATACCACAAAAAAAAATTTCAGACCCTGTGGAGCAAAAAGTTCAGAGTTACAGCAGAAACAATCAGGTACATATTTCTGTCAAAACAGAATTATTTTTGGAGCACCTTCATTCATGGCTTCCGGAATTTAGGGTTTCAGAGAAAGTTAGAATTTTTGGAATTGTTAACCACGGCTGGAAGATCCTCAGAAAAATAAGAGTTCAGAGCCTTGGATCGAACCTTTTGATTGGACAGAAGGGTGGGCTTCATCAAACCCTAGTTCGAGTTCCTATCCAGAAGATCCAGAAGTTTCGAAGGCAATTTTGAGGGGTCAAATTTTGGAGATTTCAAAATTGAAGTATGCTAGTTTGATTAGCTCAGCAAGACACATCCTTCCATCCATTCAGAAGTTTGAAAGTCAAAGATTGAATTTTTATTGTTTCTCTAGCAAACCCTAATCAGGCTCCAGATCAAGTTTCAGGGGGAGTTGAGGCTAAGGCCTTACATAAGAAGACTATAAGAAGTCTCGACAGGTATGACTTAAGGAGGTTTAGGTATGTCTTGAAATCTGATTCCTGATAAAGTTCATAATATGTATGTCTTCATATTATTTGTTAGTAAAATCTTGATTAATGTTAGAATTGTCTTATCACCCTAGTAACAGTATGAATGCATGTGAATGATCGAAGACATTCATTGATTAGGGCTATATGATTGTACTAATGCATTATGGTGTTGTGTGAGGTTGATGTTGTCTGCTAACAAGATTCAGGTACATCACAAAAGACAAATCAAGTTCCATGACCATGACAACATGAAGACAAAGACTCATCCATAATCTTTGTTCTACTTACGAGGTATGTATGACTTTGATATATTATTCTTAACCTATGAGACATGCAGGTTCTAGCTCAGGATCTCTAAATCATTGAAGAGATTGTTTAGGTATGTTGTACATAACTAAGCAGGTATACTAATCCAGGTATGTTTTCCTATGTCAAGTTAGAATCTTACCTTGTGTTAGGATCCCTTATATAAGTATACTTGGTATGATTGGTTATGCTTATTCATAAAGTCAGTAATCAAGGGCTTATGCATATTATGTCTCTTATCTTGATGATTTAATTAACCAGAAAAGTACTATGATCAAACAAGAAGAAGACTTCTTTGAAACCCTGAATACTAATGATCACGACTATACATATTCAAGATTATTTAGAATTAGAATGTTTTGATAATATTGAGAATATACTAATGAATGTATGTTTGTGTATGAGATCATGATGATGACACTAGTGCACACTTGAGCATGCACAGTGGTACAGAATGAATAGAAGTTCAAAAGACATATAGAAGATCAAGCGGGAGGTAACCACACAAACATAAAAGATAAGTATTTGAGTTGTTACTTTAAATAGTAAATGATATTGCTTGTATGCATACTTGTATTCCTAGAATATATCATGATGAGTGTAAACATTCATAGAGCATTGAACAATATACTACTAATATGCATATGATTGGTAAGTTGGACAAACATTGCATTGTTGCTTGTCTAGAATGAAACCTCTTTGCTGACATGCTTAGAGATATGCACACTCTCGATAGTATGTTCTGGTAGAGATGGAAGGCATCTAGATAGCCACTGTATGCATACAGGAAATGGGAAAGTGTTGTGCCAAAGTATTGGTCAAAATAGTTGCATAACTATGTAAATGATATCTGTATGCATAATAGGTTATCATGTCAATATGATTTGATGATTATGAATTATTACTAATCATGTACTTAATTTTGATTTGTAGGAAAGATCATGATGAATGATGAACACTGAACAAGCGATGGATGTTCAACAAAAAGATTTACAAATCAAACACACTATAGAAGGATTGTGGCTAGAAGATTCTCTTAGAAAGAGGAAGAGAATCATGATGAGATGTTTGCTCCAAGTGGCTAGATAAGACCATTCTATTAATGGTGTAATTAAAGAAGAAGTGTGAATCAGGTTCTGTATGGGTACCCAGGATCGATAATCAATTGATGAGCTTAACGATCATCATGAGTGATGTGGATCTCAACCTTTGCTACATGGTTGAATATGGTTTCTATACACAGATGACATGGATTCAAGAAGGAACTCACCATAGAGTTCGAATGATGTTGAGGCTCATATCAGTAGACCTATCTGACAAAGAGATGGCACAGATAGATGGCTGCAGAAATGAAAATGAAAGATCTTAGATTGATGCATTACTTCCTAGGTCTGGAAGTATGGAAAGGCTCAGAAGGAATCTTTCTCAACCAAGGAAAGTATACCGAGAAATATTAAAAGGACTTGATATGTTGGAATGGCCACTCGCATGGATTCCAACTTGAAGCTGTTAGTGAATGACGCATCAGAGTTAGTGTATATAACTCTGTACAGACAAATTATTGGGTCATTGATGTATCTAACAAATACTAGGTCAAGATATATGCTTTGCTGTGAACACCTTGAGTCAGTATCTAGTGGAAACTAGATGTGTTCACCTGATAGTTGCAAAGCATGTGATGAAGTACCTAAAGGATACAATAGACTTTGATCTATGTTATCTTGGAGATCATGACTTCAGATGGCTACACAGATTTTGATTGGGCAGGAAGTGTATCAGACAGGAAGAGCACATCGAGAGGATGTTATTGTCTGGGATTAGCCATGACCTTGTGGTTTAGCAGAAAGTAGTCTAGTGTGGCTCTCAGCACAAGCGGAATATATGGTTGCTTTCTCTGCTAGTTGTGAAGCGGTATGGCTTCAGAATTGTTTGACTTAGATATAGACCCAACTGTGATCCTATGTGACAAACAGAGTTGTATCAAGATGGCAGAGAATCCAGTGTTCCATGATAAGTCAAAGCACATAGAGATATGACAAGATATGGTGCAGAAAGGAACTATAAAGTTCGAATTTGTAACAAGTTACCGATGTACTAACCAAACCTCTACCGATCCAATGTACTAACCAAACCTCTACCTCAAGTAAAGTTTTCCGAGACAAACTTAATATATGTCTTCATCCCTGGAATTCAGTCCTAAATTGAGCCATAGATGTATGTCTTCGAGAATGAAGTCCTTAGTGGACATGTGGGGATTGGATCATCCCTGGACTTCAGTACTAAATTGAGCCGTAGACGTATGTCTTCAAGAATGAAGTCCCTAGTGGACATGTGGGGATTGGATCATCCCTAGACTTCAGTCCTAAATTGAGCCGTAGACGTATGTCTTCAAGAATGAAGTCCCTAGTGGACATGTGGGGATTAGATCATCCCTGGACTTCAGTCCTAAAGAGAGCCGTAGACGTATGTCTTTGAAAATGAAGTCCTTAGTGGACATGTGAGGATTGTATCATCCGTGGACTTCAGTCTTAAAGTGATCCACAGACAGATGTCTTCGAGAGTAAGAGGATTGTATCATCCGTGGACTTCAATCCTAAAGTGATCCGTAGACTCTTGTCTTCGAGAAAGATGTTGGTGAATGATGTAATGTGCGCTCTTAGACTGCTCAACGGTGGGTGATCATTCATGAAACCTATAATGATGTAATGTTTGCTCCTGGACTACTCAGTGGAGCAGCAGGTGATCATTCACAGGTTGTAAATCCTAGATTTCATCTAGATCACACCCCAGTTGAAATAGTACTGGCTCTATGGTTGGCTGGAATGATGTATTGTTCGCTCCTAGACTGCTCAGTGTAGCAGCAGGTGATCATTCACAGGTTTTAAATCCTAGATTTGATCTAGGTCACACCCCAGTTGAAATAGTACTGGCTCTGTGGTTGGCTGGAATGATGTAATGTTCGCTCCTGGACTGCTCGGTGTAGTAGTAGGTGATCATTCATAGGTTGTAAAATCCTAGATTTGATCTATGTCACACCCCAGTTGAAATAGTACTGGCTCTGTGGTTGGCTGGAATGATGTAATGTTCGCTCCTGGACTGCTCAGTGTAGCAGCAGGTGATTATTCGCAGGTCCTGTAATGATGTAATGTTCGCTCCTGGACTGCAGCAGGTGATCATTCATAGGTGATAAAATCCTAGATTTAATCTAGGTCACATCCAGTATGAAAGAGGACTGGCACTGTGGTCAGGATTGCATCATCCCTAGACATGGTAAGATTTCTTAAAGTGATAAGGACTAATCATCCTGGTAATTGATTGGGATTGCATCGTCCCTAGACATGGTGAGGTGTCTTAAAGTGATAAGGACTAATCATCCTAGTAATTGATTGGGATTGCATCGTCCCTAGACATGGTGAGGTGTCTTAAAGTGATAAGGACTAATCATCCTGGTAATTGATTGGGATTGCATCGTCCCTAGACATGGTGAGGTGTATTAAAGTGATAAGGACTAATCATCCAGTTAATTGATTGGGATTGCATCATCCCTAGACATGGTGAGGTGTCTTAAAGTGATAAGGACTAATCATCCTGTTAATTGATTAGGATTGTATCATCCTTGGACCTATGTCCTAAAGTGAGAGGGATTGATCATCCCGTAATTGGATCATGTGTATTGCAGGGTATGCTACTATTGTGTATACTTGTATTGATGAGGATACTTGTATTGATGATATGTATACTTGTATTGATGAGGATACTTGTATTGATGATGTGTATACTTGTATTGATGAGGATACTTGTATTGATGATATGTATACTTGTATTGATGAGGATACTTGTATTAATGATATTTATACTTGTATTGATGATGTTGTTGATCGTGATGATCTAGATGACGATGCTGCTGATCGTAATGATCTAGATGACGATGCTGCTGATCGTGATGATCTAGATGATGATGTTGATGATCGTGTGATGACGATGCTGATGATCGTGTGATGACGATGCTGATGATCATGTGATGATGATGCTGATGATCATGAGATGACGATGCTGATGATCGTGAGGATCCAGATGTTGATGTTGTCGTAGCTGTTCGAGTGCTGCAGAAGATAAAGACTCAGTACTGAAGATGTTGATGTTCCAGTATTGAAGATGTTCAAGTAACTGCTTGGGTTACTGATGATGTTGAGAAAGCTTCCAATGATTTATAGATGTATCATGTATGACGTTGATGACTCCTTGATCGTGCAGATGCTGTTATAATATCCTTCTCATTAAGGGGGAGTGTTGAGATATTGTAACTTCAAAGAATATTATATTTGTACTTTATTATTCCGGAGTTGATTCATTCCTCCGTGAAGATCTTATTGTATATCCGGAGATGTTTATTCCTGCATCGGAATGTGGTAACTTGGGTTATTAGACTTCCCTAGTGGGGGTTGGCCCTGTATGTGTTATGTGGGTCAAAGGGTTATTAGACCACCCTAGAGGGGTCGGCCCAGTCAGTTGTAGTAGGGTATTTAACCCAATGGTTAAATACGAGCCTACATGTTTTGTGTAAAAGACAAGTCGGAATAGTGTATAAATAGAGGAGGTGTATTCCTCATTTTACACACACTCACTCACTTGAGAGTAGCGCACTTGTAGAGCAGAGGTCTGCTATGGTGGAGGAGGAGAACATGTCTTTGGTTTGCATCTTTGTATATTGATGGTCATCTATATTGAGGAAGCTTTGCTGGGTTTTCTACCCCATGAGGGTTTCCCAGGATAAATCTGTGTCTCTTGTGTTTATGCTATGCTTGTTGTTTCTTTAGTGATCCTGTATATGCTATTATTGTGAAATGGAATGTAATGCTGCTATTTTCTATCTTAGCATATTAAATCTTAACAAGAAGCAGCTAGGACAACTGTATATGTGCAGAATAGAACACCCCACAAGATATTGGACAACAAGACACTAGAAGAGGTCTTCTCTGGTAAGAAACCTGAAGTCAGCCATCTCAAAATATTTGGTTGTCCAGTATACACTCATGTCCCAAAGGAAAAGAGGACCAAGCTAGATCTTTCAGGAAAGAAGGGTATCTTTGTGGGTTACAGTGAAAGCTTGAAGGATTACAGAATATACTTTCCAGGGTTCAATAAGATTGATGTCAGCAGGGATGTGACATTTGATGAAAACTCAACATTCATCAAATCAAGAAAGACACCTGTTGAAGATTATGAAGAACCTAAGGAAACTAGATTTCAAGACACTACTATGAATGAAGCAATTCCAGATGCAAATCGTGAAATTGAAGATCTGCAAGAACCTGTAGATCCACCCCGTGAGAAGTTGTTCCAGAAGTTGTTCGTGAGTTTGAAGATCTGCAAGAACCTATAGATCCATCCCATGAAGATAACTCTCACAAGAGGAAACATGCATGGGCTAGAGAGCTCATTCAAGATGCAGAAAGATATGGTATTCCAGAAGAAGAACACAGAACAAAGAAGAGAATTAGATCACATACCAGTTATGTTGCTTTACTCTATGATATCATGAACAAAGAACCTTCCAGTTATGAAGAAGTAGCGGAAAAGAAAAAATGGAAGGATGCCATGCTCGAGGAATACTAATCAATAATGAAGAATGATGTTTGGGATGTTGTCCCAAGACCTGAAGGGAAGTCTGTTGTGACTTCCAAATGGATCTACAAGATCAAGCATGCTGCAGATGGAAGCATAGAGAAATACAAGGCAAGATTCGTAGCTCGTGGCTTCTCTCAGAAAGAGGGAATAGATTATGAAGAAACTTTTGCTCGTGTATAAAGGTACACTTCCATCAGAATAGTACTTTCCCTGGCTACAGTGATGAAATGGAAGATACACCAGATGGATTCCAAGACTACCTTCTTGAATGGTGTAGTGGAAGAGGAAGTGTATGTGGAGCAGCCACTCGGTTTTGAAACACATGACAGGTAGTCATATGTGTGCAGATTGAGGAAAGCCTTGTATGGCTTGAAGCAATCTCCCAGAACTTGGTATGGTAGGATGGATAGTTTCCTATCTAGTTTGGGCTTTACCAAGAGTAAAGCGGACTCCAACCTTTACTATAAGGTTGAGGAAGGGAATCCTGTGATTCTACTCCTGTATGTAGATGACCTATTTGTAACAGGAGATGACAGATTGATTGCCGATACACAGAGGAAGCTTGCTGCCGAGTTCGATATGAAGGACTTGGGGATGATGCACTATTTCCTAGGTATGGAGGTGTGGCAGAGTACAAATGGGATCTTTCTTGGACAAGGGAAGTATACTATAGATATCCTGAAGAGGTTTGGGATGATGGATTGCAAGGCCATGGCCACACCTATGGCATCGAATCTGAAGCTTCTATGTGATGCTTCATCTGATCTGGTTGATGTCTCTATGTATCGTTAGATGATTGGGTCCATGATGTACCTAACGAACACGAGACCAGATATTTGATTTGCAGTGAACACATTGAGCCAGTTCCTGACGGATCCAAGGAGTGTTCACTTGGTTGCTGTAAAGCATATTCTGAGGTACCTGAAGGGTACAGCTGATTATGGGCTCAAGTATGAAGCGAATCAAAATTTTAACCTACAGGGTTATGTTGATTTAGATTGGGTAGGCAGTGCTGCAGATAGGAAGAGCACATCTGGGTGCTGCTTCAGTATGGGATCAGGTGTGATCTCTTGGTTTAGCAGGAACCAGTCCTACATAGCACTGAGTACAGC
Organism: Larix kaempferi; assembly: GCA_027924585.1. Classification (NCBI taxonomy): domain Eukaryota; kingdom Viridiplantae; phylum Streptophyta; class Pinopsida; order Pinales; family Pinaceae; genus Larix; species Larix kaempferi. The sequence continues at coordinate 15,390,602 of BSBM01000539.1, forward strand.
TAAGGTAGAGTATGTTGCAGCTTGTTTAGCTTGTTGTGAGGCAGTATGGCTTTGGAAGCTATTGTCAGAGTTATTTGATCTCCCACTGGAAACTACTGGTATCTTTTGTGACAACCAGAGTTGTGTGAAGCTGTATGAGAACCCGGTGTTCCACGACAGGTTGAAACACATAGAGATCAAATACCACTCTATCAGGGATATGGTGCAGAGAGGAGCAGTGAAGCTCCTGTATGTTGCGACGGATGAGCAGATTGCAGATGTGTTGACGAAGCCACTAGCTAGAGTGAAGTTCAAGTACTTCAGAGAGAGGCTTGGTGTTCTTCAGATTAATGACACTTCGAGGAAGAAGTGATGGACACATTTGCAGAAGCCATTCCAAGCATGTTGGAAGGAGGATCCTTCACATGGATGTGGATGTAAGCGCTAGATGATGAGCATCAGGACGATGCTCCAGTTACTGCTCTATATATGTATGTACGCATCATGTTGGATGTTGTATATGATTAGTTGGATCATTTATATGTATATGTATGTTTGCATCATGTTGGATGTTGGATATGATCAGTTGTATCATTTATTTGTATATGTATGTATGCATCATGTTGGATGCTGGATATGATCAGTTGGATCATTCATATGTATTTGTATATGCATCATGTTGGATGCTAGGACCATGTATCTGTATATGTATCAGGTGGATATTGTGTATGATCAGGTAGATCATGTATGTTGATGTATATCAGGTGGATACATTGTGTGGATCATGTATCTATGTATGTATCAGGTGGATATAGTGTATGATCAGGTGGATCATGTATGATGATATGTATTAGGTAGATACTTGGTATGCATCAGGTAGATACATTGTATGATCAGGATGATCATGGATGACAAGCTTCAGGATATTGCTCCAGATGACATGCAGCAGGATGTTGCAGTGATGATGATCAGGATGATCATGTGTACATCAGGATGATGTATGGTGAGTATCAGGTTGATACTCTATGGCCATGGAACAGGTTGTGCAGATGAGCATATAATTTGGCCCTGGGAGATTTGCAGATAGTCTTTCGAGGTTTTGCCTATGGCATGTAATCTGGCCCTGGGATATCTGGCAAATGCTCTTTCAAGGTTTTTCTCTGGGAGGACATATAATTTGGCCTTGGGAGATCTGTAGATAGTCTTTCAAGGTTTTTCCTATGGCATATAATTTGGCCCTGGGATATCTGGCAGATGCTCTTTTGAGGTTTTGTCCTATGGCATATAATATGTCCCTGGGAGATCTGATAGGTTGGCCTGTGTGCCTGTAATAAGTCCTGGGATGCTCTTGTGATGTTTTTCCATGACCACATGTAATATGTCCCTGGGAGATCCTATAGGTAGAGATGTGTGCTTCTAACAGCCTGGGATTCTCTTGCGAGGTTTTGTGGTGAGGTCACATATAATATGGCCTTGGGAGATCCTACAGGTCAGAGTTGTGTACCTGTAGCATCCTAGGATGCTCTTTCGAGGTTTTGTGACGCACGTAATAAGTCCTGAGGATTCCACAGTATGGCCAGTGATGATGAAGACCTACAGGTGGTGGGCCTACATCTAGTATGAAAAAGGACTGGCTCTGTAGAACTTCCTATGACAAGTAGATACAAAGATTGTTTGAGATAGTAGCAGTAGTGACGATGATGATGATTCGAGGACGATGCATCAATGACGATGATCCAGAGAAGAAGACTTGTGCTAGCAGATCTGTGTCGAGAAATACATTCCTAGTTAAGAGGGAGTGTTGATGTATATGTAACTTCAGAATGTATTTCATCCATGTATTTCATTTATATATTATTGTACTCCTATAGAGATGTGTCATTCCTCTATACGAAAGTGTCGTCTTGTGTATGGACAAATGTCGCAAGTGTGTGAACTTGTCGATGGGTTATTAGACCACCATGTGTGGGGTCAGCCCTAATTTATGTAATATATGGTTGATGTACCTAGCTAAGCAAGTCAACCCCATAAGGTCACTGGGAAAACAAATAAAGTATAAATAGAGATCGGGAGATCTCTATTTGGATCACTCAAAAACTCATTCTTCCTTCACTCAGAAAGTGGCGCACATGTGAGAAGGAGGATCATCTGCTACTAGGAGACTATCTCTATGTATTTTGGTTGTACTTTAGTTGAGCCATTACTCTCTCTATCTCTGAGGAAGTTGTGGGGTTTTTCACCTTAGGGTTTTCCCCACGAAAACTCTGTGTATCTTGTCTCTCATGCTTTTGCTTCTTGTGATGATTGACATGCTTGTTATGATTGATATGCATTGATATACTGTACATTTTAATCTCTCAGTAAAGATCCTAGAGTATTGTGAATTAATGCTCAAAATTTAACATATTAGACCACCCTATTGGGGGTCGGCCCTGTCAGCATTATGTTATGTGGTTAAGTTAAGGCCGACCTAGTAAAGGTTATTAGGCAAGTCAAGTCAAGTATAAATAGAGTGCGGGAGTCACTCTATTTGATCATTTCTATTACTCACTCTCACTCTCATTGGAGAGTGGTGCACTTATGGAGGAGGAGAATTTGCTGCTACGAGAAGATTATCTCTTGTACTTGGGTTGTATCATTTCTCTATCTATCTCTGAGGAAGTTGCGGTGTTTTTCACCTTCTTGATTTTCCCTGGTGAAACTCTGTGTCTCTTGTGTGCTTGCATTATTGTGTCCATTATTGATATGCTATAGATATGTTGTAGATATGCTATACATGTTATTCTCTCAGTTAAGATCCTATATCAGATTGAAATTTCTAAAAAACTAACACTAAATTCTTTACTAATCTCGACCTCAAGTCGGGATACCATCATATTCCAATCGAGCCCTTAGATGTGTGGAAAACTGCTTTCAAGACTAAGGAAGGATTGTTTGAATGGTTAGTCATTTCTTTTGTCTTAACCAATGCACCTACGACCTTCATGAGACATATGGATAACCTTCTTCAACCTTTCATTGAAAAATGGGTCATTGTCTATCTCGACCATATATTTATTTTCAGTCAATCATGGGAAGAACATGTCGAACATCTTCGACAAGTCCTCGACACTCTCCAACAACATCGGCTCTATCTGAACATGGACAATTTCTCTTTTGCGATGACCAACATCAAATATTTGGGGTATGTAATTGACTCTGTAGGAATTCACGTCGATCCAAACAAAGTACAGATCCTCAAATATTGGCCCATTCCTAGAAGCATTCAAGAACTAAGAAGTTTTCTTGGTTTGGAGAATTTCTATCATCGATTCATACTCGGCTTCAGTCACATAGCCTAGCCCTTGAATCAGTTGATGAAGGGAAGTGGGAAAACTGTCTTCCAATGGAAAGCAACACATCAAGGAGATTTTGAATAGCTCCAGGACAAGATCTGCATTGCACTAGTACTTGTGTTACCTGATTTGTGTAAGCCCTTTGAGATTGAGATGGACACATCGGACTATGCCCTAGGAGCAATGATCAATCAGTCTGGTCACCTAGTCACTTTTCATTCCGATACTTTTAACAACACAGTTAGAAGATACTCGACATACGAGGAATAAATGTACGCCAGTGTGCAAGCTCTCAAGCAATGGAGGCATTACATCCTTGGAAAGGAAACGATCATTCTCACTTATCACAAGCCTCTATAGTTCGCTCCGACACAATCAAAGTTGTAGACAAAGCAACAACTCAAGTTCATTAATTACCTACAGCAATTCCAGTTGGTGATTAAGTATCAGAAAGGTAAAGCTAACTCCGCCGCCGATTGCCTTAGTCGACCACCCATTACTCTCGTTTTGACATTGATGAGTATGTAGGGATACAAAATGACCACTTGGCCACAATTGTATGAGGATGACAACAACTTCTCAACAGTATACCGATAGTTATAGACTAACAAGTCATCAAACTCTGACTACCTAAAAGACACCTTTCTATACAAGCTTGGACAACTTTGTGTACCGACTGGTGAGCACCGATAGCATCTCATTTGGGATGCGAATTATAGCAAGACTGCATGACACTTTGGAGTAGCAAAGAAACTTTCTATTCTGCAGAAGTATTTATTTTCACCTACACGTAAATCCTACATCAACAAGTACATTCAATCATGTGTGGTTTGTGCCATTGCTAAACTACCTAATCGATGACAGGGATTGCACACACCTCTTCCAGTTCCTATTTGACCATGGGAATCTATTTCTATGGATACTTGATGGGTTATCCTACTACAAGACATCAACATGACATGATATTAGTAGTGGTCGATCGATTTTCCAAGATGACCAATCTCATACCATGTAAGAAGACACGACTATGTAGCAGACCGCTCAACTCTTCTTTACACATGTTTGGAAACACTTTGGTTTACCCACAACCATCATTTTCGACCGAGATACCATATTCGTAAGCATATTTTGGAAGACCCTATGGAAACTGCTAAACACATGACTCTCATTGTTGATAGCCTTCCATCCTCAGACGGACGGACAGACGAAAGTTGTGAATCGCTTGGTCATACAACTGCTTTGCATGTACAACCACAAGCATCGACGCACATGGGATGGAAGTATTCCATACATCCTACACAGTTACAATCATTCTTAGCACAGCTCTACAAGAAAGATTCCATTTGAGATCTGTTACGGATTTCAACCCTCAGCTCCAATCGACTTGATCAGCTCCTCGACATAGCTAAACTCCGACACCGACTACAACCAGTGAGAAGTTGATAAAGTAGTGAAGTTCAGAGATCATATATGCGACATCCAACGACAAGAACACGACATGTTGCACAGATCAAGCGAGAAAGCTAAGGCCTGAAATGACAAGCATCGTATTCCTCATTCATTCAAAATTGGGGATAAGGTATGGTTACATCTCAAGGAGCGCTTCACAAGTCCTTTCAAGAATTAAAACCTTTGCGATATGGTTCGTACAGTATTCTTCGATAGATTGGAGAAAATTATTTCCAACTCGACATTCCTGCATGCCTGGGTCTACATCTAGTATTCAATGTGGATCTACTTCGACCATACCATGCACCACTGCTGGAAAAGAACGACCTACCGACAGCAGAACCCAAAGACATCCATCCAGATTTTCAAGAGCCTCTTCCTTTTCGACACCATCATGGGACGATGAGTATGCCTTACAAGGACGAACACAATTCCCTTGTTTTAGGTTGCCAAAGATGGCCAACTCCTATCTCAAGGAAAGTGGTACTCTGTTACTTAAATAACCGATAAGTTTCCTCACCTTTGCAAACAAACAATAGGGACCATTATTTCTTGAGGAGGGAGGTCTGATCGATGTTGCAGTTGGCATTATTTTTGAATGCTAACATCGACTGCGACAAGTCATCGATGTCGATACAAATTCAACAAGTTTCGACTCGACATGACTTCGACAAATGCAACAACTCTGAAAGGTTCCGATTTCGACACAACTCTGACAAGTCTCAACTTCGACATACTATGACACACTCTGCACCTTCGACATGTTCAACAACCTCACAGTTTCGCGACATCAACACGCAGCATCTACATGTGACCAACGACTGTCAAACTTTGATAGACTGTCTCTCTGTCTTCCATTGTACTGTAACAATTTAACTGTTGAACCGTTATAACTTCTTCTTTGTAATTGAATGTAACGGGCAGGCACCCAAGCATCTCAGAATTCTATATAAGCATGTATAATATTGTAACATCGATCAATCTATCTGTTTACAACTAATAGAGAAGAACAGTTCGCATTCCTGCATATTTTCTGTGTGTATTTGTGTTTATCTATGTAGTGTAATCCTACTTTGCTCATTCTGCTTCTTAAGCTTCCGCCATAATAGAGACGACTCATTCAGTCAAACTATTTTCCCCCTCATGCTTCTTGGACATGACCAGGATCATCAGCCCCTTGTAACCCAGTCTTCATGAAAGATATTGGATATTCATCTCCCAACTCTCCTTTCTGAGTGAGCACTGCTACGAGAGAATTATTGGAAGCAAAAATGTATATGATGAAATCCTTTTCAAATTCTGGACTTCTCAAAGAAGGTGCATGATCTATGGAAGCCTTTATGTCTTTAAACACAATCTTCTCGATGTTGGTCCATTTAAATTGCACACTTTGCTTTACCATTTGCTGCAAAGGCTTAACAATTTGCATGAAATCAAGCACAAACCTTCGAACAAAATTAATTGTGCCCATAAATGATTGCATAGATTTTTTATTATAGGGCATGGGAATAATTGTGCCTCAACTCTCTCCGGGTCTATTGAGATTCCCTTCTTTGAGATGATGTGGCCCAAAAATTTTCCTTCAAGAACAACACAAATACTCTTCTTTGGGTTCAGAGATATACCATATTTTTTGCAACGGTCAAAAATATGTTTTTAGTGGAAAACATGGTGTTCTCGTTTCTTGGATAAAACTGTAACATCATCTAAATATATGACCATGTAGTGGCTGACTAAACCTCTGAATGCAATATCCATGGCCATTTGGAATGTGGCTCCTTCATTCATTAGGACAAAAGGCATTCTCCGATATGCGAATGTTCCCCACTTCGTGTGAAATGTAGTTTTCAATCGATCTTGCTCGGCCACTAATACTTGATTATAGCCATAGAATCCGTCTAACAGGGAGAAACATTTCGAGCCTGATACCATTTGTAAAATTTTCTCCATTAGTGGAACTGGATAGTTATCTTTGTCTGATGCTTTATTCAAGTTATGAAAATCAACACACAATATTATATCTCCCAATTTATTTCTTATCGTAACTAGATTTGCCACTCATTCAGAGTGTCGAACTTTGAAAATAATCTTAGCGTCCAACAGTTTCTTCAATTCCTTTTGGATTAAGGGTTCCATCATGGGGTGCATCTTTCTGATCTGCTGCTGAAATGACTTCAAACCTGTTTTAATGGGTATCACATGTTGTATGATGTGTGTATCATAAGTCTTTAAATATTCATAAGTCCATGCGAAGACATCCTTATACTATTGAAACAACTTGATGAACTTGTGTCTTTATCTAGGTGAGCAATATTTACCTAGATTGACATATTTATGTTCAGACTCTGTTCCTAAATTTACCAATTCATACTGCATCGAAGAGTTGTTTGTCTTAACGTTAGCTGGTTTTCTGAATTTATTTTGCAAGTCAAACATCCCTTCAAGGGTTCTCACTCCTTTCGGCATGAAATTTCACTTGACTACATCCTTGTTCTGCAAATCCAATTGGTGTTTATCTTCATCAATTATAGATTCTTTGAAAGCCTCTTCATTTTTCAAGAAGCTAATAATCTGATCATCATCATCGAACACCCTCAAATTCGTAATGTTGTCAAGTACTGATGGCCTGAAAATTAGTTCGATAGAACACTTGTTATTTTTCGGAACTAATCTAGAAGCAGAAGTAGCTAATAAATCAGCTGCAACATTTTGTAATCTGGAAATTGCATTTATCTTAAAAGCATTGAACTGTGATATTAAATTCCATACTTCATATTGGTATCCTTTAAGATGCGGAGATAAAAAATGAATAGTATTTCTAATTTGTCTGACAACTATTTCATAATCACCAAAAACTTTCAAATTTAATACATTCAATGCAATGGCTCTTTTGAAACCTTGGACTAGAGCTTCATATTCTACAGTGTTATTTGTACATTTAAACTCTATCCTACAAGAGAGAAAATGTTTGTTTCTTTCAAGATCAATAAGAACACAACCAGCTCCCGATCCCTCTTGTGTCTTGGAACCATCAAAGTACAAAATCCAAAACGTATTTTCTAAATCAATTTGGTTAATGGTATCTCCTAAGTTAGTAGCTAAGTCTACTATTTTACAATCAATTTCATCAGTCCATGAGAATCGAAGAAGATGGGACTGTGTGTCTGACTCGTGACTGGTTTCTTCCACTTGATAATTTCCTGGTTCAAGCTCTAAGAACTAATTCCCTAAAACCAAAGATGAAAAATTTACAGGCTCAATCTTTTCTTCAAGCTAAGTTACATGTTGCTTCATGTGAGGATCTCTTAATACTTTAATATGATTTTGTTTGTTCTGATATGGAAACCATAAGTGAGACCAATCTGTTGCAAAATAACCATTTAGTTTCATAGACCAGTCCCTGCTTGATATCAAACCATAAGATTCAGGTATATCTACTACCATGATATCTATAAATTGACATACCCTTGGGTTTGCAGACAATCTGATAAGCACATCTTTCATCTCCCATATAACTCTAACAATAGACCTATCCAATTGTATGATCTGGGAAGGAGATGGTATTGGCCGTCCATTGATTTTCTTACAGATGGATAGTGGGATAACATTGGATGAAACTCCAAAATCTACCAAGCAATTATGTGCATTAGGATTAAAAATTTCAAAGGTTAACAAGAATGGAAAAGTCTGGGATTTTGATTTGCCACCAATACTTGCTTCGTTTATCCCAGTATTTGGCTCAATGGTCTCTGTGGCACTGCTTGATTGTGGGTCAAAAGATTCTAATAATTTATTCATCTATTGTGGGAGATTACATAATTCATATAAATATATGTTTGATTTAGTATTCTTAATGTCCTCCATAATATCATACCCCATATTGTATTCTTCTATGCTTTTCCCACCATTTGCTGGCTTGTTCACCATGACTTTCTCCTGTTTATTTATCACTGGGATCATTTCTTTTATAATTTCACAATTCACTTTAGGTTGAGTGTTATACCTCTATATTTCACAGTATCGCACCTTCAGCTTTGACGACACTTCCCCAAACCACCTAAAACACCTAGAAGGGAAAAAATGATGACGACCCATGAAGACAAACCTGTCCTGTCAAGAATCAACCCAACTGAGACTTCATATACCTACACTACTGCTCCTTGCTCAAGCTTAGGGGCGCGGTAGTCCCCACTACCACGCTATTCCCTATCCCTTCTACATGGTACTACATCAGTTTGCTTAGTTGCAGGGGCGCGGTAGTCCTTTTTTAGCCCTTTTTCCATGGCTTGTGGGATCTTGACCTTTGAGAGATTTTTGAGGATTAGTATCCCTGATTCGATCCTAACTCACCTTCTCAGATTAGTGGGTCTGATCCACTAAACACTCCCAAGATCCATTCTTCTCTCTTGTTGGTTAATCCTTCTACACACTATAAGAGAGAAGCCTTCCATGAGTAATGGGAGGACTCTTGGAGACATCAAACCTATGATCTTGAATCTTTGTGGAGAAAGCTAGAGGAGAAAGCAGTTGGAGCTAGGAGTTGGATTGGATATCAAGCAACCATTGTAAGTGACTTCAAGTTTGTAATAAAACATAACTTGTCTTGTTTCCCAAATCATGTATGTTGATCTTGTTTCAATCATATAATTTGTTTCTGCTATAGATTTTGATTCTAACATATATTTCAGATTGCTAGAAGATTGTATGTGCTTGTACCTTGGTTCATTCTAACAGGTCCATTCGCAAGGACTTGAAGATTGGAGCAACTACTAGGACGAGCGATTAAATCAAAGGTCAGCCAGATCTCTTCCATTTCTTCCAGCATTATGGTATTGAAATATTTGTTTTTATCTAGGAATTCAAGGTAGCATTTGTTATCTTTTTGTCTTAGTTTAGAGTCAATTAAGTATACTTTAACCTAAGAGAGTTTCTACCTGTCCGTAGGGAGAAATATCTACAACAAAAACTGGCAACTCCACTGGTTTGAACCCCATTTGATTGATTTATTTCACTTTCATTCATTCTTGATTGTGGTTTTTCTTTCTTATCAAACCAGTACTGAATTTTGGTCTCTTTGACCTCTATTCACCCCTTCTCTCCACACCTTTTCTCCCTCTGTGATCAGTGAGTCCTCTGGGTCTGCAGCACCCCTGAAAAATTCAATTTTTTCAATTGTTGCGCTTTTTTCCACCCTTAGCAGTAGTACCGCGCCCTCATTACTACCTACAGAGCGATAGTACTGCGTACCCAATGCTCTTATCAATGTGGTAGTGTACCAGTACCGCGAGTTAGCCAGTGTATACCACGCGGTAGTGTCTGCATTTTTTCATTTTTTCTTTCTTGTTTGGTTTCCTGAGTCATTTTTTGATCTTCTCTGCCTCAGTTTGGTGTTCCCTGTTGCTTACTAGAATCCTGTCCATTACACATTCATTTGTGGTTTGTTTATCTCTCAGTGCGAGCTTGATTATTTTCTGAGTTAGTGGCATTATTTGCATATTGGCTCACCCCTTCAGTTTGATTACATTGGCTTGATCTTCCCATCACAACCAAGTTGTTACTACCGTCCATTTTTACTGGATTGTGTAAATTGTCATAATCACAGCATTCTTATGAATATCATCTTTTCCATTATTGTTATTAAAATCTATATTGGAAATTTTCATTTAAGAACATTTGTGTTGCTTGGTTTGAAACGATCTAGTTATAATATCGTGCATTAGGAAGTGAACCATTCAATTTGCCACATAAATTCTCATTTTGAAGCATTATAGTTGTAGATCAGTGAAATCTGAAAGAGTGTTTATTTCAGTTTGGCTTTACTTAGAAAAAGAAAACAAAAAGTTTGTTTTGAAGTGGTTTTTCATTTGTTTGTGAAAGTTTCATGCATTTATGATCGAAGAACTCTCTCTTTTCCATAGCTAGTTTTCATCGAATACAAGGCTTATTTCGATTTATTCTCACTTGCATGGTTTGGGTCATCACAACATCACTCAGTTTCCCATCCATTTACCCAATTGAGTAATACAACCACTAAAATTAATCTCCCTAACTAAACCAACATTAACCTCACTTGAGGAAATCGAAAGAATTTGGTAGTTAGGTAGGACACCGGGGATAGGCATCCAAATAATTCCCCCTTGTCATTATCATCTAAGACATTGTTGGTGTCCTCTAGGGAACTAAAATCCTCTAGTATTTGTTGAAATGGTCATACACCAGTTTGTGGAGGGGCCTCCTGACTGTTTTAAACTTTCAAGGGTTAAACCGCTGCGAGATTGAGAACCAGACAGACTCTATGGAATGTCGCACTCCACTTAGCCCTAAGGAAACATCGATCATTGTCTTCCTTGTATTATATGGCCACCATACTGATAATACAAGGGTGATAAGGCAGAAGCGCCCAAATCCTTTTCCAACGTGTCATGAACGAGGTAGCTTAGTAACTTTTCTACTAGGGCTCTTTTACCCAGAATCCCTTTCGGTAGAGGGATATCCTTCTCATATTGGTCTCTCACGTTGTATTGTTTGACTTGGATTTCATCACCTTGCAAAGGATACAACTTGTTGAGGTCTCCAGCTCTTAGTTAGGAAGTTTGCTTGTTATCTCATCTTAATAGAGGGTCATTTTTCTTTTTAGTGATTGCTTGTTGGCATTCTGGCCATTTTTGTTTCTAGCTCGCTTGCTGTGATGCCTGTCTCAGTATAGTTTTTTAGAGCTTGCTTTTTTGGCCTGCGAGCCTTGCTTTTTCTAGCTCCCCTTTTGCACACTCGACTGCATTAGGGTTTTTGAGTTCTTTGTTATGAGACTGCCCCCGGATTTTGTATATCTACCATTATGTCAGAACCACCACAGAGATCATGAAGAATATAGGGACGAAGCCCACCACCACCACCACGGACCTCTAATCCACCTACATCACATATTCCCACACCTCCTGGCTGTGGTGTCAGCCAAGGAAACGTTCCACCGCCAATCCACACTACATCTTCAGTTCCTCCTATAACTATTACTGACAGTACGATCTCAGAACCCCTTGTAGTTTCTGCAACCACTAATACACCTGAAACTCCCACTGTCACTTCACCCACTGTTATTCCAGATATATCTGCCACAGTAGACAACACTACAGCGGCTAAAACTAGTACTGCCCAAGATACTAGATCGGAGGCCATCATCCTCCCCGATGTCAGCACTACCCTTCCACCAGAGACTTTCTACGATGTTCCGGAAGGATCTCTTGGCACCACTGAAGGATCTGACCAAGATAAATGCGAATTGATTACAGTCGCGGGTAGATACGTCGATGTTATCGAAGAAACCCAACTTCCTAATACACCCTTTGAACTTGACTATGGATTTATCACTTCCCAAGAAGAACCTCCACTTGCTATCACTGCACCATCCAGTGTTCATCCACAGGAAACCGGTTCTTCCAGCAACATACCTCATACAGTATCCCTCCCCAACCTCCCTTCGGGACACAAGATCATGGCCTACATCCAATCTAGTATGGTTAGTCTAGCTAACTCCCCGTTAGCATCGACACAGTTTAAACATGATACAGAGAAAATGCTCTCGAAGGCTTCTAGATATCCCCCTGCTACCTGTCCTCCCGACTATCGGGATCCCAACGTTCCGTCTAGCACAAAGTTTCATCACTCCTATGCAGATGGTTCCAGACCTTTAGATGTTACTATACCTCTGTTCCCTCCGGACCCTCAAAACCCTTTTCAGGATACAAACCCCGACTCAATCCTTGATGGTCCCTCTATTGTTGAAGACGCTATGGATGAAACCCCCAACACCCCTCGGTTAAATTCCCCACATTTATTTCCATCACGTATGTTTGGAGCACATTCTATGAGGGATAACCCAGTATTTTCTCCGTCCTCTCCCATCACATATGGAAGACCCCCTCCACAAAATAGCACCTTTGGCGCCATTGGCCAATTGACACTATCTCACCTTTCTAATGTCGGAAGAACACCAATTCATACTGCTGGATCATCCATACTAATCAGAGGTTCACCTTCAACCACTATCTACACCATTTCAGGAGGTGGATAACCGACTGTTGCGATCGCTAATCCCAACAACCAACCCCCTCCTAGTGGGCCATCAACCTAGCCTACAAGAGGACAACCCTTTGTTGGGAACCCCACTCCTAGTTACCAACCGCCTCACATCGGGCCATCAACCCAGCCTACTAGAGGACAACCCTTTGTTGGGAACCCCGTTCCTAGTCACCAACCTCCTCCCATAGGACCATCTAACCCACCTGCTGGAGGGAAACCTACTGGTGCCATCCAACAACCCTCCCAACCAGCAGCATCTGCTCAGTTCGGTATGTACAACACACTTGGCAGTGGACAACCTTATACTGGTTTTCCAACTGAGCCTCATCTTCAAGATCCCTCGTTAGGCACGCTTCCTTCTTGGGGATCTCAAATCCCATAGAGCGGGGGGTACTCATTGTTCGAAAACTGGAACCCAGCTGGGGGGCAACCTCAAATTCCCCCCAACTTGAATTTCAGCTTCCCCTACCCTTCAGCTGCAACAACTCCATGGAACCCATCCCTTCAATTCCCACCTCTTCATCAAGGTGGAACCCATATTCCATGGACACCACTGTTACAGCCACCCCCCAACCCTGGAACGGGAAATCCTCCACTTACTCAAGGTAGTGGTAACATTCCTGGGACCCAACAACCCCAGGGAACCATTCCCCAACAAGGAGCAACAACCATTCCTGGGACACAACAACCCCAGGGTACCATACCCACCATCCCCACTCAGCAGAACGTCCAACAACCAGTTACCACTGTGATTCCTAGTCAAGTAATGACTTCCAATACACAACTGGTTAACCAGATGGCCTACTACCCCCAGAACTTCCAGCAGTATCCTAGGGGAAACATGTATGGGTACAACACGTAGCAATATGTTGTGCAGGGCCCCTCAAGCATCCCTGCACCATACGGTTACTACTCATACCCGCAGCCCAAACGTCAACTTCCTTTCTTGGCCACGCTAGATTTACGTGATTTGTCAAGGCTCATTAACGATCCTATATGGCATGAACCTCACTGGCCACCTATCCTAGCCAAACTTCCATCGGACATTCCTAAGTTTGATGTCAAGACTAGGGAAGATCCCAAGAACCATGTGATGACCTTCCATCTTTGGTGTTCATCCAACTCATTGATGGACGACTCCATTCGGCTACGGCTCTTCCAGCGCACGCTTACCAGCACGGCAGCAAAATGGTACATCGAGCTGCCACAACACTCCTTTTATGATTTTAACACCTTGGCTATGCAGTTTCTAACACATTTCCAACTCCCCATCCAGTATGAGACTGGAACAGAACTGTTAACCTCGTTGCATCAAACCATTTCTACGCATATCTCGGATCACATCCATGAGTGGCGTCGATTCTGTAGGTTAATCAAGGCACCCATTTTGGATTAGCTACTCGTTGATTGGTTCACAAAGTCTTTTTTGCCTCCCATAGCCAGGGACATCGCTATGCGTGGACCGGTCACGGAGGAACAAGCCATCTTGGCAGCCCAGTATATGGATTTGGTATATACCCAATCCGGCACTTTACACAAACTTCTTCCCCACGCCACTCACGTTACTACTGATCCAACTAAGCCTACCACTGAACCCCCTATCGATGGTATCATCGGTTCAGTTAAGGCCCAGCCTACCATTCAACCAATGGGGCAACAAGCTTCTGCTTCCCCCACTCTACCCCAGGCTGCTCCAAAAGCTTCTACCTCTCTTGATGTCTCCTCTGAAGTGAACGTAGTTAAATCTAAGTCACAACCATCCGGAGGGAAGAAGAAAAACAATCATGGAAAGTCCAAGAAGACTTCTAACCAACAGAAGAATCCCAAGCCACAACCCACCCACAACGAATCGAAACCACATCGGAAGGCTAAGTTTCCCTGCCTCATTTGTCAAGACAATCACTACACACATGACTATCCCTACAAGGATGAAGTCAACAAATTCGTTAAAGGATCCTCTTGTCCGGTAGTGTTAACTGACCCTTTCCCTCAGCAGCAACAGCAGATGGTTTCCCAAGAAACCCCACAAGGGGGAAACCCGAACAACCCATCTTGCGGAGAGACGTCCGCAAACCGCAAAATTTTGATGACGAGTAATGAAGAGATTCACATAACCACTCGTTCAAAGATGTACGAAAACCCCCCAAGTTCAACCAAACAGTCAGAGATAGCCAAAGGCAAGTCTCCTGTTTAATATCCTTCTCCTACCCCTCCCCCTAATGGCCATCTCCACATCGAGAGACCTCTTACGGACACAGTGCTATGCCCACCCAAGGGCACCATATGAAAAGCAACATTTAATCCCAGCGCGTGAGCTACCCAAAATTAAAACATTGTTGAGGATTTAGCTCAAACACCATGCACCATGTCGACTCTTGAGGTTCTCCAACACTACCCTATGCAACGCAGAACCTTACTTTTAGCACTGGGAGAAATGGACTCGGATACTTCAAACACCATCATGTTTAACTTGGAGTATGTCAAACCTCAACTTTCCCATCAGCTAGCCTTCCAGGTTCATACAAGAATCTATGGAAATAGCATCCATCTCATTGTCTTAGACAAGGGTGCCTCCACGTTGATTATGTCTTTGAATTGTTGGAGAGCTTTAGGCTCACCCAAAGTCATGACATCTCCCACTACTCTCAGAGCATTTGAGGGACACGATTTTCAACCTTATGGACTCATTCCTGCGATTGGTGTTGAACTGGGGGGAAAAACAGTATCTGTACACATCGAAGTCGTGGATGTGCCATTAGATTACAATCTTCTACTTGGTCGGAACTGGTTTTATGCCATGACCGCCATAGCATCTACTGTCTTTTGAATCGTGCAATTTCCTCATGAAGGGAAAATTGTCACCATAGATCAGCTAGATTACTGTATCCCAGACTCTCATCCGAACTCCGCCAACACTGTCCCGTTATTGGATCAACCTCGATACCATTTCCAAGACATTAGCGCTGGTATTATGAAGGATTCTTCCCTTATTGGAGTTTTCCTAGAGTTGGGCTCCCATGTTCAGCCAATCAACATGATATCATCGAATGTCAACCCTTTCAATGATTCTTGGGTGATACCGAGTCCCACTGAGATTGAAAACTATGGCAACTCCATGCCGTTAAATGGGAACCTCGTAGCGTATGAAGCGATCCAGTCAGCCACCGATTGGGTCGATTCTTCTACCCATCACACAATGGCACAACTCTCGTCTGAGACCCATTCATGCCCACCACTTATCGATCCTCTCACATTGATTTTTCCCACTGATGAATCAATCATGGAGGTTATGTGCGGTGATGAACCACCATGGGGAAATTTCCATCATTGATCTTCCTTTCCCACCATCCAGATGCTTGAGCCTGACACAAAACCCAACACTTCACTTGGAATGGTTTAAAACAAGTTTCCCACTTCACTCGATGAAGTATTTTCCAAAGGAAACTTGGACAACCTTATGGAAACCACTCCCATTGAAAACCACTCGTGGAAAATGTTCGTATTGGCAGGACATGCACTCCCACCGAAATGGAGTTCTACACTGCCTACTTTAAAACTTTCCGCAACGTTTTTCCCTGGAGTTATGAAAAAATGCCAGGAATAGACCCATCTATCATGGTCCACGAGATTCCAACCTTTCCTGCTGCCCAACCTGTTCGGCAGAAACTCCAACCCGTCCACCCCCGCAAGGCAGCTGCTATCAAAGCAGAAGTTGAAAAGATTTTGCATGCTGGTTTTATCTATCTTGTCTCACTGATAGAATGGGTATCTAATATCGTTCCCATAGACAAGAAATAGGGAACGATTAGAGTCTGTGTCGATTACCGTGACTTGAACAAAGCTTGTCCAAAAGACAACTACCCAACTCTGTTCAACGACTAGATCATTGATAACTGTGCAGGGAGTGTCATCTTTTCATTCATGGATGGCTTTTCCGACTATAATCAGATCGAGATACTCCCAGCTGACCAGCACAAAACAACCTTTATTTTCCCATGGGGAATCTTTGCATATCGAAAGCTACCTTTCGGCCTAAAAAATGCCGGGGCTACTTTCCAACGGGCGATGTCGTATGCATTTCACGATATCAAACATATTGCAGAGCCGTATCTTGATGACCTTCCCGCTCATTCCCAGACAAGGGAAGATCATCCTGATCACTTAGGCGTCATTTTTGCAAGGTGTCGTCGCTACAATATCTGTTTGAATCCGCATAAATGCATCTTTTGCATTGAAGCCGGAAAACTTTTAGGATTCATAATCTCCAAAAGCGGCATACGATTGGACCCTGTGAAGGTAGAAGCTATTCTAGCCTTGCCTTCCCCCATGAACATACCAGAACTTCAAAGTTTGTAGGGGCACGAAAACTTTCTACGCCGTTTTATTTGCAATTTCGCCAAGATAACAAAAGGCTACATGAGGCTTCTAAAGAAGAATACCCCATTCATTTGGGATGACGAAGCCCAATGCTCCTTTAATCATCTAAAGGCAGCCTTAACTAAAGATCCTGTGATTCAACCCCCCAATTACACACGGGATTACATTCTTTATCTCGCAGCTTCAATTTCGACCATCGGTATGGTGTTAGTCCAAGAAGATAATAATGGCATAGAACATGTGGTATACTATCTTAGTAAGAGTCTTCTCGACTCCGAAACATGCTATTCACATGTTGAAAAACTGGCTCTGGCAACAGTTTTTGTTGTCCAGAGGTGTCCTCATTACATTCTACTCCGCCAAACCACTATTATAGCGGATTTCAATCCAATGTATTACATCCTCACACGTCAAGTGCTTGGGGGCAAATATTCTCATTGGATTGTCATCCTACAAGAGTTTGACTTGGAATTTTCCAAAGCCAAATCCAAGAAATCTTTGGTCTTTGCTGAGTTGATTTGTAACCTGCCTTGTGTTACTGAGCAACCTGATCCCATCGATTCTCTTCCCGATGAATCATTGTTCCTCATTAGCACGTCCGACCCATGGTACAGGGATATTTTATTATATCTCCAAACCCAACGTTTCTGCCTCGACCTCAACCACGATGAATGTCGATGTATCTGACACCATGCCAAGTACTACCCTATAGTCAACGATACCCTTTACCGTCGTGGTGTTGATACCATTCTTCGACGTTGTTTGAATTTAGACAAGGTCGAACACATTCTTAATGACTGCCATGTTGGAGCATGTGGTGGTCATCTCTTTGGGATGGCTATGACCCAGAAGATACTGCAAGTGGGATATTTTTGGCCCTCGATTTTCAAAGACTGCATTGAAATGGTGAAGAAATGTCCACCCTGTCAATTCTTTCATAGTAAGACACACTCACATCCTGCTCCACTCCATCCTATTATTGCCATCGGCCCCTTTTCCAAATGGGGCATAGATTTCATGCACTGTAAGCCCACTTCAACCGGGGGGCATAGCTATGTCATAGTAGCTGTCGACTATTTCACAAAATGGGCTGAAGCGATGCCTACTTATGCTGAAGACGGAAAAGTAGCAGCACAGTTCATATTCAACCACATTATAGCTAGGGTTGGTGTCCCACAATCCATTGTGACCAATCATGGCTCCCACTTTAGGAACCATATGATTGAAGAATTGAGCTCCAAGTTGGGTTTTCGTCATGAAAACTCAACCCCGTACTACCCACAGGCTAATGGCCAAGTCAAAGCCATTCACAAAGTTCTGAAATGTATGATTCAGCACATTGTGGGTACTCACAAGTCCAATTGGCACTCAGCTCTATTTTCGGCATTATGGGCATACCGAACCTCAGTAAGCGCTACCGGGTTCACACCATTCCAACTGGTGTATGGCCTAGAAGCCATCTTACCAATTGAATGTGAAATCCCGTCACTGAAGATAGCCATAGAGCTACTTCCCCATACCACTTCCAAAGAGGAACGGTTTCTATACCTAGCCAAGCTAGATGAAACCCACCGAGATGCTGCTTTAGCCAATGAAGCTCATAAAAAACGCGTCAAAGCACAGTATGACAAATCCGTTCAACCTCGGGTTTTCAATGAAGGAGACCTCATACTCACATATGACCAAATGCATGATAATTTTAGAAAAGGAAAGCTAGAGTCTAAGTGGTATGGCCCCTTCGTTGTAAAACGTGTTCTGGAGAAAGGAGCCTATGAACTTGTCGATTGTGACGGCACGCCGCTGGCACAGCCCTGCAATGGGCTATACCTCAAACGTTTCTATGCATAGGTTCATCTTACATGAGATACTTTTTGTACATAATGTACCTAGTTTGTTTTCATTTATCTTTTGTATGCATGCACGGATCTCACGTATCCATACTTACCTTGACTTGTGCTTTTATGTGCAGATGTCTACCTATTTTGGATTCGCAGATGGTGTGAGCTGACACACATGGAACATTGCTTCCGCAGCATGGGTAATTTATTCTCCCAGTGGTGAGTTTTTATCTTCAGGAGCCGCTTGCTTGGGTCCTGCAATCAACAATATTGAAGAGTACCATGCAGTCATTGGACTCTTAACAGAGGTTGCTTCCCTCGGAATTGACTCCCTACCGGTCTTTCTATACTCGCAACTTGTGGTTTCCCATTTGAATCATGTTTACGCAGTCCACAATCCTATCCTACTTCGCTTATTTTGAAGGGTACGCCTCTAGAAATGATCTTTTAATTATATTTCATATCAACATATACCAAGGGAATTCAATTATGTAGCTGACTCATTAGTTAACTACATTTTGGATTGGCATCTTTCCCACACATAAAAATACATCATACAAGTCACTGTAAATAAATAGATCATAAAAATAGGTCAATGTATATATATCACTACATATAAAAGTGTTTTTTCCAATACATAAAGTTTGTGTTCAAAAAGAGAAAATTTGGGATTCAATCCCATACAAAAATTTGGCTCCCAAGCCTACATATCGTGTACATGCCGCAAAAGACAAACACTACTATCTAGGGAGATCTAGGAGATCTATCAGCCTCTTCAGAATCCTCGCGTTGCTGATGGTAGCAAACTATAGCCTGAGCCACCCTATGGAGGAGAAGACCAATACATCTAGGCACACCTACAGTATGCTGCTGAAGATGCAGAGGAACATCATCCATCCTCATAGTTGGAACCCCGTGGGTTAAACCTTGTAGGTTCCGCTATATGTCTTGAACCCCTCCAGCCTCTTCTTCCTCTTCTTCTTCTCCCTCCAAAGCAACCTGGTGCTCAACACCTGTCACGTCCCCATTTTGACCCCCTTTGTATTAAATCGTAAATGATGTAAATATGGTAATTCAATCATGGTGAGGAGCTCAAGGCCAAGGCCCCACCATTGATTTGGCATTTTATGTATCGGCAATTAAAAATAGATGCCTATGGTTCTTGTGCGGGATGGGCACAATGTAAATAAGACATCATGTAAATACGAATTTTAATGAAAAATACCCACAACTAGCTATGCAATGCAACAAAGAGATGGGGCATGGTTCTACAAGGAATAGGGAGGGAAATTATCCAAACCCTTGAGCCAATGGTGTTAATCCATGTGTCAATGGGGAAACCCATAAACCACCAACTACCCATTTTGTCTTATGCACCCAATCATTTAATTCTTCCAAGAAATTGGTTAAGGCAGTTAATGCCTTGGAAATGAAGAAGTATGGCAGCCAATTTCGTGCATGGGCAAGCCATCAACTTAGAAATTCATTTTTTTTCTTGTTGGGCAAGGGAACACCCACGAAATGGTGCCCAAAGCCATTGTGAACAGGCAGTCTTCACTCATTCACGCAGTTGGAGCTAGCTGGGCCTTTCCCTACACGATTTTCATCCAAATCCTGCATTTTTCCATGCCTGGGAGTTCGTTTTTGCATATACAGTAGCTTGGGAGAGAAGGACCACGATTTGGGGACTGTATGGAGGTCGTTTTTGCCCCCGAATGTCCAAGGACGTTTTTCTAAAAACGGATTGGATTCCCTGGGTTGTTCCCCAACTTCCCATTTCGTTTTTGTGGGTTCCCACGTTTTTCTGAGTTAGTTGAAACCCCATCTCATGCATCCCATTGTGTAAAAACGTTTTCCTCATGCTCAGCAAGTGTGGTTGTTGTTAAGTGCATCTTGTTTTTGGTTTGAACCTGTGAGCTGAAGTTTTGGACTGGTAGTGGACAGAACTGGCTTGATAAACCTAGTAGAGGGATTAGCCTCTCAAGAAGATCAAGAGGGCTTGGATACTTTTCTATGCACACCCTGAGAGCACTAGAAAGGAAGGTATGGCTTGAGGGACTGTGTGGCAGTGAAGAGAATACTTCCTTGTGTTGGGTGTGTAGGCATTGTGAGTGCCAAGCTGAACAGATCTGGGAGGGGTATCCTTAGCTCTGTGGTTGAGCATACTAGCTTAGCAATTCTTCCCTGCCATGTCCTAGCAGCCTGATAAACCCAATTGCAGATTGGCTTGGCTCATCTTGGTGTATGCTTGGCTATGTGTGAGTCTGCTGTTCCCTGGTTCCTTGTAGAGATCATGCCCAGCTCGGGGGTGGCAGTGGTGCTGAGAGATTGAGGAGCACACTGGCCTACGGTTGGGTGGAACGTTGCAGTTGCATAGCCAGTTGCGTGGGACTACTTTCGTATAAGATAAGTATTCTCTTGCATATTCTTGAAATTACCATTTGATGAATATTACGAATGTATGTGGATGGGTTAAATGAATTTACTTCCGCTATGATTTTATTAAAATCATACATTTCCATATGTCTCTGTTATATTCTGTGAATGCTTATGGTTGAAAGTTTCATGGGGCTAAACGCCCAGTTCAGCATCACGTCTGTTATGCACTTGTATATGTATATTTTCATTTTAATTTGAATGTTTGTTTAATAATGTATGGGGCTGGATGCCCGGTTTAACCTCACGATCCTCTCCATCTAGCTGGTAGGATGGGAGGGGACGTGACATCACCGCCTCGGCGTAACAAAGAGTATCCTGCAAGCCTCTATGGTCCACGATCTGCGACATGCACATAAATATATATTAAAATCTTTTTTACACATTCTCAAAAACAATTAAAAATCATATAATTAAAAAAAAAATTAAAAAATACATTAATGAAGGTCATACCTGAGTTATCCCAATCCTCATCCTCTGGCAGTTCCAAGTCTATGTCCTCGCGGAAGTCCACCCCCGCATAGGGGTAGTCCTCGATCATCACGATTTGTTCCTCGAGCCATGAGAAGAAGTCCTCACCAAAAGCCAAATGTTGTGTCCCCCCGAGCCGTCTTGCATACTCACTCCATCGAGCCATCCATGGATCAGTAGGTGGACGGGCGGGCATAGTCAGCTGCGAACGCAACAGTGGCACCCTCTCCAAGAAGAAGGTGACCAAAATGCTCCCGTACCCAAATTGAGAGTTCTCTCCAGTCCTACACCTGTTCACTTGCTCCTTGAGATTGGTCAATACTGCCTCACACTAGTTGAATAGTGTCAGTGCCATACAATCCACAGCAAGATTCATTTGCGTACGAGATGCCTGATGGGGACTCGTACTCCCTGTTGCACATGTGATGATGAACAACATCCTTAATGACAACCTTGCCACTTTTCTTCCCCGAACCTTGACGACAATAACGAGCAATCAAAGCATTAGTGCTCGCCTCCGAGTTGGTGAACCCTGTAAAATTCACCTGGGCCCCTCTTTTTGAGAGACCCGTGAGGAAATAAATGTCCTCAAGTTCAATCTCGAGGGTATGTACTCCAACCCGGAAAGCTTGAATGTCTGGGTCCCACATTTGTATAATGTGGGTGAGAAGTTTTTCTTGCTTGCGGATACCTTTGGTTGTGAAGAATTTTAAAAATCCACATTCCCGCAGTGCAGTCAAGGTCGCTTGGTTATATTCAGCCAATAAATCATCTGCTTCATGCTCACTTTCTTTCTAGCTGACCATTTTGCCCCAAACAAGTTGCAAACACCTGCAAAGGGTCACAAGAAGCATTCATTAATAAATTAACAACTTGATCTTGGCAAAAAATTTGAGAAAAAATCAATTTTTCTTCCCTAATGCTCGCCACTACCGCACCTAGGGGAAACACTACTGCGCGGTAGTCCACACTACCACACCCCCATTTAACCCTACAGAGCGGTAGCCACCGACAATACTGCGCTTCCCGATTAAGCAAGCGCGCGGTACTGTCAAGGGCAGAAAAATCCTATTAGGACCTACTCAAAAATTAATTTTTACTTATTGAAATCAAGTTTTTTACCTATGAAATGAAAGAGGAGCTTGAAAGCTCTTACCCGGCGCAGACGGCTGTTGAAACGGTGCTCCAGATCTCCCGATATGAACTCGTGAATTTTTTGCTCTTCAATGGGTGAAATTTCCTCTTTTGGCAAATGCACAAGTGAAATGGTAACTTTCCACATTTACCTCTTGCTTATATAATTTTTTCACTTGTTTTTCACTCATTATTTTATCTGGTTAAATTAAAACTCACTTCACATTGCTAATATCTGGTTCCATGAGCCTTTTTTGATAGGTTCTCCTTTAAAGATGTTCACACTGGTGTTTAATTACTCATTTGACCTTCATTTTGAGCCTACTTTATCTTTTTCATGCTCTAGATTAAAACTTGAAAAAGATTCCAAGCGCTTTTTACACCCGGGTTGTGCTTGTCAAACTCAATTAAACAGTGTCGAGCTTAGTCAACTTTACTCATGCTCGTTAAACGATGAGGAAAGTATTATTTTGGTTGTATTTTATTCTTTTTTCGGACCAAAATAATTAAAAATTATGAAAAAGACCATTGGAGTTCTTTTTAATCCCTTTTCAAGACTCCTTGTTTCGAAAAGATTGCCAAGTGATCTTGTCTCTTTCACACTTGTAAAAGTATTTGAAAGGTCATCTATTCGGTGATAGGTTACCCCTTTTTCGGCCCATTTAGACTATTTATGAGAAAGGTATACCTCAGTCAACCTTCGACTGGGAGAGTTCTCTCGGAAATTGTTTTACACTTTTTTGGGATCGAGGGACTAAACTTACAAAAAAGTACACTTTGGAGCCTTCTTTAAGTTTTTCAGGCTCTCTAAATGTTAAAAACTACCGATTTTTCCTTCCTTGGACTCGTTAAAATTTGACATTGAAGGACCCATCTTGGGACGAACCCCTCCTTTCTCAGGTTCATAAAACATGTGAGATCGGACTCATCTATGAGATGAGCTATACCGAGCATCTGTTATCCTCTTCAAGCTCGTAAAACAAAAAAGAGGTACTCGTCCATCATGGCGGGGGAAAATGGGAAACAAGTCGAGTTTATTTTGCTGGTCGTCACCTTTGAACATGGCATGTGTCTATCCCTTGTCTATTTTTGGGTATCTAGTCCTGCTGAGTTATGGTCATCATCCCAAGTCGTCTCTCTAGCCACGAGCCTACTCGTTCAATGTCTATCCTTTGCTATCAATAATCCCTACTCCCAGGTCCTGCTTCATGCTGTTATATGTTCAAAGGGTTGCATTGTTCAGAGTCATTCATTATGTCAGACCTCCGCTGTGTCAGTACATGTTCTATTGTTTCATCGTCCTATATGATCTTTCATTCCGATTTCGTGTCAATGATGTGGGAATAATTATGGCCCACCTTCGACGAGTCTATTCCCGTCGATGCTAAATCACTATCCGGGAATTGGATTTAGGAATCAACCACTACTACCTTGGTACCTACATGCCTCAATGGCTAGTTTCCTCGTGTTCGACAGTAGGTTTACATCATTGGCATCTGATCGAACGATCTCTCAAATGCTCAACATCAACTCATTCAATCGCATTCCGTTGAGATGTACTATAGATACCTTGGGGATCATCGTCATCATTGGTGATTAAAAATAGCGAAGTGTGGAGCTTGATTTTCTGAGATTGGTAATATTCATTCAAGCTCTTTATTATAAAGTGTCAAATAGCAATATTCCTGATCCAGAGGAACAAAAATCGACAATTGCTTGGTAGATTGTGGGATGGAATGAAAAGAAAGGGTGATGGGAAATTTTATTGTCCATATAGTCAATGCAAGGGCTTTAAGAGGAGAAGAATAAAGATCATAATAGCCAAAAAACATTGTAGGGAACATGGACACACTGAGGGGGGACATGAATATTGTCCATTTGTAAGTTTTGCATCATATATGTTTTTATATTGATTTCTTTTGTAAATGTATGTATTATTTTAATATTTCTTATATTAAATTTTATCTATTGATGGTTTCATGTAATTATAAAGTAAATACATCCTACGACATATCGTCTGGAGGAAGTGCTTTCAGAACAAGTACTGGAGGAACATGGAGCTATGAATAATGGATAACAAGTTAATGATCATATTTAAGACAATGATCATACTGATAACATAGTTGAATATGATGGTACAAATACTTTTATCCATGATTCATTTAATGTTAGAATGGATGATCATGATCATGATCATGAAAATGATGATCATTTTGATGATATTCATGATTTACCTCTTATTGAGAAGGCATACAAACCCCTTTATGAGGGATCCAACACAAATATTCTCTCTTCTATATTGTTGATAATGAACTTGAAGGTTATGATTGGTCTTTCAAACATATCAGTCACACGGATCTAAGGTATCACTACTACATATGGCTCAAAAGTCCCACGAAAGTTTGCCACGAAACAGTTAAAATCGATGTTTTTGTGGAAAAACAGTTTAAATTTTTGGAAAAAATTGAAAATTCCCCCAACGATCGTCGCTATAGCCAGGGATGGACTTTTCGTCGCTATAGCCACGAACTTTCGTCTCTATAGCCACGAACAGTACATCCATCTCTATAGCCACGAAAAATACATGTAACAAATTTTATTAACAATCAGAGGAAAAATACATAATTTTAAACTTAGACACCATCATTCTCCAATTCATGGTCTTGTTTTTTAACATTGCTTGTGATTCAAGCATAGCTTATCCCACCATAATTAGGTTTTTCATTCCAATGTCGCACATGAAAATATCTTTTTTTTAGGGTCTTTTATTCCTTTAAACCCAAGTTTTTTAATTTATCTCACCTATCTAATAAATCAAATTATCTAGATTTATCTTAAATTTGAATATCTTCTTTCTTTTAGGCTGCTTGTTTTAGTTTTTCCAATGGCCTCTAGAAATATAGAGAAGGAAAAAAACGGGGTGGTTCCAGAGGATCTACGCTGCAAGAGATCATATGGAAAGCAATGGATATGTAGTACACGGTCTATTACAAACAAGACTATTTGTGAAAAGCATTATATTCAAGCAAAGAGGAGGGCTGCAAACTCTGCCAAGCATGCCAGTGAGAAGAAGCTGAAGAAAAAGGAGGAAAGCAGTGAGCCAGTGTTTGAAAACAAGAAGAATGAAGTTGAAAAACCACATGTCACTGCCATTCCTGGGCGGGAGCTCTCAACCATCCCAGTGAATAAGAAATCAAAAGAAAAGGTTCCAAAAGGCCAGCTTATGTATCCCGTCTATTCAGCATACACAACTGATCATGAAGAAGCTGAGGTGGATATCTTAAGAAACTGTGGAATTGAAAGAGAGACTGATTTTCCGTGGTATCAATTGCATGCACCTTCAACAAAAACCAAAATTGCAAAAAAATTGATAAACAAGCCTGTTTTGGTGAGTTTAGCGAGTTATCACCACTTTTGTATGGCATTGTTTCCTTCTATTTTATTCTATTATTCTCAGGATTCTCATGTTGTTTTGAACATATAATTGGTAGCATCAATTATAATTGGCATGGCCCTGGTTAAGGAGCATTCTTTGTTGTTGTGTCTCAGGATTGCACTAGCAAGAGGACTGGTACCTTGGTTAAGACAGAAAGTGCTATATGTCATCAATGTCATAAGAACGATAAAGGGAAGTTAGTCTGATGTTCAAAATGAAAAGGAAAGCGTTATTGTTTCTCTTGTATTGTTAACTGGTAGGAATAAGCTTTTCTTCTAGTGGATAATGAGCATAAAAAACCCTAGACTTTTTTTTTTTAAATACAGGAGGGTTCATATGACCAAGTACATCACCTTGGATAGAACCCATATTGGTAGTCAATAAGAAGGATGGAACCTTTTGGATGTGCATTGGTTATTCAATGTTAGATAAAGTGACAATTAAGAACAAGTACCTCCTACCCAAATTGATGATCCTCTTTATTAACTCAAATGGGAAAAGGTTTTTTCAAAGTTCGACTCAAGTTTTGGGTATCATCATATGAGAGTGGAATAAATTAGCATACTAAAGTTCTTAGATTTCCCCTTTGCATTGACAAATGCTCCATACTTTTCATTTAATTAACAAATGATGTGTTCCAAAAGTATTTAGACTGTTGATGTATATGTAACTTCGGAATGTATTTCATATATATTTATTGTACCCTTATAAGAGATGTGTTATTCCTCTATAAGGAAGTGTCGTCATGTGGATTGACAAGTGTCGCAAGTGTGTGAACTTGCCATTGGGTTATTAGACCACTATGTGTGGGGTTGGCCCTGAAATATATATTATATTGTGGATGTACCTAGATAGACAAGTCGGCCCCATAGTGTAACTGGGCAAACATGTTAAGTATAAATCGAGATCAGGAGATCTCTATTTTATCACTCAGAAACTCACACTTCTCTCACTCAGAAAGTGGCGCACTAGTGAGGAGGAGGATCATCTACTACTAGGAGACTATCTCTGAGGAAGTTGTGGGGTTTTTCACCTTAGGGTTTTCCCCACGGAAACTCTGTGTCTCTTGTCTCTCATGCTTTTGATTCTTGTGATGCTTGTCATGCTTATTGTGATTGCTATGCATTGATATATTGTACATGTTATTCTCTCAGTAAAGATCCTAGAGTATTGTGAATTAATGCTCAATATTCAACATGGTATCAGAGCTAACCTGAGAAGAAGACATTTTGCAGTGACGAAAACTTGAGTTTCTTGTTTATTGGATTTTTCTCCATAGATTTTGGAAAAGAAGTATAGTAGATTGACTCTACTCATCAAGGAGAATCTATCTGTCCAATCAGAATTCAATTCTGAGCATTTTTAGATTTGGCCCTAAAAATTAGGGTTTCCACAAAAATAGGAATTTCTGGAATCCGAAGACATAGCTGGAAGCTCCTTGTACAAATCGAAGTTTAGAGCTTTGGACCGAGATTTTTGGCTGGGTAGATCTCCGGGAAATGCAAACCCTAATTCAGGGCTCTTTTAAGTGAACCCGGGAGGACAAAAAGGCAAATCTAAAGGGTAAAGCTTTGCTGATCTCAATTTCTGAATACACCAGGATGATCAGCTCATCAAGGCACATCTTTCTATCCTTTCAGAAAGTTGAAATTCATATTTTGAATTTTTAGGGTTTTTTCGACAAACCCTAATCCAGGACCAAATCCAGTTTTCAGCATTTCAAGTGGTAAGACCTAAATCTTTTCTATTTCCATTTGAAGTACTCTTTAAGATGTATCACCACACCAAGCTTGAGGATAAGCTTGAAGGGGCTGATAACTTCTGAGCTTGGAAGTTTAGGATTGGGTTCATCCTGGAAGAGAATGAGTTGGACTCATATATAAAAGAAGACATCCATATCCTAGAGGATGAAGAGGCTAAGATATTGCATAAGAAGAACTTGGTCAAGGCAAAGAGAATCATTGTTGATTCCATCAAAGACCATCTCATACCCCATGTGTCTTCTCTAAAGACACCCAAGGCTATCTTTGACTCCCTGACCAAGTTATTTGAAGGGAAGAACATAAATTGGAAGATGACTCTGCGGAATCAATTGAAAGGGGTCAAGATGTTGAATGGAGAAACCATTCAATATTACTTCTCCAAGGTCTCTCAGATCAAGGAACAACTTGAAGCTGTGGATGAAGTAGTGGACAATGGTGAAGTTGTCATGACCACTCTGAATGTCCTACCTACGTCATGGGACTCCTTTATTCAAGGAATCTGTGCAAGAAAGAAATTGATCTCTTTCAGTAAACTGTGGGAGGAATGCTCTCAAGAAGAAGCTAGACTTGTAGCTCATGAGGAAAAGATGGGAGGTGAAGATCAAGCTCTCGCAGCCCACACAAAAAGAAGCAAGCCCAAGAAGGAGCACTCTCACTACAAGAGATCCTATCAAAATAATAAGAAGGATCTAAGATGCTTCACATGCAATGAGAAGGGTCACTTTGCTTTAGATTGTCCCAAGAACAAAAGGGATAATAACAACAACTCCAGCAAGAAGAAGAAGGGCAACAAAAGAAAGTTCCATGCTCATGCTACCGAGGATGATGAACCTCCAAAGAAGAAGGCTAGGGAAGAAAGTGATGATAGTGATGATGACTCATCAAGCGAAGAAGAGTATGTTCTAATCTCTGGTCTCATAGGTACTGTTTCCCATGGTTGTGATGATTGGATAATTGGCAGTAGGGCTTCCAAACACATGAATGGGTTTAAGGAATCTTTTGTAAACCTATCTGAACATGAATCACCCCATAAGGTGAAACTTGGGGATGATTATCAATACCAAATCAAAGGAAGTGGTGAAGCCTCCTACAACCTAGATTCTCGAAAATATTTGAAGATGAAAGAAGTCCTTTATGTACCTGGGCTCAAGAAGAATCTTCTCTCCATCTCTGCATTGGATGCAAAAGGTATGAGGGTTGCATTTGTGGATGACCAAGTCCTAATGTGGCCAAAGGGAAAGACCATAGATGATGCAGTAGTGATTGAAGAGTAAGAGGGAGGTTTATATAAATTGAAAGGACAACCTGAACATGCCATGGTACATGACTCCATGGAGCCAAGTGAACTTTAGCATAGAAGACTTGCTCATATGCATTATAGGGCACTTCCAATTGCAAGCAAGGCTGTAGAGGGTCTTCTTGAAATCAAGACCAAACATGAAGGTCTTTGCAAAGGATGTGCAAAAGGTAAGAACATTAAGAAGGCTTTCCCAAGCAGTGAAAGTAAGGCAAAAGATATCCTGGAAATCATCCACTCAAATGTATGTGGTCCTATGTCATCCAGTTCTCTGAGTGGGTATGTTTACTATGTCTTATTTATTAATGACTTCTCCAGGAAGACTTGGGTATACTTCTTGAAGAACAAAGATGAGGTGTTTGATAAGTTCAAGGAATTCAAAACCTTGATGGAGAATCAAACTGACAAAAAGATCAAAACATTCAGATTCGACAATGGTGGAGAATTCACCTCAAGTGACTTCAACAAGCTTTGCAGTGATTCAAGGATTAAGAGGGAGTTGACTGCTCCTTACAATCCACAAAAAAATGGAGTTGCAGAAAGAAAGAACAGAACAATCATGGAAGCAACAAGGGCAATGCTGCATGACCGGGATCTACCTATGCATCTATGGGTAGAAGTAGCTAGAACAGCTGTATATGTGCAGAACAGAACTCCCCACAAGATATTGGACAACAAGACACCAGAAGAGGTCTTTTCTGGTAAGAAACCTGAAGTCAGCCATCTCAGAATATTTGGTTGTCCAGTATACACACATGTCCCAAAGGAAAAGAGGAACAAGCTAGATCCTTCAGCAAAGAAGGGTATCTTTGTGGGTTACAGTGAAAGATTGAAGGCTTACAGAATATACTTTCTAGGGTTCAAGAAGATTGATATCAACAAGGATGTAACATTTGATGAAAACTCAGCATTCATCAAATCAAGGAAGGCACCTATCAAAGTTTATGAAGAACCTAAGGAAACTAGATTTCAAGACACTACCATGACTGAAGCAGTTCCAGAAGTTGTTCGTGAGTTTGAAGATCCGCAAGAACCTATAGATCCACCCCATGAGGATAACTCTCACAAGAGGAAACCTGCATGGGCTAGAGAGCTCATTCAAGATGCAAAAAGATTTGGCATTCCAGAAGGAGAACACAGAGCAAAGAAGAGAACCAGATCACATACTAGCTATGTTGCTTTACTCTGTGACATCATGAATAAAGAACCTTCCAGCTATGAAGAAGCAGCGGAAAAGAAAGAATGGAAGGATGCCATGGTTGAGGAATACCATTCAATAATGAAGAATGATGTTTTGGATGCTGTGCCCAAACCTAAAGAGAAGTCTATTGTGACTTCTAAATGGATCTACAAAATCAAGCATGCTGCAGATGGTAGTGTAGAGAAATACAAGGCAAGATTTGTAGCTCGTGGCTTCTCTCAGAAAGAGAGAATAGATTATGAAGAAACTTTTGCACCTGTAGCCAGGTATACTTCCATCAGAACAGTACTTGCCCTGGCTGCAACAATGAAATGGAAAATACACCAGATGGATGTCAAGACTGCTTTCTTGAATGGTGTAGTTGAAGAGGAAGTATATGTGGAGCAGCCACTCAGTTTTGAAATACATGATAGGAAGTCATATATGTGCAGATTGAAGAAAGCCTTGTATGGCTTGAAGCAAGCTCCTAGAACCTAGTATGGTAGGATGGACAATTTCCTATCTAGTTTGGGCTTTACCAAGAGTAAAGCGGATTCCAACCTTTACTACAAGGTTGAGGAAGGAAATCCTGTGATTCTACTTCTGTACGTGGATGACTTATTTGTAACTGGAGATGATAGATTGATTGCGGATACTAAGAGGAAACTTGTTGTTGAGTTCAATATGAAAGATTTGGGAATGATGCATTATTTCCTAGGTATGGAGGTGTGGCAGAGTGCAGGTGGGATCTTCCTTGGTCAAGGGAAGTACACAGTAGATATCCTGAAGAGATTCAGGATTATGGATTGCAAGGCCATGGCCGCACCTATGGCATCGAACCTGAAGCTTCTATGTGATGCTTCATCTGATCCAATTGATGTCTCTATGTATCGTCATATGATTGGGTCCTTGATGTACTTGACGAACACGAGACCAGATATTTGCTTTGCGGTGAACACATTGAGCTAGTTCCTGACGGATCCGAGGAGTGTTCACCTGGTTGCTATAAAGCATGTTCTGAGGTACCTAAAGGGTACAGTGGATTATGGCCTCAAGTATGAAGCGAATCAAAAGTTTAACCTGCAGGGTTATGTTGATTCAGGTTGGGATGGCAGTGCTGCAGATAGGAAGAGCACATCTGGGTGCTGCTTTAGTATGGGATCAAGTGTGATCTCTTGGTTTAGTAGGAAGCAATCCTGCATAGCACTGAGTACAGCTGAGGCAGAGTATGTTGCAGCCTGTTCAGCTAGTTGTGAGGCAGTATGGCTACAGAAGCTACTATCTGAGTTATTTGATCTCCCATTGGATGTTACTAGTATCTTTTGTGATAACCAGAGTTGTGCGAAGCTGTCTAAGAACCCAGTGTTTCATGACAGATCGAAACACATAGAGATCAAATATCACTATATCAGGGATATGGTGCAGAGAGGAGCTGTGAAGCTCTTGTACATTGCGACGGACAAGCAGATTGTAGATGTGCTGACAAGCCACTAGCCAGGGTGAAGTTCGAGTACTTCCGGGAGAGGCTTGGTGTTCTTCAGATTGATGACACTTCGAGGAAAAAGTGATGGACACATTTGCAGAAGCCATTCCAAGCATGTTGGAAGGAGGATCCTTCACATGACTATGGATGTAAGCGTTGGATAATGAGCATCAGGACGATGCTCCAGTTACTGCTCTGTATATGCATCAAGAGGATGTTAGATATGATCAGTTGGATCATTTATATGTATATGTATGTATGCATCATGTTGGATGCAGGATATGATCAGTTGGATCATTTATATGTATATGTATGTACGCATCATGTTGGATGCAGTATATGATCATTTGGATCATTTATATGTATATGTATGTACACATCATGTTGGATGCTGGATATGATCGGTTGGATCATTTGTATGTATTTTGTATATGCATCATGTTGGATGCTTGGACCATGTATCTGTATATGTATCAGGTGGATACATTGTATGATCAGGTAGATCATGTATGTTGATATGTATCATGTATGATCAGGTATTTGTATTTGTATCAGGTGGATACATTGTATGATCAGGTGGATCATGTATGATGATATGTATCAGGTAGATGCATTGTATGATCAGGATGATCATGTGTACATTAGGATGATGTATGGTGAGTATCAGGTTGATACTCTATGGCCGTGGATCAGGTTGTGCAGATGAGCATATAATTTGGCCCTGGGATATTTGCAGATAGTCTTTCGAGGTTTTGCCTATGGCATGTAATCTGGCCCTGGGATATCTGGCAAATGCTCTTTCGAGGTTTTGCTCTGGGAGGACATATAATTTGGCCCTAGGAGATCTGTAGATAGTCTTTCGAGGTTTTTCCTATTGCATATAATCTGGCCCTGGGATATGTGGCAGATGCTCTTTCGAGGTTTTGTCCTATGGCATATAATATGTCCCTGGGAGATCCGATAGGTTGGGTTGTGTGCCCGTAATAAGTCCTGGGATTCTCTTGCGAGGTTTTTCCATGACAACATATAATCTATCCCTGGGAGATCCTATAGGTAGAGCTATGTGCTCGTAATAGCCTGGGATGTTCTTGCGAGGTTTTGTGGTGACCACATGTAATCTGTCCCTGGGAGATCCTATAGGTAGAGCTGTGTGCTCGTAACAGCCTGGGATGCTCTTGCGAGGTTTTATGGTGAGGTCACATATAATATGGTCCTGGGAGATCCTATTGGTAGATCCGTGTGCTCGTAACAGCCTAGGATGCTCTTTCGAGGTTTTGTGATGCCTGTAATAAGTCCTGAGGATTCCACAGTATGGCCAGTGATGAAGACCTGCAGGTGGTGGGCCTACATCCAGTATGAAAAAGGACTAGCTCTGTAGAACTTCCTATGACGAGTAGAGTCAGAGATTGGTTGAGATAGCAGCAGCAGTGATGATGATGATGACGATGCATCGATGACGATGATCCCGAGAAGAAGACTTGTCTAGCAGATCTGTGTTGAGAAATACCTTCCTAGTTAAGAGGGAGTGTTGATGTATATGTAACTTTGAAATGTATTTCATATATATTTATTGTACCCTTATAAGAGATGTGTTATTCCTCTATAAGGAAGTGTCGTCATGTGGATTGACAAGTGTCGCAAGTGTGTGAACTTGTCGATGGGTTATTAGACCACCATGTGTGGGGTCGGCCCTGAAATATATATTATATTGTGGATGTACCTAGCTAGACAAGTCGGCCCCATAGTGTAACTGAGCAAACAGGTTAAGTATAAATAGAGATCGGGAGATCTATATTTTATCACTCAGAAACTCACACTTCTCTCACTCAGAAAGTGGCGCACTAGTGAGGAGGAGGATCATCTGCTACTAGGAGACTATCTCAGTGTATTTTGGCTGTACTTTGGTTGAGCCATTGCTCTCTCTATCTCTGAGGAAGTTGTGGGGTTTTTCACCTTAGGGTTTTTCCCACGGAAACTCTGTGTCTCTTGTCTCTCATGCTTTTGATTCTTGTGATGCCTGTCATGCTTATTGTGATTGCTATGCATTGATATACCGTACATGTTATTCTATCAGTAAAGATCCTATATTATTGTGAATTAATGCTCAAAATTCAACATAGACAAGTACTATGTTTTGGTATTCATTGATGACATCCTAATATATTCTCAAAATGAGGAGGAACATAACACTTATCACATTTCTTCCTCTTCTTGTAGAAGCTACGTGAATACCATCTATATGCTAAGTAAAGAAAATGAAAATTCTTTAAGAAGGAGATTAAATATATCAGGCTTGTCATATCTAAAGAAGGATTAAAGATACACCCTAATAAGGTCAAGCTACGTCTAGTTGTCCAACCCCAAAGAATGAGACCAGATGTGTTGGGATGTAGGTTGATATTTGGGTTGTATCATTGAATGGTGTACATTGCATGTAACCAAATCTGTTTGGATGTAGGTTGATTTTCGGGATGTATCATTGAGTGGTGAATTATCAATTCTTTGAATGGGGTAGAAAATAGGCACTGATTGTCTCTCCGAAGTGATGGCAATAAATATTGTGCAGTCATTAGTTACCTTCTTCCTCTATCCAGATTAGATATGCTTAGCTATTTTCGGAGGGAGGTATTAGGATTCAAGACATAGATCTTACATTGACCTCCCCGGACAATCCTTGTCAGGGAGGTCATTTTGTTCTTTCCTTCTATCCCATCTGTTAGTGGCAACAAGCGGCTGACAAAAACTTATGTCATTTTGAACACCACATTAGTGAGACCACAAACATTTTCTTGATCTCCGGCAAGCATACTTTCCCTTGTGATGCTTTTGGGGAGTTCCCATTACCAATCTCAACATTAGACCTCATCTTATCTCATGCACATGTTAGTTGCTCAGTCCCCACCTTCGAGACACCGGTCTGTCATCAACTGATTCTTTTAGTAGCTTCAAGTGTTAGAATAGTCTCAGTGGATCATTCTCAACTCACTCCAAGGGTTTCACAATTAGGTTTTCTCAGCCTTGGACTTTCTCATGAAGACATTGTCAGACAATATATCAGTTCCTTCTTTGTGGTTAATGGTGTAGCAGGGATGTCTTCATCTTCTTCGTCCTTTAATTCTATTTATGATGTAGTTGTTGTGGTTTCCATTTTTTCTAGGATTATGCTTTTGGCTACTTTTCTCATTTAGTTGTTTATTTTATTTGATTTTGTACTTTATTTTATTCATCTTCTATGAGTTATTGAGTCAGGCTGACCTATCTTTTTGGTCATTCATGGACATCAATAAAATTAGCTTAGCTTATCTAGAGGAGGATCTTCATAATACTACTCTTCAGGAGGAGGCTACGAGGCTGGAGATGGCAGTGCATAGAGATGATAATTATCTTTCCAAAGGTACTAGGATATGCTTCCATCTTCAGTGGATTCAAGAGGAAGATGAAAGGTCCAAATTCTACTTTGACCTCCTCAAGTGGAAGGTGGTTGTTGACAGGGTGCTTGGTCTCCATAGGGTCGATAGTTCTCTTACAAAGAACCCTTCTGAGGTTAGAGGTATTTTTAATTCTCATTCCAACAAAATTTTGCTCCTTATACTCTAACAGGTGGGGCAGTGGCTCCTAGAGATACTTGTGGAAAGGTTGTTCTTTGCAAGGTCTCCAATGGTGATTGGGACAAGTTGATAGAGACTTTTCATGTGAGGAGTTGTATGTTACTTTCTTTTCCACATGTGATAGTAATATTATGTAAGTTATATATTATATATTATAATATACAATATAAATACAATATATAATATATAACTTATATTAAATATAAGTATATATTATTAATATAAATAATATAAAACAAAAAAATGAATTATAAT
Organism: Larix kaempferi; assembly: GCA_027924585.1. NCBI lineage: Eukaryota > Viridiplantae > Streptophyta > Pinopsida > Pinales > Pinaceae > Larix > Larix kaempferi. Next base: position 15,426,719 of record BSBM01000539.1, read on the forward strand.
TACAAAACAAAAACATGTCATTAGGCATCCATATACACAAAACCCACAGTCAAACTGGTTTTTGCAATGCTAATGTTTTTTTCTCTTGTTTGCTACCAAGAAATACCGCCATTTGTTCCATCTCATATTCTAAAACTATCCCTCATTCTCGACATTCATTACATGGCCAGAAATCCAAACACGAGCCACATATTGCAACCGAGTGGCATTGCTTTCGTTCCATGTTTCTACAACCTCACTTTAATGGAGACCAGGGTATGAGAGAAGGGTATTCGAAGAAATTCCTAAATGCAATGAAGACTCTTTTGCCAAATGGGAGCAAGAGAAGCCAACCCCATTCGTGTTCGCCACAGTTGTCAGTTCCTGTACAGGCATAGAAGGCATCGAAGAAGGGAAGTAGATACATACCCAAATCATTAAAAGTGGATCAGAGTCAGATATATTTGTGGGTAGTGCCCTCCTTCATATGTATGGAAATTTTGGGTGTAGGTATATTGAGAATGTGTTCCACAGGTTTTTGTTCCATCGCATATTCTAAAACTATCCCTCGTTCCCCACATTCATTACATGGCCAAAAATCCAAACATGAGCCACATATTGCAACCGAGTGGCATTGCTTTTGTTCTATGTTTCTGCAACTGAGTGGCATTGCAACCTCGCTTTAATGGAGACTAGGGTATGAGAGAAGGGTATTTGCATATGTGTCCAGCTAGTGCTATAATCATCTACAATTTGGAGAATGGTCCAAGTTACAGGCATTTTGTCACTGTGTGAACTGCTGCATATTTCCATTGGAATGCCAGCTAGTTGCATCATTGATTTTGTGGGTGAAATAGTAAGGGAACACTTCATCTTGTGACTTCTAGTGTTTAAAAAGAGAGGTCTCACCCTTAGTTAGACTCAGTTCATGATTGAAGGAGTATCTACAGTGTTGATAGGTCCATGGGGGTTGTGTGAAGAGAGGAATGTAGCACCCAATATTTTCCACCCTAGTGGTGGTCTGCATAGGGATAAATTTGCTCCAGTTATATGCCAATTTGAACAAGAAGAGGGCACACCCTATGTGTACAGGGATACTGTCATCAAGAAGTATTTGGTTGTTGCTTATTGGATTGGAGAAGATACCAAACAGCGCTGGGCTCTGCTATTTTGACAGCCGCGTATCACCAACACTCTCACCATCTACTGAAATAAGTTGTTGTAGCTCATGCATATGTATAGGTCAAATATCTATTAAATTTCAGATCTGATTTCTAAGTGTTGAACTCTATTTTACAGTGACATTTTAATAGATTCGTTCATAAGAAAATTGTGTTCGTAGTTTCCAATTGAATCTATGTCAAATATTTGTGTTTGTACTCATAATGTATGATGAGGAATCTTTTAAATTGGGTCTAAAAATTACAACAAAAACCTACAACAAAAACCTTGACAGTAACATAAGTGTTTGATGAAATACCAAGCCAAAATTTCACACCTAGATCGGTTTGCTTTGACCAGTAATCTAGAGCAGTGTGTATGTGAAGTGTTTGTTGAAAGTCCACAACCAAGTTAAACCAAAAGTAAGCTTAGGGAAACTCATATTTGGCTTAGAAAACATAACCTACAACAATTTAATGTTTGATGACTCAGTGTGGGACAAAGGACAAAGGAAGATTTCATTAGCCTTGTGGGGTGAAGTCAGTTTGGAATAGATTGGGATCATTACTATGGTTTCAGAGCACTGTAGACAAAGTGTTTGAAGAAATTCCTAATCCAAAAATGGACATAGTTAACTCAATAACTCATTCCAGATAAATTATTATCTATAACTTATAATCCATATCATTCTTCACAAAACCAATCCAACTTTAGCTCAAGTTAGCTCTCCTTTGAGTCATGTGTTCTCTTCCTTGATGAGAATAGACTAGGTAAAACAAGAAAGTGTTTCAAAGCACCCTCTCCAAATCTGTGTGCTCCAACCACTTTGCTGAAAATAGTTTGCATAAGAAGGAAATGTACCAACAAAAGCTCCCACTACACCATACAACTCCTCCACTAAAGGGTGTGCTCTAACTTTGGGAGAAATACAAGGTTCTGTTACCCCCCTTTTTGCTTTGGATGTGTTACGCCCCATTTTGCATGGATGTCCATGTGTGATTTTGATCACACTCTTGAGAAGGGAGTGGCATTGTTGATGCCTTGTTTGAAACGAGGCTTGGCTGGGATTTTTGCTTTGTCATAGATGGAACAATGTCATGGTTATGGAGGGTTGAAGACAAACCTTTGTATGCTTATGCAAGAAGGGGCCTTAAGAAACAAATCTGAGCTCTTTTCAACCCTTAAACAACTTCCAGGCTCCATTACCGTCAGGTCTGTGGGGTAGATCAGCAAGTTTGAGCATATCTGGGCAACTTTTTGAGGGCAAAATAGCAGTAAAATCCTTTACTCAGCAAATATGGGCACATTTCAGTCCTTTGTTGACTTTCAACAATAGTGAGCAAGCTAGTTCCTAGCATTTATGGACACATAATAGAATTAAAGAGGCCTTGAATCGGTATGAAACTCAGGTCTGGTCTGTTTTATGCCAATTCTGGGCATAATTTATGCCTTGATGCGCCTATTACAGTCTCCAAAGTCCAAACAGCCATAGTAAAACACCCCAAACATCAAATCTAGCCAGTCTTTAGGCCTCAAGCAATAGTAAGTAGTAACCATTCCTCAGTTTTAAGGTTGGCCATATTCCAAGCGGATCTGAGATTCTGAACCCTCTTCAGCCATCAATCAGAAATTAATGTTAGTTCTGGGCATGTTTAGGGTCAATCTGAGCCCGAAGATAGTCTCATAACTTCCCCTTCTTGAATTCTGGGCAGCTTTGAGGAGGTTCTAGGCATAATTTGTACAAATCCCTGCATCAAGACAACAACAAACAACAATATAAATAATTATGGGCATGTTTAGGGCAAATCTGAGCATGAAAGCAGCCCTAATCTCCAGTTTGTGCTGTGTTGGGTTGATTTCAGACCCCAAAACAGCATTAGATCCCTTTCATCTTGAATTTTGGGCACTTCTCTGCTCTAAATCAGTAGTAAAAGAGCCTCATATGCAGTTTTGGGCAAGTCAAAGTCAAAGCAGCCCTTAAAAAGTGATAAATAGCACTAAAATCAAGTTTTGGTGAGTTTTGGACTGTTTTTGAAGCATGGGCAGCAGTCAGGGGTCATCTCTACTTAATTCTAGGAATATATCAACCATTAAACAAGCAGTAACAACTCCAATTATGAATTTTGGGCAAAAATATCTCCATTTCTGGGTCCCTGTGTGTAAAAGCAGCAGTGTACCAGCTTAATCATCCAATATGGGCATATTGTGGGGTAACTTCATCCTCAAGAAACAAGTGATTTGTGTGTTAGGGGATCCCTGAGCATAAAAAACAGTCATGAACCAACAATCCTGAGGAGTTTTCTCTTGCGGAGCAACCCTACAAACATACCTTTCATTACAATCTACCAGACTTGTGGAGAGGTTTGACAAGTAAGAGTTTTGTGCAGCATCTCAGACCCTATTAAGAGCAGCGTTCAACTTGTAAGCATTCATGATTGGGTTGAGGATCTCTTATACATCATGTGAGGAGGACATTTTTGCTCTTGGTAGCTTCTAGCCTTTTGTTGGTTATTTGTGGACATTCTCTATTGGAGTGACCTCTCTTTGAAGTCCTTGGAGATTGAAAGTTGTTGTCTTGTGGACACATTGGTGAAACATTGCATCTTGGGAGCCTTTGGAGGTTGGGGTTTGCTTCTACTTGTCATTATTCATCATTGCTTTATGTAGATGTTTCGAACTTTTTACATTTGGAAGATATCTTGGTACAGTTTGTTGAGTTGTGGACATGATTTGGTTAGAGTTGGTTGCTTTGTGGACATTTCTTATTGCAGAAGTTTTCTTTGAAGTGCCTTTGGAAGTTACGTAGCATCATCATGTGTCTTGGTTCTCTTATGATGGAGGCAACCCCCTCATTTTCGGGTCTTATGTATCTCATGTATTGTACATGTGGCAATTGACCACTTTATTTTATGATTTGATAGGAGTTTGTTAGCTTTAGTGGGTGTTTTTCCATTTGTTTACCCCTTTGCCACAAGGTTTGCGGAATTTCAGCATTTAACTTTGAAATTCAGTGAACTTAAAAAAAAATTTGAATTCCTTCAAGTTCAGCAAATTTAAACACCGAACTTAAAGATGAACCGAACTGAATCAAATCGAATTGAATCTAGTTTGAGTTTAGAAATGAATTATAATGCGATTTTTTCAGTTTTTATGGGTTTAAGTTCGAGTTTTCAAGAATTAAGTTCATTTTTTTAATATAAATAATTTTTTTTACCGAAACCCTGAATCACATGCCTACTATACTCTCGTTGCTGGCATTTCCTACCCTTTTCACTGCTCGCATTCCCTTCCCATTCCATCACCCGCATTCTTCAAAGATCAGACTCGTCACTTGACTCACCAATTCACCGGGGTCCAGAGATTATCCTAACTTGTGGCTACTACATAGATGCTCATCACGCTCCTATGGGGTTGAGTTATATTTCATTTTAAATTATATATATATATATATATTTGGAAATTAGTATATGGGTGGACCTAGTGCTGAATCTCATCAAAAAATTTGAATCAAATTGAATTTCATAGTTGCTGAATTCAAATTTGAACCCAAACCCATGTGACATAGGTTTACCCCACCCTAGGCTAGATCTAAGGATAAATGAATATTTTATTGTAAAGGGAGTTAGGCTACTCTCCTATATAAAGAGAGCCACTTCCTCATCTGAACTCATGGTTGGATTTTGAGAGCTGTCTCTCTTCTTGGAGCCTAATTGTCATATCTTTTATGGAGCATTTTTGATGTATGAAGGATATCTTCTCTTGGGTTCTGTTGGTGACTTAATCTTTGAAGCAACTTGTTCATTTTGGCATTGTAAGATCTATTTATCTAGTGTATAAGAAGGGTAGTGCTACTCCATTATTTTATCATACTTTAGTTTTGTAGGTTGTTTGAAGTATTTGGCATCCATAGGAGGGGTACGCATCAGTTCTGCATATGCTAAAGGTGAGCTAGATAGATAGGTTGAAGCTGTATACTAATAGAAACTATTCCTTGGTGAAATTTGCAAGAAGCTTCAAATTGTTTGGGGTAGGAATTTGGCATGCATGTTGCAGCGGTTCGGGTCAAACACATACAAACAAGGCCCGAGGGGGGATCTTCTTGAAACTCCATATGCCCTAGGGATTGGCACTAGTCTTCATAACCCTCCCATCACCTATACTACAAATAAAGACCTATAGCATAGATTTCTCACAAGTCAACAATGTCAAGGCTCAAGCCCAAAAAGTGGGCACTCCTCCATCCAGCAAAAATAGCAATGCACAACCTCCAAAAACTTAAAAAGTCACGAGAAAACTACTCAACTGTAGCGCTCCATTTTCTAGTGAAAATAACGGTGGAATTGAGTCCAAATCTTAGTCCTACCACAGACCTTAAGAAATAACAGGTGTCAAGACTCAAAACGGATCCGGCCCCTGAAAAATAAAAGTGCTCACAATGTCTTGGAATTTTGGACTGTCACTCAATATCATACTGGGTCATTAAAAATAAATTCTCCTTGCTCAAAATATTATCCACCTACTAAAAATAGACTACTAAAAAATAGACCCAAAATTCATGGTCTCGGGTTTAGCTGAAATTTGAATTTTAAACTATGGGCTAATCTCCATACTGGATCCCTGGAATGTAGTTTCCCTGCTATTCTGATAGCCTTCTAAAAATATAAATTTCTAAAAATAGAGAACTTCTTACAATACAAGTTCTCTGAAAATAGAATTTCCTTTGATTCATTCCAAATTTAAACCATAAGCCAAGCTGCTAAATATCTCTAAAGCAAAACTCTGAAAGTGTCCATCTGATTGTCCTTCATCCCCCATGCATGCTCCTCAATTTGCATGTGAATTTGATGCATGGGAAAAGATTGCTTAAAATAGAATGCCAGAAGTCTGAATTGAAATCTGCTAATAATAGCATAGGATGTTTTATCCCCCTAAAATAACAATCTTTGAAGTTTGAATATTCCCCAAAACTCATATAATACAAATCTAGGAAGAGCTAAGGCTGGAAAAATGCTAAATCAAAGTATCCATATGGCTAAGGTACTCATGAACCGTTGATGCTGAATAATGTACTTTGTAATCTTGAGTTTATCTCATATGATGTCCACGAACCATCGATGCTGAATGGTGAACTTTGTAACATTGAGCTCCCCTTGAATAATATCCATAAACATATGCTGGAAAGTAACACTCAGATTTATGAAGGCAAATCTAGTGTTAACACCATGCTAGGGGGACTTATTAGGTCATACAAAGCTTTCACCAAGCTGCATACCAGTGCTTCTCTACCTTTTGCAATGAATCCTTGAGGTTTCTCCATGCAAACTTCTACCTCAACATCTCGATTTAAAGAAACACTCTTTATGTTTATTTGATGAACTTTCCAACTGAACTAAGCTGCATTCACTGACACATTCTAATTGTGACTGGTTTGACCATGGATGCAAAAGTTGAATTGTAATCAATGCCTTCTGTTTCCCATATCTTTTGGTGGTGATTCTTGCCTTGCATTTGTTGACCAACCCATTTGTGTTGAACTTCATACTGTAAATCCTCTGTCTTCCAATTGCTTTCATCAACCAAATTTGGTCGTTACTTGCTTCTTAAGAAGAAATAGGATCAACTTTAATTGCATCCAACCAAATTTCATCTTTGCTTGCTTCTTAAAAAGAAAGAGGATCATGGGAATTCACAATTGCTCTCATTGATGTAATATTTCCTTGACTTGAAGGCTTTGATCTTCTAACTATATCTATATACAAGCTATATACAAGCTATCAAATGCATGCACACAAGGAAACTATGAGGAATACCCAACTTGTGTCACTTACTCAAGCCGGTCAACAAATGTGCCATATTGGATTAAGTCTGCCTTTGAAAATGGAGGGAGACCACCAGCAACAACCTATTTCATGGATTCCAAATGAGAATCAGGAGATCATATTGCATGAGGACCCAAGGTTGGTATTGTCTCGGAGAAATATTGACTGTGCTGAAGGCACCAACCTTTCCATTCATTAAATAGTAAGCTCTGTTCTATGAACGCTCTAACAAGGATGGCGATAAAGGTCTTATGAGCAGAGATTGGAACGGTTATGAGCACCCTTTCCTTGTGAATAGTATTGTTTCACCTTCAGGTTGTGAATAGCATTGCAATCAGCTCTGCCGCAAAACAATATCTTGGAACTATTCATGACAGTAAGAGACATCATTTAATATCTCAGATCTGAAACATGGGAATATCAAATAATCCTAGTGTGCTGAGTTCGTTGAAAGTGCCATATCAATTCTTGGTTAGTAAGAGAAAGAGGTGGAGAGACTTGAATTTAACATGCCACACCCAACGAATACTCTCAATGTGGAAATAGATCCTTTGAAGGGGTTATCCCAGGGTTACACTAGTGTCAAATGCACCCAATGTTATCTGGCACTCTGTTTTAGTCACTTATTTCAAACACCATTTCCAAACATTTGGAGATGAATTTTGAAAAACTGGAACACGATTTTGTCAATAACAAGCCCATCAACAAAAACCTCCCTCAGTTTTGCAACAGGTCTGATGGTTTAGCAGATTCGAATGAATCGTTACAGCTCATTTTTTCAGATTTAAACAGTAAATGATTTCCTGTTTTAGTCACAAAATTTGGGCGTGGTTTTCGAAGGAAGGAGTTTTTGAAAACCATAGGAGTTTTTTTTCAAGCACGGACTTGTCTAAAAAAGCCTCTCTCCATTTTTTCACAGCTATCATGGTTTAGGAGATACAGTTGGTTCTTTGAGGTCATTTTTTCATAAATTCGCCAAATTCGCCTCCTACAAAAAAAACATTCAGTCAAAGATCAGTTCTAGATTTTAAAGCAGTGACCAAATGAGAAGTTGCATGCCCAGATAATCCAAGTGGTTGAAGGAAATTGCCAATGGCGAATCTTTTTGTACAATAGATTAGTTATATTTTCCCCAATTGAGACTTTAATTTTGTAAAAAGTATTTTTGACTGAAACAATGAAGCTTTGTATAGCATCAAAAAAGAGCTTTATAATTTGTCTGAAGTGTCTAATTATTGACATATATATTTTCAGCTAAGTTCTATATTTTCATATTTGTCTGAAAGGCACACAATATTTGGCTTGTTTTGCTTTAATAGACATTTGGAAATTTTGAACATTGCTCCTTTGCTATGAAATAAGTGACTAGGCAGATAGTTGGTGACTGTTAATCTCTTTTTATTGTAAGTAGTACATCAATGGAAATTCATGTTCATCTTTCTTCATTGTTCTAAAATGTTACATATAATCTCCAAAGCTATTCAGAAACTGACCAACTCGCAGTATCTCATTTTATTGAGTCATTGTTATCCATCAGATTTATCATTTTAATATTCATTGTTTTCTCTTTCCTGCAGTGATACCAATTGTGAGATTATTATCATTGACGATGCCAGTCCTGATGGAACTAAAGAAGTGGTGAAACAATTGCAGAATGTTTATGGCGAAAGCTGCATAGTATGATGCTCACACTTGCATGTGCTTACCATTCTATAAACTCATTAGCACTTTGATATTTAAATTGGCTCAATGAAGTTTTTTAATACTACATCTAATAATTTCTTTTCCTTTTGTTTCTTTATGGTTGCATTTCATTTTAGCTACTGAGACCAAGGAAAACTTGGTCTAGGTTTGTATTATTAGCAATTTTATTTGGGGGAAAGATATGACTCAATATTTTGAATTTGCTTTTGTTTCATTAATGCTTGGAAGTCTGGAAAATACATTTCTGAAGGGCTAATCTTGCTAAATTTCAATTCTTTGTGTTACTTGATTTTCTTCCATTTCCATGTGAGAAATGAATCTAGGCACACTTGCAGGAACTGCATATGTACATGGCCTCATGTATGCATCGGGAGATTTTATCATCATTATGGATGCAGATCTCTCCCACCATGTATGTATTTTCAACAAGTTTCAAACTTTCAACACTTAGGAACATTATTTTGTGAGAACTTATTCTGCGGTGCGTTATTCTTTAACTATTCGTAACGTTGTTGTTTGCTGTGGCAGCCAAAGTATTTGCAAAGTTTCATAAGGTCAGTGTACTTTGTTTCAAATGTCTTTTTAAATGTATTTCAATTATTTTTATTATTATTTTTAGTTGTGGAGCGATTATAAACTAAATAAATTGCCTTAAACTTCTAGCATAACGCTGTGGATTCTAGCTTATTTGCTGACTTTAATACTTGGCTGGTTCCCATTCTGATGTTTATCATGTAGTGTGAGAGTTAACATGCTCATTGAAATTTGTAATGGATGCCTTGTTTTTATACTCTCTATTTCTGCATGCTATTTATTACTTTTTTTCTCCTTATTATGTTCATATAATGAGAATATGTTGTTTCAGAAAGCAGATAGAGACTAGTGCTGATATTGTCATTGGGACACGGTATGTTAAAGGAGGAGGTGTACATGGTTGGAACCTTATGTGTAAACTCACTAGCCAGGGAGCAAGTGTCCTTGCACAAACTCTACTGTGGCCTGGTGTTTCTGATTTAACTGGATCATTTCGGTATTTAATTTGTTTGACGTTTAGTCTTGAACACCCGTGGAACTTTTCTTTTGAAATGAGTGGTATGCAATGTCAATAATAACCTTTCTTACTCTATTGTTTACAGACTTGATAGGAAATTTGTACTCGAGGACCTTATTAAGACCTGTGTAAGTAAAGGATATGTCTTTCAGATGGAGATGATTGTTCGGGCTTCTTGGAAACATTACCACATTGAAGAGGTATTATCTTCTTGTAAGGATGGAAAGAGCTGCTCAAATTAATTCAACCATAATTTTGCCATGAAAACTACAAAATAACTCATGGATTAGGACTAGCTTATTCTTCTGCTTTTGTCAGCTGCTCTGCAAGTATTTTTGAAGTGAATCTTTGATAGAATATCTTGACCATCAACCTTGAAATACTAATACTATCTAGAATTTTTTGATACAGGTACCCATTACTTTTGTTGATAGAGTTTATGGCATCTCGAAGCTTGGAGGATCTGAGATAGTTCAGTATCTAAAAGGTCTTGTTTATCTGTTTCTAACCACATGATGAAAGTTTTGTTGAGTTGTAAGCCAACACCTTTCAGGTTGAAAGGCCGTTGTGCTTTTTTCACGAACCCAGAGTTGCACTTGGTTTCCTTAAATGTGTCGAGAATTTTATTTTCCCATTGTCAGAATGGAAATGAGGCTTAGAAACATGTGTACATTATGTACTATTGTTAGATTGGGTTTGAAAGAAATAGCAAAAGCCATAGATGACCCAGTGTGCCTTATTGTGAACAACAAAAAAATATTATAGTAAAAGAAACGAAGACTCGCTGGATGTTCTTTCTTTATTTTTCATTAGATATCCAGGTGGTTACATTAGATATCTGGGTTGTTACATTGTTAATCTATCCTCCCAATTTTTACAGCATAGGCGTTGTTTTAAAGCATCTTGTCCATTCATTTGTCATCTCTTTATCAATGATTGTGCTGCCCATTTATTCTTATATGTTGATAGTTTACGTTTTCCTTGTTGCTAGTGTTATTAATCCGTGATTATGTAATTGATGTAATTGACAGCTGCTCCCAGTATTTTGCATGATTCTTTCCTCACATCACAGTCTTCTTTCATAACTTGAACTCCACACTCCAGGTTGTCTCTATCAATAGTGGATTAAGTGGGACGAGTTGTATTGGCTCTTCAACTCTCCACTCTGAAGGAGCTCTAATCGAGTGATATTTATTTATTTATTTACGAAATGCAAATCATGGGAAACCCTCGCGGCACTTCCTCTTGTTTCGAGGATGATACTTGGGTAAACCATTTGGTTACCTTTTGACAACCTAACATGACTTGGACATTGAGTGAGGCCCACAATATTCATAGAGGCAGTAAACTTGGGAACTTGACCTCGTGACCTCCAGCTTGCAATTTGTAACACAACCGCTATAACTAACCTACTAACTAACCCACTGGCCTCTAACTGGGCTCTAAGAGACTCTAGGAACTGAGCATGAATACAATAAGTATAAGGAGAAATTAGAAATATGTGATGGAAACACTGGAGCTAATAACCCACAATGTGGAATAAATGAAATCCAATTTGAAGATCATTGAGGAACAATCATAATGAATTTACAATGTAACACGGAATTTGCTACCAATGGTCAGACGACGGAAGCAACCAGCAGAAGCACTTGAACAACAAATTGTTGCACTATAGGTAGAGAGTGACACCGTAAAAAAATTCTTTGTATAAACTAGTTGGATATCAAAAAGAGCATGAAGTTCACATAGACCAACATAGATAGCTATATATTCACCTCCTGCAGAAAGTATGCAATTCCCTTATGCTCTGGACACATGAATCCACAATACTCGAAAAACTCAAGAACATGATCACGAGGACCATGGTAAACTATATGTCCTTATGACATTATGATGACATCATCAAAGAGATCAAATGTCTTTGGTGCTGGCTAAAGAAGCGACATGACTATTGTAGCTTGCTTGATGTGTGCAACCTGTTGAAGACACTTTACGACCTGAAAAGTAGTAGAGTTGTCCAATCCAATGGATATCTCATCCATGAAAATATTTTTCATTGGAGACACGATCATTTCCTATGCATACATAATGGATACCATTGACTCTCATTCAAAATTTAACAAAACCCAAATCCAAAAGACTGATACAGAGATACAATCTCAATCATTACCAGTTGTTACTCTTTTTCTCTGCCCACAAGAAATTCCTCTTATAATGGTATCACCAATGATGGTGTCTGGACAAATATCCAGACCAAGGATCTACAACAGTAACACACAGGCAGTAAAACATATCTTTATAAATATGATAATGAACTATTGCGTCTGCTTCTACTCTATACTAGAACTGATAAATGGATGAATATATATATAACTCTAGAATATAGAGTATTTAGATAGAAAAATAATATATCCTAATAATATTTAAAAAAAAAAGTCAAGCGTCTCTCCTAGCAAGTTTCGATGAACTTGCTATACTAGCGATGAAAATTTCCATCGCTAGTATAGCAAGTTCGTCGAAACTTGCTAGGAGAGACGCTTGCCTTTTTTTTAAAATATGAGACGCCATCTCTATAGCGATGGAATTTCATTGCTATAGCAACGAACTTTCATTGCTAGAGAGACGGGGATCGCTTGACTTATTTTTTTTAAATATGAGTCTCTATCTCTATAGCGACGCACTTTCATTGCTATAGCAACAAACTTTCGTTGCTAGAGAGACGGGGATCGCCTGACTTAATTTTTTTAAATATGAGTCTCTTTCTCTCTAGCAACGAACTTTCGTTGCTAGAGAGACGGAGATCGCTTGACTTAATTTTTTTAAATATGGGACCTGTCGCTATAGCCACGAACTTCCGTTGCTATAGAAACACCTTTTCGTCGCTATAGCGACACAATTTGGTTTTTTAAAGGTAGCACGGTCCATGTCATTTCTGTCTCTATAGCGACGAACGTTGGTAAGTGTTGCTACAACGACGAAATTATTGCCACGAAAACAAAAAGTCCTATTTGTCGCTATAACCATGCAAAAGTGTTGCAATAGCAATGGTTTTCCGTGGGAAAAATGCCCACATGTACTAGTGTATGTAGTATATTCCATCACATAATAATATATATGATCACGCTAAAGGTTATCACCATTCGTCTAATAATTTTATTGTTAATTCATAAGTCAAATTAATACAGATGAAATGTGTTTCATTAATATTATATAGATATTATATTAACTAGATTTTTATTTTAATTTGTTGTAGCATGATAACTAAATTTTTGTTACCACCGTCAAATATTGTACCTCGCACATATTGAGATTTATCTGCCATCATGAAACAAATTGGAATGTAGTATGAAGCAATTCATGCATGCTCCGATGACCATGTTATATATTATAATTAACATGAATTTGTAACAGAATGTCCGAAATGTCACATCAGTAGATATCGAACAGATCAAGTAACAAAAAATGTGCCTTGTAACGTTCTTCGTTATATTCCCATTGTTCCACGTTTGCAATGAATGTTCAGGTGCAAAAACATAGTGCAATTTATGGATTACGATGCACAAAACAAAAGTCAAGATGACATTATTCGAATGCCTGCAGCTGGGTCTGCATTTAGAGATATGGAGGGAAAATGGCCTCACTTTAAAGAAGAACCTCATAATCTTAGGATTTCTCTGGCAGCAGATGGTGTCAATCCATTTGCAGAGATGAGATCTGTTTACTCGGTGTGGCCTATTTTTGTTATCAACAATAACATTCATCCATGGTTGTCAATAAAGAGGGAGCATATAATGTTGTCCATGATCATTCCAGGTATATTGTGTCTACAACTTTTTTTTTAATGTAGTGGTATCTCATTTGTCGTATTTTGTTGCATAATGTCATATATATATTTTTTATTTTTCTCTTGTGAAATATGGTTTATATATCTAAATGGTACATCTCATAATTATATTTTTTATATGTTCAAATCAATCAGGTAAGTACCAAGTCAAAGATATGAATGTATATATCAAACCTCTGATTGATGAGCTACTAAAGTTATGGAATGGCATCACTATGTATGACGTATCTAGACCAATAAGACAAAGGCAATTTCAATTCCATGAAAAGCTTGTATGGACAATACATGATGCCCCAGGGTTAAACCATTTTTGTGGTTTATAATTATAAGTTCCACTTTATTTGCATTTAATTTTAAGAACTAGTTAATATACTATGCACGCATGTTTTTCTAAATAATCCATTCATTTTGTATATAATTATAATTGACAAAGATATTCCATCTCTTTATCTAGGTATTCAGACAAAGGGGAAATTTGCATGTCCAGTTTGTGGTCCTAAGATCTGTTAGGAACCTATGTCAACCCTTCTCTTTACTATGTTAGTATATTGTTGTTGGACGCATATGCTTTATAAGTCGTCCCGTAGTATTTGTTGATCCGTAGTTTATATTAGCCCATAGTATTGACCCATAGTATTGGACGCATATGCTTTGTAAGTCGTCCTGTAGTATTATATGTCCCATGGTTTTGACTCATAGTATTGGGCATAGACTTAGTATATAAGTGTGTGTTGAGGTCATTGAAGGCACCGTGAAGTTAATTGTATTGAGCTTGCTCAAAGGAGGTTGCCCCCTCGAAGTGGCCCGTGATCAATATAAAAGCGATTCTGTTCTATTATTTCTGATATCTCGTGTATTTGCATTAATTAATTATTGCAGGTACATCACATCTGGTATCAGAGCACTTTCCTTGGCACAAGTGGGAAATTTTTTTTTCTTTTTTTGGGCGGCGACTTTTAGATCAATTTATGAAACTTTCTGCACAAAATCAGAAGAAACCGATTGCATATCTAAATTCCTCTTTAAAAAATACGCAGTTTCAAAAAAAAAATCATCTCATTTGGAGTTCTAAAAGTGGAGATATCGCGGATTTAAAATCAGCAATTTTTCAGAATTTCGGTGACGGCCGCGGAAATTGCAGCGAGAAAATCTTTTGACCGAGTGCCCAGATTTCTATTCCGTTTTCATGGGTAGAAGCAGAGTGGTTGTTCCAGTTCCGGAAACATGCTATAATAGCAATTCTGAGCAATATAGATCCGGTTTTTGAACATTGGGTGGAATTTCTGCCCAAATTTTTTCTGTTACAGGTTCGGATTTGAGAATCATCCCTATCCGCTTAACTGTGGGAAGTACTTGGGCATAAGCCCTAAAACTCATTGTGAGGAGTACCACAGGAACCCCGAAATAGCTGGCCCATTGAGAGGACCTGCCAGTGAAAAGGGCAACGACCCCTACCTGATTGACTAGTTCCCCCCGTGAGGTAAACCAAGAGCTGTCGTTTGTGGCAAAGCGGTTATCAGTTTTACTTGAGCCGTGGAGTGAGGGGTACTGCCCCAATACGCAAGCCGTCAGACAACATTGGTGGCCAAGTGAAACCCCTGAACTGTTAGGAAGCCGCACATACCTGGGGCCCATATCTACTTTCAGCTGAACTATTGTTGATCACTGCTGCGCCGTTTCAGATCCATTTGCAAGCCGTTCCAGATTCAGCCGTTTTCAATCCATTCGGCGTTGTTCCAGATCCCTTTCGAGCCGTAGCCGCTCCAGTCTGGAAAAAAAAAAAAAAAAAAAAAAAAAAAAAAACCTGGTTATGGTTGTCACCCGTGCAGGAGCACACACCATGGAGGAAGCACTTGCAGCCATCCAAACCAAACTCCAAGATTTGGATGAAAAATTTCTCAGCCTCCATCTTCAGCATTCAGCCATGAACAATACCAGACAGCCAGAATCTTTTGCAGCCATCGGGTTCTCTGCTTCTAGCAATTTTCGTGGGCCGAAGCTTGATTTTCCTCGCTTCAATGGTACTGATCCGACTGGATGGATATACCGAGCAGAACAATATTTCAGTCTGCATAATACTTTTGATGTTCAGAAAGTTCCACTTGCATCCTTTCATTTGGAACAGGAAGCCCTTCAATGGTACCGTTGGTACATCAAAGCTCATCCCAAGCCAAACTGGACAGATTTTTGCCAACTCATTTTGCCACGATTTGGTCCTAGTGCTTTTGACGACTTCATAGGAGCACTCACTAAACTTCACCAAACTGGCACAGTGAGAGAGTATCAGATGGAATTTGAGAAACTAGCCAATCACACAGAAGGATTGTCTGATGAATTCTACAGGAGTTGTTTTATCAGTGGTCTCAAGGATGAAATCCGCTCAGAGGTCAAAATGTTTTGTCCCAACACAATGATGGAAGTCCTAGGGTTGGCTAAGTTGGCTGAGGACAAGATCGTAGCTCAACAACGCTCCAAACCCACCTTTGTTCCCTTCAGAAATATGGGTTCCCAACGACCTCCCATCACGCCTGCTCCTCAACCAACTCCTATCAAGCATTTGTCTGAAATAGAAATGCAGGCACGCCGAGAAAAAGGACTTTGCTATAATTGTGATGAGAAATTCACTCGAGGACATAGATGTGTTCAACAAAAGCTTTATCTCTTGGATGTGGATTCTCTGCCTACCTTAGAACTTGGTGAAGAAGCTACAGATACAGTAGATGATCCGATCGACATGCAACACCCGCCTGTTGACACCCCATCTCAGGACGACCCACCCGAGATCTCTCTCCATGCTGTAACCGGCGTCACCACCCCACAAACAATGCGGGTCAGGGGATACTTCAAGAAGCTCCCTCTTACCATACTCATTGATTCTGGTAGCACTCATAACTTCATTGACCCTCGAATTGCCAAACAGGCTGATTGTTTTGTCCATCCTTGCTCCAACTTTGAAGTCATGGTTGCCAATGGGGGCACCTTACCTTGCAAGGGGAAGTGTCACAATGTGCATATCTCTATGGAAGATTATAACCTACGCTCCGACATGTTTGCCTTGTCCTTAAGCGGATGTGATGTGGTTTTGGGCGTTCAATGGTTACGCACACTTGGCACCATCTTATGGGATTTTGATGAACTTTGGATGCAGTTTAAAGTCAATGGGGCACAACACAAATTTAGGGGCTTACAACCAGGGTCTCTCTGCATCATCAGTTCACATCGCCTGGAAAAAATTCTTAAGAAGAATTCACATGGTGTCATCGCTCAGCTCAATTCCATTCAGATGCACCCATCAACAGTCTCCACTAATTCCTTGGATAGATATGCAGGTATCTTTGCTGAACCAATGAGCTTGCTTCCTTCAAGAGACCTTTCCGGTAAGAATGTAGCCACATCTACCTCTCAGCAGGAAATGATGGCTATTTTGCATGCAGTACAGAATTGGCATCCATACCTATTAGGTAGTTATTTCTGCATCAAGACTGATCTCCCGAGTCTAGAAAATTTTCTGGAACAATGGGTCTCCTCCCCAACACACCTGCAATGGGTTATCCAACTCATGGGTTATCCCTATGTGATCACTTACAAGAAGGGTAAGGACAATATGGTGGAAGATGCTCCTTTTTGCACAATTGATGACCCAGTTTCTCTTACAACTCTTTCTCTGTTTGTTCCAAATTGGTTGCAATATGTTCAATAGGGCTATCTCTTCTATGAACTCCATGCTTCTTCATCAACAGGGCACTCTGGGTTCTGCAAAATGTATGACCAGAAACAATGTAACTTCTTTTGGCCGGGACTAAAAATGACAATTCAACAGATGGTGGCTAACGATGATACTTTCCAAGTCAACAAGGGGGAACCGACACTCCTTTCGGGACTGATCAAACCCTTGCCCATCCCTACTCAGCTTTGGCCAACTATTTCTATGGATTTCCTAGCAGCACTCTGGTGGTACAATACCACATCTCAAAGGACACCATATGAAGCAGTCTATGGACACACACCGCCAGTTCTTCTTCCATACACCCTTAGCAGCTCCCCAGTTCAGGAAATTGACTCAGTTCTTCAAAACCGCGATTGGCTTCTTCTCATTCTGCAGGACAATCTTCACATGGCCAGAATTCGCTTGAAACAACAAGCCGATCAGCACCGTTCTGAGCGCATTTTCCAAGCAGCTGACAGGGTTCTTCTTCATCTACAGCCTTCCAAGCAATCCTCCTTGACACTCAAAATGCGTCAGTGGCCCGAAATGCAAACCAAGGATGCTACCGGGGAACCACTCCTTCAGATTCTGCAGCAATTTCTCCAACCAAAGCTTTGAGGACAAAGCTTTTTCTAAGGGAGAGGGGATGTTAGGAACCTATGTCAACCCTTCTCTTTACTATGTTAGTATATTGTTGTTGGACGCATATGCTTTATAAGTCGTCCCGTAGTATTTGTTGATCCATAGTTTATATTAGCCCATAGTATTGACCCATAGTATTGAACGCATATGCTTTGTAAGTCGTCCTGTAGTATTATATGTCTCATGGTTTTGACTCATAGTATTGGGCATAGACTTAGTATATAAGTGTGTGTTGAGGTCATTGAAGGCACCGTGAAGTTAATTGTATTGAGCTTGCTCAAAGGAGGTTGCCCCCTCGAAGTGGCCCGTGATCAATATAAAAGCGATTCTGTTCTATTATTTCTGATATCTCGTGTATTTGCATTAATTAATTATTGCAGGTACATCACAAGATCAAATCTCATCGTTAAAAAAGATTAGGAAAGGGGGTGTTTGATGAGTATAGGCACTTCCTCTCTAATAATCACAGGTATTGAACTACTGAAAAACGTATGTTAAATGGAAAGCAAGAGATTGCATTAAAACCGCATAGAATGACACCTCACCTATCGAAGTTGCAATATAATAGAAATCGTCAAGGTACGTATGAATCATCGTATATGAAATGTTATGTATTTATTTTTATTGTGTGTTGTTTACTTTTACTGACATTGATTTCTGTAATTTCTTTATAAACTACAATTCATGATGGTCGTTCATGTGATCATGAAGGAATTAATGGGCTTCCACGAGGAATGAAAATTTATCCTAGATAATTTAGTAGGTTTCCCTACTATGAGCACCTACAAATTGCTCATTTGTTTGATACAATGCATATCAAAAAGAATGTGACTGAAACATTATGTCAAATATTGGATGGAAGGAGTGAGAAAGAAAAAATTGTCAAAATTTGCAAAGACATTCAAGAAGGCAACCATGCAACGAAAGACGTCATTCAATTTCATATCAACAAAGAGAAAATTAATATAAACTCACTTCCATGGATGTTAATGGACCATCAAAGTAATTTTGTAAAAGAAGTCATGAGAAAAATTAAATTTCCCACCGGATTTTGTGCGAACATGAAGAATATCATAACAAAGAAAGGTGCTTTTGTGGGGGTGAAAACACATGATTGACATGTCTTCACGAAGGTAATTATTATGGTATGCATTTAATTATTGCTTTTTTTCTATTCCAGTGAATATTGTTGGTATTTTGTCTGTCTACTCTTTGTTTAAAAAATTAAACGATTTGTATATTGTTACAGTATGTTCTACCTCTCTCTCCTGGACAACTTCGACAACAATGTCAAACTAGTAATATATAAACTCGGGAAATATATGCAGTAAGTAGTGCTTTTTTGCATGCGCTTAGTGTTTGTTTAATTCATCATAGGACTTATATTTGATTTTTGTGCTCTAATTCATGTTATGTAATATAATTTTTTTTTGTTAAATCTCTTGATTGGGTTGCGTCACTTGTAGATGGTTTTCATCTAAAGAATTCCATAAACAAGATATAAAGTATTGGAGGAGATAAATTCTTCGTCTCATGTGTGAAATGAAGAAGCATCTACCTTTGGCATTTTTCAATGCACAGGAACACTATGTCATACACCAAGTTGAGGAGATTGAATTGTTTGGACCTGTGCACTCAAGGTCCATATGGATGGCTGAGAGGTACTTGAAATTTATGAAGGGTTTGGTTAGACAATGAGCAAATGCTGAGAGTTCTATGATAGCTCAATTTACGTCGCATTTGTGATCCAGAATCCAATAACAATTTCGAAAGGGAGTACCCGAAGGGGAAAGGTAGATCGAGGAAGGTGAAAGGTAATATAGAACATTTGACTGTTGATTTTTATGTATATATATCATACATATTCTATTTTTATATTCAATATATTGCATCAATTTAGAGTGTAATATAATTTGGTAAGTGAATATACATTTGTATTGAATTTTAATTTTATTGTCATCAAACAGTTGGTCGAGAGTGGGATGCAATTCATTTATACATCGCAAACAATCTTGAATGGATGAAGGTATGCATTGAATGGTCTGAACAATTTGGTCATGGAATATCATGGGAGTGTGTGCCTTCATTGGTTAAAGAAGCACATCACAATGGAGATACCAATCTAACACAAAGGAAAATCGATTTAGCATATGGTTTAAAAGATAAGCATGCAAGCATATTAATCAACCATGCTTTATTTTTTTTGCAAACATATTGTTGATGTACATGCTGATGTTTTTCCATATATGGCATTATAAACATGCACTTAATAATAAATATTGGATCATTATGTAATATTTTCTTGTATGGATTGTTGTAGGTAAAGCACCATAAGGATATGTGGTGCAATGGATGTATATATCGCATCAAAATGTTGGATGAAACGAAGAAAACTTCATATTGTGGGATATCTGTAGTCTTTGAGGTGACCAATGTTTCCTCTGGAAGTGACAGACATCCATAACTCTCTGAAAATCAATATTATGGGTATTTGGAAGACATTCTTAAGTGTGACTTTAACTCCAAGGTATCTATGTTCGTTTTCAAATGGTACATGTGTTGATTGAATCAACGTGATCCAGATAAAACAATTACTGAACATGATAATGGATTTACCATGGTAAATACAAGGTTGTTTGAGCCAAGAACAAAGCTCTATGTTCTTCAAACCCAATGTGAACAGGTATTTTACTCTGAGGTTCCAGGTAGAGCGGGTTGGTCATTTTTTGTAAGACACAATCCAAGGGGAAGGTCGGTAAAGTATAACGTAGATGAGGGTAATGAAGAGGTTCTCGAAGAAGAAGACAATGTTGAAGATGATCAAGATGAGTTAGATGATCATGTTCTAGAAGAAGATGTCGAAGAATTAGTTGAATCAGATGATGTAGCAGACAATGTCCATGAATATTATATAGACGATCAAATGATGATCGTAACTGACATCAATGATGAAGATGATATGGCCAATCCTTACAATGTTTACTCTAGATCGGATGATAAAGATGATGAAGAAGATGAAGAAGATGATGAAGTCCATTGAAGTGTACTAGGTATGCAGTAATATATATACTCTATATATTTTGAATTAATATTGCGATAGAAATATTGAATTTTATTGGTACATATAAATTAACTGTTTCTTAATGTTTTTTCCATTTTCCTGTATGTTGGCATATGTTATAATTAGAAACATTGCTTGCTATAAAGTATGACAAAAAACACATTTAATTTTTTTGTACATAGATATTTTTGTCGGGTTATGGGGAATCGATAGTGATGTGAGGGGGAGGAGGGGCCATAAGAGCTTCGACCTTCACGTGGTTGGACTTGTTTAGTAGAGAATAAAATTATTCTCGAAACAAAGAGACGCTCAATAAGGAAATGCACAATTATCATGCTAACCCAAATGGCATGCTTGATCATGTACTGCACGGGTCAAAAATTGAATTGTTTTAAATTTGTGCTGGCTTGGACTGAAATTTGGCATGGTTAGACTAGATGCATGCATTGATGGTGTGGGAGGGTTTCCAGACTCGAACATGTCTGACACTAACAATTTGAGCATAAAAAACCATACCTATAGTTTAATAGATATCCTACCGAAACTACATTATAAGAATTATAGTGATATTCAACGCCTCTTATCGTCGATGGTATGGTGAGGTCCTTGGAATATTCATCAAGATCATCATAATAATCTCATGATCATCATCATTTTCATCGTCGTCATCACCATCACCATCACCATCATCATCATCATCTTCATCATCATCATCATCATCATCATCATCATCATCATCGTCATCATTTTCATCACCCTCTTCCTCATCAACACCTTCATTATCATCATCAGCATCTTATTCATCATCATCATCATCGTCATCTTCATCACCATCTTCATCATCATCACCATCATCATCTTCATCATCATCATCAACAACATTATCATCATCATTATAAGAAGGGGGCATCAATATCCTAACGAAACTACATTATAAGATGTCTGATATCCAATGCCTCTTTCCGTCAGTGGTATGGCGAGGTCGTCGGAATATTCATCATCATCATCATAATGATCATCATCATCATAATCATCATCATCATTGTCGTCGTCATCACCGCCACCATCACCATCATCATCATCATCATCATCATCTTCATCATCGTCATCGTCGTCGTCGTCATCGTCGTCATCACCCTCTTCCTCATCAACATCTTCATCATCATCATCTTCTTCATAATCATCATCATCGTCTTCATCATCATCATCATCATCATCATCATCGACATCACCCTCTTCCTCATCATCATCATCAACATATTCATCATGATCCTCATCCTCATCCTCATCATCATCATCATCGTCATCATCATCATGATCATCATCATCACCACCATCATGATCATCCTCATCATCATCATCATCATCATCATCATCCTCATCATCCTCATCCTCAACATCATCCACATCACCATCATCATCATCATTATTGTCATTATCATCATCATCATCATCATCATCATCATTATCGTCATCGTCGTCGTCGTCATCATCATCATCATCATCATCATCATCACCTTCTTCCTCATCAACATATTCATCATCATCATCTTCTTCATCATCATCATCATCATCTTCATCGTCTTCATCGTCATCATCATCATCATTATCATCATTGTCATCGTCATTGTCATCACCCTCTTCCTCCTCCTCATCATCATCATCATTATCATCATTGTCATCGTCATTGTCATCACCCTCTTCCTCCTCATCATCATCATCATCATCAACATCTTCATCATGATCTTCATCATCATCATCATCATCATCGTTATGACCATCATTGTCATCATCCTCAGCATCATCATCGTCATCATCATGCTCCTCATCCTCCTCCTCAACCTCATGCTCATCATGACCATCGTCCTCATCCTCATCCTCATCCTCATCATCATCATCTTCATGGCCATTTTCGTCACCGTCATCATCATCTTCATCGTCGTCGTTGTCTTCTTCATGACCATCATCATCATTATCATCATCATTATCGTCATCATAATCGTCATCATTATCGTCATCGTCATAATCATAATCATATTCATCATCATCATCATCATCATCATCATCATCATCATCATCATCACCATCGTCCTCATCCTCATCCTCATCCTCATCCTCATCCTCAACCTCATCCTCATCACCATCTTCCTCATCCTCATCCTCATATTCATCATCATCATTATCCTCATCCTCATCATCATCATCATCATCATCATCAACTTCGTGGTCGTTGTCGTCACCACCATCATCATCATCTTCATCATCATCATCATCGTCATCGTCGTCGTCGTCATTGTCGTCGTCATCACCATCATAGTGTAATGAACACTTAAATATTACTTAAAAAAGCTAGTGTACTATAAAAATATCATTAACCACAAGTTAAATTAGAAATGAAGTCCCAATAGTTTCATTATAGAAGACTTCAAACTATAGAATAAATGAATAAGTAATATTTATATTACTAATAAAGTAGAAAGCTAAAGAAATTAAGAAAAATAAGTTTTAATTTCACAATATTTGTAATTTCACTATACATTTATAATAGTTCTATCACATGTTGTTTGCCATAGCATGTAATATTTTGTATTTTTCTTTCAAATGACATAGCGTATGTGTGCTTATTTTTTTATATTAAAAATGAATTTTCCTAAAGCTATATATTATTACATGGATCTAGTTTTGGGTTTGGGTTTAGGAATTAAGATTTAAAGGATTAAACTTAGATATAGGATTACGATTAAGGATTAATAAGCTTAAGCATAGAAATTTGGAAATAAGATTGAGGCTTAGGGATATGGGCCTAAGATTGAGTTAGTATAATGTAGGTTAATTTAAATGAGTCTATGTAGGATAGGGTAGAATAGATTGCGTTAAGATCTAAGATATGGTATGGTATTGCATGTTGGAATAATTAAGCATTAATTAATCACTTAATGGTTAATTCTATGTAATAAATGAGGAAATTGCCATTGTATGGTCTAGAAAACAACATCAGAGGATAATATTCCATTCAAGGTGTGATCTACAAGCTACCTAGGCCACTTGGGTGCTTTCCTAAACATTTCTGGATGAGTTTAAGGAAGAAATGCGCACTTGTGAAGAAACTGCTGCTTTTTCCCCCATAGGGAAAAGCTAGTCAACCTAGGAAAGTGTTTTTCTCACAAAAAACTTTCCTTAATGCTATTTCTACCCAAAATTCGTATTTGGTATTTCTTTTACCTATATTTCACCTTCAGCTCACTAAATTAGCAATTTGTGAGCTTTTGGGCTGATTTGGAAAGTCAACTTGCCACCTAGGGGGAATGGGCAGTTTTAGCAAGTTTGATGATTAAGAGTTTTGTTTGACATCTTTAGCCATTCGATTTTCTGCTGTAATGTTATTTCATAACAGCCTATTACATTCATATGTTGGATGGTGTAATTATTACTCATGAGAAGTAATACAGAATTCCATTCTTGTGCATTATTTTTGTGTCTTTGAGCAGTTGTGTGAGATTTTTTATATGAGAGACGTTAATTTCTTGCATAGTTCTTGGATGTGATCTGATTTTCACATTGCATACTAGGGTAGGTTGGGTTAGCTACATTTTTTTAGATTAGGGTAGGGTAATGTGGGGTAAGTGAGAATATGTTATCTTAGAGTAAGGTGGGATAGTTTAAAATAGGGTGGTTTCGCCTAGGTTAAGGTATCCTAAGTTAGTCTAGAGTAGGTTAGAGCCTTTCTATTATAGGGTAAGGTAGATGAGATTCGCTTAGGCTAGGTTAAGGAAAGCTAGTCTAGGGCTAGGTTATTATAGGCTAAGGTAGGGTAAGATAGGGAAGGTTGTTATGATAAGGTAGGGTAAGTTAGTATATGATTAGAGTGGTTGGGTGGACTAAGTTAAGGTAGGATATGGTAGGCTATGGGTGGAATTAGAATAATCCCTAGGCCATATTCTAGCAGTCAAATGTTCACTCTTGTTAACATATGGCTTGTATTTAGCGCCTAGGCACTAGATTTCTTATAGTGTCAATTGAATTTATTAACCCTCTACCACATGTTCGAGCCCATGCGAATGTGGAAATAGAGAAGTAGATCAGTGGAGCACTGGTCGTGGTCATGGTTACAGTGGCGTGGTCATGATTAGCACACAATTTCACCCACGGAGCAGAGGATGAGAGAAGCAGTGGATGTGAGGATCAAAGGATTTGAGGGGAAGAGGAGCAATAGAGCAGATGCAAGGTGCCGCGAGGAACAAAGGAGACTGGCAGGGACTGAAAATGGAAAAAATGTCTTTGGTAAGTCTCAATGGCAACATTGTTTCCCAAAAACCCCAATATTTTCGTTTAGGATTGTTGCTGCAGACGCACACCCAGCTAGGGTTGTTCCAAGCTTTGCGCGAAACAGAAAAGGGTAAATATCCAAGCTTGGATAGACTGTCTAAGGAATTTAATGTGTCCTTGCTCAGTGACTGGTCACAACCTTTTCTGGATGTCTACAGAGGTGAAATTCAATGTGCATCTCATTAAGCTGATTCCCAACGGAACATGTAAGGACACCATTAGTGGATGGAAGCCTGTTAATATCCTTAATGTGTCTTACAAGGTATTACCTAAATCTCTTGCTTTCCAAACTTACAAATAAGGTCATTAAAATTGTTCACCCTAAACTGGGGAGAATCAATGATAGAACCAAGGAATAGGTCCATGGGACTATATAGTAAATCAATGACCAATATACTAAACCCTAAAAATCTCAAATCCCTAGCTCAACATCAACCGTCACAGAAATGGAAATGAAAGTAGAGACAAAAGAGTGAGAAGTAGCATCCCTGTCTCCCACTATCACTATGTAAAACTTGAGAATGTCATTTAGAGAGTGCCTAGGGGTCCTGGCTATGTAATCCAAAGGGGCTCTAGAGAAACTGACTTGTGTCTCTAACATATGGGGCTGAGGGGAATAAACTCGTGATGGAATAAACTCATGATGGTAAGTTTACATACCCTTTTGTATCCATGTTTGGATTGGATGGGGAAAGTGCTTTGAGTCTCCCTTATATTACATCCCCACATATGGATAATTCTCAATCTATACAGGGATCTTGTGCGAGTGGGTAAAAAAACTCGATTGAAATATGTTTCTCATAGCACAACCCCCATCTCTCCTCATACGCTTATCCCACTACCACAAGTTGGGATCCTTTGGCCCTACATCCCAAAAATCATGGTGTGCATAGAGAGTAGGGATCCTATCAAAGAAAATAATGTAAGTGAAGGCCCCAAAAGAAAAGTCACCACTACATGTTGGTTTGCATGTGGTTAGTTGTCATCGCACAATAGAAAGAAACATCTAGGCCCACCCAATATAAGGTGAAATATGAATTGAGGAATCTAAACAAAGTCGTGTTAACAAATTTAAGGACAATCTAAATTAAAATGGACTACAACTCTGAATTGACTACTTAGCTAGGAAGAAAAAATTATACTAAAAAGCCTTATTTTGAGTCCAAAAAGGCCCTCTTTGCCTAGTCTCTCATATTGTAAGTCTTGGCCATAGGAGTTCAACTAAAATGGAAATTGCTTCTCCTACCTATATTTTCTGCAATAAAGAGGAAATACTCCTCCATTTCTTCCACTTATGTCTGAAATACTATGCACTTTTTCACTTGAGGGAGGACCTCTAATCCTCTAAGAGAATCACCACTTTCAATTTATGTTAGCTCATCTTAGGAGATGATTATGGTTGTTAACACTTGTTATCATTTCCACCAGAGAAGGTGAAGGAAAGCCCCCACCCAAAGCCCCAAGGTCATCAATTTGCCGGTTGTATCAAGTAAAGAATCAGGAAACCCAAAAATGGCTAAGTGTCAAACAAATCTAAGCTAAATGACCGAGCCGTAGTGAGAAAATAGGAAAATACAAGGCAGGAGGGCTCTTCCGCAGGAAAAACTAGCAATAGTAGCTTCTTCCGCAACCAAATAATATTGGATGGCTAGGATCAAGGAGAGGATCAGATCAACGGTTAAAATGGCATTCCACAGAGCCATTTTCCCATTTCTGCAATCCGCATTGCGAATTGTGGATTGCGGAAAATAAATCTACCAAGGGGCAAAAAATATAGTTTCCACATCCCGCATTCCGCGTTTCAGATTGTAGAAAGGAAATTTCCCAAATAAATCAAAGATAAGTTTCCACATTTCGCAACCTGCATTGCAGATTGCAGATTGCGGAACGATAGTTTTCCAAATGGAAAAAAGGTAAATTTCCGCATTCTGCAATCCGCGTTGCGGATTGCAGATTGCGGAAAGGTGATTCTCCAAAAAAGCATGAGGCTGAAATTCCAATCCCTGCATGCCACATGGTAAATTTCTGGTTGCGGAAATGTCGTTGTGGAAAGACTGTTGTGGAAGGGAAATTGCAGAAGGACGATTGTGGATCGAGAAAAGTTTTACAAAGAGAATTGCAGTCGTGGGGAATGGATATTTTCACAGAGGAATGACGCATTTGAGAACGAAGAAGGGTATTTTTCTGTTACCTGTCTTGATCAAATCTGAACGGCCGGATACGATGGATGAGTAGGTTGCTTCCATGGACCAATAGTGCACTGCCATCATAAGTGATTCTTCTCCTCCGCAGATGACATAATCAGAGGTTGTTGATTCAGGCGGCTGAGCTCAAATGGCCTCATCATTACCAGTCCGAGTTTGTTTTGAATCAGTTAAGATATTTTGTTGTTTTGTAAGCCTATAAAGGAAAGGTCTGAAGTAGACCAAAAGGTTAGACTTTTTGTTTCAGATAGATTATTGCTCTGTGCTGTGTTAAACTCGACCTCTTAATTCAATGAGCAGACTCGACTTTGGAGCTTGAGATTCCTGTGATGTGTGTTCCGATGTTTGCTATTTCCTATGTATGTTTTCTCACTTCGTATTTCCATTAGTTTATTACTTCTGCAGTACCTAAATATCAAGATTACATGGTCTGGAATTCATGCGTACATGCTCCAGATGCATATGACTAGGTATTCTACCCCTCTCCTCTTCAAGTTGCACGTTAGAATTCATTCTTAAATGCTCTATCCTTGTGGTCAAACTTGTCTCCTTCCCATACCTTCACCTGCTGATTACTTCGACGTGAAAGAACCATGTCTACCTTTCCTCCTGATCCTGAAATCGCTTCCCAAACCTGCCATTGATGATAGTAACCCACCGAAGTTGACTCATGCCCAACTGTCCTCCTGTTCTTAACTCCAACCATTTAAAAAACCCCTTTTAATTCATTGTTTGAATGTATAGCCACCACTTCGATCGATATCCCAGCCCATTTTAAGCTGCATCCTATTGTTGGAAGCCCCAAAGGGAGATACCTCCCCATGGTTGGAAAGGCTAGTTTCCATCCACTAAATATTGGCTTGCAACAATTACCCCATGGTATTTCCTTCCACAACCCAGGAAAATATTGGGTGATAGCATTCTCGCGACTCTGTTGGGGATAATCTCTGGTTTTCATGATGTAAAATCAGACCTCTAAGGGCGAACAGAGAGTCTGAGGTTCCAAGGTTGTATCATTTTCCCTGGCAACTCCAACTTATGTTTTGGCGATTCCACTGGAGATCGAGCTTACTTCAAATGATTTGTATCATATCAGAGATGATTACTGAGGGTGAACAGTAGCCAGATGCTAAGAGGATCCTACATTATTCTCGTGGTGAGTCCATCTTTCGAATCGGAGAACACCTAGGAGAATTTCTAGCTCCCAGAAGAATACCTACCATAAGTCATCCGGATCCTGAGCTACTAAACGTTACTTCAGACCCAGAGAAGGTCATCAAGAAAGCAAAGAGAAGTGAGGTAGGTATTTCTCTATTATCTAGGTCCTTTTCTTTACCTAAGAAAGAGGCATCTATTATAGAAAACATCCCTCCAAGTTTAAGGACTGAGGCTTCCCCATTCAGATCTAGGTCTGAGACTGATGTAAGGGAAATCCTGTTTGACCAAAGAAAATTCCAGACCCATTTCCTTAGTGCTTTGTGGGAAAATTTACAAGCCTCAGAAGAAACTAGTGGCCTATCACACTTTGCTAAAGCTTCTGTCCAAAGTACCCAAGTCATGGGTATCACTCCTACTTCCTTTAAAACTCCCTCTGCTCCCAAACAAAGCCTAAGAGCCATGGCTACCATATATGCTCCTTTGGCCCTCCCACCAAATCTTGATGACATACTTGTGGGCTATTCCCAACACCTCATGAGATTTAATGGGGAGGGAAGAGTTTATGTACAACAACATATAGACTAGTTCAATGAATTCACAGACCTAGAAGACGTGGATGAAGATGATGTTAAGATGAGGTTTTTTCCCAAATCCTAGCAGTGGTAGTGAAGAAATGGTTTAAGGCCCTTCCAAATAGAGGAATAGCTACTTATGAAATATTTGAAGACGATTTCCTAGCCATATGGAAGGATAATCAAAACCCTCTCCATATTCTCACTTAGTATGAAAATATAGAGAAAACCAATAGGGATACTAACCAAGAACTCTCTGCCAGGTTCATGAGAATGTACACTTCTATCCCCGTGGACATAAAACCCCCTGTAGGGGCAGCCGATTGATCTAAAAATACTATTTGATGAAAATGATGTAGCTATAGATCACAAGGTGGCTCCAAACTTGAATGAAGTAGAAGACTATAACATTGGGAGCAATGAGGAACCTAGAATTGTCAAACTATCAAAGTATTTGGCCCCAGGCATCAAAAAGGACTATATGGATTTAATGAGAAAGTTTTTTGATGTGTGCACATGGTGCTATGAAGATCTAAAAGAATATGACACAGCTGTCATCCAGTATACCATACTAGTCAAGATAGGGGAGAAGCAATTCAGGCAGAAGCTAAGAAGGATGAATCCCATTCTACTCCTGCTGATAGAAAAAGAGTTAAAAAAGATGTATGAAGCCAAAATCATAGTCTCTTTGAGGTTTTCACAGTGGGTGGCCAACATATTCCCAGTGAGGAAAAATAATGGCGAGATTAGACTATGTATTGACTTTAGAAATCTCAACAAGGTGTCCTTGAAGGACAACTACCCCTTGCCCAAAATGGACCACATTTTGCAGAAGGTGGTAGGGGAACCAAGAATGTCCATGATGGATAGATTTTCAGGATACAATCAGATTAAGGTGCATCCAAAGGATTAGAGCAAGACAACCTTTACCACACCTTGGGGAACCTCCATGTATGCTAAGATGCCCTTCGGTCTGTTGAATGCAGAGGCCACCTTCCAAAGAGTTATGGACATAGATTTTGCAGGAGAGAAAGACAAATTTGTGGTGGTCTACATGGATGAAATCACAGTATATTCTAAATCTGATGTAGAACATCTGAAACATTTGCACCAAGTGCGGAAAATTTGGAATCTCTTTGCACCCTAAAAAGTCTAATTTTTCCATGCAAGAGGGTAAGTTGCTGGGCCACATAATATCTAAAGATGGGATCAAAATTGACCCAGACAAAATAGATGCAATACAGAAAATTGAGCTCCCCAGATGTAAAAAGGAAATCCAATCTTTTCTAAGCATAATGAATTTCATAGGGAGGTTTATTCCCAATTTTCTAGAGATCATGAGGTCCATAACCTACATCCTTAAGAGGGAAACTCAAGTTAGATGGATTGCTGAGGCTAGGAAATCATTTGAAGATATAAAGAGATAAATTATTGAAGCCCCTGTGCTGATTAGCCCATATTTTGACAAGGAGTTTCTTATGTTTTCCTTCGCCTCTGAGCATTCCATAGCAGGTGTGCTTTTACAGAGAAATCAAGAAGGAGATGAGCATCCCATAGCTTTCTTCAGCAGGGCTCTCAGAGATGCTGAGCTCAAGTACAACATTATGGAAAAGTAAGCCTATGCCATGATCAAAACTATGAAAGATTTTAGGGTTTATGTTCTACATTCCCATGTTGTAGCTTATGTTCCTAACGTTGTTGTGAAAGATATACTAACACAACCTAATCGAGAAGGTAGAAGAGCAAAGTGGATAGCTACGCTATTGGAATATGATCTGGAGATCAAACCTACTAGGATTATTAAGGGGCAAGGGCTGGCCAGGCTCATGGCTAAGTCAAATTGGGATTCAATGAGTATGAACCTGTTGTCACACATACAGAGAGAAACCTCCCAAGATCCACTACTTAGGTATCAAAAAAATTCTTGTCCTCTCCTTGGTGTTTTGATGTTGTATATGTTTTGCAGAACTTGCAAGCACCCCCTGATATTGAAAAAATAAAAGCTAGATACACCAAGATGAAGGAAGAGAAGTATTACATATTGGGTGGTTGTCTTTATTGGAAAAAACCTAGGGTGTCCTCTTGAATTGCATTGTGGAAGATGAGGCCAAAGAAACATTGAAAGAGTTTCACAAAGGAGTCTATGGAGGACATCACTACTGGAAGGCCACTATTAACAAAATTCTGAGGGAAGGGTTCTATTGGCCTATTATGTTCAAAGATGCTTATAAGGAAATAGCCATATTCCATAAATGCCAAGTCTTTGAAGGAAAGAGGAAGCTCTTGTCATTTCCTCTGAAGCAAATATCGGTGGAAGCCCCGTTCCAGTAGTGAGGGCTCGACTTCATTGGTGAAATTTTCCCCAACTCCTCTGGGAAACAAAGGTGGACACTGACTGCCACATATTATTTCACCAAATGGATCGAAGCAATGCCTACTAGACAAGCCACAGATATAGTCATCATCAAGTTTCTGGAGGAGAATACCATATCTAGGTTTGGGTGTCCTGTTAAGATAATCACTGATAATGCACAAGCCTTCAAATCCAAGAAGATGCTCAAATTCTGTGACAGGTTCCACATCAAATTGGGCCATTCTACTGCTTACTACCCCCAGGGAAATGGATTGGCAGAATCCTCGAACAAAATCCTGGTGAGGATAATCAAGAAGTTGTTGCAAGAAAATAAAAGGTCTTGGCACACCAAGCTGACCCTTGCCCTATGGGCTGATAGGATCACCTCTAAAAGGTCCATTGGAACTTCTCCTTTCAAATTAGTATATGGAACAAAGGTAATATTCCCTGATTCCCTCAAAGGGCCCATGATGAGATTGCTACATGAGGAAGAAGAAGATCCAAACCGCGATCTAAGGAGAAATAACCAGCTGTTGGAAGTGCAAGAAATTAGAGAAGGGGTCCAGGATGAAGCCACGAATGTTTAGAACCAGATCAAGAAGACGTTTGAAAGAAACACCAAGGCAGGTGATTTCCAAGTGGGAGATCTGGTATTAAAATGGGATGCTAGAAGAGAAGACCAGGCCCAAAATTTTGATAACCTTTGGTAGGGACCCTATACAATCATTGCCTATCATGGGAACAATGCTTTCTTCTTGCAGGACAAAGATGATGAACCAATTGGAAAGGGAGCCATCAATGGATAGTTCTTGAAGCATTATTTCAAGTACAGAACAATTCCACTAACCCACCCCCATTTTATATTATCATTTTTATTTTCAGTAAGTCGTGTTCCATTTTTTTGATACGAAGAAGGAAAAAAGGAGGAAGGGAATAAGGGCCACTAGTCTACATGTTCTTGCTACCTCACAGGGAGGATAGCATCCCCAGTTGGAGCCACTGTTAACTCTTTTTATGGTTTCCACCAGGGAAGGTGAAGGAAATCCCCCACCCAAATCCCCAAGGTCATCCATTGGCCGGTTGCATCAAGTAAAGAATCAGGAAACCCAAAAATGGAAAAGTGTCAAACAAATCTAAGCCAAATGGCCGAGCCATGGTGAGAAATGGGAAAATACAAGGCACGATGGCTTTTCCACGGGAAAAACTAGCAATAAGAGCTTCTTCCGCAACCAAATAAGATTGGACAGCTAGGATCAAGGAGTGGATCAGATGAACAGATAAAATGGTGTTCCGCAAAGCCGTTTTCCCGTTCCCATAATCCGCATTCCAGATTGCAGATTGCAG
Source organism: Larix kaempferi (assembly GCA_027924585.1). Taxonomy (NCBI): domain Eukaryota; kingdom Viridiplantae; phylum Streptophyta; class Pinopsida; order Pinales; family Pinaceae; genus Larix; species Larix kaempferi. Next base: position 15,459,643 of record BSBM01000539.1, read on the forward strand.
ATTGAGGAAAAGCAATCTACCAAGGGGGCGAAAAATATAGTTTCTGCATCCTGCATTCCACATTGCGGATTGTGGATTGTGGAAAGGAAATTTCCCAAAGAATGCAAACATAATTTTCCGCATTCCACAACACGCATTGCGGATTACAGATTGCGGAATGAGAGTTTTCCAAGCGGAAAAGAAGTAAATTTCCGCATTTCGCATTGCGGATTGCGGATTGCAGAAACATGATTCTGCAGAAAATCACAAGGTCAGAATTCCAATCCTTGCATGCCATGTGGCTAATTGCGGGTTGAGGATAGGCTGTTGCGGAAAGACTATTGCGGAAGGAAAATTGCGGAAGGGAAATTGCGGAAGGGCGATTGCGGATCAAGAAAATTTTTGCAGAGAGAATTGCAGTCATGGGGAATGGATATTTTCATGGAGGAATGTCGCATTTGAGAACGGCGAAGGGGTCTGTTTCTGTTACGTATCTTGATCAAACCTAAATGGTCGGATCCGATGGACGAGCAGGTGGCTTCCATGGCCCAATGGTGCACTGCGAGCACAAGTGATTCTTCTCCTCCTCACATGACAGAATCAAAGGCTGTTGATTCGGGTGGCTTAGCTCAAATGGCCTCATCATTACTAGTTTGAGTTTGTTTTGAATCAGTTAATATATTTTGTTGTTTTGTAAGCCTATAAGAGCAAGGTCCAAAGTAGACCAAAAGGTTGGACGTTTTTGTTTCAGAGAGATTACTGCTCTCTGTTGTGTTAAATGCGGCCTCTTAATTCAATGAGTAGACCTGACTTTGGAGCTTGAGATTCCTGTGATGTGTGTTCTGATGTCTGTTATTTCCTATGTATGTGTTCTCGCTTCATATTTCCATTAATTGTTTACTTCTGCAGTACCTAAATATCAAGATTACATGGTTTGGAATTCATGCGCACATGCTCCAGATGCATATGACTAGGTATTCCACCCCTCTCCTCTTGAAGTTGCAGGTTAGAATTCATTCTTAAATGTTCTATCCTTGTGGCCGAACTTGTCTCCTTCCCCTACTTTCACCTACTTATTACTTCGACGTGAAAGAACCATGTCTACCTTGCCTCCTACTCTTGCAATTTCTTCCCAAACCTGCCATTGATGACAGTAAGCCACCGAAGTTGACTCCATGCCCAACTATCCTCCTATTCTTAACTCCAACCAACCAAAAAACCCCTTTTAATTCATTGTTTGAAGGTCTAGCCACCACTTCGACCAATATCCCAGCCCATTTTAAGCTGCATCCTATTGTTGGAAGCCCCAAAGGGAGATCCCTCCCTGTGGTTGGAAAGGCTAGTTTCCATCCACTAAAGATTCGTTTGCAACAGTTACCCCATGGTCTTTCCTGCCACAACCTAGGAAAATCTTGGATGATAACAATGGTTGTCTTGTTTCTTTTTGCAATGCATGGAAATTGTTGAGAATTGACATTTAATATTTAGAATATAATAATACTATTCATAGATATCATCATGGCCAACTATATTTGCATTTCATTAACTATTTCACCATTTTTTCAAATTAGACGTTGCAAATCCGAAACTGGGCAAAGAAGGTAGACATGGCATTAGAGCACCTATGCAACAAAACCACTAGGGAAATTCCCATGCACTTTAGGTAGGGTGATACTTAGAGAAGTATTGACATATAGAAGGTAAATGAATCACAATAGATCATGCCATGGGCCCCATATCATGTTGTAGGATGAAACCCACTCACAACAGTCCTTGCTACCTCTAAAGGATAGGAGAAATCAGCCAAACCCTAGTCAAAGAAACCGTAGTAGAAATACAAGCATTCATGGTCAATATCTATGGTTGGCTAGAGTAGAGAATCATGGTTGATGGCTAAGAACTCTTGCTCCCCTAGTGATAGTGAGGGCATATAATACAACATTAATTCAAGGTTTCTTTAGTTTTTCCTTTTCATCTAAATTTTAACACAAACAACAATCCATATAGCTACACATTCATGCTAAGGAATTAAAAAAAACATTGTTGGTTATGGAGCCTGATCTCCAGATTCAGAGATATTATTATTCAGCCGTGTCCGTACCCTAGGCTTGGTTATGATCTCGGCACGATCCCTAGGGGGTCCGGGGGAGTAGTTGCACTCCCTCGGCTGGGTGGCGCAGGGGCCAGTAGGCCCCTGTCGGGGATTTGTGGGAAACGCCCCCGAGAAAGGGGGTTTGGGGGAAATGCCCCCAAGTTACGGGGGTTCAAGGGCGTAGTGCCCGAGGAAACTTTTTGGGGCTGTTTTCGCCACCAATTTTCGGGCCCATGGTTTTGGGTAACCCGTGGTATTTTCCCATTGTATTTCCCTTATAAAAGAAAGACATTGTAACACGGCTAGGGTTGATGTATTAGGTATTATGCATTGTAAATATCTCTGAGATCAAGAAGAGAGACTATGAGACAGTGAAGAGGAAGTGCAGCGGTTGTGCTGCAGGTTGTATCCCTTCACTTTGCTAGACGGAATAACAATAAGGACTGGCAAATTCAGTGTGGATGTAGCCCAAGTTGGGGTGAGCCACGATATATCTGTGTCTCTCTTGTAATGTGTATGTGTGATTATATTTGCATTTATATTTATTGCTATTTCTCTGTGATCCTATTTTTCTAACAATTGGTATCAAAGCCAAAGGTCTATTTGGTAGATAAACCCGCAGGAAGCTAGGGTTTCTGGTTCGAGTGGGAGCAATGGCAGAAGAAGAAAAGTTTAAGGTCGAGAAGTTTAACGGACAATACTTCCAGTTATGGAAGATGCAAATGGAGGACTATCTGTACCAGAAGGATCTATTCCTGCCATTGGGAGGAAGAGCAAAGCAACCAGCGGCCATGAAGGATGAAGAATGGGAGGTTCTTGACAGAAAGGCTCTAGGAACAATACGACTGAGCCTGGCTTTGTCAATGGCTTTCAATATCTCAAAAGAAACGACAACGGAGGTTTTGATTAGTGCATTGGGTAAGCTGTATGAAAAACCCTCGGCCTCCAACAAGGTATTTCTAATGTAGCGTTTATTTAATATGAATATGTCTGAAGGTGAATCTGTTATTGATCATTTAAATTATTTTAATACGGTTACAAATCAACTAAGTTCTATAAGTGTGAACTTCGATGATGAGGTTAGGGATCTTCTAATCTTGTGTTCATTGCCAGAAAGCTTGAATAGCTTGGTCATGGCTGTAAGTAACTCTGTCTCTAGTTCAAACACCTTGAAATTTGATGATGTTATTGGTGTTATTCTTAGTGAAGAAATGCGAAGAAAAAGCATAGGTGAGACATCAGGTAATGTGTTGACCATGGAGAGCAGGGGAAGACAAAAGGAGAGAGGAAAGAGCCAAGGTAATCGCAGCAACTCTAAAAGGGAAGATCCAAGTCCAGACTGGGAAAGATAGAGTGTTGGAACTGTGGAAAGAAAGGACATCTGAAGAAAGACTGCAGATCTCTAAAGAAGAAAGGAGATGGACAGAGGAAAACTACCTAGGAAGCAAATGTAGCAGGTGATGTGTTACAAGATGCTTTTATTCTTGCATTAGATAATACTAGTGATTATTGGGTAGTAGATTCAGGGGCTTCATGTTATGCTACACCCCATAGGAAATATTTTCATGATTATGTTCTAGGCGATTTTGGACATGTTTTATTGGGTGATGATGAGCCACGTAAAATTGTTAGAATGTGTAAGGTATGGATAAAAGTTAAGAATGGAACTGACTGGCTATTAAAAGATGTTAGGCATATTCCTACTATGAAAAGAAATCTGATCTCAATAGGGCAGTCAGGAGATGGCGGCTGTCTATCTACATTTGGAGAAAAGTGGTGGAAGATCACTAAAGGATCAATGGTGATAGAAAAAGGAGACAGGGTAGGTACGTTGTATTTATGTCTTCATAATATTAACCATTCTATCTCTTTAGCTTCCACAGGAATAGATACAGCATTGTGGCATCATAGGCTTGGACACATGAGTGAGAAGGGGATGCAGATTCTCCACTCAAGGAAGTTGCTGCCAGATTTGAAGCATGTAAGTTTGGAATTCTGTGAGAACTGTGTTTATGGAAAATAGAAGAGAGTCAGATTTCTCAGGGTTGGGAAACAAAAGAAGAATGAAAAGTTAGAGCCAGTGCATACAGATGGATGGGGACCGGCTCAGGTACAATCTCTTGGTGGCTCTCATTATTATGTTACATTTATTGATGATGCAACTAGGAAAACTTGGGTTTATTGCATTAGACAGAAATTTGATGTGTTTTCTACTTTTAAGAAGTGGAAAGCTTTGGTTGAGAAAGAGACAGGAAAAAGGTTGAAGTGTCTCAGATCTGATAATGGAAGTGAGTACTGCGGCAAGGAGTTTGATAGTTACTGTTCATAACATGGGATTCGTAGAGAGAAGACAGTCCTAGGAACACCACAAGAAAATGGTGTGTCATAAATGATGAACAGAACGATCATGGAGCGTGCAAGATGTATGAAACTGCATGCAGGGTTGCCCTTACAATTTTGGGCAGATGCTGTAAATATTGTTGTTTATTTAATAAACAGAGGACCTTCAAGTGCTTTGGATGGTGGTATTCCAGAGGAGGCATGGACATATAAAAAGGTAAACTACTCATTTTTATAACGTTTGGTTGTGAAGCATTTGTCCATATTGATAAAGAAAATAGAACAAAGCTTGAAGCTAGATCCAAGAAATGTACCTTTATTGGATATGGGGTTGATGATTTTGGTTATCGTTTATGGGATTATGAAAATCACAAAATCATTAGAAGTAGAGATGTCATATTCAATTAAAAGGTCATGTATAAAGATCAATTGCAGGGAAAGAAACAGGAAAAGGAAAACAAAGAGTACACAGTACTTGATGAAATTACAGAAAATGAAGTTCCAAAGTTGCCAGAAAATCAAGAACAGCTGCAACTGCCTAAAACTCCTGCAACTGTAAGAATATCTACCAAGTTAAGTAGACTCCTTGATTGATACTCTCCTTCAATGTATTATTTGTTGATCACTGATGCTGGTGAACCATAATATTATGAAGAAGCAATGCAAGTGGAAACTAGAAAGAAATGGGAGCAAGGCATGAATGAGGAGATGGACTCATGGGTAGGAAACCAGACTTGGGATTTGGTTCAATTTCCTACTGGTAAAATGTTGAAATATTGTAACTTCAAAGAATATTATATTTGTATATTATTTATTCCGGAGATGTTCCATACCTCCGATGTGATTATACTATAAATCCGGAGATGTTTATTCCTCCGAGTTGGGTGTGGTAACTAGGGTTATTAGACCCACCATGTGGGGGTCGGCCCAGTCAGTTATAATGGGGTATTTAACCTAATGGCTAAATACGAGCCTACATGTACTTGTCTAAAATACATATCAGAGTAGTGTATAAATAGAGGAGGTGTGTTCCTCATTTGATACACTCACACACTTGAGGATAGCGCACTTGTGGAGGAGAGGTCTGCTATTGTGGAGGAGGAGATCATGTCTCAGGGTTTCATCTTTGTATATTGCTGGTCATCTATATTGAGGAAGCTTTGCTGGGTTTTCTACCCCATGAGGGTTTCCCAGGATAAATCTCTGTCTCTTGTGTTTATGCTGTGCTTGTTGTTTCTTCAGTGATCCTGTATATGCTATTATTGTGAAATGGAATGTAATGCTGCTATTTTCTGTCTTAGCATATTGAATTTTAACATGGTATCAGAGCTAACCTGAAGGAAGACAAGGTATGGCACTAAAGACACTTGCTTTACTTACGACAATTTGAAGGTTAGGGTTTTACATAGCAAAAACCAGTCATCGTAGCACTTTCGCTATAAATCCGTTTTGGCGAAGTTTTCGGATCTGAAATTGTTACAGGACGAAGATTAAATCTCCAGGTACCTTGTGTCCAAAGGACAACCTCTAATTCATTTTACTTTGTGATTTATGATCTGTACAATATAGGGTTTTTGCCTCTTCCAGATCTGAGTCAAAATCAGGTGACCTTGGGAAAAAGGTCATATCTTGGGCTAGGAAGCTCCAAATGAAATTTCGTAAATAGTGACAGGTAGCACACAGTCTGTACTATCTCAGAAAACTTTTTCAGAGGCCGAAGTTGAACCAGTGACACGTGGCACTCCGTACAAGTTCTCCCTCCTGTATTATCCCATAAACAGGTCATGTTGCGACACTTGGCATAACTCTCTCTCAGAGAGTCCAATTGAGGTCAGACCTGTCAAGATGGAAAGATAACAGGCCGAGATACCTCAGAAAAGTTTTTCAGAGGCCGAAGTTCAAACAGTGACACGTGGCACACCGTACAAGTTCGCTCTTCTGTTTTATCCCCAAACATGTCACGTTGCGACATTTGACATAAATCTCTCTCAGAGAATCCAATTGAGGTCAGACCTGTCAGGATGGAAAGATAACAGGTCAAGCTATCTCAAAAAACTTTTTCAGACCCTGTGGATTGAAAAGTTTGGAGTTACACCAGAAACAATCAGGTACATATTTCTATCAAAACATAATTATTTTTGAATACCTTCATTCATGGCTTCCAGAATTTAGGGCTTTGAAGAAAGTTGGAATTTTTGTAAACGGAGACCACGGCTGAATTCTACTCATCAAAATAGAAATTTAGAGACCAAGATCAGATTTTTTGGTTGGGCAGAAGGCCGGGCTTGATCAAACCCTAGTTCGGGACTTTGATCAGAAAAGTGGAAAATTAGGGCTTCTGTAAAAATGGGAATTTTTTAAATCTGTGACCATGGGTGGAAGCTCCTCAGAAAAATAGAAGCTTAGAGCTTTGGATCAAACATTTTGATTGGGCAGAAGAGTGGGATTCACCAAACCCCAGTTCAGGGTCACGTCCAGTGAATCCGGAAGTTTCAAAGGCAAAATTGAGGAGTGAAACTTTGCAGTTTTCAAATTCTGAATATATCAGTTTGATCAGCTCATCAAGGCGCATATTTCTAGCCTTTCGAAAGTTTGAAATTCAAAGTTTGAATTTTTGGGGTTTCTCTGACAAACCCATATCCAGCTCCAAGTCCAGTTCTTGCAAATCAAGTGGATAGGGTTAATCCTAGAAGAAGATGGATTGGTCACCTGCATAAGTGAAGGAGTTACTGTTTCAGAGGGAGATGAGGCTAAGGCTTTACATAAGGAGATTACAAGCGATCTCGACAGGTATGACTCATCGAGGTATGTTTTGAGATTTGTTCATGATTAAGTTTATGGTATGTTTGTCTTCATGTTATTACGGTTAGTACAATCTTGATTTTAGATTTGTTGTATCACCTTAACAAAATTATGAATGCATGATAGAAGATATTCATTGGTTAGGGTGTTGACACTTATGATTGTACTAATGCATTATGATGTTGTGTGAGGTTGATGTTGTCTACTAACAAGATACAGGTACATCACAAAAGACAAATCAGGCTCCATGACCATGAAAACATGAAGACAAAGACTCATCCATAATCTTTGTTCTACTTACGAGGTATGTATGACTTTGTTATATTATGCTTAACCTATGAGACATGCAGGTTCTAGCTCAGGATCTCTAAATCATTGAAGAGATTGTTTAGGTATGTTGTACATAACCAAGTAGGTATACTAATCCAGGTATGTTTCCCATGAATCTTACCTTGTGTTAGGATCCCTTATATAAGTATACTTGGAATGATTGGTTATGCTTATTCATAAAGTTAGTAATCAAGGGATTATGCATATTATGTCTTTTATCTTGATTGATGATATGCATGAGTAAAACAAGACTTCCCTGAAATCTTGAATACTAATGTTTATTAACTATAATCATGACTATACATTTTCAAGATTATTTAGTACTATAATGTTTTGATAGCATTTAGAATATACTAATGAGTGTATGTCTGTGTATGAGATCATGAGGATGACTCTTGAGCATGCACAGTGGTACAGAATGAATAGAAGTTCAAAAGACATACAGAAGATCAAGCGGGAGGCAGCCACACAAACATAAAAGATAAGTATTTGAGTTGTTATTTGAAATAGTAATGATATTGCCTGTAATAGGTTGCATGCATATTTGTATTCCTATAATATATCATGCTGAGTGTAAATATTCATAGAACATTGAACAATATACTACTAATATGCATATGATTGGTAAGTTGGACAAACATTCCATTGTTGCTTGTCTAGAATGAAACCTCTTTGCTGACATGCTGAGAGTTGTGCACACTCTCGATAGTATGTTCTGGTAGAGATGGAAGGCATCTAGATAGCCACTGTATGCATACAGGATATGGGAAAGTGTTGTGCCAAAGTATTGGTCAAAATAGTTGCATCACTATGTAAATGATATCTGTATGCATAATAGGTTATCATGTCAATATGATTTGATGATTATGAAGTATTACTAATCATGTACTTAATTTTGATTTGTAGGAAAGGTCATGAAGAATGATGGACACCGTACAAGTGGTGGATGTTCAAACAAGAAGATTTACAAATCAAACAAAATATAGAAGGCTCATGGCTAGAAGATTCTCTTAGAAAGGGGAAGAGAATCACGACAAGATGTTTGCTCCAAGTATGGTGTAATTAAAGAAGAAGTGTGAATCAGGTTCTGTATAGGTACCTAGGATCGATAATAAATTGATAAGCTTAATGATCACCATGGGTGATGTGGATCTCAACCTTTGCTACAAGGTTGAATATGATTTCTATACACAAATGACATGGATGCAAGAAGGAACTCACCACAGAGTTCGAATGATATTAAGGCTCATATTAGTAGACCCATCTAACGAGAGATGGCACAGATAGATATGCAGAAGATCATTCAATGCAGAAATGAAAATGAAAGATCTCAAATTGACGCTTTACTTCCTAGGTCTGGAAGTATGGCAAGGCTCAGAAGGAATATTTCTCAACCAGGGAAATTATGATGAGAAATATGACTTGAGGTGTTGGAATGGCCACTCTTATGGATTCCAACTTGAAGCTGTTAGGGGATAACTCATCAGAGTTAGTGGATATAACTCTGTACAGTCAAATTATTGGGTCATTGATGTTTCTAACATATACTAGATTAGATATATGCTTTGTTGTGAATACCTTGAGTCAGTATCTAGTGGAAACTAGATGTTTTCACCTGATAGTTGCAAAGCATGTGATGAGGCACCTAAAGGATACGATAGACTTTGATCTGTGCTATCTTGGAGATCATGACTTCAGATGGCTACTCAGATGCTGATTGGGCAGAAAGTGTATCAGACAAGAAGAACACATCAAGAGGATGTTATTGTCTAGGATTAGCCATGATCTCGTGGTTTAGCTGGAAGCAGTCTAGTGTGGCTCTCAGCACAAGCAGAATATATGGCTGTTTGCTCTGCTAGTTGTGAAGAAGTTTGGCTTCAGGATTGTTTGACTTAGAGATAGAACCAACTGTGATCCTATGTGACAAATAGAGTTGTATCAAGATGACATAGAATCCAGTGTTCCATGATTAGTCAAAGATCATAGGGATCTAACAAGATATGACACAGAAAGGAACTATAAAGTTTGAATTCGTAACAGGTTACCGATGTACTAACCAAACCTCTACCTCGAGTGAAGAAGTTACCAACATACTAACCAAGCCTCTGTCTCGAGTGAAATTTGAATACTTTCGAGACAAGCTTGGTGTAGCTCAAAAGGACCCTCCTCGAAAGGGGGAGTAGTATAGTCACTGATGATGAGATTGTCTCATCGAACAACAAGGTCGATGATGAGGTAACTTGTTCTCTACACATAGATACTTAGAAATATTTAGATTTAGGACTCGTATACTTAGAATACTTAGTTTTACTTATACATGCTTTTGATGTTATATGTATTAGTAAGAATACATGCTTTTGATGATAGATGTATTGGTGAGAATACATGCTTTTGATGATAAGATGTATTGGTAAGAATACATACTTTTGATGACACATGTATTGATTAATGTACGTGTATGGTTGAGGATACTTGTACTTGTATTGATGAGAATACATGTGGGGATTGTATCATCCTTGAACACATGTTCTAAAGTGAGCCGTAGACGTATGGTCTCCGAAAATGAAGTCCTTAGTGGACAGGTAGGGATTGTATCATCCCCGAACTTCGGTCCCTAAATAGATCCGTAGACGTATGGTCTCTGAAAATGAAGTCCTTAGTGGACAGGTAGGGATTGTATCATCCCTGGACTTCGGTCCCTGAATAGATCCGTAGACGTATGGTCTCCGAAAATGAAGTCCTTAGTGGACAGGTAGGGATTGTATCATCCCTGGACTTCGGTCCCTGAATAGATCCGTAGACGTATGGTCTCCGAAAATGAAGTCCTTAGTGGACAGGTAGGGATTGTATCATCCCTGGACTTCGGTCCCTGAATAGATCCGTAGACATATGGTCTCCAAAAATGAAGTCCTTAGTGGACAGGTAGGGGATTGGATCATCCCTGGACTTTCAGTCCTAAAGAGAGCCGTAGACGTGAGGTCTCCGAGAATGAAATCCTTAGTGGACAGTTGAGGGGATTGGATCATCCCTGGACTTTCAGTCCTAAAGAGAGCCGTAGACGTGAGGTCTCCGAGAATGAAATCCTTAGTGGACAGTTGAGGGGATTGGATCATCCCTGGACTTTCAGTCCTAAAGAGAGCCGTAGACGTGAGGTCTCCGAGAATGAAGTCCTTAGTGGACAGTTGAGGGGATTGGATCATCCCTGGACTTTCAGTCCTAAAGAGAGCCGTAGACGTGAGGTCTCCGAGAATGAAGTCCTTAGTGGACAGTTGAGGGGATTGGATCATCCCTGGACTTTCAGTCCTAAAGAGAGCCGTAGACGTGAGGTCTCCGAGAATGAAGTCCTTAGTGGACAGTTGAGGGGATTGGATCATCCCTGGACTTTCAGTCCTAAAGAGAGCCGTAGACGTGAGGTCTCCGAGAATGAAGTCCTTAGTGGACAGTTGAGGGGATTGGATCATCCCTGGACTTTCAGTCCTAAAGAGAGCCGTAGATGTATGGTCTCCGAAAAGTGGGGATTGTATCATCCCCGGACTTAGGTCCCTGAATTGATCCGTAGACGTGAGGTCTCCGAGAAGTGGGGATTGTATCATCCCCGGACTTAGGTCCCTGAATTGATCCGTAGATGTGAGGTCTCCGAGAAGTGGGGATTGTATCATCCCCGGACTTAGGTCCCTGAATTGATCCGTAGACGTGAGGTCTCCGAGAAGTGGGGATTGTATCATCCCCGGACTTAGGTACCTGAATTGATCCGTAGACGTGAGGTCTCCGAGAAGTGGGGATTGTATCATCCCCGGACTTAGGTCCCTGAATTGATCCGTAGACGTGAGGTCTCCGAGAAGTGGGGATTGTATCATCCCCGGACTTAGGTCCCTGAATTGATCCGTAGACGTGAGGTATCCGAGAAGTGGGGATTGTATCATCCCCGGACTTAGGTCCCTGAATTGATCCGTAGACGTGAGGTCTCCGAGAAGTGGGGATTGTATCATCCCCGGACTTAGGTCCCTGAATTGATCCGTAGACGTGAGGTCTCCGAGAAGTGGGGATTGTATCATCCCCGGACTTAGGTCCCTGAATTGATCCGTAGACGTGAGGTCTCCGAGAAGTGGGGATTGTATCATCCCCGGACTGCGGTCCCTGAATTGATCCGTAGACATATGGTCTCCGAGAAGTGGGGATTGTATCATCCCCGGACTTCGGTCCCTGAATTGATCCGTAGACGTATGGTCTCCGAGAAAGTGATTTTTGATGTGGTTACTTGTATCGGTAGGATACTTGTATTGATGATGTGGTTACTTGTATCAGTAGGATACTTGTATTGATGATGTGGTTACTTGTATCGGTAGGATACTTGTATTGATGATGTGGTTACTTGTATCGGTAGGATACATGTATTGATGACATGATTACTTGTATCAGTATGGATACTTGTATTGATGATATGTATACTTGTATTGGCATGAATACTTGTACTAATGATGTGGATACTTGTATTGTTATGGATACCTGTGTTGATGACGATGCTGAAGATCATGTGATGACGATACTGATGATCGTGTGATGATGATGCTGATGATCGTGTGATGACGATGCTGATGATCGTGAGATGACGATGCTGATAATCGTGTGATGACGATGCTGATGATCGTGAGATGACGATGCTGATGATCGTGTGATGACGATGCTGATGATCGTGTGATGACGATGCTGATGATCGTGTGATGACGATGCTAATGATCATGAGATGACGATACTGATGATCGTGAGGATCCAGATGTTGATGTTGTTGTAGTTGTTCGAGTGCTGCAGAAGATAAAGACTCAGTACTGAAGATGTTGATGTTCCAGTATTGAAGATGTTCCAGTAACTGCTTGAGTTACTGATGATGTTGAGAAAGCTTCCAATGATTTATAGATGTATCATGTATGATGTTGATGACTCCTTGCTCTTGCAGATACTGTTATAATATCCTTCTCGTTAAGGGGGAGTGTTGAAATATTGTAACTTCAAAGAATATTATATTTGTATATTATTTATTCCGGAGATGTTCCATACCTCCGATGTGATTATACTATAAATCCGGAGATGTTTATTCCTCCGAGTTGGGTGTGGTAACTAGGGTTATTAGACCCACCATGTGGGGGTCGGCCCAGTCAGTTATAATGGGGTATTTAACCTAATGGTTAAATACGAGCCTACATGTACTTGTGTAAAATACATATCAGAGTAGTGTATAAATAGAGGAGGTGTGTTCCTCATTTGATACACTCACACACTTGAGGATAGCGCACTTGTGGAGGAGAGGTCTGCTATTGTGGAGGAGGAGATCATGTCTCAGGGTTTCATCTTTGTATATTGCTGGTCATCTATATTGAGGAAGCTTTGCTGGGTTTTCTACCCCATGAGGGTTTCCCAGGATAAATCTCTGTCTCTTGTGTTTATGCTGTGCTTGTTGTTTCTTCAGTGATCCTGTATATGCTATTATTGTGAAATGGAATGTAATGCTGCTATTTTCTGTCTTAGCATATTGAATTTTAACATAAAAGAGCATTGCAGAACAAATGGATTTACAGATTGAAGGAAGAAGAAGGAGGCAAGAAGCGGTACAAGGCTAGACTTGTTGTAAAGGGGTCTGTACAAAAGAAAGGTATATATTTTGATGAATTACTTTCTCCTGTTGTTAAGATGACTTCAATTAGGACTATCTTAAGTCTGGTGGCGGTAGAAAATTTGCATCTTGAATAGTTAGATGTAAAAACAAACTTTCTCCATGGGGATTTGGAGGAAGAGATATATATGCAGCAGCGACAAGGGTATGCGGTCAAAGGTAAGGAGAACTTGGTTATAGTAGATTTCATTCTGACCACTGTGTTTATTTCAAGAAGCTAGACAATGAAAGATATATTATATTGTTATTGTATGTGGATGACATGCTTGTTGCAGGGTTGTTGTGGCCACAATAGATCCCGTGCTTAGTTGAAGCACAGGAGCCCCATTCCTAATAAACACAAAAGTAGTTGGGTGAGTTTTCTTGTAAATTTGAGATTTTGGTTTTTTATCCTTGAGATCCCTTACCCATACTTTTGTCTTGTGTGTTTTCCTTTTGATATTAAATTTCTAAGTGTTTTGGGATTGCAGGAATCTTCAATTTTTGAGTATTTTACCATTTACTCCCATCAACCCGAAACCCAACATTTAGGAAACCCGAAACCCACAACCTGACAGTTGCAGGTTGCGGGATTCGTTTGTTTGTCATGGAGTTTAGGAAACCTGAAACTTGATGGTTGCAGGTTGCGGGGTTTTATTTTTCAACTTTTGATTTTTGTCATCCCGAAACCCGCAACCCGACAGTTGCGGGTTGCGGGTTTTTCTTTGTAAATAAGATTGGAAATTTTATCCTGAAACCCGCAATTGCAGCTCTCGGATTTCAGGAATCTCTTTTTAACTTTGATTTTGTTGTGTGTTCCCGAAACCTGCATCCCGACACTTTCGGGTTGCGGCTTTCGGGAAAAGTGTTTTGATTGCATTTTTTCTCCATTACCGAAACCCGCAACCCGACACTTTCGGATTTCGGCTTTCCGGATTCTTAAATAAACTTTCAAAATAAGTTATGAACCCGATCCCGCATCCCACTTAGGTTCATCTCATCCGTCCATTCATCTTGATCCCACGGTCACGTTTTAATCTGGTAAATGTAATAAGTAGGGTTTTTTCTATTTTATTTTCATCATTTTTATTGTTCGAAATTACCCCGTTGCTTGGATTTTACTGGGGATTCCTGTTAAGGTGTCATTTTTATCAGTTCTTTAGTTGTTTTGGGTAATTCTGTTGCCATATTTTATATTTTTGGTTTTCCAATTCTGCTATTTTGGATTGAATTTTGATTTTATTTCTTTATTTATCAAAAATTGCAAGCTTTTCACCATGTTGAAAAACACACGATTCGAAACGACACACAGAGATCTCTTGACCAAGGACCCTAATTTTGGTATCCTCTCGGATACCAGTGAGAAGGTCACTGAAACATACCAGGTGGATTGGTCTAAAATTTATGCTATATTTGACAACGACGACCTTTCTTATATTGAGAACGATAAACCTATGTATGAGAGGATTAGGGCTTCCCAAATACATGCCATTGCTGCACGTCCTGTTGTCCTACCTTACACTGATGCAGTGAAATGGATTATTGAAAATTCTAGTGTCAAATACCGCGGTTTCAATGATACCTCCGGTGTTCAATTGACACATTTTCGCTCGGAGGTCTTCGTTAGATCTTTTGCTCTTAAACTCCCTAAACAGACCCTTTCTTCTGAATTTATTCAGTCCTCAAAGACCCGGTATAAATTCACTGAGATGATAAAGTCATGGATGGTCAAGCCCAACACCTTTGTGCCTAAGGCTGAAAACCTCTATCCCATTAGCTGGTTCAAGGAACCCTACTCTCTGCTGGCAGCCATGCTTTGCAGGATTTTTGGTCTCCCCAATTGTTCTCTTTTCAAAGCCGAAATGGGCACCTATAGCACATCATGTGTTAACAACTGGTGAATCCTTCCCATGGGCATCTATCTTGTCATTAGAATTGAAGAATGCAATATAGGATTATCAAAAGGAACCTTCTCATAAGAAGCCACATTTCTTCTTTTTTGCATATGTCCTTGATGTTTTCTGTGCAGAGTTCCAGCATCCTAACTTAGGTTGGAGTTGGACCCCTACAGACCCCCCTGTAGACATTTACCATTCAGCATTGTGGGAAGACAATTTTGTGCCTCTATTGTATGATATCTATGATAGCTTTATGGGTACCATTTATTTTAAGATTTTCAGGAAGGAGGCACCTACTTTTTCAGAAGATGCCAAAGCCTTCATTAATACCATAGGTGATTGGTATGTGTTCAAGTACTTCTCATACATCAGAATCTGGGGAAGTGATACAATGCACCTTCTACCTAGAATAGTCCCAGACAGGCTAGTTCTATGGGAGGTTTCATTCCAAACAGTGACTGATGGATGTATAAGAAACTCACAGGTCCCAGGAAGAAAGGTTGGCCTAAGTTTTCTCTCAACCTTGGCCAGATAGTTATCCTAACTCAAATTGGGATGCAGTTCTCAGTGACCAAATAGCTAACTTGAAATTGGGCACTGCTGAGAAGAGGAAACATGACCCCAAAGAATTCATAGATACACACTTCAAACAGATACATGTAAAAATGGATTATGCACATGAGGTTTTCCCAGATGATTTTATATACCAAGGGGTGGACACATTTTCTCAAGTCTTTTCCAGAGCCAAAGACTCACAGGAACATCATGATATTTTGCAATACCAAAAAGATCTCAAAGTTAGAGTTTTGAACTACTGGGCTATGCAGTTGAACTTAATTGAACAGGAAAGGAGAGACAGAGAGGAAAAAGAAGCCCAGAAAGCTAAAGTTCCCTTAATGCTCACATATCCTGATGGGGATAAAGGTAAAACTCCCCTACAGGAACCTCCACAAGAGAAAATTGTTGAAACAACTAAAGTGTTATTACAAACAGCTTGAAATTTCAAGCAAGAGATGACACAGTTGTCATCAGTGCTTAATACTCAATTGCTAGAACCTCCTAGGCTTTCTATGAATATTCAACTGCCTACTACAGAGACTCATGAAGATGACGACCTAGTCATGGCTGGAGCTAATCCAGCAAAGAGGCAGAAAGTTCTAGTTTCTAAATCACAGGTGTCCACAGTCAACATAATCGATTTTGATGAGGAAGTTGTGCCTCATCCTCCAGTATCAATGACAGAAAAAGTCACTGAAGATCCTAAGACTGTCACTGACTTGCTAGATAGTATTGACATGGATCATTCTTTCTCAGACCAATCAATGTTGGAATTTAATGCTGCCCCAGGCATTGCATCTTCAGCATTTGTGCTACCATCTGTCCAACAAACCTCCACTGCACCTTTAGGAGTGACACTTCCATTTTCCTTGTCTCAGGTATTTAACACTCTCACTGATAGCACCACTCCATTGCCAGAACACATAGTCCCTTTTTCTATTTCATCATCCATGGTTGCAGAAGTCCAGTCTTTGACTTCCCCTCTGCAGTCAGCCATAGTTAACTTATTGTCAACTACCGCTGATGAATATTCCAAGGTTTCCCCTCCATCATCACCCATCAAGGTTGATAAGCAATTGCCACTTCTAGAAGCCAATCTTGACAACCAAGTTCCACTTTCTGAAGCTTTTGTCTCAATACCTTCACCAATCAAAGTCTTATCAGTTACCAAAGTCACCTCCACACCTCAGATTATCCCTCAAGTCACTTTTCCTATATCTAATCCAGTAGTCATCCAAACACCCCCTTTGGTTGCAACAGTAAGTGTTACTTCTACTTCTGCAGGGGAACTGACTAAGTATGCAAACTAGGATGTAGTTTCCCTTGGAGACTACCTTTACAGCCATGATGATAAGGTAGTGATGAGAAGAACTAGGAAGAGGAGCAGAGGTCAGGGTGGGTTAGAAGAACTTGTCCAAGATCAAGTAATATGGGATCCAAGAACCAATGACCCACGAGTTGAAGCCATAGAGACTGCTGCAGCTTTAGGATCTTTTGCAAGTGCCAATTGGGGTTCAGTCCAAGTTCTGGACAAAGAAGTTGACCTGAAAGAGAATGAAATCAGAAGCCTGAAAGCAGAGTTGGATGAAATCAGGACACAACATGTAACTTATGTGGCTAACCTCAGAAAAACTTGGGTACATAAGGTTCAAGACCTGGAGCAAAGGAATGATACACTTCTCAATGAACTTCGTCTTTTGCAATCTCAACATGCCACAGATGCAGAAATGATAGCTTCTTTGGAAAAACAAGTTGAGGATGCAACTGCAAGTGCAGCCTCCTCAAGTTCTTTCAAGTTTTCCTCATCTGATTTTAAGAATTTGTCCCTTAAAGTTAATCAAGACTATCACAAATTGTTGGAGAAGGTTTACCTCGCTCTTGATGAGATTAGGGAGAACTTTATTAATTTTTCCAAGATGAATACTACTCTAGAAGAAAAAAAGGCTAAGATACTTCAAGCTTCTAAAGCTGAGGAAGAAATCAGTCAATGGCAGTTGTATATAAAGAATGTATCAGAAGACATCTCGATCCTCAACAGTTTTCAAATGAAGAAGGTTAAAGCCTCTCTAAACACTTGGCTTGATTTATTGTTCGACTTCGATTTCATCACCTTGCGGAGGATACGATCTGTTGAGGTCTCCAAACCTTAGTTAGCAAGATTTCTTGCTATCATACCTTTTAGATGGTATTTTATTTTATAGTGCTTCTTGTTGGAATTCTATCCTTTTTTTTGTAGCTTGCTTGTTGTCACATTAGTCTCGGTATAGTTTTACAGCTTTCTTTTGGCCTGTGCGCCTCTTCTTTTTCTTGCTCCCCTTCTGCATGCTCAGTTGCTTTAGGTTTTTTGAGTTCTTACACGGTCAGTTACCAATATGATGATGTGTGATGTCCTCTTCTCCTAGGTCTTAGAGGTGGTTGAGTTAGATGGTCTTATCAAGGGACTGGACACCCCTTGATGGAGCCACTAATGCTTGACCTTAGGAGTAGTCTAGAGGACCACATGATCACATCATCCGTGTGGAATTTTCCTTTTACAGTGATGATGGACTTTCAGGTTATATGGAACACTGTTACATTTGAGAGAGAGATGATTGGTTGTACCCCACCTTGGTTTATTGACTTTTGGTCCTTTCATTTTGTTGATAAATTTTTTGTGGTACCTTGCCTTTTACCTTTTGGGTCTTTTACTCATCTTGAGTTATCTTTTGATTTGTACCACCTTTTATGTTTTTGGTCTTATGGGTACTGTGGCAGTTTGTCCACATTTGAGGTACACCCCCTTAGTCCAATGGTTATGAGTCTTTATACCCACTCTTGTCTTTTTGACTTGTAGCTTACTGGTTGGCCTTTGTACCCTCACCTATTTAATTGTGTAACCCTGGTACCCACCTAAGACATTCTACTTTACTTTTTTTTTTATATTTTATTTTCTAGATCTGTTTTTGAAGTTTGAAGGTTATTCAGATTTGATTGGTAAACCTTCTTTCTACTGTGTTTTTCGATCTCCTCTCCTTCTACCTATTGGGGAGGTTGTGACACTCAGACTCATCCGTGAGCCCTAGTTTTTCTCTGTAGGTTGTTTTAGTAAGGGTCGTTAGGTCTTAAGGGTTTGCTTTACCCTTCTGTGTACTCATATGTGGAGGTTGTGAGTCTCTTTGGCCTCAGTCTACTAGCTGTCAGCTCATCTATGAGGGACAAAATTTTGTATGTGCATATTGGACTGAGTTTTTAAGTTATTTTTCTTTTTTACTGGCCTTTGTTTTATATGCTCATATTTTGTGTGTAGTTCTTGATATGTGTTTATATATATTTGTTGAGTTTTATTTGTGATGCTGAGACTTATTAAGGGATGATATTTATTGTGATTGTATTGAGCCTTTTGACTATCATTGAATTTCTTTGATTGACTGTACCATAGCCGAGTCATCTCTCTCTCTCTGGTTTGTACTGACCGTCTAATAGGGTCACTTGGTTCCTAGAGTTGACTGGCCTCTAAGAGGCACAGTCATTTCTGAAAGTAACTCTTCAGAGTATATTACAGGAAACGTCTACACCCACGGAAGTATCTTCACGTATTTATTTTCTTGTAAATTAAAAAAGTTTATTATTACATGTTACTGAAGATTACTTTAACACAATGACCATTTGGTAGTGTTAAAGGTGAGACGTTGAATTTTAATTTTTTGTATTAAGTAGTTAAGACTTGTCCTGTCAGACAAAATTGTTGGTGACCAAATATGTGTTTTTCTATTAATCTTTTACTTGCATTAAGAATTTCGTTGTAATCATTCTTTGCTCCTTACTTTGTATATTTTGCAAGTCCTATCGCATCCTTTTAAAATGAAATCGTTTACCATTTGTGCCAATCCTTTTGCAAATTTGGTTGTCAAAATCAAGTATTCTATAGTGTCAAATAGTGACTTAAAACTTGCATCATAACTTCCTTTTCTGAGATACCTAATGCTCCGTTTCATATTGTGAAAGGCATAGTCCCCACACACTATCATACAATATTTTAACTCTACTACTTGTATTGGAAAGCACTCATACATTGTATTTACAAGAGGTTGTTATAGGGAGCTTTTGCATATAAGAGGTAGTTGCAAGAATCTATTGCATATATTTGACATTATTTGACCTTCTATCTCTTCGGCATGTCAAATAACAAGTAGTTACAAGGAGCTATTGCAATATATATTTGACCTTATTTGTACCTTCCCCACAATGGTTGATTTACTTTTGGTCCTTACACCCTGTTTTTTATTGGAAAGCACTCATACATTGTAGTTACAAGTAGCTATTGAAAATAAGAGGTAGTTACAAGGAGTTATTGCATATAAGAGGTAGTTACAAGGAGCTATTGCATATATTTGACATTATTTGACCTTCTATCTCTTTGGCATGTCAAATAACAGGTAGTTACAAGGATCTATTTCATACAAGAGGTCGTTACAAGGAGCAATTGCAATATAATATAGTTGACCTTATTTGTACATTCCCCACAATGGTTGATTTACTTTTGGTCCTTACTGCCTATTGTTTATTGGTCTTGTGGTACCTTGTCCTTGGCATGTGGTTGATAGGGTCATTTCTCCCATCTTGAGTTGTTTGTACCACCCTTTAATGTTTTTGGTCCTTTGGGTACTATGGTTGTTTGTCCCCTAAATGACCCTAGTACCCCACTTATGATTTATGTGTTTTTATGTTAATATTTTACTTGCACTAAGACTTTTGTTGTAATCATTCTTTGTGATTTATTTAAAAAAATTTACGAATGTAACTGTCTTTGTCTTATAACTACTGTTGCATACAACCTTTCTATCTCTCTCTATGGTTTGTACTTACTCTTTAGTAGGGTCAGTGGGTTCCTACTGTTGGATGACCTCTGAGAGGTACAGTTTTTATTGAAAGTAATAATTATGAGTATTTGACAAGAAGGTTCCACATTATGGTGTAAGTACCCTAAATTACCTATCTTCTTTACTCATGTTAATGTTGATTAAATATTGTTAGAAATTAGATGTTACTGAAGATTACTTTAACACAATGAGCCAACTGGAAGTGTTAATGTGGAAAAGATGAAAGAGATGAAAATTATGTTTTGTTACTATTGTTTTATTTAGTTTCAGTGGTACTTGTTTATTATATGTAACAAAAGAAAGGAGTTTACATTTGGTGGAGGCATGCTAACTACGCATGATGATAGTGGAAAATGCATGCCTTAATGCATTGCAATTTTCTAATATGAACTATGCATATGCCTTGTAGCACCTTTTGTAAGAGGCGTGAAGCAACATCTGGAGCCATACTATTATTAGTTGCATAAGGTTGTAAGACCAACCTTTCCTTGACTCGCTCTCTTCATCCACAACAACAAAAACAGAAAATGAGACTAAAAATGAAATTGAAACTAAAATTGAAACTAAAAATGAGACTAAAAATGAAACTGAAACTGAAACAAAAAAATGAACCTGAAACTAATATTCACTGCCAAAAACTGCAACTAAAATCCCAGTACCCAAGACTGAACAGATAGCCCATAAAATTAACGTGCAGCCCTTAACCAACACCTGCACCTAGGTGCTACAAGTCACCTTATAAAAGGCGTTGCACGTCACCTTTTAAAAGGCGCTATGCCTTGAGATCCTATCTGAACGTTTTTCCCATGGTACAGGTAGAACCAAATAGGTATTTATCACATATGTCTTCCTTCAGTAAGGGGAGTTTAGGAATGCTAGAGGAAAGTGAGACTCTAGTAGGTCTACAAGATTTCCATCAACTAGATGTCAAAAGATCAGAAGAAAATTCCATAAACGCATCGAATGTTTTCTCGCTGAAGGGGGTTCATGTTCCTATGATGATGAGACAATATGCGACATCGAGGTGCCCTTGAGGTACAGACATATAGTGAAACAATGGGTACCCAAGGATCTTCTGTTAAGATTTAATATGCTAAGACAGAAAATAGCAACATTACATTCCATTTCACAATAATAGCATATACATGATCACTGAAGAAACAACAAGCATAGCATAAACACAAGAGACACAGATTTATCCTGGGAAACCCTCATGGGGTAGAAAACCCAGTAAAGCTTCCACAATATAGATGACCATCAATATACAAAGATGCAAACCAAAGACATGATCTCCTCCTCCACCATAGCAGACCTCTCCTCCACAAGTGCGCCTCTCTCAAGTGAGTGTGTGTATCAAATGAGGAACATACCTCCTCTATTTAGACACTACACTGACATGTATTTTACACAAGTACATGTAGGCTCGTATTTAACCATTAGGTTAAATACCCTATTATAACTGACTGGGCCGACCCCCACATGGTGGGTCTAATAACCCTAGTTACCACAACCAAATCGGAGGAATAAACATCTCCGGATTCATAGTATAATCACATCGGAGGTATGGAACATCTCCGGAATAAATAATATACAAATATAATATTCTTATAAGTTACAATATTCAACATCTTCCTCAACTGAACATATATTTTTGTGTGAACGAGAGGATATATCGAATTGCACCGTCGTCATTACATGGTTTGGGGTTGTTTTGCATGGATGGCATAAAGTTAGGTTACGGTAGATGTACAGAATTGATGGAGTATGTTGGACCCTATTACAACTACAAAGATTGGATGCCCCTGGTCCAATATACATGAAGTATGCATAGATATGGATTGTCAGCAAACTATTGACAGTTGAAAGACAAAGATCAAAATAAAGGAGCAACGTTGTACATTGATGGAATTCCAAAGGCCACAGGGAATATTGTGGGGTTTATAAACAGTACACAACCAGGGTCTAAAATTAAGCAGCCCAACTGTGAATTTGAGGGGCGTGAAGGAAACTGTGTTTTTGTATGTGCCATTAAATCAATATCTGCAGGGGAAGATTTGCTTATTAATTACAATTTGAATCGAATAGATACAAACACGGTTACTATGGGAGTGGTACATCTAAAAACTTAACCAACCTTTTATTAATGAATTTAACATCTTAAGCATTTTTCATTAGTTTATTTTGTTTAAATTTTCTATATTTACTTCGCAGGATAGTGATCGGGGAAAATCCCGGCCAGCAGATGGTCACAGGAGTACAACTTCATCGAGGGAGCAGGTATACATATTTGCAATAGTAAAACTATAATAAGAAAAAAGTTTTTTTTTATGCTTTGGTTTTTCATTAGTATATTATTTTGGTTTATATATTGTTATTTAAATTTGATGTAGAACATTGATCGGGGAAGCCACCCGGTTATTGATCAGACGAAAGCAGCCTTGGGGCAACAGGTAAACCTGATTGTAATTGTACAATTTAAATACATCAAAATGTTTTCTTATTATATTAATGTTTTAGTGAGTATTTTGTTTTCGTTTAGGTAATTTTTTCTATGTTTTTTATGCAGGGCGGTTCTGTAAGGGGAACCTCCCTAGAAGTAGATCATGCCAGACCTGTCTCGAGGCAACAGGCATACATCTTTGTAATAGTAAAAATATAATATGAAGAATAGTTTTTTTTGTTGTGTTTTTTCATGAGTATATTCATTTGGTTTATAGAATTTTATCTATATTTGATGTAGAGTGTTGATCGGGGAAGCCACCCCGCTGTTGATCAGACGAAAGCAGCCTCGGGGCAACAAGTAAAGCTGATTGTAATTGTACAATTTAAATACATCAAAATGTTTTGTTATTATATTGTTTCATTGATTATTTTGGATTCATTTAGGTGATTTTTTCTATTTTTTTTATTCAGGGTTCTGTAAGGGGCACCTCCCTATTAGTAGATTAGGGCAGGTCACCTATAACCATTGATCCGATGAGCAAATCATGATCCTCAAGGAAGCAAGTATAATTCATTGGAATTGTACAAATATAATATGTAGCATAATGTTTATTTTGTTATGTATTTTTCGTGTGTATACTGATTTCATTATGATAACGTTTTCTACTTTTGTTTTGTAGGGGGGTGATCGGGGCAAGTCCCAAGTTGTGGATCAGACAACACCATCATCCAAGCATTAGGCAAACCTAGTTGTAATTTTAGAAATCTATCATGATAGATATGCTTTTTTAATATAATTTTAGGAATCTATCATGATAGAACTCAGTAGTTTTTTATATATTTTTGTTGCAGACCAATGATTCGGTGTATGAAACAACATCACAACAATCAATAGCTTTTGAAGTGGATGAGTTGTTGGGAGATGTTGACATTGGTTCTTCTCTAGACTCGATTAAGGTGATAGAGAACACCTTGAAAAAAATTAGTGCAGATATCCTTTTTTTGTTGTTCACTATTCTACATACAGACAAGATTAAAGCCAGGATTGAAGTGTTGACAAAGAGATATCATGCCTTGCAAGTAAGTTGTGGAATCTTGAATCATAAAATAAATTCATTTATAACTTTATAATTTTGAATTTGATATGATAGTGAACTTATAAATGTGGTTTGTATTTACAGGATTTTTTGGGAGCACACACTAGTGGTCAAGGCAGTGTTGGCCCCAGTGATGCTCATGAAGAGACGGCACATCATGAGAAAATTAATCCACGTGCATCGAATCATTCGCCATTGTTGTCGACTGAACAGTCGGCAACACGTTCTGCAACACCCCAGATTCCAGCTGTGAGTGCACCGGCCACTAGTGACCAACACACACCAGATCGTGCAGAAGAAGGGGTCAACACCGAGCCTCCTAGTATTGATATTGCTAAAGAAACATTTCATGGATCTTCCCATGTCACTAGCATGGGTACAATCAAGAAAAAAAATTTGGTGGACGAAGATCTCGTTCCAATAAAGATAGAGAAGATCCCAGGTAATTATACGTTGATCAAGCTAGTGTTTATAATTTGATTGTAATATACTGATAAAACATTTGTTTTCAACTCATTATGATCATGGCATGATCGTTTTCCAGGAAATGATGTTTTTTATAAACATCTGAATGATTTGTCCTTGGAGATATTCAGGCCCACCATCCGCATAAGGTGGGATAGACAAACGAAAAAATTTAAAATATGAGCTCACTAATCGGTTGGTTAGCCTGTTCAACAACGCTACCTTTGATCGAGCCGCGGTCCTAAAAAAGGCTGGAAAACATATGAATATTGTCTGAGACCAATATAGGGTTCACCTAGAAAGAAACCCTAGGTATGAGCTCCCTCTGATGATTCGAGCAAGAGAGTGGAAAGATCTAGTGGAAGATGGAAAGGAGAGAGCTCTGAAAAAAGAAGGAAAGCTAACACCAGGCATAGGGAGGTATGCAATACTTTCCACAATGTAATTCTAAACCTTATTATTATTGATTTTTATATCGAATTTGGAACATCTAACGTATT
Organism: Larix kaempferi; assembly: GCA_027924585.1. Taxonomy (NCBI): domain Eukaryota; kingdom Viridiplantae; phylum Streptophyta; class Pinopsida; order Pinales; family Pinaceae; genus Larix; species Larix kaempferi. Next base: position 15,484,652 of record BSBM01000539.1, read on the forward strand.
TCAACATTTTCATAGGCTTTCAGACACATCAAAGGCCACAAAGGAAAGACTGGAAAAAAATGGTCAGCACAAGCTTGGGCTTGGTGGTTATTCGAATTTGGTGGCACGAATTGTAAGTTTCGAAAAAACCAATAATGCATCTAAATAATAAATTGCAAATTATTTTTTGCTTTATTGCACCACAAAATGTAAATTAATGACGTCATGCAAATATGCAGGCTGATCGATTCAAAGAAGTTCCCACTGAGGAAGAGTTGAAGCTTGGATTCCAGCACGACTTTGGAGCTGTTGTTGAACGGCGAAAAAGATTGTCTGGGAAAACAAAATATTTTGGTACTGATCCATCTAGTGCACAGGTATATAAAATCTATATAGTTTAATGAATATTTATTACTCATGCAATCTATTCATTATAAATAATTGACATAAAATATTGACTTTGTTTTGAGCAGGAAAGCAATGATCCCCTTAATGTCGAGGAGGGACAACAGCAAGTCGAAGATCATGCTTTGAATCCTGGTAATGAATTTATTCATATGCTACAATTTTATCTATAGCATTGTAGATGGTGAACATTAATTGTACTTCTCCATATTTCAACTACAGAGCATGTAGAGGGTCACACAGTACAGGTTGATCCTAGACAGGAATATGAAAAACATGATGTGGACACAACAGGTAAAAAAATACCTTTGTAATGTTTTTTTTTAAATGAAATACTTGTCATTATAATAAGAAAATATATCGATGTAACATTTTCACATTATTGCAGCAAATCCGAACCCCTTGCCGCAAAATCCACATCGCGAGCACTCTACGAGGCAGACATCACGCCAAGCTAATGAAGCACCAAGAACTGGAGTACATGTTCTAGAAGATGAGATTCTTGTTGATTATGTAAAGAGAAGAAAAATTAGAAAGAAGTGATTGAAAAAATATTGTGTAATTATTTTTTATAATATTATGTCCTGCATGATTTTTGGCCTAATGAATGAATGAATCGTTTAATGAATGTTAGCTTCTATTGAATGGATGTGATGACTGAATGAATGAATGGTTTAATGAATGTTATCTTTTATTGAATGAATGGTAAATGTTTTTTTATGATGAAATCTGCATGAATTTGCATATAATTTGTTTTTTCAAGTATATGCATTGGGTATGGGGAATTGAGAGTGATGTGAGGGGGGGAGGGGCCATAAGAGCTTCCACTTATGTCCTGCATGATTTTTGGCCTAATGAATGAATGCATGGTTTAATGAATGTTAGATTCTATTGGTTGGATGTGATGACTGAATGAATGAATGGTTTAATGAATTTTAGCTTTTATTGAATGAATGGTAAATGTTTGTTTATGATGAAATCTGCATTAATTTGCACGTAATTGTTTTTTCAAGTATATCCATTGGGTACGGGAAATTGAGATTGATGTGAGGGGGGGAGGGGCCATAAGAGATTCCACCTTCACATGGTTGGCCCTGTTTAGTAGAGAATATTAAATTATTCTCGAAACAGAGAGGAGCTCAATGAATGGCTAACAATGTAAGCAAAAAAATTCCATTCAATGGTGAAGGAGGTATTTTGGTTGTCCTATTTTTCCATCTTGACTTTATGGTATTCAAATAATAAATATGTAAAAGAGCACACTTCATTTAATAAGATGCATTATGGTGTGCAACGACCATCACCACAACGATTCATGATGGTCGTTGTGATCATGAAGGCATTAATGGAACATGAAAGAGTAATGCATGAAGGTATCCTACCTTTGTAAATAAATCTTGATTGAATCCTACAGCGAGATCTCTAGGAAATAACGGATCTACCTGCCATCTTATCGATTTAGGGATTGTGTTTGGAATCGGTTTTTTTTTTTAGCAATATCATGTATAATATATCGACCCCATAGTGTATCTATCAAGTTTTTAGGGCCTATTGACGATAAGACTAAGTGAACCACATTACACCTATCGCATGCTTCAAGTTGACACTCATAGGGACTTTACCATCAGTTAATACCAAGAAAACTGATCGTCCTTCCTAAGCATTTCCTCATGGTGCTACCCCTTGGTAGGTACTATGACTAGAGGCCTGCAGGATTTACGAACTCCTAAAACCGAAATGGCATTGAACAATCCCTCCAAGAGACAACTTGGATAGAGGGAATTCTTACCGAAATGAAGGATAAAAAAATATCCAGTCATGATGGCTCATTGAATCCATTGCCCAAGATTACCATGCATACCTATAGGAGAGTGGAATTCGAGGTTGGGCCCTTCCCTTCCATCCTAATGAGAAGGCATTAACCCTAAATAAGCAAGCAACCATGCCAAGGACAAGGTTGCGCCATTCAGCATATGACTCGGAGTCTACTATTGATTCCAATTCTTATCCCACTTGATCTAGAGAATTACTAACCTCCAATTGCGAACTACCTACCACTGCATGATTAGAGGAATATGTTACTCGAATTGATAACTAGTCACTTAATTAGGGTTGAGACATTATCGTGCATTAAAATGCTTGCATACAACTAGTCATAGTTACTAGAGTCATCTTTATAATTCATATAACTTTTAATTCTTGAGGATAGGGAACCTCATGCATGCAAAACAATTCACTTCAAGTGGGGCGCACCTTACCTATCATTAGTTAAATGGAACACTAATAGTGCTAGTGCTTGAAATATGGAAGCTGGTTCTTGAAAAAAATTTGACAACCCCACATTTCACAACAATCATACTGTCAAAACTATTGAGCTCATTTGTTGAATGCTAGTTAAAATCCCTATCGTGTCTCTATAGTGAGACTGATCGTATCTATTAAACCCTACTTCCTCTAGATCATTGAGGCTATAGTAAGAACTGTGGCTAGAATTTATTTGATTTTATATGTATATTATTCAGAAAATTCAACAAACCTGTGATGATTGTTATGAATTCTTGATAAAAAAAAGGACCTATGTAATCATTCCAATGGCTTAATATATGGAATTGGAATCATTGTCATCGCTATAATTTTAAATAGAAATTATAATCATCCAAAATAATTTTATATTGAATGGTTAGATAACTAAATGATATTTGGATTCGGTTTGGTTAGTCATTGGGAATGATGAATTAGTCATTATGTGGGACGATCACTGAGTTATATATAAATTTGTAATGAATCATATTTAGTTGGGATGGTTTATCTATCTGTAAGCATAATATGAACTCTGGGGGGGAATGATGTGCCTATATCTTCTGTTCATCTTGTACCTTTGGGTGTTAAGAATAGTGTTTTACTATACAATGAGTAGGTATATAGTATATGATACTACTTAGGAGAATCTAGTTTCAAAGTTCGTGGTGCACTTGGGTCACACCAGTGGGATATCTTATAATCCACTCTTCTTGGTAATTGTTACATCAAGCCATGATTGTCCTATATTGACCCTCTTCTCACGAATTTATGATTTAAAATATACCAATGATTCCATGCTTGACATCTCTTTGATTACCTACTCACCCTAGTGCAACAACAGTTACATGGAGACACATAAACAGTTACTTGAGTTATTCATGCATTAGGATTGTTCTTATATGATGAATGGATTCATGCTAATGCATATTATGGTCCTATATAATGATTGGATGTGGGAATTATCAAGTTCATTCATAGTTGGAATTTAATTGTCAAAGGGTTAATGCCTTGTGATTGTTATTAAGGGAGTTGATGTGAATAAATAATGCATATGTTACTACGTTCTTATATCATTAGAAATTGTATATGTCAATCAGGGTTCATAGAACAAAATAAATACCTTGGGATTATGGTATAATTAGATTCTATATAATAATCAAAGTTGAATGTTTTATGTAATATGTTGTACTCCCATATGGTGTATTTATGTGGAAATAAAAGTTGGGGAAAATGACTAGTGAAACAATGTGTAAAGCTAGACTAAGCTAGACTAGAAGTTTCACACCCAATCAACCACTATGATAGTAGGGGACATCACTCCAATATGGTTGCACCTATTGGCTTAAGGATCATGGTATTTTCATCTTTATATGAAGTTCAAAAAGGGAGTATTGCAATCCCATATCCATTTTGATCAATATGTGTGAATGAAACGTTTGAAGGATGAGCTTAAGTTTGAAATAAAGTTGATTATATGTTAGATCAGCTATTATTTTTACAATCATATTGCTATCTTATGAGCTATTATTTTTACAATGATATTGCTATCTTATAAATCTATGGTTGCATTAAAGAAAAAAAATGTTGGAGAAAAGAGAAAGTCAAGCGGCCCTTATAAGACAATGAAAGGCATGATATTTAATGATTTAAACTTTGAAAAGGCAATAATATTATAATTTGAGTTAAATTTTTTATAAAGGTCACAACGTCAAAGGGAAAAAATAGTGTGTATGATCATCATGATCTTTGTAATTTTTTTAAAAAAATTACACATAGTCGTCGGATATCCGACTTCCCATTCCAAGATATCCAACGTAGTTTCGATACCACCGACAGCTAACAACGTTGGATATTTGGTTTCTTAGAATGAAAATGGAATTGGATATCCGACGTCCACTTCCGAGATATCTGATGACAATGACATACAATCGATGGCTAAAAGCATCAGATATTGGACGTTATCCGACGTCAACTTCCAAGATATCTGACGCTCCTACCATACCACCGATGGATAAAGGCGTCAGTGTTTAATTTCAATTGTGCCGGATATCTAACTCCTCTGTTGTTGGATATCCGACCTCCTATAAAGTGAGATTGGTCGAATATGCGACGGAAATATTAAAAGTGGCGTAATCGGACATCCAACATCTACCTATTGGATATCCGACCACCTATAAAGTAAGATTTGTCGGATATGCGACGAAAATATTAAAAGAGTCTTTGTTGAATATTTGACAGGTAGATGTTGGATATCCGACATGTTCATTTTACCATCGGATATCTGTCGAAGTTCCACTGACATTTAAACAAGAAGATGCTTGTTGGATGGTCGACAGTAGAATGTTGAAAACCGGACATCTATGTCGTCAGATTTTGGGTTCAAAAAACCTAGTGGCGATGGAGAATGTGGTGGTCAATGATGTGGGGTAAGAGGAATTTCCTGAGCTGGAAGGGATTCGGGTCCCAACTGATCAAGGGTATCTGTTATTTCTTGAAAAGATAAATCCAACAACTCCTCCAAATTTTCTACAAGCACCGAATCTTTGGTGTATGAGACCTCTTTTTTAGGAACTCGTCGTCTAGGCAATGCGGGAATTACATTTAATCCTCCAATATTTATCACATAAGAGTGTGTACGCCTTTGGAAGTGGTCTATCTCCTTGACTGGGAAAATGTATAAAGGTTCTTTTATTTCACCTCCAGAATTTAGGTTTTCTTGATATTTTGGTTCCAGAACGAAGTCTTCTGGTAAATCTATTTCAAGTGGGTTTTCAAAGGAATTCCTTCATACAAATAGATCTCCTCTTCCAACCATGCACTGGAGGCCCTCCTTCTAGCGCCAAAAACTATTGATTCCCAGAAAATCTCAGCACCAATAGTAGGGATTCTTCCCGGTAAGTAAGCCCAATTAGATCACTCACCATTTGGTGTGGGGAATCCGTCTGGTTTACGGTCCGGCTACCGTAAGTGTGTTTGTTTAAGTTCTTTACCAGTTGCATCTTAGTTCACCGTTTATGTATTTTTATCTTAAAGTGTGAGATGCAAGTGCCCTAATTAAATGAAATGGAATTAACATGTAGAATCCTCACACGTGATGCGCAGGTTCTTACCTCTCGTCTTACCACTTCTACCTAATCAATTCGATTATTATCTAATCTAAACTAACCATCCTATCCCTGCAAGGAGAAAATATGAATTAAGCGTAATATACTGGAAATGTTAATATAAGTCTTACAGATAGCTGTTCCAACACAATATTCACATTTACAGTAGAAAGAATACCAAAGGTAGCTTTGATATGATTAAAACCATTTATTACTCATTTTACACAAAAAAAATTGCATAGAAAGTAAAATCATTCATCACCATTGAAGTAGTTCAATAAAGTTAGAATGATCTCACAGTATGAGTTACGAATGCAAGAAGATGTAGTTTGACAGACTCCAATACTTATAAAGTCACTTCATGAGTTGACAAATGTGTCTCTATATGTGCCAACCCTGCTGTTATAGCCTTACAACTATCTTCCAGAAAGTAAGCATTGATAGATGCTTGTCCCACAAAGTGATGGATGTCTTCTTCTGTGAGAGCACCCAGTTTTCTGATATAGTCTAGATCCTCCCGCAAGCCATTCTGCAGTTGTGCTATGCTTTGGTATTTTTGTAGGAAGCTCATTCATCTTCGGGACAGAAGGGAGGTGACATTTCTCATACACCTGGTGGATTTTCTCGTAAAATCCATGACACTTTTGGATAGTCTTAGGAATTTTGTTATTTATCCTCCTAGCATCTTTCCTTCAAAATTCCAGAAGTGCCATATTCGACTTCAGGTCTGTTGTTTTCTTCTGGGGCAGATGATCTGGGAATTCTGGGTTAGTTTCCTTCCAGGCCATCTGGTTCTTAACCTTATCTGCAATATCCAACAACCTTTTCCTGAATGGAAGTGACTTCGCAGCTATCACCTTCATTCTCGCCATCACCAGCTTATCTTGTAGATTTCATCTGTGAGAATTTATTGAGAGTGATATATTCGTTCCTAAATATTGCAGGATTGATTACAAAATGGATTTATGTCTTGCTTTCTCTTATCTTCCAACTCCAATTGCTCTTCAAAATAGTCTTTCTCTTTAACCAACTCTTCCACCTGACCTTTCAATTCTTCGACCTGCAGGTTTGTGTCTGACTCTCTTGACTCTAATTGAGTGATTTGATCTTCAAAGTCACTCCTTTCCCCTTCCATAATCATTAAATGCATAGTTAATGTCTTATTTTCTATGTCCAAATTCTGGTATTCATTTAGTAACCTTTCGTTCTCAGATAGAATGGAATCATGTTTCCTTTTCAGTTCTATCCCTTCCCCTCGCACTTTCACCAAATTATCTTTTAATTTGAGCATCTTCTCTTTATTTCGCTCAAAGTCGTTTATCAATTTTTCAACATTATCTGCACTTGCTTGCACAGTAGCTATGTTGATAGATGCCATGAACTTAGGGTCCTTGTGGGTACCCTCCATGATGGTGTTCTCCTGAACAGTAACGACATCGGGTTGGGCGACCATTTTCAGTCTCTTCTTTGTCCTCCTCATGATGGTCTTTCTTTTTTGATAAAAAATGATCGTGTCCAATTTGGACACAGTATGTTGCTTTGATGGGATGAATGGGGTGAGTTCGAGCTCAGCAAATGGGAGGTGTCCTTCGGTAAGCGTTACACTAGACACCTCAGGTGGGTCTATTTCCATATCCTGCATACTCGGGATTCCCTTTTCCACAACTTTCTTAGACTTTTCTTCTTCTTCTTTTTGCTTTTGGTATTCTGCCACTTCTCTTTCTACTCTTTCTTTTACTTCTTCTTCCCCTTTTTGTGACCTCTCAGCTTCCTCCCTCTGCATTCTCTCAGCTTCTTCCTTTATTCTCCTTTCTACCTCTGCTAAATGAATTTGTGTGGCTTCTTCTCATTGCCTCTGTAATTATTCCTTCTTGGCAACGTTGGAAGCAGTACTGGAACCATCGCTATTCTTGGGACGAAATCGTTTGGTTAGTTTGGTCATGTTGCTAGCCATTCAATACACCTCTTCCTCTTTGTCGAAGTGATTGGTGTATTCATAATGTATTTTGAGTGATGCACAATGCTTGACAAACCTGCCTTGGCTATCATTTCTCGCAAAACAAAATTCGCCAAAATGAAATGCTTCTAAATCTTGATAGAAAGCTTTGACAGTTTTAACCTTGGAGAACTTGTATGCCCCAATACAGAAAAGAAAAGGTGGGAGTGAAGCTTTCTTATGATCATGCATGAACTTTCCAATACCATTAATGAAAACGTGCCTTACTGCTTCCTTGTGGACCACAAAATTAATTGCATATTTGGGAAAAAGGGATGGAGCTCAGGAACCTCCAAACATTCTAATGTACGTGTCATCCTATGAGAAATAGTAGTCCCCGTATTCATTTATGACTGCCATTTCATTTTCAGACAACTATTTTGGTTCTTTATGGAAAATTATCCAGTAGAGAGGCATCATGAACTCTTCACATATGAGCTTATAATGAATTGCATATCTATGGGCCCACTTCGTCTGATAAGCCACATAGAGTGAATATTCAGCTCTATTCCAAATGCACCCTAACTTAGGAAAGGGGTTCCTAGATAATATGCAATCTATGAAGTATGAAGACATGTAGAATTCTGCCTTCTTTTGGGTTAAACCTCCTTGTGTAAATGCTATTGACGATGACAGGATGTCCGTGATGATGTCTTCCCAATTAAAAAACGGTTCCATGGAAGGCTATGTAGTAAATTAGAGGTACCCAATTTATCTTGTAGATAGTCCCATCTGCCTTTCCAAAAATTCTGCTTAGCATCTGCGTTATAATTCTGAAAGGGGTCCTCAAGATTTGACACTCATATTCTTTGCTCGCTTTCTGTGTCAGCTGCTTTCCCGATACTATCTTTTTCTTAGCATATTCAAAGGGGTCCATGTTTATACCATTGATCCAGTCTTCAGTTAACATGACCTAGGCTGGAAGTAGCTTGTATGTCGCTGCTATATGAGATGGATGGAATGAGGAAAATGCTTCCCCTTTGGTGTCAGATATTATTCTTGATGTGGAATCAACTTGTGGCAGGATCCATCCAATGACCTCTGAGTAGGGAAAAAGTTATGGGCATGTAGATTCTTTGGTGATGCCCGATCTCTTAATATTTTGATACAAGATCATTTCTTCGAGAGCTACCTCATGGATATCCTGGCTCCGGATCATCTGATACAATCCCCCCCATTTGAATTCAGGTACAACGCTTGTTAATGCTTTTGTATCTTCGAACGCAGTTTCTATCTTGGTTTCTAATATAATTTCGACGTCTGATTCTGATTCAGTTACCTTATATTTCTTCTTGGCACCCTTTCTAGGCATTTTCAAATCCTGTCAGTCTCGGTTTGGTCACGAGAATAAGTTGAAAATGTCATCTTGGTGTCCAGAGATTGGTGGAGGTGAGAAATTTGAGAACGATGTTTTTTCAATGCTAAACAAACAATGGTTTCTCCCTATATATAACAAAAATCAAAACCTAGTCATTTAATGTGGGGTTGGTGGGGTCATTAATGGCCAAAAAACCCCATTCGACTTTAAAAGGTCATTTTACATGTCACTACCTTTAAAAATTCGCTGACGACTGTTTCAGAGCGACTTGCTCAGTTTCCGCGAAACGCGTCGGTGGTGTTCTCAAAATTATGCCAGTGACGGCTTTGGGCATCCTTTCACGAGTTTCTTAGACGTCATTTCGCGAGCTTCATTTATCTCTTGTGACCTTTTCGTCTACCTTTCATGAGTTGAACCAAAAATTCAGAGTTGCTTTCCTTTGCAATCTTTCATTGGCGTTCGCTTCGTTTATCTGCTTTTGTGAGTTTTCATGTTTCGGTGGCAACCGTTTTGGCAGAACTGACTGAGTTGCTGCGAAATGGATCGAGGCCCTCAGTAATTTGTGTCGATTACTTTCACCGAGCATCCATCGGTGTGTCTGGGATATTTCCGCTGAACCGTTCCGACGTGATTGAGGCTTTATTGCCAAAACGTTCGACGCTATTCTTTGTGTCACATACCCCAATTTTGTAAAAATTATGTAATTGTTTTATTACATTCCTGAGACATTATGTTAAATTTAATGCTAAGTAGGGATTGATGACTCAGCAGAGTCACTAGAAATGGAATGTAATTCAGAATATTTTATTATTAATAAATTAATTATGGAGACAACAGCATGGGAGAGCTATTTAAAGAGGTTACTGGTCAAACTGGTGGATGGAACTAGGTGGAAAGGCAAAAAGACAAGTGGCAGCTTCCTCAAACACTTCCTAAGTTGCAGGTGGCAACTTCCCTATATTTGGGGTCATGATTCCCCAAGAAAGTGGAATCTGAGCAGGTGGCTCATTAATAAACCCTAAGACAAAAACTTAACTAGTATCGTTCTATTAATTAAATTAATAAACAAACCCTAGTTAAGTTTGAACAAGTCTTTTCATAGCAATGAAATTGTTAGAGTAAAACCCTAGCAGGAAGTATCACAAGAATCTTTCATTGTTAAATAATCTAGTTCTGTTGTCGAGCTTAAACATTGTCATTTTTATCACTCACTTGTCTCTCATTTGACAATCAAATCTTAATCATAGAACTTAGTTACTGTCTTACAACCAAAGCAATAGCAGAACAGAAATTTAGTTCATTATCAAGCTCAACAGTAGGAAGTTATCATGTTTCCAATTACACTCAAGCAACAACAGAGTCGAAATCAAAGTAACAGAAAGGATAACTAAACCACATCACAACTGTAGGATTCAGTTGAACCCTATCAACCCAGTTTTCACAATAAGAATTCTTCAGTAGATAAATAACCTAGATATTAATTTCACAACAAAATGAAACAGACAGAATATTTTTCCAGCTCATTGTCGAGCTTCAATATCATTACAATATCTTCCACTTGTTTCTCAAGCTACCAACATAAGAAAATCGTAACTACAGAATCATCTTTTTAAAACAAAATCACCACTATCGTTACGGATTGAACCCCCATCATCTCAAAATTTACAAGTAATTACATTTAGAATTGGGACAACGATTCCACCACGGCCGCAGCCCAGACTTCACAGTGTAGATAATCTTAAAACATGAAGTCGAAAATATATGCCACACACATAAGCTCAAAACATACAGGAGACTTGTAACAAGTTGTATTATCCAAACATTGAAACTCTTTACAACGATCTCTACCTACAGCCGAGTTCACAAACCCACTGTACAAGTGGTTTTAAAAACTAAAGATTTACTTAACACGGTACATAGCATCGAATTTAAGGAAAAACACAGACATAGAACAAGCCATTATACAAGACAACAAATTACATTAAGTTATTTTCCAAAACCCTGGGTAAAAACCCCAAGCAAAGTACAAGTACAGTATTAAAGCCTTGATGCCGTAACCCCGTCATTCTAAGCAGGCTCATAGCCTTTCTTCTACACATTAATTAATTTATAAACCCTAAATACTCTAGCAAAATGATTAAATTACAAATGACTACAGTCATAACCTTTCATACACAGCACAGGGTTAAACATGTCCAGGAACGTTGGTAACAAACAGCCTCAAGACCAGATAGCACGGAGCTAGCCACAAGGGTGGTCTTTCATAACCAAACCATACAGACAACCAACAAGGAGGAACGCCATGGTAAAGACCAGGCTTACCCGGTTAAGCAACCAACAACCGTAGCTTGAGTCATCCACCTTACGAATGGAGCCAGGGCCTGCAACAACGGAGTATCATTAGTTATCACTTAAATATATTGTTTGAAGTTTAAAAAAAATAGATTCTTGTATGCAGAAGACGAAGAGGAGACCTGTAACTTACCGGTAGTTCAAAATACAGTAGATAGACTGATAGCCACAAGACGAAGAAGAATAAGCCCCAACATTTGCACCAGGGAACAAGTTACCAGAAGCAATAGGCTATCATCCATCCGAGAAGCTTAAACAGAACCAAATTAAGAAAATTGCAGACAATGAAAGCCGAGCCAAGGTAATACGGGTAGCAAAAGATAGAACCCTAGGTCATAACAACCTCTTAAGCTTCCAAACAGCAAAAACAATGACTCCCAGACAATGCCATGAACAAATACGAAGGTTTGAAGCAGTATGTGAGCTGCTAGACACTGTAATAACCTGGAAGCTGTATCAACAGTGCCACAACAAAGACTCAGACCTGGAGATGTTGCAGAAAGACCCGAGCCCGAAGGCGAAGGAGAATGACGAGGTAGGGTTAGGTCCAATGTTTTATATCACCAAGCACTTGGCTCTCGATTAACCACGTAGCAGTTTAATATTTCCATGCAGTGGGTCGAGACTCCATAGTCCCATGAGGACTTCCCAATTATTGTTAATCAATTAAAATCATAATAAGGATATCCAATTATGGTAATAAACCATAGTTCAAACTTGCCAAAACTCCCTTGTTAACACATGCTTTCGATTTTTGTATGGGAGAACCATAATACTTGAACCTACAATCATTACAATCATGATAATGACATTAAAGTTCAAAGATCTCGATGATATTCTTATCCTTGTTGATAAATAAAAACTCATAATATATTTAGATAAAAGATTATTGTAAGATCTTCATAATGGATAATTCACATATCATTCATACAATAATCAAAACCCTAGAATGATGTCTTTAATACCTTGTATTCCATTCAACAAAGAAAAAACTTGCTTGGTCAATAGCATTCGAGATTAAGACTTGGAGTCTGTTTCAAACATAGAGCATATGATAAATGATTATAAAAATGGCCAGGGAGGTAGTTATCAAGTAAATCAAATGCTAAACTGTAAACCGATCACTAAATTTTATACCCTATCCTAATGAGAAAGAATAAGAGATACTATATCTCTATTAATTTTCTAAGTTATTGTAGAGATGTAGGGTATAAATAAATGACAATTTTATATTTATATAGCATTGCACAGATGATTAAGACTTGTTATTTCTTCATGATGGAACTTAAACTGGTGGAAATCAAGTCATGCAACTCATAAATATTGGCTTGAGAAAGAATAGACCTGTGTTATCCTTAATACACAACGAGTTCAATCAAATATGATAATGAAGGACTATTTCCATAAGTGCCTACAGATTTTGTTTAAGTATCATTTATGAAAACAAAAAGTAGATTCCAAACAAGGCAAATCCTTAAAGTTTAAACAATAGAAGACAGGTTTTGACAGATAATCTTTGCAATTGTTGATGATAAGAAAAGTCTTTCGTAATTAAAGTAAAAATCAAAACATAACCTGAAGTTGAACTTGGAATAAATACAAGAAGAGTTCTACCTTTAGAAATTTACTAAACCTGGTTAACATGCATAGACTTTTACTGAAGTATTTGGTACATCTAACTGAATTATCATACTTTAAAGATTTTAAATGTAACGACCGCACATTACCTATACACCTGTAAGAGAAAGACATTTGGATGCATTAGCTCAAGAGCTAAGTAAGCCAGTCTGTCATGACAGTTCCCCTTGTGGTTGAAAGACAGAAAAACAAACAGCAATGGTAAAGAAACTCACAACCAAATCTAAGAATAATAACAGATCATTAGACACATTTATGATCACTTAAACTAATCAAACAGATCAAGGAATGCAGTTATAAAGATTATATATATTAATTTAAAAAAATTTAAATTTTTTGAAATTTTTGGGTTTTGACTCTTTGTCTTCTTCTGACCAGAAGCACAAAAAAAAACTCTAAGTTTTATCGGTGTGAACTTTGCGAAGCTCCGCCCGTTTTGGCTACACTTGCCGAGTCACTCCGAACGCATCGGCTCGACTGGACGAGTGTCTCTGAAACAAGTATTTTTCCAAAAAGCGGGTTTTATGCTCCGACCATGTCGAGTCGACTAGCTGATTCCGACCATGTCGAGTCGACTAGCTAAGTTACTCCTACCATTTCAGCTCAAAAAGTTGAGTTTTTACTTTGTAAAATTTGGCCTTCTCTGCTTGTTTCTTAGGAAAAGATCTAAGTTTGAGGGTGGGATTCTTCTAGGATGACTTGAACTCAAAAAAATAAATTAAAATAGAAGGAGGGGGCCTACAATTTTTAGAAAAAAATTTGGGGATCAGGCTTGCAGCAGCAACACTCTGAAAAGAGACATAGACTTTACAATCGATTTGATACCAGGAGCGGTACTAGCATTAAACTCTCCTTATCGGATGAATATAATAGAACTTATGGAACTTAAATCACAATTACAAGAACTAATTGACAAGAAGTACATTCAACCTAGTGTTTCCCCTAGGGGAGCACCGGTCTTATTCATAAAGAAGAAGGACGGAACTTTAAGATTATGCATAAACTATCAGTAATTAAATAAAATGACTATTAAAAATAGATATCCTTTACCCCAGATATACGACCTATTCGATCAGTTCCAAGGGGTGATAATATTTTCTAAAATAGATCTAAGGTTCGGCTACCATCAGGTATGGATCAAAGATGAAGACATCTTTAAAACTGCTTTTAGAACTCATTACGGTCATTACGAGTTTGTCATAATTCCCTTTGGATTAACAAATGCACCTGCAGCTTTTATGTCCTTAATGAATAGTATTATGAGTAACTATTTAGATAAATTTGTAGTCGTCTTCATCGACGATATACTGATTTACATGAAGAATAAACAGGTACATGAAGAACACCTAAGAATAGTTCTGCAAGTGTTAAGAGAACAACAACTATTTGCTAAGTTTAGCAAATGCGACTTCTTTAAAGACAAAATTCAATATCTAGGACACGTAGTGTCTAAGGATGGAATATCTATTGACCCCAAAAAGATTAAGGCTATAACTGAATGGTCAGTTCCTAAAAATGTAAGTGACATAAGATCGTTAATGGGGTTTACGAGTTATTATCGAAATTTTATTGAAGTATTTTCTAAGATAGCCTACCCCATAACTTCACTGCAAAAGAAAGGTAAGAAGTTTGATTGGAACAAAAAGTGTATGGAAAGTTTTAATAAACTAAAACACCTGTTAACCACCACCCCTATCTTAAAAATTGTTGATCCTTTTAAATATTTCGTCATATGCACCGATGCATGTAAGGAAGGATTAGGCGGGGTGTTAATTCAAGAGAATCACGCTGTGGCCTATGAATCCAGAATACTAAAAGAACATGAAAATAATTACGCTACATATAAAAGGGAAAGAAAACAAAGTTGTGGATGCCTTGGCCACTTAATTGTGTGCAGGTAGGAGAACTGCCCCAAGCTTGCAGGAGCACTACATTTTACTCTAAATAGGTTATGTTTAAATTGATTCTCTTAATGGTTGAGGCTTAAAAGCCCCTGGAGCATCTTGGAGCTTAGGAGTACTGAGTTGGATGTTGGGTTTCCTACTGCCACTGAATCATCCTAAATAACTTGGGGAAACAAGTTAAGGGTAACTTAAAATCTACAATCTGACTTGGGGGACTCTGAACTCAGCTCGAGGGTGACCTGAAAGCAAGGAGAACTTGTTGGTCAAATGCTGGGAGGTTTGTGCTTGGTTCCACTGGTCATCATATTTTCAAATAATTTTATCTGCTGAACCTATATGATTATTTCTATGGACAGTAATGGAATTTGTTCATATTTATTTCTGGAAGTATTGTTAAATCATCTACTATTTCAGATCTACTTCTATGTATACTGTTGTATTGATTTCTGGGTATAGATCTGCCAGAGATTCTTAGATCTCTGTAATATGAAGTAGTTTTATGATCTAAGTTGAAATGCCTAAATATTCATAGTTCATGTGTTGTTGTATGAATGGATATAGTTCTGATGCATTAAGTACACATAAATATTGGTTAAATCAGGGTTTGCATGCCTGCGAGAGGCACCCTGAAGTGGGTATGGTTTAATTGCTAGCCCATGGTTATATGTCTGCATTTTATGCTGAATACATTCATTTCTATCTTACTGACAGAACTCTGGTTATATATTTTATTGTGCAAATCAAGCATACATGTAAACCAAGGTTTTACATGTCAAGCCATAATTATTGATAAACCCTCATTTTCTATTTTATAGATCAACCTAGAAAGGGGATATTTATGCCTAGAATATTTTTCCTACAGGTTATAGGAAATGTTTATTGCTAAATATGCTTACACATTCATGTCAAAATATATATGAAATACTGGTATTACAGATTGGATAGCATGGTCATATTCCTAGGCTATTCTGTAAAAGCATATTGTATAAACTTCACCTTAGAACTTGAATGGGGTTTTATTATCTTGCTTACAGTACTAGTTACACTACGGGATGCATTCTATAAATGCATCGTATTGGTAGAGTCAAGTCGCATTATCCCTTCAAGAGTTAATTTGTGGTCCATAAAATGGAATCCACCTTAATATAAATTATATATATATAATTTAGGGTTTATTTCCATGAATCCATTCAAACATTTTAATTGTTGCGATTTACACAATCGGTGCATAGAACATTGAACAACGTTGCATAACAACATTGAAAACAAATCCCCAGATATGTATATATTACAACTATCCAAACTATGTGAATGTCGATGGTTCTATTGCATGGATCAGTTGTGTATAACAGTACCAATTTATTTTATGCAATGTTTTTATTATAACTTATGTTATCAATACTGTATGCAACTAGTTTGACATTCTAATCCTATGGCTATGCCCAGGGATCAGTTTAGCAATCGAGGTGTACATTATAAATATCAAGTGCTAGAGAGCACACTGTCAAGATGAATGCAAATCAACTCAACAGATCCCATGTAACCTTGTGTGTGCCTATATACGCTCTGAGGAGCAGTAATCATAAAACATGTAATTACTATAACATTCCTTTATACTTTGTGAGTTCATGGGATGCAGCTACCTTTTAGACTGACGCTTATACATTTATAAGTTTATGGGAAAGCATAATATTCAATATCAAATTGGAATACGATATGCATTATGTTAAGTATGGCGAACCCAGTGATTAATGCACAGTCATTATAGACAAAAGGATACAAGTATTATCCATTTACTTGCAGCTAAACATTCTACAATTAAAAGGATGGACGCCATACGATTCACATAAAGATTATGTTTAATTAGTAAAAGAAAAAGAGACAGAGGTCGAGACCACCCATGGCTTTCCATTACAGTATCAAAACAAGCTATGGCTTAAACGTTCACATTTTACAATGCATTCCTTGTTTACAAACTAAAATTTACAGTCCAGAGTGAACACTCTTCTTCCCAAACAATATCCCTTCAAGGGTCAACCCAAGTTGTGAAGGTACCCGACTGACGATGCCCAGTGTGGCCAAACCACCCAAGTCGCAAGGACCATCTTTCTAAGCAACAGGCCTAACGCTTTTGCGTTTTGGGTCCAAAGGCCACCACTCTTTTAAAGCAATGAAACAAACAACCCAACACTTAACCCTTTCGAAACGTTTGAGTAACTCAGCCTGAACCATGGGGTGAAACCACTCGAGGCTTCAAGTAGTGGCGCGCTACCTGGCAGTTTGGGGAACTTTTCCCCACACGGAACGTCGGTTTTGGAGCCACTCCGCGTGCCCTAACTTCCACCACCTTCATGCTGACCTGCAAAACAGCAACGAGAGGTTAAACAAGTAATAAGTGAAACTGTAACTACCTAGCTTTTACCCCAACTTGCATTAAGGGTTGTTATGAAACATTACCTGTAAGAAGAGGAGTTTTGTTTCCACGCCTCACCTGAGCACACAGATAGAAAGCGACAAACATTAGTCAAGCTCGTAGATTTGTAAATGTTTAAACATTGCAGTAAACAGGTTACGAACTGAGCTTTCGACTTACCATGGAATAAAATGGTGAATGCCGACAATATCGTGGTGTTGTTTGGGTATTGTCCTGGAAACGAAGCCATTCCTTCTGTATTCATGGTGTACAAGCTCGTTGCATAGGGCAGTAGCCCTCTGCACAGATCCTCAACATCACAACACTAACCACCCTTGTTTCTCAAGCCTTTTACATTGCTGCGGGCACCGGACAGGGAAGGTAATGGTCACCACTGACCCTGGTTGCCGAAGAGTTATGGAACATGGCGTGGATCGATGGGCATGAAGAGTATAGTGTATTGGATCAACGGCGATGCAAGTATCACGTTTTCCAATAAACCAAACCATGTTGAGATCAATGGTGAAGATCAACCGGAGAATTAACGGAGCTTATGTAGAGTACGCAGTACAGCTCACGGAGTTGGTAGCATGTCGTTCTGAGCTGGTTTGGAGGTGGGAGTGTCATTAAATGTATACCATCCACTATCCACATAGACCAAAGCCACAACGCAGATGTCGAACCTTCCACGTGAACCAGGGTAGTCGCTTACCTGCCAAAGGGAAAGTCAACTGGGGGTCAAAATGTTTGAAGAGGTTTGGTTTAGCTTGCGTGGCTTCGCCACATCACCACCTAGGCTACCCATTGAAATAAGCAGTGCCAACACTCTATTCTTCTGCGGATCTTACATGTGTTGTCCACGTTAGCAGGTTAGTCGTATTGTTTATAAACCCCAAGTCGTTGCTTAAAACCTTAGTCGTTGCACTTTGGTATTTCATGGATTATGTTGGCAGTAATGTCATGGTATGACTTTAGGTATCGTTGTATTTGGGCCGGGTTAACAGCATAAGTGGCGCAAGATTAAACGTATTGTCACATAGGCATGTTAAGCCTTAGTCCATTGTATGGGACGTATAATATATATATATATATATATATATATATATTATTAGTTTTTAAAAGAATTAAGTTGTAATTTCAATGTTTTTAATATAGATATTCTTGCTACTATTATATTGGCATTTAAGCCATGGTCCAAACCATTAGAGATAGGATATATATATGTGTGTGTGTGTGTGTGTGTTTATATATATATATATATATATATTAATTATAAAGTTAAGCCATCCTAATATTTGATTAATATGATGCAGAAATGTTATGTAGAACTCATAAAAATACCTTTATCTGTGTTCAATTTATTGATGGAATTAATATATGCATATATTTATTAGGTTAATCCTAATGCTGCAAACATCACATGATATTCTCTAGTCTGGTTTAATTGATTATAATTGCATAGACATAGGTACTTTAAGAATACTCATAATCTATTATTACCTGAGCCTAGTATTTTGCAAGTAATGCTAGGGCTCAATTAATACAAACACATAGGTTATATGTTGGGAACATATAACCATGTTAAGTTAAAATGGTATTCAATTAATGCTATACAAAGATTATAGTTGGGTAATAACATAATAATAGATGTTAATATAGTATTAATGGAATTATTTCCCATCACTTTATATGGTCGTAAGTGTTTAGGATGTAGCGCATATGTAATTGTTGACACATGAGTTGTCCTTGCATGTTCACATTTTACTAAAGAGTTATGCCTATTGTAGCGACAACTAGAGTTGGTGTTTTCCACATTATTAAGTGATTGGAGTCCTTTTCAAAAAAAAAAATCACGTAGAAGAGATGTGACAATGTGGAACCCAAATAAGAGTTCTAGGTGGGACTGAAGCGTATTCTCAACATGAGAGAACTTTTACTCTGGAACCGTACCATCAGACAAGTCAAGGTGCAATGGAAGCACCTTAGTCTGGAAGAGTCCACTTGCGAATTGGAAAGTGATATGTGGAAGACATATCTGATCCTATTTCAAGATGAAGAGATGGAATAATAAAGACAGACAAATAATAACACAAAGGATGGTGTTATCCTTTAAGGGGAGGTGTATGTAATACACCAAGATTTAATAAATTGTTATTAAATACTTTTAGAATATTTTATTTTATTTTTGTTTATTATTTAAATATTTTTGACAAGAAGTCAAAAATAAAAATAAAATGTAATGAATTATTCTTTTATTAATAAAAAGATACTGGAGGGGATGGAAATGAAATAGTTGTTGAAAGAGTGCTCGACGAACTACAAGAGGAAAAGACAAGTGACTGAAGCTACATAGTGAGAACTCGAGGTGAAGGAGGCATCTTCCCCAAAGTCAAGTCATGACTCTTTGTTGAGTGCTAAAGAGAAGGAGGCTCATAAATGACCAAGTCCTAGGAAAAATACTATATAATAGTATATCCATTAGCAAGCAGGAGAATAGCATTGGACGGGGATTGAATCTGATAATGCAAGAGATGGCGCATTAAGTGGATTTTTCTCTTGTGGTTTAGCAAATAGGATCGAGGGTTCTGGAGAAAGTGATTTTGGATACTCTTGGAGTTGGTTGGGAGGAATGTCTAATCCATTTTTGTTTTCCTGACATTGATGCTAGGTTCCTTATCTTATTTATTAAATGATTAAAACTAGTTACAGTAGGATTTCTATGTTAACTAGGAATCGCAATTATTTTCTTTTTAGCAAAAATGTATTATGCATCTATATAGAAAAATGATCTATTATGCATCTAAATAGGATATGGTTTTACTATGCATCTGTTCAATAATTATTCCTATTATGTTTTTTAAACTAGATCTTCTTTTATGTTATTATATTCATGCCTGTAAAATACCAAATTTAGTTTTAATGTATCTCTGATCGTGCATTCATACCTGAATCGAAGATTCTAGTAATGTGCTTTATTTTAAACAACTAGTAATTTGAATGCAAGCTACTGAGAATCTAGTTAAATATTACAGATCAATAATGCTAGATCGGGACCAATCGTAACCTAAAAAGATATTTATAGATACTCTTTAAACAATTAAAAATATATAAATATGCAATATATGAAACTAGACCAAGTATTAACATCCCACATTTTATTCAATTCATTAACTAGCAGACCCTAACTTAATTGAGGGTATCAATTTTAAATCTTGGATCCACTTCCATGATTTGTAGCTAGCATCTATCATGATTGCACAACTAATTCAAAGCCTCAAATTCTATCATTTTTAACCAAATCGAATCTACAGGATTTACCAAACTCATTTTCCTTATTTACTGAACAAACAGCCAACAATCTAGGAAAGCTTATAGAAGTATAATCTATTTTAAGCCATGATATAAATTACAACAGGGAATTTCAAGTAATACACAGAAATCGCATAAGTAGTAAAGATCCTATGGGTTGCATTATTTCTTTAACAACAATCACATCAATGTTAAACAAAAAAAATTGATTTTGCAATCCATGTGGATGTAAGACCATCTACGATGGGATCCACCATCTATTCCAGAAAACCCCATATTTTTATGCTACAGGTTAATCGAAGTGGGGTTAATTCCATCCACGATGGCACCCACAAAACCTCCCTTAAACCTTAAACAAAGCAATCATACACACAAAACAATTTTAAAAGAAAATGTTGGATTAGACAGGGCCTACGAAGCCCTTTGTCTTTCAATTTTATAACCCTCAGGGTTAACCAAAATGAAACCCAGTAACTTATCTTGCAAAGAGACAGAGGCCTAAAATTTTTGTTACGGCTCCAAGACCCAGCTAAGAGCCACCTACAACAAGGTAATCCTGGGTCAGTCAGTGACTGTGTATAACTATTTAAAAGCAAGAACTGGACGGAGTAAAGTTTCTTTTCTCTTACCTTGGCGTTCGAAAACGCGGGCCTAGGAGGAGGTGACCCTGTCGCCATCCACGCCGACGCTCCTGAACCTGTAAACAAACCACCCACAGTTTTAAACCTTATTATTTAAAAAAAAAGGAAGAACAATAGAAACCTATGAAGTTTTCTTACCTTGGTTGAGTTGCAGAGAGGGCCAGGGATCGGATCCTCCTGGACAAATTTATCCCTCCTCTTCCTGCAAGAATATTCAGCATCAGTAATTATACCCAAGAGTTCTTAGAACACGTTAAAACATCATAGTAGATTTTAAGAATTTGTTTTTATTTTCACTTGGTAAAGGCAGTTCAAAGCTTAAGACGGTGGTTGGGTTCGTTTTGCAGCATAATAGCAAGCTTGGGGCGTCCATTGGCGCCGATAAGACCTCTTGTACATCTTGGAAAGAAACCAGGTAGAATTCCATTAACCTCGAGATAGTATTTACACCAAAATATCCTCATAAAATCATCATTGACAGAGCAGAGGCTTGGCTCCCTTAGCTTATAGACCGGATAACCAAAACATTGAAGTGTTTGGACAAAAGAACGACATATTAAACCCTAACAAAACCCTGGCTATCATGCTATACAAGTAAACGACTGAGATTCATTCTTGAGCGAGCCTTAAAGGCCTAAATGCGCTGTCAACTCGGATCCAAAGCAGCTCTTTATTTCGCAAATCAACCACAGTACAAACTTTATAACCATCATAACTCATGGTCAGTTTCAACCATTTAATATCAATCTTTGCATTCATTCCAATATCCGACTATGGTATCAATCCCATATAGCTTAATGTTTAAACTTTTAAAGAAAAACATTCAAACCTTGTCATATGTTAACCTTTGCGCACTAGGACCAAGGATTACACCTTGGGTCCTTTCCCATGTCACGCTTTATAGCCTTGTGCTTAGGGACCAAGGTTAAGCCTTGAATTATTTAATAAAATACCAAGACTTAGTCTTAGGGACAAGAAAGGCCTTTCTAAACTAATAGAAAGAACAAGATAAAAAGAACAAAAACATCACCTGTAGGTATGACGGTAGCTTGCGATAAAGTTGGTAAACATCCACGGTTGTGCAACCTGTCATATAGCAGTTTTAAGAATTGTGTAAGCGACTTTACAAAGCGACAACATATGCAATTATGCCATAGCCACTAGTACATGTTAGGAACATAATGATGTGTTTATGGTTACATGTTATATCTAAAAATAATTTCTTTTTTTTAGTTATGGAATTTTGAAGTTTCATGACACCATGTGTCATGTAAAATCGCCATCGACATATAATGTGAGTTGAACAATGTGAATGCACTGATAAAATTATTTTTTAAAAATTAGTAAAGTAAATCTTTATTTTAATATTTATTCTTCTAAAAAATTGTAAATGGGAGATAAGAATATTTTGTGCTAAGGAGACATAATTGCTAAATAAATGGGAGATAACAACTTTTTGTGATAAGTAGACATAATTTCTAAATAAAGAAAATTAAAAAAAATGGTACAATCAAAACAAACAAAGGCGCAAAGACAATTTGAAAAAAAAAACCATGAAAGAATTCTTCTTGGGGAGATGGGGTTAGGGTTTGGTTTCCTCTGGTTTTCTCTGCAGTCCCGGGCTAAAAATGAAGGTTGATGATGGTATAATGAGTGATGATCAACTTGGAGTCACATTAGCTCAACTGAGCTAACTCAGTACCAACCAAGTATAAAAGCAAGTCGGAATATTTGCGTATGATTTGTCATTTTTTATGTGCATCTTAGCCTGCTATTTTTAGTTTGTGTTCCGGGTTCTCGGTATTTTTTACTATTTTCATCTCTCGGGTTGTGGAGGGGTCTTATTCTATAGGCCTAGCTCGTCTCCATACTTATTGCCCTGAGGACATTTGCTAGTTTCATTTGTTTTTCGTGGAGACACCTGCCGGTCGTGTTTGGGGTGTGGTCATCGATGGGACGACAATATAACAACTTAGGGTTTTCCCCTTCGGTAGATTTTGAAGACACTTTGTCTTATTCCTCTAACGGGAAGAATAGGGTTTCTACTGTGCTCCCTAAACCGCTCGAGGATGCAGTGCTGGTTCCGGAGGCTATCCGAAAGGCACGGTCTGGTTGGGCTTGTCGTTTCAGGGGAGAGAAGGCTCGAAAATGGAGATCTATGAAAACTTTGAAAGTTCGGGAGGGTTTGGCTCGTTTCCTCATCCCGCAAGATACTAACCTAGCGCATATTGAAATGCTGAGTACTCGGGCCATTGTTGGTCGCCTAGAATTTACGAGTAGGGAACAAAAGGATTTGGTAGACTGGGTTCCAAAATTCTGGTTACCGGTTGTTGGTGAAATGCCCAGGGTCATGCAGCTCCTGAATGGGTGGTTAATGTTCATTTTCACCAAGCCTGAACATGTGGGCTTAATACTTAAGAGATTTTGGTGTTTCTGAGATGGTTCCCTCTGCTTGAAAAGATGGCATTTATCCTTTGACCCCATGCGGGAGAAACAAAACATTCGGCATCTTTGGCTCCTTATCCCGGGCCTCCTGATTGAGCTTTGGACTGAGGAGATTTTGATGGGTATAGCTAATTCGGTCGGTCGATTTGTGGGTTTGGAAAATTCCTCACTTCATGGTTTTGACCGTTGGTCTGCTCGGGTGATGGTAGAATTTGAAATTGCTAAAGGTCTGCTGGTGGAGGTGGAGTTGGTGTGGGGGTCTAGGGTTTGGCACCAACGGTTGGATTATTTTTGTATTCCATTTCGCTGTCATCATTGCCAAAAGACCAGACATAGTCAAGCTCCGTGTCCAGAGACTCAAGCTCTGGAGCATTGGTGGCAATCTTCTGACCTGTCTAGTTCCTCTGTCAAAGTATCTGCTGGTTTGGCAAGGATTTCTGATGACTGTGCTGCATTTTCGGGTAAGTTCTCTCCTCATATTGGCTCCCCTATATCTTTTATTCCTAAGGAAGATTTATTGCTGGCACAAGCAGTTGAAGTTATTTTAGACAAGAAAGTTGCCTCTGGGGATATCATGTTGAATCTTGGGAAGGGGGAGGTCTTACCGTCTGTTATTGAGCCTGATTCTCTTCCTTCTAAGTCTAAGATTTGTCGGGGTTTGTTTGGGGAGGTTTCTATGTCTGTGGAAGAGGGGGTGGAGGTTTGTTTATCACCTGATAGGCAGCATGTTCTTGTTTTTAAGAATGCTGATTGTGGTGATAATTTGGCCCCGGATATTACTTCACTCTGTAAGGTGTCTGGGACTAGGGTTTCTGATAATCCTCTCAGGGGTGTTAGGGTTGAGTTGTCTTCGTTGGAGGGTGGTCCATTTACTCTGGATGAATCTGTTATTTTGAATGATGTAGGCTATAGGCCACTTTCTGATGTGATTACTCCATTACCTATTTATTCAAAAAACCCTTCTCTCAATCCCCTTGCTCAGTCGGTCAATTTTGGTAGATTCCAGAATGTCACTATCTGGAGAGCTAAGAAGTCGGCTAGGAATAGGAAGGATATGGAAGGTGTTTCGGCTCCTGTTATTGCTCTAGTTTCTGAAAGAATTAGGTTGAATGAGGTTTTGCTTGGTCTTAATGTTGATTTTGGGGGGATTGAACATGGTTCGGAGGATAACACAGAACCTAGGGTTGATATTATTGGGAAGGAGATGGCTGCACTGTCTGTTATGTCTGGGGGCCTTAGAGCTATTTCCTCCTATGATGATGTTTCCTGATGTCAATCTACTCTCTCAATATTCGGGGGTTGGGTAGAGTTGCACGAGTAAGGGCTCTATCCAATTTAATTACTACTTCTTGTCCCAGTATTTTGCTGTTACAGGAGACTATGTGTGATGATCTTTCAGCTATTTCAAAAGTTGCGGGGGTTTTTCCAGGTTGGGAAATCTTTGTTGTTGGTTCAAATGGATTATCTGGGGGTTTGGCCATTGCTTGGGACCCTAGAATCTATTCTTTTTGTGTTTTTCAAACTGGTTGGGGTATTTTATTGGAGGGATCTTGTAAGGCTATAGATATTTCTCTTACGATTCTGAATTGCTATGCTCCATACAAAAATCGAGAGGATTTTTGGCTTGGGTTACAGTCTTCAGGGATTTTAAAAATGGATAATCTTATGGTTGCGGGTGATCTTAACTTTACCAGATTGGCTCAGGAAGTATGGGGGAAAAAAGGCTAAATTGGATGAATCGGCAACTTTCTTTTATGATTATCTTATTAACAATAATCTCATTGATGTTTGTATAGGAGCTATGGTCCCAACCTAGTCAAATGGTAGAGACGGGTGTGAAGGTATACACAAACGACTTGATAAGTTTCTGGTGAATTCTTCATTACTGGAAAAATGCAGTCGTTATCATTCCTGGGTTGGTAATTCTAAAGTCTCGGATCATTGGCCTATATTTTTACAATTAGAAGAGAAGCTCATGGATTTGAATTATCCATTCAAGTTTGACTGCTCCTAGTTATCACATCTGGAATTTGATGTGTTGGTTAGAGATGTTTGGTTGAAAGCTAGCGGTCACTCAGATTATAATCCTGTTGATCTTTTTTGCTATAAGTTGAAAATTCTTAAGGGATAAGTTTCAAATTGGATTCATCATAAGAAACAAAGTGACAGATGTAGTCTACTAGATGTAGATACACAGCTACAGAATTTATATCTGCTTAATACAAATAAGCCCTTGATTGGTTCAGAGTTGGAGCAGCTGAAGAGATTAGAAGCTGAAAAAGAAATATTATATGTTATGGAAGAGAAAGAATGGAGATTGAAAAGTAGAGCTTTATGGGTTAAATCTGGTGACAAAAATACTAGATTTTTTCATGCCTTTGCTTTGGCTCGAAGAAACAATAATACTATTTGGAAGTTGGAAGATGAGGAAGGGTCTGTTGTTTCTGGTGTTCAGGGTCTGTAGTCTCAAGCATTAAAACATTTCTATCGGGTATACTCTGATGATAATAGCTGTGATTTAACCTCACAACTTCAAGTGGCTAGACTCTATGCTCGTTTCTTTGACAGGGAAGATACAAAATTGTTATGTTCGGAGGTTACTATTGAAGAGGTGGAATGAACTTTAAAATTGTTTTCAAAAGAGAAAAGTCCAGGGCCAGATGGCTGGACGATAGAACTGTTCCTGCATTTCTTGGATATTATGGGGGATGATATTATCAAGATGGTGGAATTTACGAGAACACGGGGATATTTATCAAGTGCATTGAATTCTACCTTCATTACTCACATTTCTAAGGTGAATGATCCAAAAACCTTTGCAGACTTTCGGCCCATTGCACTTTGTAATTTTGCTTATAAAATTGTTTCCAAGATTATTGCAGGACGACTCAAACCTGTATTCTCAAATTTTATTACTCCTGACAAGTTTGGTTTTTTAGAAGATCGACAGATCCATTATGCTGTTGGTATTACTCAAGAATTACTACATTCTATCAAGTGCAAGAAGTAGAGTGCTATACTGCTTATAATGGATCTTGAGAAAGCTTATGATCGGGTCAATTGGGATTTTCTGAGGATTCTATTGATACAGATTGGTGTGCTAACTTTAGCTATTAACTGGATTATGGCCTGTGTTAATACAATGAATATTGCTATTCTAGTTAATGGGGCTCCTACGTCTTTTTTCAGTTGTTCTAGAGGCATTAGGCAAGGCCGTTCGATGTCACCTCTTTTATTCCTGTTGGTGATTGATGGTTTAAGCAGGTTGATTAAGCATGCTCATGAGCAGGGTAAGTTTAAAGGTATTAAAATATCAAAAGGACTGTTTCTGACACATGTTCTCTTTGTCGACGATGTGCTTATTGCTGGGATTGTGTCTATTGATGAATGGAGAATACTCTATGGTATTATCGATCTCTTCTGTAAGTATTCTGGCATCAAGGTGAGTTTATTGAAGTCTTGCCTCTATCAAAATCAAGTTGCCGATGATAGGCTTTCAGATTTCCAATCTATTCTCCCATACTGTTGCAATAAGATGTCTGATGGATTCACATATTTGGGCTTTCATCTAAAGCCTAATGGTTATCTGGTAAAGGATTGGGATTGGTTGATTAAACGTTTTGAAACTAGAATTTCACATTGGACTTATGGGATGCTCTCCATTGGCGGTAAACTTACTTTGGGAAAGTCTGTGTTGGTGGGGACACTGGTCTATTGGTTCTCTATGCTCCCAGTGCCTTGCTCTGTTATCAATTCACTTCGGAGACTTCTTTTCAATTTCTTATGGACTGGAGGTCTGAATCGAGTTAGTCTGACTTTGGTTGGGTGGGAGAGATTATCTCTTCCTTATACTTCAGGCGAGTGGGGTATAAAGGATCTATCTACTTTCAATGATGCTTTACAACTGAAGAGTATGTGGAGGGATATCTATTGGGGATCCCTTTGGTCTCGGTTAATTTATCATAAATATATCAAGACCAAGATTTCTTTCTGGTTGAGACAGCCCAAGAAAAAGGTTAAGGGAGTCTCTCCTATTTGGAGAGGATTTATGAAGGTTTATAGTTGGTTTGCTTATTTTCTTTGCTGTAAAGTTGGTAACGGATCGGAGGTGGCTATCAAAGTTGATCCCGTCGTTGGGATCAAAGGAAATTATATACTTTCAACAGAATTATCTGCTTATATGAGAAGGGATGGGATGGTTACTATTAATTCCATTGTAAAAAATGTTGCCTCTGGATATTAGCTCAATGCTGGTGATTTAAATCTTCCTCCGAAGCTGAATGAGGAATGGGAAACTTATATTTCTAGTTTAAATGCTACTGGTATTCACCTGAATGCTGAAGATGATATGGTGGTGTGGGTTGGTAATGAAGTTTCAGGTAATATTACTGCAAAATCGGCTTATGACTGCATTATCAAAAGAAGATGTATGTTCCCTAATAACTGGTGGTACAGGAATATCTGGCAGTGGAATATGCCATTGAAAATGAAATGTTTTAGCTGGGAACTATTACTGGATCGTTTAAAGACTTGGA
The DNA here is from genome assembly GCA_027924585.1 of Larix kaempferi. Classification (NCBI taxonomy): domain Eukaryota; kingdom Viridiplantae; phylum Streptophyta; class Pinopsida; order Pinales; family Pinaceae; genus Larix; species Larix kaempferi. Next base: position 15,512,992 of record BSBM01000539.1, read on the forward strand.
CAATTTGTCTGGGATCGGCTGGGTTGGTCCTAATTGTTGTATTTTATGTAAATCACATCAAGAGACTGCTTCTCATCTCTTCATAGATTGCTCTTTTGCTGTGGAACTATGGGACAAGTTCTATCAATCTTTGGGTATTGCTCATAAATGGAGTGGTACTTCTGTGGATGGTTGTCTTCTGAAATGGATGTGAATTTGTAAACAGTATCCAACTTTGCCAATATTTATTTGCTGGTCCATTTGGTTTGCTAGAAATAAGGCTACCTTTGAAGATCTGACTCGAAATGTACAGGGCTCTTACAACATTATCCTTTCACACTTTCTGCAGTATCAGATAGATATACCTGCTTCAATTCCTAGAAAAATTGGGGAATTTCATTTTAGCATCAAGGAGTCAGTTCTATTTTTTGATGGGGCTGCAAATTTTGGTGATTGCGGGGCTGGTGGAATTATCTTTTTAACCAGTCTCACTACTTCACACTTCGTCTAAGGTGTGGTAGAGGTACTAATATGAAGGCGGAACTTTTGGCATTGTGGTGTGTTCTCAAAGTTGCTAATATATTTGGGTTAGTTAATGTGAAGATCTTTGGGGAATCACGTGTGACTATCAAATGGGCACGTGGTGAATTTGACATTAAAGTTCTGGAATTGTTCAACTGGTGTGGGGAGAATTAAGGATGAGCTCAGTCTTCTTGGATCAGTTACTTTAGAGCATATCTTCAGGGAATATAATGAGGATGAGCTCAGTCTTCTTGGATCGATTACTTTGGAGCATATCTTCAGGGAATATAATGAGCAAGTAGACTGTCTATCTAAGTTGGCTCTTGCAGGCGAGGAGGATTTTTTGATATGGGAAGAGTTCTGTGAGAATTAGATGATCGATTCAGGGTCTCATAATATCATGATCTGAATCTGTTTATTGCTAATCTTGACATTTGGACTTTTGACATCTTTTTTGGATGTAATTTTGCATATTGCAGGCTCTCTTGATAGGGATGCTTGGTGGACAATATGGTTCTATGATAGACCTAATCATGTACTGTTTGATTCAACTTATGAATATCAATAGTATGCTTTTTTTTGCGGAAAAAAAAAAGGCGCAAAGACAATTAAGATAATATTTTAAAATTTTATATTAATTTAATAAGCATTTTTTTTTAAAGACATATGATGTAGTAATATTTTAAAATATTTTAATTGATGAATTTTTGATCATGAAATTCACTTTTAAATATTTTGAACTATTTAAAATCTTTATAAATAATTTAATTAAAAACACAAAACTAAATCTACTAAGTTTTCAACCATTTTACCACTATCTAAATTGAATTAAACCATTTTCACTAAAATTACAATTTTTAATTAATAAAATTAGTACATGTAAAAATGGATTACCAAATACAATGTTAATGTTAATATTTGATATGTACATGAAGTACAAAATAAGTGGTTCAATGGTCAAACTTAATAACTCATAAGATGCATGTCAAACTTCTTATTGGAAAACAAACAACAACATAAGTTGAATGGTCAAACTTCTTATTGAGAAACATGTTCTCTACTAAAATTATCAATTTCCACTGTCCATGACATTTTTTGCATGGTCAAAGAATTCACTTTTCTATTGAATTTATAAGATTTAAGATAGGCTAAATTATCGGGTTTCCATGTGGTTATATAAGATTTATGGACATTGAGAGTTAGAGTTCTATCTAGAGATCACCAAAATTACAATTTTTAATTAATAAAATTAGTACATATAAAAATGGATTACCAAATACAATGTTAATGTTAATATTTGATATGTACATGAAGTACAAAATAAGTGGTTCAATGGTCAAACTTAATAGCTCATAAGATGCATGCCAAACTTCTTATTGGCAAACAAACAACAACATAAGCTGAATGGTCAAACTTCTTATTGAGTAACATGTTCTCTACTAAAATTATCATTTTCCAATGTCCATGACATTTTTTGCATGGTCAAAGAATTCACTTTTCTATTGAAATTATAAAATTTAACGTTCTGGAACAATTAGACTTCTATTAATAGGCTAAATTGTCAGGTTTCCATGTGGTTATATAAAATTTATGGGCATTACTATCTCGAGATCACCAAAATTACAATTTTTAATTAATAAAATTAGTACATGTAAAAATGGATTACCAAAAACAATATTAATGTTAATATTTGATATGTACATGAAGTACAAAAGAAGTGGTTCAATGGTCAAACTTAATAACTCATAAAATGCATGTCAAACTTCTTATTGGCAAACAAACAACAACATAAGCTGAATGGTCAAACTTCTTATTGAGTAACATGTTCTCTACTAAAATTATCAATTTCCAATGTCCATGACATTTTTTGCATGGTCAAAGAATTCACTTTTCTATTGAAATTATAAGATTTAACGTTTTGGAACACTTAGAATTCTATTAATAAGCTATATTATCGAGTTTCCATGTGGTTATATAAGATTTACCAAAAAACAATGTTAATGTTAATGTTAATATTTGATATGTACATGAAGTACAAAATAAGTGGTTCAATGGTCAAACTTAATAATTCATAGGATGCATGTCAAACTTCTTATTAACAAATAAACAAACAACCATATAAGCTGAATGGTCAAAATGGTCAAACTTCTTATTGAGTAACATGTTCTCTACTAAAATTATCAATTTCCAATGTCCGTGACATTTTTTGCATGGTCAAAGAATTCACTTTTCTGTTAACGTTTTGGAACAGTTATACTTCTATTAATTAGCTAAATTATCAGGTTTCCATGTGGTTATATAAAATTTATGGGTATTGACAGTCAGACTTCTATCTCTAGATCACCAAGTTCCCAGAATCCAACCAAGTTCAGACTTCCAACAATATTGGATTTGCGTGCAATTGTAAATCTATTTTATAGATCTATAGATATAAAATCCAGGTTTAAGAATCGCATAGAAATATAAACTCTGGTTTTAAGATTCGCAAGGCACGACGCTCTCAGATTATGCTCTACTTCAAGCAGGTAATCTATCTCTTCATACAGATATTATTCTTCTTTTGGTGTGTTTTCAAAGGTGCATTTTCCCAGAAATAACTGGCTGTGTATTTTCCCAGAAATTTCAAAGGATGAACTTTGAAGTCTGAAGTGATGTTTTGTTATGCAGATTCAATAGCTCTGTATTGAATCTTTGAATTGATTTCAGATACAGACTAATTTTATTTCTGCAGTTTGTAGTTTTCTTTGCACAGTTTCATTGCACGGCATTAGATCGAGTACCAACATGGATCGAGAGTTTGGCGATGGCGACAGTAATTCCCGTTGTAGCCATTCTCTACAATCAAAGCCAACGTCCAGGGAGTTGGTGAATTCACTTGAGAAAACTTTATCCGGGAGATTGGACGAGTTGAAGCCCAAGAATTCAGATTTTCTGAATTATGCATGGATTCGACAAGCTATGGAAGTTTTATCAAATCCATACGAGGATGTGAAAATCCTTATTGGTGACCTAGAGATTAAAGGAAGAGGAGATTGTGTGAGAGAGCGATGGATTACTAAATATCAAACTTCTTAATGTGTGTAATGGGCTTAGTAAAGCTATTTCAAAGCTGGATTACAATCAGCTCAGGTTAGTTCAATCTGTTTGCAGTTTCTTGAACTTTACGGCAATCCTTATCCCGATTGCAGATTCCTTTTCCGCCTTACTATCAGATACAAGTGACATTGCCGCTTCCCGCCCTCAAACAGTTTGAATTATGATTGTCCTCGTATTCATAGCTATATATGGGCACAAGATCCTTTTTTGTCACTGGTCTGGAGTTTACTTTCACAGCCATGGGCCCTCAAGCCTATTTGTATAGTCATGCCATGCAAAGAAGGGCGGGGTAGGCCCACGGAATGAGGGGAACGGCTGGGTAGGGCAACGGGACGTAGTTCCACAGCAAGATAATTTCGGTCAGGCCAAGATTTCACTTCAAGAATGGATTGAAGGAACCAATCTGGGCTTTAAAAATAAAAGAATAGACGATCGTCTGGGCATATTGCAGGCTCTGAGTACAGATCTAGAATTGCAGATGGGGTGGAGATCTAGGGGGTCATCTAGTATGGGTAAAGACAAGGGCAAGGATGTGTTTTTGAGGGCTATGTCTGGGGTGAAGGCAATGGTTATCTTCATATGCAGTGTAATTTCCTGTGCCTTATCAAGTTTATCAGGGGATCACCAGGGCCTTCAAGGGCGGCCATTGGTGGAAGTGCAAGTTCCTTCACATTTATTATGGTCTGCTTCATTCATGAGCTTGCAGAAGCTTGTAAATGAAGAGATGATTAGAACCAGGAATAAATTCCTGCTCAATGAATGGAAAAGTTTGGATAGAGCCAGCCATCAGTTATATGGCGTTTTAGACAGAATTTCTGCTCCTCCTCCTGGTTAAGGAAATTCATCAGGAAAAGAAATTGAAGAACAGCAGCATAAGAAAGATGCAGTGCGACAAGGAGTGCAAGAATTGAGACAGAGTTCAGTGGCAGTAACATATGGTGCGTTACTTCTGACACGTGAGCTGAATGATATGTTCCGTGTAGTTTTGAATGTAAGCACTGATTTACTTGCCAAAGTGAGATTATCTCCACAGCCACACATGACTAAGATATGACGCCTCAAAATGAAAGCACGACGCTGCACTTATCCTCCACTTCTTACTGATCCTTGAAACAATCGCTTTCAGTTTTCTCTTTGGTTTTCTGATCTTGATTTTCATTTTGAGGCATAATAACTGGACGTGGAGTATCTTAGTGTGTGGCTGTCGAGATAATCCCACCTTGTCAAGTAAAGCACTGCTTACATTCAAAACTACATTGAACAGATCATTCAGTTCATCTGTTAGAAGACGCACACCTTTTGTTACTGCCTCTGAACTCTGTCTCAATTCTTCCACTTCTTGTCGCACTGCATTTTTCTTATGTTGTCGTTCAATTCATTCTCATGATGAATTTCCTTTACCAGGAGGAGCTTTATGATCGGAAGAAATTTTGTCTAGAACACCATATAACTGATGGATGGCTCCAAACTTTTCCATTCATTGCGAAGGAATTTATTCCTCGTTCTAATCATCTCTTCATTTACAAGCTTCTGCAAACTCATGAATGAAGTAGACCATAATAACTGTGAAGGAACTTGCACCTCCACCAATGGCCGCCCTTGAATCCCCTGGTTATCCCCTAATAAACTTGATAAAGCACAGGAAATTACACTGCATATGAAGATAATCATTGCCTTCACCCCAGACATAGCCCTCAAAAACATAGACTTGCCCTTATCCTTACCCAGACTAGAAGACCCTCGAGATCTCCACGCCATCTGCAATTCTAGATCTGTACTCAGAGCCTGCAATATGCCCATATAAACGTCTATTCTTTTCTTTTAAAGCCCAGATTGGTCCCTTCAATCCATTCTTGAAGTGAAATCCAGGCCTGACCCAAATTATCTTGCTGGGGAACAGTGCTACGTCCACTTGTAAAGTTCAAGAGACTGCAAACAGATTGAATTAACATGATCTGATTGTGATCCAACATTGAAATATCTGCACTAAGCCCAGTACACACATTAAGAAGTTTGATACTGTCATCCAGATATTCAGTAATCCATCTCTCTCTCACACAATCTCCTCTTCCTTTAATCTCTAGGTCACCAATAAGTATTTTCACATCCTCGTATGTCTTTGATAAAACTTCCATAGCTTGTAGAATCCATGCCAAATTCAGAAAATCTGAATTCTTGGGCTTCAACTCGTCCAATATCTGGGATAAAGTTTTCTCAAATGAGTGCACCAACTCCCTGGACCTGCTTTAAATGCAGAAAATGAGAAAACGACTGGACAAAATAATGGCTGCAACGGGAATTACTGTCACCGTCGCCAACCTCTCGACCCATGCTGGTACTCGATCTAATGCCTTGCAATGAAACTGTGCAAAGAAAACTACAAACTGCAGAAATAAAATTAGTCTGGATCTGAATTCAATTCAAAGATTCAATACACAGCTATTGAATCTGCATAACAAAACATCACATCAGACTTCAAAGTTCATCCTTTGAAATTTAAACCCTGCAAACATATTCCGATCTCGTATATATAAACATAATCTGATCACCAGCCAGTTATTTCTGGGAGAGATACACCTCTGAAAACCATAAAATATTTAACTGTAATCGAATCTATTTAAAATAGCATGAGATTTAACACACCTTTTTTCACATTCTGACTGGATCTTTTTCTCGTCACTATTTGGATTTAACACAGCATAAAAAGCTTAACGCACAGCATAAGAAGATTAATATCTGTATGAAGAAATAGATTACCTGCTTGAAGTAGAACTGAATATAGAATAGCAAAGAGTTTAGAAATTTTTTATTTCATCTTCTTTAGTGGGTGACCAAGTAAGGATAAGGCAATGGGTTGGATCAGGGGGATTCTAATTATATGCCATTTTTTTGGTATTGGTCAAGGAAGGAAACAAACTTTCGATTCCTTTCAAGTTCAGCCCAGATTGTCTAGAGGAAGATGAGTCTATGCATATAGTGAAGGAAAAGTAGGCTATTTATGATAAGTCTCTCATACAATTTGAAAGTATCCAACTTGTAGCAAATCTAAAGCACGTTAAGAAAGTAAGTGTAGAATGAGTACACGAAAACATGGAGAAGGATGAACAAGATTGGTTTCTATGGAAAGTAAACTTGAGGAAATGTATAATAGTAAGATAGTTGGATATCCTAGGAATCCTTTGAAGAACAAGTTAGGGTTATCAAACAGAAGAAAAGGAGACTACTAACATAGGATAATTCTTGGAGGCTTAAAAGCAGAGCATTGTGGCTCTCTTAGGGAGATTAGAATACTATTTTTTTCCTTCAATATACCAATCATAGGAAAAATATAAATACTATCTAGGAAGTTAAGAGAGAAGACGGGTCTGCAACAACTAGTTTTCATGATATAGCTCATCTAGGGGTGGAATATTTGAAGGAATTTGCAGAGAGGAGGAGAGGGATGCTACAACAGAAGTGGAGAAAATGACTTCCTTCTTCCCGAGATTTGTGGAGGAGGAGGATAATGTGATGTTGCTAGAGGAAGTCTCCAAATAAGAATTACAAGTTGTGATGCACAATTTCTAAAAGGACAAAATAATTGGTATGATTGGATGGACAATTGAATTCTTTATAGGATGGTATGAAGTGACTAAGGATGATTTAGTAAGGGTAATCAAGGAATCAAAAAATTCAGGGAAGATGCTCACAGCCTTTAATACTACTTTATAGCTCTAATTCTAAAGAATATATCATGGGCACATTTGATGAGTATATACCATCTCTTTGTGTAACTACATACGTAAGTTCATAGCTAAGATAATAGCAATGAGGTTGAAAAAGTTGTTATTTGAGTCAATATCCAAAGAGTGGTTTGGTTTCCTATCAGGAAGGCAAATACAAGGTAGTAGGGGTTTCTTAGGAGGCCCTACACTCTTTTCATACCAAACAATTATTAGTTATGGTTCCAAAATTGGACTTATTGAAGGCCTATGATTGGGCCAGTTGATTGTATTTTAGGTTCATGCCTATATGTCTAAGATTTTGAGACAAATGTGTTAAACGGAATGAACAAACATTTTGATCCACAGGATGTTGCAAATTGTCTAAGAGACTGCAATACTTAAGCAGAACGGACACATTAGTTAGTGCATAGTTCCATCTGCTACTAGTGCTTCATTTTAGAACAACAAACTATCAATTGAAAGCACAATATCACTTGGTTATTGCAGTCACACAGAGAAGAATGTGAGACTACCAGTGATGCAAAATCCATTATCAGCAAGCACACCGTACACGAAATAAGTCATCAACACAAGTATGATTTGAGAAGTTCGATAAGTCAAGTGATGTATGCAACGCAGTGAAAGAGTATCGACTACCTATGAAAGTAGCACACAGTAGGATTATTATCAGAAGACCAGAAAAGTGTGCAGAGTTGAAGTTTAGTAAGACAACAACACACATTGGACATGAGGGCAGTCAGACGAGGCAAGGAGACAGGGAGTACCAACTTCATTGAGTTTGGTGCATGTAAAACAACAAGAAGACATGGGGTCGGTGCCTCCTTCTAGTTGGTGCTGGAGAAACATAGGCAGTTTTAGCTTCCTTCATGTCGGTTCCTGTAAAACCAAGGGTTAGTGCCTCCTTCTAGTTGGTGCTGGTAAACACAGGAAGTTGGTGCTTCCTTGAATGTATTTTTTCTCATTATAAACAAGCATTATGTGTTTTTCTCCCATTTGGGTTTCCACGTAAAATTCATTTTTGTTATGTGTTGTTTATGTGGTGCATATATGTGTGGATGTTTATTTTTTGATGCATAACTGAAGATACAGATTAAGTAAAGGTTAATCTGTTAATGAAGGTAAAAACTGTTGATAACTGCGCTTATACTGATTCACCCCCCTCTCAATATTAAATCGATTCCAACAATTAGTATTAGAGCGGATGTCTTCAGTAACAGACTAGCATATGGAATATAGATCATTGTGCATAAATGGATAAGCAGGAATTCCTTTCTACCAATAGAGCACTAGTATTTGACGGAACCAATTATATTTTCTAGAAGATATGTATGGAATTTTATTTGCAATCGTTGGGAGCAGATGTTTGGAAATCTATTGTCGATGGTTATGATGTGCCGACAATTGTGCCATTCAATCCAGCGCAAAGGAGAATCTATGGAAGTAATACTAGAGCCATAAATGCTTTATTATGTGGCTTGACAGGTGATGAATTCGTCAAAGTTATGCACTGCACATCAGCTAAGGAAGTTTGGGACAAACTTAAAAGTATTTATGAGGGAAATGATAAGGTAAAGAAAGCAAATCTATAAAAATAATCTATGCAATTTGAGTCTCTGAGAATGAAGGATGAAGAAAACATTACATATTACTTCTTAAGGGTAGATGATATAGTTAATGCCATCAAGAGTCTTGGGGTCGCTTTGGATGAAGAATCGGTATTACAAAAGATATTGAGAAATCTGCCTCAAATACTTGATGCGAAGGTATCTGTGTTAGAATATGGAGCTAATCTTGAAGTCCTGACAAAGGATGAGCTTCAGGGGATCCTCACTGCATACAAAATGAGAACTAAGAAAGAGACTCCCATCAGAAAGAAAGCTTCTTTTAAAGCCACAGGAAAGGATAGGCATGATCATGACAAAGATTCATGTGATGACTCATATGATGGGGAATCAAATTTTGTCAAGAAACTGAAAAGAGGATGAGGTAAGTACAAGAACAAGTTACCCTTTAAATATTTCAGATGTGTAGGAGTAGGTCATTATGCCTCAAAGTGTCCTTTCAAAGAAAATAGAGACAACAACATTAATGAGGAATCCTATTCATATAATCGGAAGACTGTGCGCTCACAACACAGACCTAGGAATAGAAGGAGGATTCCAAAAAAGAGGGAGAGTCTGTACACCGAATAAGGAAGCAATGTGTTTGAAGGAAGTGACTGCGATGAAGAACCTAAAGAAGTACTTTTTATGGCCCATGTAGTAGAAGAGATCAAAGATGAAGGGAAGAGGACCAACTCAAAGAACACTCCATATGCACAAAGCAAGCCAGGATCACTAGACAAGTATTTCTTCAGTGGATCGTTCAAAACACCGCCAAAGTCAGTCACACCTCCAAAACCTATTGAAGACGTCAATACTGACAGTCAATCTGATGATGAATACACTGCAAACATTGACTGGGAAGGTGAATTAATCAATTCCTCGTATGAGTTAAAGAATTCAAAGAAGAAGAATAAACTCTTGCAGGAGCAATTGTCAAAGTATGAAGAACATGACAGATCAAGTCAGGAATCTGTTGGCGTGGATATTAGTGAAAGGATAACCAGCTATGATATTCAACTGATTTGCGCACAAGAAAAGGTTATATTACTTGAGAAAGAGAAGTCTACATTAAGAGATTCACTGGAGGAATTGGCACAGAAAATTAGAATGATGACAAATCAACTTGAGGAAAAGGATAAAGAGATATCTCATCTAGAAGACAAGTTAACTGAGATAAAGGGAAAGAAACAAGTATGTATTAATCATATCTGTGCACAATCAAAAAGTGACAAGACAAAATATGAAGATGAAGTGCATAATAAGTTAAAAGACATCACGTTGATGTTGAATAGGATTTCGAAGGATCAGAGACCACCAGAATACAAAAAGGGTCTTGTCTATATAAAGACATCAAAGAAGGTCTGTGACAGAGAACATTGCCCAAATCCTGATAAATCCTTTAGGTATGATGGTTCCTTTAGCTATAACTCTTTTTAGTATTCTAATCAAAGAAGGATTAATAGGATGAAGTGCGCATGATGCAATATTTTTGGCCATATTGCAAAATATTGTCAAATTGTGAGATATTATGCATGCAACTATTTTGGACACAAAGCTATGTATTGTCGAAGTGTAGTAAATTGTCCAGGTGAAGTTTTGTTGTGCAAATGCTATCACAATCAAAGATACTTTAGTGGAAAATATCTAGAGCAGAATCAAAATAGAAGTACGCACAACAAGGCTTGGGTAAGGAAATCTCCTCAAACGTGTGTTGAAGATGCAGACAATCCAGGCACAACAAGCAATTGCTGCCTCTTTGGCTAGTCCCATAAGGACTATGGGAGACCCTTGAGTTAAACACAATGCATCTTAAGGAATTCAAGGGGATTTTAGTTAGGTGTGTGACTAGAATATGTTAATTATGTTCGCCCATGATTTTATGGTAAGTTGATAATGTCACGAAAAGGGAAAGTGCATGCATACATTAAGTAGTTGAATATTTGCATTGCATATGATACATTACAGAACATTGAATTCATTTATACAAATATAGACAAAAAAATATTTACATGAAGAATCAATTATTTGATGAAAGACTTGAGACTGCCCAAAACGAATATTTTTCGTTATATTCAAAATTAGGTATGAGTACAAGGTTGCATGAGATAAGACTCCATGTCGAAGCCAAGAATGGCATACACAAAAAAGGGGAAAATTTGAGAAAATGTTGAAGCATTCTATAGCCGCAATTTAAGGTGAAGTTCAGAGTCTGGCTGGTTCGCAAGACGTAACTCCAAATCCACTAGAACTAGTGTTGTGCATTCAGAAGCAAGACGGAGAGGTAGAAGATGCAGAGTGGTAAATGACGACATATCAGCATGTTGAGGACAAAGAAGAGATAATTCATCCAAAATTTGTCGTTGATGGTACTCCATATTGTCAACCCGACGAGTCAAAAGGATCAACTGATCAAAATGTCTATAATTCACCTGTGACTGAGAAAATCGATGACAAAATTGCTTTTCCTCCATTGGTCATTGCCAGGAGTCCATCTCACCTCTCAAGCACGAAAAATCAAGCCGCTAAGTCTGGACAACAAGACGCACATTCTCAAGGGAATTGTTTGCTCTGTGATAGAAGGAGGCCATTGAAAATAAAAACAATAACTAGATGTAATGTCCCCTCCTATCATACCAGCATGATAGAGAGGATCATTGTGCTAAAACCAGGCAATTGGCCTCGATGCTTACTAAATGAAACATCCACATATATAAAAAGACAGGCATGTAGATGTACAATCTAAGCAAACACAGCAGAAGTAAATCATGTGCAGAATTAACACACATCCATCATACATTCCCGATTTTTATGCCATATCATCAATTTAAGCAATATCAAATTTTCAAATGAGAATACTTATCTTAAATCAAGTAATCCCTGAGCAACCAGCTATGCTTCTGCAATGTTCCACCCAACCATAGGCCAGTGTGCTCCTCGATCTCTCAGCACCACTGCCACCCCCGAGCTGGGCATGATCTCCACAAGGAAAAGGGGAAAACAGGCTCTCACATAGCCAAAGGTATATCAGAATCAGCCAAGCCAATCAACAATTGGGTTTCTCAGGCTGATAAGAGATGGATGCATATATCATCAAAAGCATAAGTGTTGGGCATGAGAAAAACGTTTTCCACAGTGGAATGCATGAGATGGGGTTTCAACTAACTCAGAAAAACGTGGGAACCCACAAAAACGAAATGGAAAGTTGGGGAACAACCCAGGTAAGCCAAATCCGTTTTTAGAAAAACGTCCTTGGACATTCGGAGCAAAAACGACCTCCATACAGTCCCCAAATTGTGGCCCTTCTTTCCCAAGCTATTGTATATGCAAAAACAAACTCCCAGGCATGGAAAAATGCAGGATTTGGATGAAAAACGTGTAGGGAAAGACCCAGCTAGCTCCCACTGCATGAATGAGTGAAGACTGTCTGTTCAGAATGGCTTTGGGCACCATTTTGTGGGCGTTTTCTTGCCCAAGGAGGCAAAACACGAATTTCCAGGTTGATGGCTTGCCCATACACGAAAATGGCTGCCATACTTCTTCATTCCCAAGGCATTAACTGCCTCAACCAACTCTTGGAAGAATTAAATGATTGGGTGCATGAGACCAAATGGGTAGTTGAGAGTTCATGGGTTTCTTCAATGAAATGGCTTAACACCATGGCTCAAGGGTTTGGTTATTTTCCCTCCCTATTCCTTGTAAAGATCATGCCCCCATCTCTTTGTTGCATTGCGTAGTTGATTGTGGGTTTTTCATTAAAATTGCATATTTACATGATGTCCGATTTTACATTGTGCACCACTAGCACAAGAACTCCATGCATCTATTCTAATTACCGATACATAGAACGATAAATCAATGGCGGGGCCTTGGCCTTGAGCTCCTCACCATGACTAAATAACAATATTTAGATCATTTACAATATTAATGCAATAGGGTCAAGCTGGGGACATTACACTAGAGGATCAGACAACAATGTGACATGGAAGAGAAAGAGAGAAAAAAGCGATGAACCGGGCATTGTTCGTAGAGATCTTATAGATTTCATTGAAGGACGTTCACACGCATGAAATTAATTTGATGAGAAATGTATTCAATGTCGCAAAAGTCAAAGAAGGTGGTGGAGTCTCTAAAATTAAATGCTCGAGTTAATGAGTTTGCGAAAACAATACAAAAAGGAAGAAATTCAATTCATTACACAATAAGATGAAGAATGTTTCCTCAAAAGGTTCGAGTACGGAAGTGACAGATCATTGTTACCACGCGAACTGAGTGTCATGTCTGATTTTATGTCCAGTTGGCCAATAAATTAAAAATGTGCCATATATTTGGTTGTCTTGGAAAAAACATTAAATACGACAAGGCCCTATGATAGTGCAGTAAATGCAATAGATGGAGCAGTCAGGTGCATGCAATGTAATACAAAACTACTAGAGGACTGATTTCGACACTGCGCAGTTGGAAAATAATGATGATTTTATGGATCATTGCTCAAGGAATGATGAAGTACTATGACAGGAACAAGATATCAATATGAAAGGACAATGTAACGTCTGTATCAAGAAGTCAATCAAAGATAATTATGAAAAGATATTAGTATAGAATGTATGCTAAGAAGTGAAGCATGAAGATAGGGGGAGTCATTCCTGACAAACAGTCATGATGAGGCCAGTGCAAAGTAAACAGAAGAATCTACATCACGCAAACAATTGGCACATCTTTTCCATTGATGTCAAAGGGGGAGAGATGCATGAAGTTGAGGCATACATGAAGAGGCTGAGACATGAAGAGATGCATGAATTCAGTAGGACAGAATGTAAGGATAGATGCATGAAGCTGTGGCATACAAGATGAGGCTAGACATAGAAGTAATGCATGAAGTCAACAGGACAACATGAAAGGGGGATAATTGCAGAAAGCAAAAGAAATAGCATGAAGCCTTAGCAGATGTGAAAGAGCATGAAGAAAATCGTCAAAGGAGCAACATGAAGCTAGAACATACGTCAAAAAGCGTGAAAAATATTACTTGAATAAATGACATGAAGATGACTGAACATATGGTTCACGCAAAAGTAGTAGAAGTACTTACAGTAGAAAGTGCAGTAGCCAAAATCCCAAAGAACTCACGGGGAGCATATACACAGGGGGAGAATTATGACTAAGTACAGATGAAACATACAGTTCAAAGAAGATTAGGCATAGCTTCATAAGGTGTTGACATCAATTCCAAAGAGGGATATTATTGAACTTTGGTTGTCATTGATGTCAACTAATGTAAAAGAGGATGTCAACTGATTCAATCTGAGTCATTGATATCAGCTTAAGTCAAAGTGGATACAGCATTCCTATAGAAGTATGAAGAAGTATATGGAATCCACTTTGAAGAATTCTATGCGTAAAATGAAGAAGAACATGAAAGCTAGAAGTATATGCACAAAATGGTGAAGGTGACAGATATTGATGCAAGTTTGAAGAATTATATCCAGAAGTGCATTCAATATGAATATGTGATTCCAAGGATACATCATGCATGATTAGTTTTAAGAAGTATGTAAAAAGATACATCATGTAGATCCAATTCAAATAAGAACAAAAGTAATGTATCCTACTGCATGTGGTCCTTGCACAGATATCAAGTCCACCAAGTCATACTCTCTCATGGTAGAAATAAAATGAATTGGTTGGACAATGGTACATGTGCACTAGCATACAAGGAGTTGGTTGGACATGTGCACAAGGAGCCAAGGAGTGTGATATTTTCAATTGCTAGGAACTAGATTCAAAAGACAATTTCACATGGAATATTTCAGATAATGAGAGAAGAAGAATAGAGAAGATAAATTGTGGAAATCACTCTGTATCTTATTCATTGATATGATAAACATATATAATACATCCTCCATGTAGAAAATCGAATGCCTTTGAGGCAATTTGGAAAGAGCAAAAAGAAAAGGCTTAGAAAACACAAAAAAAAACCTAGGTGGCAAAAGGAGTTTCCAAAATTGTCCTAGAGGCTCACGAATTTAGTAAGTATGGTATGGAAGCTAATGAGTGAGGTAAATAGAATGTATTGATGGCTTTAGGAGAGTATATATGATGTGGAGGTCGAATTGGTCAAGTGGCAAGAGTTTCCAAGTCAACTAGCTTTTCCTTTTCCACTAGAAAGTAGAAAAAACAGGATAAAGCTATCTAAATCAGGAAAGTGTCTTTCTAATTCAGGAATAAAATAAAATCAGACAGAATCCAAGGAAATCTTATCCAAAATCCATCCAAATTCATTTAGGTAAGTTAGGATGTAATGTCCCCATTTTGACCCCCTTTGTATTAAATCGTAAATGATTTAAATATTGCAATTTGATCATGGTGAGGAGCTCAAGGCCAAGGCCCCACCATTGATTTAGCGTTTTATGTATCGGCAATTAAAGAAATAGATTCCTATGGTTCTTGTGCTATATAGGCACAATGTAAATAAGACATCATGTAAATACGAATTTTAATGAAAATACCCACAACTAGCTATGCAATGCAACAAAGAGATGGGGGCATGATCCTACAAGGAATAGGGAGGGAAATTATTCAAACCCTTGAGCCAATGGTGTCAATCCATGTGTCAATGAGAAAACCTATAAACCACCAACTACCCTTTTTGGGTTATGCACCCAATCATTTAATTCTTCGAAGAATTGGTTGAGGTAGTTAATGCCTTGGGAATGAAGAGGTATGGAAGCCAATTTCGTGTATGGGCAAGCCATCAACTTGGGAAATCGTATTTTGTCTCCTTGGGCAAGAAAACACCCACGAAATGGGGCCCAAATCCATTCTGAACATATAGTTTTTCATCCTCTCACACAGAGGGAGATGGCTGGAAGTTACATTCGCGTTTTTCATAAAAAACGCAGGGTTTTCCGTGCCCAGAAACTCGTTATTGGTTTTGGACAGTAGCTGGGAAGAAGGGGCTGCGATTTGGGACTGTATGGAGGTCATTTAATCCCAGAATTTCCATGGGCATTGTTCCTAAAAATGATTTCTGCTTCCTGGGGTTTTCCCAAACCTCCATTGTTCATTTTTAGCCTTCCCACGTTTTTTCTGAAGCTCAGGGCATCATTTTCATGCTTACCACTGTACAAACGTTTTTCTCCTGTCCAACTATTGTGGTTCTGCTGTTATGTGCATCCCTATTTTGGTTTGAATCTGTGAGCAAGAGATTGGAGTGGTAGTGGATAGAGAGGGCTTGATAAACCTAGTGAAGGGAGTAACCTCTCAAGAAGATCAAGAGGGTTTTGGCTACTTTTCTATGCACACCCTGAGGTACTGTGTGGCAATGAAGAGAATACTTCCTTGTGTTGGGTGTGTAGGCATTGTGAGTGCCAAGCTGAATAGATCTGGGAGGGGTACCCATAGCTCTGTGGTTGAGCTCACTAGCTTAGCCAATCTTCCTTTCCATTTCCTAGCAGCCTGATAAACCTAATTGTAGATTGGCTTGGCTCATCTTGGTGTGTGCTTGGCTATGAGTGAGTCTGTTGTTCCCTGGTTCCTTGTAGTAATCATGCCCAGCTCGGGGGTGGCAGTTGTATCAAGAGGTTGATAAGCACAACTGGCCTATGGTTGGGTGGAACGTTGCAGATGCATAGCTGGTTGCTTGGGACTACTTGTTAAGATAAGTATTCTCTTTTATAAACTCTGCAAGGTCTTTATTTAATGGCTATCACAAAAATTTTGAATGTATGTTAGAAATTAAACATGATTTTTATTCCGCTGTGTTTCTATAACATGCACATGTATATGTCTTTTATCAATAAGTTTTTAATTAATGGATATGGGGCTAGATGCCCAGTTTTAGCATCACAATCCTCTCTATCATGCTGGTATGATAGGAGGGAACGTTACATAGGATGGCATGTGATCCACTAAAAGACAAAACTGGCCTATTTTACCTAGTCAAAACTCATGAAATTAATCATAAATGATTAATTAATTTATCCTAAGTCTAGAATGACATAGAGGGTTTTTTAAAATGTTCCAACACCCCCCTTAAGCTTGAATTTATGTGATGGGAATCAGAAAAATATCAGAAATATAGGTCCCAAGAAAAAAGGCCCATGGTCACCCCAATACAAAAATAACTAGTCCATGTAAACCGAGGAAACAGGGAAAACCTCATGGGAACAAAACCCTCCCTCAAAAATGGACATGCTTGATGTCTTCATACTGTCATATTGCTCATTTGAATGAGTTGAATGAGCTGAATGGGTTGCTTCTGAGTAACATACTTGATGAAGAGATTGTGGATGTCATGATCATGCATCAATGCATCAATGTTGTGTAGGCAAGAACCATGTGTCGAAGCTCTATGAAGCTCATATTCTGATGATGGAGGAGCATCAAATGAGTTTTTCTTGCTGTTGTAACATATATAATTAGATCTGAAAAAATAATCAATGATGGAAAGGAGATCTATGCATACTCCTTCCCAAGGAGAAACAATGAACTCAAGAGGATCAATTTCTTATGTAGCTGCAATGTGGTGCACTAGTTCATGTATCTTCTTATCAAACTGATGTAGGACCTTCTGATATTTAAAATGAGATCATGCTACTCTGAAATATCAGAATGTGAGTCATATGGAGTAGCAACCAATAAAGATGTGGAGCCTCCATGATCGAACAGATTTTCAGTAGGAAAAGTGTGAGAAACTAGGTCACCCTGACAGTTGAGCGAGCCTGGAGAGTGTGAGGACTTGAATTTTGAACCATGAGTGGTGGGGTTAGGTCCAGATGTGTGTAATATTAGTCCAAAAATGGCCAAAAACATGGATTTCCAACCAATGAAGGATATGAAATACAAAAGTGCAACAAAGGCAAGTGACAGAGTGTAGGAAAACATAGAATTTTGTAGTTTCTTAACTGGAGAACTTGGTGGTTGTGGGGTCTTTTGTGCATCCAATGGTTTGGAAAATGGTGTGGGATATGTAATGACCTACATATTAGACTATAAATCATCTTTTAAATCAGAATCTAAAATATTTGAATGGAGGTGGAAAGATCTTTCAGAAAACAAGTCAGAAGCTAGTAAAAAATGACTAGTTTTTTAGAGTAGACTTGGATGAACTAACTGGAAACTGTTCCAAAGAAGAAGTGGAGGTTTCTAATTTTGATATATCAGAATGTGAATCAAAATTAGATACATCAAAATTATATTTCACTCTAGAACTCAAAGCATAAGCATGATTACCTTTGGGAGAAGCTTGGAAACAATGTTCTTGTTCTACAACAAGCTTGCCTTGTTCTTTCTTTGCAAAGTCAGGAAAATCTATGTTATGCTCTTCAAGCATCTTGGCCATGATGTCCAATTTATTCTCGAAGCAATATTTCTCAGGATGAGTTCCTTTGCAGAAATAATAACACTTGGGCTTCTCCTTCTTCATCTTCTTGGATTTGAAATCTCCATCAGAATCCTCTTCATCTGACAATATTTTCTGTTTGGATTTGTCATTCTTGAAACTCTTTGCTCCATGAGAAACAAGTGCGAAGTATTTGGGAGGTGATAGATCCCTCTTTTGGACTAGCTTGTCCTTCTCCTTAGTGAGCGAATCAATGAATGCATCCAAGCTTGGCATCTTCCAATTACTAACTGTAAGTCTCGTGGTATGAAAAGTAGACACAAATACTGAGTATTCTAAGCTCAGTTTTGATAGAATGGTAAGGATTAATTACTCATCCTTATTCTCTATGCCACATTGCTTGAGTTGAAGCACTGGGTTCTTGAATTTTGAGATGAACTCCTCCATGGAATCAAAATTACTTGGACTAAGAGAGATCAGCTCAATCTCCAATAAATGACCTCTAAGCTCGTCATGTTTTCCAAAGAGAGATTCTAGATTTGTCCACACTTGATTTGGAGAGGATAGAGAATCAATATGGAATAGAATATCTGGAGATACAAAGAGACAAAGTAACCCATAAGCTTCATCAATCCTATTGAACCATTTGTATTTTAATGCAACAGCTCCTGGCTCAGTTTCAAGCCCCATAGTGACTCTATACAATCCTCTGCTTCGAAGCTGGATGATCATATGCGCCTTCTAGTCAAAGAAATTGAAAGGAGTGAGTGTCACAAATTTCACTTGATTTTGATCGATACTGATGCGCTCCTGGTGATGGAAAAACCTATAAAAAACACTCTTGGAAATTGCTTTGAATCAAGATAGCTTTGATAACATGTGAGATTTTCAATTGCTAAAAACTAGATTCATAAGACAATTTCACATGGAATATTTCAGACAATGAGAGAAGAAGAATAAAGAAGATAAATTGTGGAAATAACTTTGTATCTTATTCATTGATATGATAACAATATATAATACATCCTCCATGGAGAAAATCAAATCCCTTTGAGGCAATTTGGAAAGAGCAAAAAGAAAAGGCTTAGAAAAGACAAAAAAACCTCTAGGTGGCAAAAGTAGTTTCCAAAACTGTCCTAGAGACCCACGAATTTAGTAAGTATGGTATGGAAGCTAATGAGTGAGGTAAATAGAATGTATTGATGTATTTAGGAGAGAACCACTGTGTACATCATAAGGGTCCAGAGGGGACACAAATTTGGGACATACTGCTGGGCTGACCATGTCTGAGCTGAAGAACTGATACACTAGAATAACAATAGTGCTACTGAGTGGGGTACCAGAGGAACTGATGAGCTGCTGGAGCATAGTGACGGGGAGTCATATCCCCAATGGTACACTAAACTGGAACTGAACTTGGTAATCAAGGAAGCATATAACTGGATGGCTTCCGAATATAATCGCCAATGCAACCCAGACATCCACGGGAACATATAACTGGGCATTCCGAAGTGACTCACCAATGTGCTAGAGTCGGGGGAAATCCGGGGTCTTCGACTAATAACTAAAGGGTTATAAACCCTGCGCGATTCTCAACAATGCGATCAAGGTGTTGAAGTCGAGCATGTGAGAAACAACCAATTAGAGAGGCAATGATGACTCCTCTAAAAATGGTTTATAGGCACTCACCACAGATGGTGATGGGTCCAAGGCGCAGGGACCTCTGGGTCTATCCTCTGGAATAGAGGGGCTGTCGTCGACATAGGGAGACCTGCAACTAGCAAGGAAATGATGTTTCCTTGATAGGAGCGCGAGGTGGAGAACCGAAGTGTGAGAGTACTGATGGTAGGACTGATATACTGTGGGGGATAACTGGGCAAGTAGAGTGGGTGGACTCAAACTTCCTTTGTTCAGAGTATGATGGCGGGGATGATCCGGCAGCATATGAAACTGACTAGTGGGAAAGGGATCATAGCTGTAATGGATTAGGGATAGTGACTGGGATGAGGGATACTCAAGCTGGTGTAAAATGGCAGGGGACTGCAGACTACTCTGATCAAAGGTGACCTGATTGGGGGTGCTACCGAGATGATCGATCATAGTGCCAAGAGGCACCGGGGGACTTCTTCACGGGTTAAGGAACTAGAAGAAGTGTGTGTAAAATGGTACTGTCGTGTCGATTTATACGAGCCTAGGACAGTTCATGCTCGTGATTGCTTTCAATTTTAAGGAGTTTGAAAGCAATAAGAAGACTCTGAAATAATGGAATGGTCGTGTGGATTTGTACGAGCCTAGGACGCTGCATGCACGTGGTTGCTTTCAATTTTAGAGAGTTTGAAAGCAATAAGAAGACTCCAAGGGGGTGCTTTTTCGTGTGTTAGTCTCCAAGACCCGAAGAAGCATAAAAGGATGCAATGAAGAACTCTTCAAGTTGGTGTGACTAGAGTATTCATTTTTCATAATTAATCTACCAGGTCCGGAAAAGGGTTAAACTTATACCAGATAGATGCCCTTTTAGGTACTTTAACGAGTATGAAAGGAAGCAAGATTTCTCAGCGATCTTTTCATTGTTTTAGGAGTTAGAAAAGAGCTTAACAGAAACTCCCTAAGTGCCTTTTTTGTAAAGGACTTGTCCGGCCCCAAAAAGGGATAAAATTATACCGAACAAAAGGAATGGTCAAGCAAGGAGGAAGTGCTCAATCAAGGAACATTGATGATGACCAAGAACGAGGGTAGGGGGGAATACTAGTGGACCTCCTTGCGGGATAATGAATGGTGGAAAAATAACGAAATAATTGCAGTATGAAAGGATTGAAGGGCTCATGTAAAAATGTGGAACAATCCGATGGCGGCCGATGTGGTGCGCAAACCGAGGTAGCAAGGTGTCGGTACACAATGTTGAAACTATACCTGGTGAGAGAGAGAAATGATCTCAAGCATCATCAAAAGCTCAGAAAAAAGAATCCGACGATATAAAAAGTGTCAAAAACGGATAATGGCCGATGTGGCATGCAAACCGAGGCGACGGGGGGCGTTTTGAAAAAAATACCCAAACAATTTGGGGGTGAGAGCGAGAAATGATCTCAAGCATCATCACGGGCTCGGAAAAATGAATCCGATGATATCAAATATATCAAACACGGAGAGCAAACGAAGTGGCACGCAAATCGAGGCAACTAGTGGTGTCTAGAAAAAATGCTCAAAACATGATGAGGAAAAAATAAGAAAACAAGTGGACCATCATGATGGTCTCGTCGTGCTAATTCCAGTGGTGGAAACGGTTCGAAAAATGGACTCCGTATGGATTCAGAATGGCCAAAACAAGAAAAAGTCAACGGGCTATAAATAGTAAGTGGGTCCAACATGACAATTGTCATTTGGACTTGTTGACTTTGACTAGTGATCAGAGTGGACCAGAGCCGAGTTGGTGTTTCTGGACGATCCGACCGACCATTTTCAGATCCGGGAGTTACAGGTATTTCGATAAACTCATACCTGCATTTTCATTGGGTTTGGGGGGGGGGGGTAGTGGGTCCCAGGGGAGTGTTTGTACGGTCCACGTGGGGTGGACCGCGGGTTTGTGGGGTGGAACCGTGGTCAAGGACCGCAGGTTCCGGAGTGGATCATGCAAACGGGGACCGCGAGGTTTGGGGTTGGAATACACGGTTCGGTATCGTTAGTTCTGAGGCTGGACTCGCGGTTCGGGACTGCGAGTTCGGCTCCTACAGACGAGGCCCCGTACCGCAACTGTAACCCTGACAACCGCTGTTGGAAACCGTGGCAAGGGGCCCTAAAGCTGCGATTGGGATCGAGCTTTTAGGGTTTCACCTAGGGGGGGGAAGGTTACTTCTTTGACATGAGTCTAATGAGTTTGCCTTGTGTGATTTACAGGATGTCGTTGGTGCTTTGGCGAGAGTGGGATGTCCCGGATGAGATAGTGGATGTCATCCGGAGGGATCAGCATGTGCAGTCTATGTTAGGGTTGTGCGGGTTGCTGAAGTTCACACAAGTGCCTATGATGCATTCAGCAGCGCTGCTGCTGAACCGTTTAGTGAGCTTTTGGGAGCCGAAAATTCATGCATTCAGGGTGCAAGGAGAGAGGGTGGATCTCACCCTCATAGATGTATACCTTTTGACGGGGTTGCCCTGTCTGGGTAGGGTGGCAGATATGTAGCCACGAGTATCTACAGATGTGGATATGGAGGATATGTTGGAGCGGTACTGTGTTCCGGAGGCTAGGGTGCAGAGGAATGCACTCCGGGTGGTGGACCTGCAGGAGCCAACAGTATAGCCGATTGCGGCGTGCGTGGTTTGAGTTTTGGGGTCCCAATCACCTGTAAAGGTGTCCGGGGGCCAGATGCAGCTGGTGGAGCGGGTGCTGGATAGTGTATATTATGCCTGGGGCCAGATGTAGCTGGTGGAGCGGGTGCTGGATAGTGTATATTATTCCTGGGGCCAGATGTTCCTCACTTGTGTTCAGCGGCAGCTGACATCGGTGAAGGAATCTGGAAAGGGATTCTGTTATGGATCCTTTCTGTGCGCCTTCTTCATGGAGCGGATACCTACACTGCTGCCGCGGGTACCGGTCAGGGCAGGAGGACTGAGGGAGCCGTGCATGGTGCGGTGGGGGGAGATGATGCACCGACGGGGTGGCAGTGAGGTTGGGAGATACTTCACCCAGGAGCTCTACCTTCAGTGGTTGCAGATGCCGCTGACACTGGATGATTATCCATACAGAGATATGGACTATACCGGGGATCCGGAGGCACCACGGCCGCCAGGCTAGGCGTGGGGACCAGATGGTATGTATTGATTTGCCTGATTGTTGTTGATGTCAAGTCTTGTGTATGATAGGTTTTTGATATACTGTTACTGACTGATGTGTGATCTACAGATGTTGGCCCAAGACCACCACCAGGACATGTAGCACGCAGGGGGCATGTGGTGATACCAGCCCTGCCAAACCGAGGGGAGGTGCGTCAACGGGATGCTGAGGGGACTCTGGAGTCTGTATGGATGCTTCTGGATCGGTTGCTAGTTGGAGTGACTGATGATGGGTGCCGGGGCGTGGATCCGGAGGTGATTCAGGATTGTCTAAGGGCGCCATGGGAGTTCCAATCGATCGCGATCTGGGTGGTTGTTTTGGTGGATAGGGGTCGGGCGCATGAGCCTGCAGGGGATGAGGAGCTGCCGGAGGAGGAGCAGGGTGAGGACTCAGAAGTAGCTGATGCAGGCAGTGATGGAGGGTACGACTCTCAGTAGGGAGTGCAGGGGGCTCCCCCTCAATTTTGTAGCTACGGCATGTATTCTATGAGGCATATTGATGTATAGATGTTTTTTGTATAGCTAAGTACGGGGGTACTCAGGACATGTGTAGCATATTGACATTTATTTTTTGATATATATATATTCACATGGATGCACCTTTTTGCGATGATGATTTAGTATATGCACGTGGATGCGCTTATGGTTTGTTATATGTTTGTACTGCACGTGGATGCAAGTAGTGTAGGATGATGGGCACTTGGATGCCCCTTGTGTATTTTATGTTATGCAACATGATGTATGTAGGATTAGGCACATGGATGCCCCTATATAGTAATGTGTTTTTATGTTATTGTACATGGATGCAAATGGTTATGTGATGATAGGCACGTGGATGCCCCTGGCAATCTTTTTGGATTTTTATATATTTTTTATGAGATGTTATTTGATGATGATGCATGATGGAGGTTTTACATGGTGTGATTGATGTGCCAATCTAGGATGTTGTTAGCCATTTGATCTGAGACACTATTTTGAGCTTTTGGGACATGGGTGAATGTTATGGATTCAAATTATCGACTGAGTTGTTTTGTGCGCAAGAATTTTCTAAAGAGGCAGGGATCACGCACCTGGTAGAAGTTGTTGAGCTGGGAGACAAGTAGATGGGAGTCAAGGAACACATGAAGGTGACATATGCCCATTTGGAGGGCAGCAGTCAGGAGGCCAGTCACAGCATCATACTCCGCCTAGTTATTGGTAGCAACGCCTATACATATTCTGTCAAGGTGAATCAATTCATGTGAAGGGGAATATAAGACCCATGCTGCAGAAGCCAGGTTTGGAGACCAGCAGCTTGCTCCATCAGCGAAGCCAATGTAATGAGGTTGAAGAGGGTCCATCTGTGATCATGCAAAAATGATGAATGTAAGATTGTGGTAAAAAAGGTGAAAAACAAAAAGAGAGCAAACTATACAATACGGACCAATGGGGCTACGGGTTTATTTAGGGATAAAAGCGTTTAAGACACAACCCATTATGGGGGTTGCGCAAAGGGTGACCTTCTGATTCAGTTAAAATGTATGCCCCATTGTCCAGACAGGTCTGCACGATGTAAGGGCCTTGCCACATGGATTCAAACTTTCCTTTACCAGTTTTGTCATGGGCTTGGTCATAGGCGAGGACGAGGTCCCCTTCACAGAAAGTTCGAGGGTGTACATGTTTGTCATAACTAGCTTTGGAGTGGTTCTTGGCGGCTTCAATGGTCTGGAGAGTGGCACAATGGTCTTCATCAGCTTGTTCTAGTGATAGCAGACAGTGCTCGAGTGGGGAGGTGTCTGGGAGAAGCTCGACGACGATGTGTAAGGCAGGTATCTGACACTCAATGGGGAGGACAGACTCTACACCGTGAACTAAATGAAACGGGGTAAAACCAGTGGCAGTTTTGGTGGATGTACGGTAAGCCCATAAGGCAGGGAACAACATGTGGTGCCAATTGGACTTATGCCTGTCAATAGTGCGTTGGAGGATGGTTTTTAAAATTTTGTTAATGGCCTCTACTTAGCCGTTCCCTTGGGGGTAGTAAGCAGAGGAATATTGATGTTCAAACTTCAATAGGGTGGATATCTCACACCAAAGGGAATCTTTGAAGTGTGAACCATGGTCTGAGACCAACTATTTGGGGACCCCGAATCGAGTGATAACATGGTTAAAAAAGAAATGAGCAGCGGTGTCAGCTTTACAATTGAAGGTGGGCATGGCTTCATCCCATTTGGTGAAGTAATCAACGACGACAATGATGTACTTATGGCCATTGGCAGATGAGGGTTTACATTCCATGAAGTCGATGGCCCACTTACAAAAGGGGCCAACGGTGATGACTGGGTGTAACGGAGTGGGTGGTGTCCGGGCCTTGGGGGCAAAAAGTTGGCAATTATGGCAATGTTTGATCGCTGTGATGCAGTCGGTAAAGAGTGTGGGCCAAAAGTATCCAGCGTGGATGACCTTTTGGGCGGTGGCCATTCCAGAGAAATGTCCACCGCAAGCACCGCTATGACAGTCATTGAGGACGTGTTCGGCTTCCTCTTGTGTAAGGCAACGACGGAGAATCATGTCAACCCCTCGCCGGTAAAGGACATCGCCTAAGAGGAGATATCGAGAGGCCTGGTGATGGATATGACGGTGTCCATCACGACTGATGTTGGGTCGAAACTTCTCCGTGCGAAGGTATAACAAAATAGCACCATACCATGGGTCATCAGATGAGATGATGAACAAGTGATTGTCGGGTAACTCATCGGAGATTTGTGGGGATGGTAGAAGGGAGGGGAGATCAGTGATGAGCTGGGCAAGTGCGAGGGCTTTAGTGCTCTTAGGGGTTCTGAAAGTGAGGTCATATTCTTGGAGGATAATTACCCATTTAGTAACGCGACCTTGTAGGAGGCGTCGGTTTAAGAGATAGACCATGGGGTTGGAGTCGGCGACAACTATGGTATGACTGAGTAAAATGTAGTGTTGTAATTTTTGGACGAAAAAGACCACAGCAAGGGCTAGTCTTTCCTTATATGGGTAACGTAGGGGTGGTCCAGACAAGGTCTGGCTGACGTAATAAATGACATGCTCCTGGCGAGCGACGTCTTATTGAACAAGGACTCCGGACACAGCATAATCGGATGCTGAGATGTAAAGGATGAAGTCCTGAGAGAAATCCGAAGGGGAGATCAAAGGGGCTTGTGTGAGAGCTTTCTTGAGGGCTTCAAATGTAGCTTCTGCTTGCTCATCCCAAACAAAGGGTATGTGGGTATGAAGCAGGTGTAAGAAAGCATGAACGATGGTGGCATAATCAGGAACGAAGCGATGGAGGAAATTAGATCACCCCTGTAGACTCTGGAGCTATCAAAGCGTGCGAGGAGAGGGAAGGTCTATGATGGCTTGGACTTTCAGGGGATCAACAGCAATTCCTTTCTGGGAAACAATGAAACCCAACAACCAGCCTGCCAAAACGCAAAAGACACACTTGTGTGGGTTCAAGTGGATTTGATATTTGCGACAATGCAGAAAGACTTGCCAGAGGCCGTTAAGGTGGTCTGATCGTTTCTGGGAATGAGCTGTAAGGTCGTCAAGATAGACTAGGAGGATATGAACCAAGTCATGAAAACAATAGGTCATGGCCCGCTAGAAGGTGGCACCAGCATTTTTGAGGCCGAAAGGCATGACGAGATAGGAAAAGGTGCCCCATGTGGTGGTAAAGGTCGTCTTGTACTGATCCTCCTTACGGATCTGAATCTGGTTGTATCCAGAAAAACCATCCATGAAAGATAGGACTTCATGACCCGCACACGCATCGATGAGTTGGTCAATAAATGGCGTGGGGAAGTTGTCTTTGGGATAGACTCGGTTTAAATCGTGGAAGTCAATACATACTCTGATGGTGCCTTGTTTCTTGTTAACAGGGACGGGGTTTGAAACCCAAGAGGTATATGCAATAGGATAAATGAATCCTTCCTTGCGAAGTTTCTCAATCTCTGCTTTAACAGCGGGGAGCTTTAAGGGATGAATTGGGTGCTGTTTCTAGTGAACAGGGGGTACATCTGGCCATGTGTCAATGTAGTGCTCTATAATAGCAGGGTCGAGACCAGGCATTTCGGTATAGGACTAGGCAAAGACATCACGGAACTCTTGGAAAAGTTTTTTGTACTCTCCAATCTCATACTCACTGCAGGAGGCTCCTAATGTAATGATTTCAAGAGCACCAGGTGGGTCAGAGATATCTATGTGGATGATAGGTGAGATGTTGGCCATGTTACCCTCCTCAAAGGCATCAGGAGCGGGGATGGGATCCTTAAACCAGTCAACTTTGGCGGGAAGGAAATCTTTGGATTCAACCACAAATTGGGTAGCTGTGGTAGAGGAGGATTCTTCTGGGATGAAATAGGAATGATGGTGCATGTCGTCCCAGGGGTAATCTAGGGCAGTGAGAGCCTCTAGAATCTCCTCATCATTGCGAAAACTTTGAATTGTCAAATCGGTTGATGAGGGAGTGGTAGTCGAAGAGAACATATAAATGGTGTTAATCTCTCCACATGAGGGTGATACTAGGGGGTGGATCTCCTCGATTGTGGGGGGTGCCACCTCAAGGTCCAAATTATTCATCTCGTAGAGAGCTGCTCTGTAATCTAGGAGATTAGGATAGTGATGTGAGTAATGGCCGTAAATACTGCATATTGCACAAGGGTGGTTGGTACGCACTGATTTATCACGAGGCTTAGGGGTTGGATCGAGTTAGACAACTGGGATGTTGGGGTCGTCGTCAAGCATTTGCATGTGTTCCTGTAATGCAGGTAATTATGGAAATCGATGAGTCGGATGGGCTAACTCATCACACAACAAGCATTTGGGGGGAGCACGAAACACGGGGGGGGGGGGGGTTTAACTGTTTTGGGCGGTGGTATAGCAGTGTATGGTTGCGGGCCTTTGCCCCTAGTGTGCTTGATAAGAGGGGGGGGATTTGTAGATGACGAAGGGGTAGTGACATCGGGAGGTGGTTGACTAGTAGTGGCAATGGGTTGCACCGGTTGTAGGATGACATTTGGTGTTGGCGGGGGAATGGGAGGCGAAATATACCACACGGGTAATCCCAAGGTTAACCCGGGGAGGCTAAGAGTAGCCATAACTGGGGCACTTACTACGCCCAAGGGAGGGAATAGGAAGGGGATTGTGTGGATGGGTGTAACACCAATGTGACTAGGTACCAATGGTGGTTTGGGTAACAAGGGTGGTTGATTGTTGGGTGTTTGTGTATTGTGGGAAAGAGTACATAGATCAGATAATTCGGTCGCGGGTGATGGGGGTGGAATGGATTGGAATGTTGAGGTCGTCAGCGTATCTGAGTAAACTCTAGGTCCCACGGAGGAAACAAACGAGGTAGTTGCACCACAAACAGGTTGTTCAACCATGGGGAGAACATTCTCGGGTGCAGCGGGGGCATTGGGATCGTAATAGGTGAGTTGGTCGACCTTGACCATGCGTCCATCATGGGAGAACATCATGGTACGAAAAATGGATGAGGCAACCGCCTACATGGCATACATGTAGCTGTGGCCAAGTAAGAGGTTATAATCAAGTTGGTCATTGATGACCTCTATGTCAATGAGCATGGTTTTACCAGCCAACTGGACGGGGACATTAGCTAAGAGACCTTGGGGTTGAGCCGAACGGCTATCGTAGGCTCGCAATGCAGTGTTGGACTACTGGAGAGTAGGGGATCCCAACTTCTGCCAAACGAATGTGGACATAACGCATGTGGAGGCACCTTCATCGATAATGCACCGATGGATGACAAGATTCTGAATGGAAACAGAAACTTCGAATGCGAAAGTGGAAGGCAGGCGTGGTTCGGACTGGTCCAAATCGAAGGCCATTAGTCGTGAATCATTTGGGTCAGTAGCACCAATGGCGGAGAGTAAAGTCTTGCGCTGTGAAGGACAGTTTTTTAAGACTTCTAATGCAGACATGGCTGTGGGAGACTGGGCTAAGTCATCTACAATGTTGTAATTTGACGCAGCGCAAGCATTGGCATTATTGTTGATGCGATGAAGTGGGATGCGAGGTGCTTTGGAGCTTCCATCGAGTGGAGCTGGAGGTATACATAACGTCTGATCAGTGGGATGAGCATTTGTGTTTTTGTCGGCGGGAGAGGCTTCAGGGGTGGAGCCATATTGGTTTCGACGGGTTTGGAGGTTGACATCGGTGGATGACATCATTAACAAGTGGTGGGTACCTAATTCTAAAATGGGTTCATCAGGAGCGACATAAGTGATTTGTTGTTGTGGGGACATGTTGCCTTGAGGGGGAGCCAACGGCTGAGTTTTCACTATGCCTTGGGTTGGTAAGGGGTTTTGCAGCACCAAAGGTTGATGCTGAGGGGGTGGGGGGTTAGGTGGTTCCTGAGGAGCCATGTGCCCTTGGCGATGGGCATCATCAGTCCATATTTGCCGAGGTCGCTCCAAATGTGGGCAAGAATGTGTATAGTGGCCATAGACCCCGCAAATAGAACAAGGATGGTTTGTTCGCAAATTAGGATTTTTGGCCTGTTTGGGCAGCCGATCAGGGTTCTGGTTGGTAGGTGCCACATTATTGTTGTTTGGGGGGTTTGGGAGGTTGACTAGCTTGGCCTGGAGGGGGGTTGTTCCCATGTTTACGGCCTTTGCCACAGTTTTGCTGGCCCTGTTGGCACTGGTTATTTTGGTTCTACTGTGGATTCTGTTGGGCGTATACCTGCCCTTGGGAAGCAGATGGGTTTTGGGGTTGTGCAGGTGCGGGAGCAGGATGCGGTGGATAATAAGTAGGGGGAGGCTGCGTAGGTGTTGTACCTTGTGGGGGTTGCTGATACGCCTACGGAACGGGTTGTGGGTTTGCTGCAGGGGCTGCTTGTGGCGGATAATAAGCAGGTTGGGATTGAGAGGACACAGGAGCTGGTGCAACCTATGGGTGGTAATATGGTTGAGGTGCGACTAGGGGCATAAGCGAGGGATGCATGACCAAAGCACTAAGGAGGACAGGAGGGTCCGTGGGAATGGTGGTGATGTTCCATAGGAGAATATGAATTGGTTGCTCCGGATTGAGATGTAGCCCGCGAAAGGTCGGGGCCATGGCTAGGATGTGCTATGAAAAAGGGTTGGGGATGCGAGGCAACACGACCAATGATGCCATCTGCGGCATGGGATGCCCCCGGCGCATCGTGTCGGGAGGAACTACCGTGAGGGGCGTCAGGTATGATGGAATACAGATAACCCGACTAGGCGTAAATGAGGTCAAATTGCGAGGTTTTGAGGATGGCCTCTTCTTCAGACTAGGGTCGTTCGGATGCCACATCCTTGGCAATGACAGGAAGGAGGGATTTTAGAAACCAATCTAAGAAGATACGGTCGTCTAACTTGATTTTGCAGAGGCTGCGGCGTCGATGCCACTCATGAATGTGATCAGTGATGTGGGTAGCCATGTTCTGTCTGCAAGACAGTAGGATCTCAACTCCCGCGTCATAGCAGACAAGTAACTGAAAGAATTGCAGGAAAGTCAAGGCAAGGGAAGTAAAGGTGGCATGGGTCCCATGGGACTGCTCGATGTACCACTTAGCTGCAGAGCCAGTGATGGTGCGCTGTAACAGACGGAGGCGGACAGAGTCATCCACTATGGAGTTGGAGGAACACCATAGATGGAAGGACATAAAATGGTTCTGGGGGTCCTCACCTTCCTTTCCCTCAAACTTAGGGATGTCGGAGGGGAGCTTGGTGGGCATGTGAGGCCACACAGGGTCGTGTCTAATGGGATCATTAGTCAGTCTAGCTAGGTAAGGAAGGTTGACGCTAGCCATGAATGGAAAACTAGTAGAAGGATGTGACATACTAGTGGGTGTGACCATGTTGGGGCCAATGCCCCCAAGTGGAGGGGCAGGGTTTGGGATGTTGCCCCCAAGTGGAGGGACGAAAGTGGTATGGGATGGTCCTGCACCACCAAGGGTAGTGTGAGTCACTGATGGAGTGGGAATAGGTATGCCAGCTACTGGAATGGGTACAGTGATTGGAATGGTAGATGTGGGCCCCATCGAGGGCATACCCAAAGCAGGTGTGGTGGTGGATGCTCCACCAATGGTCCCTACAAAGAAAGGGGTGGAAGTCATGCCAGCCATGGGGCTGGTTGGTGCAGTGTAAATGGGGTTCTCAGACTCTGCCTCAGAATCAGAGGTAAAATAGGGGGCGTCAAGATCGGGTGACGGAGTTCTATGCTGTTGACGAGTGGAGTCAAGTGACAAAGCTCGAGATCTATGATGAGTGGTATCAAGTGATGAAGATCTATGTCTATGATGGGTGATGTCAAGTAAACCATGCTGTGGGGGCTCGTCCTGGAGGCACCGAGAATGTCTCGGGGACTCAATGATGACAGATGGTGTCAAGTATCTGGGGGTTGTGTTGAGTGAAAAACTGCTCAAAAACCCTAATGCAACCGAGTGTGCAAAAGGAGAGCTCAAAAAATATGGCACTCAGGCCAACAACCAACTCAAAACACTTACTGTAACAGCTGTGCTACAATTAGTGGAGTATCAACAAAAATGGTCAGAATACCAACAAGCAGCAGGTTTCCTAGAAAATAAAAATAGTGGACTCGCTAGACCAAAAGGAGGTAAGGGAGCATGCAAACACCTAGCTAAATAGTATTATGACTCAACTAGACATATCCTCTGCAAGGTGATGAAATCCAAGTCAGACAATATGGATAGTAGAGCCAAGTGGCTAAAGATATCCCCCTACCGGGAGGGACACCGGGTAGTCAATCCTAGAAGAAAAGCAACTAAGATACCCCATTCATGACACATTTGGTTGGGTGAATCTGTCGTTTCGTTCTATCACCGCTGTATCCCCATACGGGTGATACATCGAGAACTGCAAAAGGTATCGTTCGGTTACTGAATAGATTGCGGTATTCCACTCAGGCTTCCGTAACCAGTCTGGCGACTTTAACCCTCCTAGGGGAGAGGCCTTCCCGATAAATTGGTTTTAAACTGTGTCAAAAAATACTAGGGAATTTTGGTTCCATAATGGACAACAGCTTTGTCTCAAGTGTAAGCAATCGAGGGGTGTTATTTGGATGCCTATCCCCCCGATCCTACCTAACTACAAAAATTCTTATGTGTTCCCCAAGCGGGGTTAGAATGTTGGTTGTGTTAAGTAGTATTTTAGGGCTCACTTGAATTGGGTGACAGAGTGTGTGCGTGTGAGATGATGAACCCAAGTAAAAGTGCCACAGGGTGGGCAACTTTCTAACTAAAAATAACAATACAGAATTTAAACTTTGAAATGCAAAATTTTCTCTTTTTGATAAAAATGCTGAAATTTTTAAAAAATAATTCTATAAATGGAACAGAAATCATATTGCAGAAAAAAGGCTGTAGGGAAGTATGGTTGCAGATAGGAAAGATGGTTGTGCAGGTGCAGATAACATTGCAGCAAAGTGCTGGCTCCAAAACAGTGAAAAAAGTGCAGAAAACAAACCGTGGGAAATAGCTCAACACTCACGGACGAGTTGCGGGATTTTAGCTGAAAGACGCAGTCGAACCGCTGGAAAACGGTCGAAAGTTGTAGGTGGGTTGCAGGAAAATGGCTGAAAGCCGCAAGCGGGTTGCAGGAAAATGGCTGAAAGCCGCAAGCGGGACACAGAAAAAAAACTGAAAGACGCAGGCGGGTTGCAGGAAAATGGTTGAAAGCTGCAAGAGGGACGAGGGAAAAAGGCCGAAAGACGCAGGCGGGTTGCAGGAAAATGGCTGAAAGCCGCAAGCGGGACGCGGGAAAAAGGCCAAAAGACACAGGCGGGTTGCAGGAAAATGGCTAAAAGCCGCAAGCAGGACGCGGGGAAGAGGCCGAAAGACGTAGGCGGGTTGCAGGAAAATGGCTGAACGCCGCAAGCGGGACGCGGGAAAATGGGTTAACATCCGTGGTCAGACCGCACGAAACAAGCTGATAGCCGCGGTCAGATCACAGGTAACAGACTGGAAACTGCCAGTAGGTCACCGGAAACAGTCTGAGAGCTGCGGTCGGATCGCAGGTAAATGCCTGAAAGACGCGGTAAGAACACAACTGCGGGGGGTAAAAGACGCGGCTTACGGCAACTGAAAGGGACAGCCGAAAGGAAAAAACAGAAAAATATTGCAGAAAATTAAAAATGTTTAAAACTTTAAAACTATAACCAGAAATTCAAAGGAACACAAGGGGAGTCGCCAAAACTGTAGCTAGGGTTTTCACCCTAGCTTGTGCAAATGAGCACCTACTAAGGAGAAGGGACTCCTTAGTAGTAGTTCAGAAAAACATTAAATGAAAGACAATACAATAAAATGGTAATTATTCTAAACATGTGCATAAAACTGAAAAGACAAGATAATAAAAAGTGTTTTTTATTGATTATACCTCCAATGTGAAGGTTTGTGAAGCCTTTGCAGCAATCCAAGAGGGTTGCTTCCAAACTTCAAGTTTTGTTCCTTTCTCTTTCTCCAAAGGGTTGGAAATGGGCCAAAGGGGCACTCAAATGTGAAAGTAGCTCAAGGGTGAGCCAGGGTTTCAAGAGTGATTTTGGCAGAGTAAGGGTGTGTTTGACTGTCGATATGAAATGAGGGGCCTCCATCACCTATTTATAGGTTTTTAGTGGTGGAGTGTTGGCCCATGGTTTTGGGCACCCTATGGTTTAGGTCAGCTGTATAGGGTTTTTGCTTCCTTTTTCCCTCTTTTTTCTCTTTTTTGTATTTTTTATTCCCTTTTTAGAGGGTTTTTGCTATTTTGGAGGAATTTTGGATTATTTTGGTGGAAAAAGGGGATTTTTTGGCCTTTTGGAGGCTTTTTAATGGGATTTTAAGGTTTTGGAGGCAAATATGGACAAATGAGTCATGTAATGGGGTAGATGAGGTAGTGAGCACTTTTTGGGTGTTAACACTTCCAAGGGGAAGTGATGAGTCCAGAGACACAAATGCACACAGGGCCATTCTCACATGGTTTAGAGGAAAGTCCTTCCATGGTGAGATGTAAGGGCTAGGCCATTTTCACATGGTTAGAGGAAAGTCCTTCCATGGTGAAATGTAAGAGCTGGGCGGAGCCATTCTCACATAGTTAGAGGAAAGTCCTTCTATGGTGAGATGTAAGGGCTGGGCCATTCTCGCATGGTCAGAGGAAAGTCCTTCCATGGCGAGATGTAAGTATTAGGCATGGCTTTTTCGACATGGTCAGAGGAAAGTCCTTCCATGGTTGTGATGTAATTGCTGAAGCCATTCCTACATGGTTAGAGGAAATTCCTTCCATGGTCATTGATGTAAGTGCTGTGAGCCTTTCACAGATGGTGAGAGGAAATTCCTTCCATGCTGGTGAGTGTAAGTGTTGATCCTTTCCCAAATGGTCAGAGGAAAGTCCTTCCATGTCGGTGAGTGTAAGTGCTGTGTGTGTGCATCTGGGTTGTGCTCTGTGGACGATGATAATGATCTGAAGACAATGATGTGACAGTATGGTACATAGGCTTTGCAGAGGCATATGATCATTCCTGAGATGCTCTTGTAGGTTTTGCAGAGGCAGTGTAATCAGTCCTGGGAGATCTTGCAAGTTTTGTAGAGGCAGTGTAATCAGTCCTGAGGTGTACCTACTTGATGGATTGCTCGTAGAAATGTTGAAGACCTACATGGAGGCTAGGCCTACATCCAACATGGAAAAGGGCTGGCTCTGTAGAGGATGAAGACCTGTAGGTGGTGGGCCTACATCCAGTATGAAAAAGGACTAGCTCTGTAGAAATTCCTATGACGAGTAGATTGGAGATTGATTGAGATAGTAGCAGCAGTGATGATGATATAGTGATGATGATCCAGAGAAGAAGACTTGTGCTAGCAGATTTGTGTCGATAAATACCTTCCTAGTTAAGAGGGAGTGTTGATGTCTTTGTAACTTCGGAATGTATTTCATATATGTATATTGTATTCCTATAGAGATGTTATTATTCCTCAATACGAAAGTGTCGTCATTTATATTGTAAGTGTCGTAACTTATACTTGATGGGTTATTAGACCACCTTGTTGGGGTCGGCCTTGTATAAGTCATGTGGGTTAAAGGGTTATTATGTTGATGTATATGTAACTTCATAATGTATTTCATCCATGTATTTCATTTATATATTATTGTACTCCTATAGAGATGTGTCATTCCTCTATATCGAAGTGTCGTCATGTGTATTGACAAGTGTGTTGAGATATTGTAACTTCAAAGAATATTATATTTGTACTTTATTATTCTGGAGATGATTCATTCCTCCGTGAAGATCTTATTGTATATTCGAAGATGTTTATTCCTCCGTCGGAATGTGGTAACTTGGGTTATTAGACTTCCCTAGTGGGGGTCGACCCTGTATGTGTTATGTGGGTCAAAGGGTTATTAGACCACCGTAGATGAGTCGGCCCAGTTAGTTGTAATGGGGTATTTAACCCAATGGTTAAATACGAGCCTACATGTCTTATGTAAAAGAAAAGTCGGAGTAGTGTATAAATAGAGGAGGTGTGTTCCTCATTTGACACTCACTCACTTGAGAGAGGCGCACTTGTGGAGGAGAGGTCTGCTATGGTGGAGGAGGAGATCATGTCTTTGGTTTTCATCTTTGTATATTGCTGGTCATCTATATTGAGGAAGCTTTGCTGGGTTTTCTACCCCATGAGGGTTTCCCAGGATAAATTTGTGTCTCTTGTGTTTATGTTGTGCTTGTTGTTTCTTCAGTGATCCTGTATATGCTATTATTGTGAAATGGAATGTAATGCTACTATTTTCTGTCTTAGCATATTAAATCTTAACATGGTATCAGAGCTAACCTGAAGGAAGGCAATGTATGGCACTTACGACACTTGCTTCTCTTGCGACAATTTGAAGGTTCGGGTTTTATATAGCAAAAACCAGTCATCATGGACCTTTCGCTATAAATCCATTTATGCGAAGTTTCGGGATCTGAAAAGTTTACAGTTCGTAGATAACATCCACAGGTACCTTGTGTCAAAAGGGAACCCTCAGATTCATTATACTTTGTGAGTTATGATCAGTACAAGTTAGGGTTTTTGCCTCTTCCAGATCTCAGTCAAAATTAGGTGACCTAGGTAAAAAGTTCATAACTTGGGATAGGAAGCTCCAAATGAAATTTAGTAAAAAGTGACAGGTAGTACACAGACTGTACTATCTCAAGAAAATTTTGCAGAGGCCGAAACTAAACCAGTGACACGTGGTGCGCCGTAGAAGTTCGCTCTTCTGTTTTATCCCATAAACAGGTCACGTTGCGACAATGGGCATAACTCTCTCTCAGAGAGTCCAATTGAGGTCAGAGCTATCAGGACGGAAAGATAACAGGACGAGCTATCTCAACAAAAGTTTTCAAAGGCCGAAGTTCAAACAGTGACACGTGGCACACCGTACAAGTTCGGTCTCCTATTTTATCCCATAAACAGGTCACGTTGCGACATTTGGCATAACTCTCTCTCAGAGAGTCGAATGGAGGTCAGACCTATCAGGATGGAAAGATAACAGGGCGAGCTATCTCAGGAAACATTTTCAGAGTCCGAAGTTCAAACAGTGACATGTGGCACCCCGTACAAGTTCGCTCTTCTGTTTTATCCCATAAACAGGTCACGTTGCGACATTTGGCATAACTCTCTCTCAGAGAATCCAATTGAGGTTAGACTTGTCAGGATGAAAGATAACAGGTCAGGCTATCTCAGGAAACTTTTTCAGACCCTGTGGATCGAAACATTCAAAGTTACAGTAGAAACAATCAGGTACATATTTATGTCAAAACATAATTATTTTTTGAGCACATTCGTTCATGGCTTCCATAATTTAGGGTTTCGGAGAAAGTTGGAATTTTTTGAATCGGAGTCCACGGCTGAATGCTACTCAGGAAAATTGAAATTTAGAGACCAAGATCGAATTTTTTGGTTGGGTAGAAGACCGGGCTTGATCAAACCCTAGTTCGGGATTTTGATCAGAAAGATGAAAAATTATGGCTGCAGCAAAAGTTGGAATTTTTGAAGTCTGTAACCACGGATGGATGCTCCTCAGAAAAATAAGAGTTTAGAGCCTTGGATCGAACCTTTTCATTGGACAGAAGGGTGGGCTTCATCAAACCCTAGTTTGGGTTCCTGTCCAGAAGATCCAGAAGTCTCGAAGGCAATTTTGAGGGGTCAAATTTTGGAGATTTCAAAATTGAAGTATGCTAGTTTGATCAGCTTAGCAAGACACATCCTTCCATCCATTCAGAAGTGTGAAAGTCAAAAATTGAATTTTTAGGGTTTCTCTAGCAAACCCTAATCAAGATCCAGATCAAGTTTCAGGGGAAGTTGAGGCTAAGGCCTTGCATAAGAAGACTACAAGAAGTCTTGATAGGTATGACTTAAGGAGGTTCAGGTATGTCTTGAAATCTGATTCTTGATTAAGTTCATAATGTGTTTGTCTTCATGTTATTTATTAGTACAATCTTGATTAATGTTATTAATTGTCTTATCACCCTAGTAATAGTATGAATGCATGTGAATGATCGAAGACATTCATTGATTAGGGCTATATGATTGTACTTATGCATTATGGTGTTGTGTGAGGTTGATGTTGTCTGCTAACAAGATACAGGTACATCACAAAAGACAAATCAAGTTCCATGACCATGACAACATGAAGACAAAGACTCATCCACTTACGAGGTATGTATGACTTTGTTATATTATGTTTAACCTATGAGACATGCAGGTTCTAGCTCAGGATCTCTAAATCATTGAACAGATTGTTTAGGTATGTTGTACATAACTAGGCAGGTATACTAATCCAGGTATGTTTTCCTATGTCATGTTAGAATCTTACCTTGTGTTAGGATCCCTTATATAAGTGTACTTGGTATGATTGGTTATGCTTATTCATAAAGTTAGTAATCAAGGGTTTATGCATATTATGTCTCTTATCTTGGTTGATGATTTAACTAACTAGATCAAACAAGAATATGCATGAGTAAAAGAAGACTTCCTTGAAACCCTGAATACTAATGATCATGACTATACATATTCAAGATTATTTAGAATTAGAATGTTTTGATAATATTGAGAATATACTAATGAATGTATGTTTGTGTATGAGATCATGAGGATGACACTAGTGCACACTTGAGCATGCACAGTGGTACAGAATGAATAGAAGTTCAGAAGACATATAGAAGATCAAGCGGGAGGCAACCACACAAACATAAAAGATAAGTATTTGAGTTGTTATTAGAAATAGTAAATGATATTGCTTGTATGCATATTTGTATTCCTAGAATATATCATGCTGAGTGTAAACATTCATAAAGCATTGAACAGTATACTACTAATATGCATATGATTGGTAAGTTGGACAAACATTCCATTGTTGCTTGTCTAGAATGAAACCTCTTTGCTGACATGCTGAGAGCTGTGCACACTCTCGATAGTATGTTCTGGTAGAGATGGAAGGCATCTAGATAGCCACTGTATGCATACAGGATATGGGAAAGTGTTGTGCCAAAGTATTGGTCAAAATAGTTGCATAACTATGTAAATGATATCTGTATGCATAATAGGTTATCATGTCAATATGATTTGATGATTATGAAGTATTACTAATCATGTACTTAATTTTGATTTGTAGGAAAGATCATGATGAATGATGAACACTGAACAAGTGATGGATGTTCAACAAAAGATTTACAAATCAAACACACTATAGAAGGCTTGTGGCTAGAAGATTCTCTTAGAAAGAGGAAGAGAATCATGATGAGATGTTTTGCTCCAAGTGGCTAGATAAGACCATTCTCTTAATGGTGTAATTAAAGAAGAAGTGTGAAGCAAGTTCTGTATGGGTTCCCAGGATCGATAATCAATTGATGAGCTTAATGATCACCATGGGTGATGTGGATCTCAACCTTTGCTACAAGGTTGAATATGGTTTCTATACATAGATGACATGGATACAAGAAGGAACTCACCTCAGAGTTCGAATGATGTTGAGGTTCATATCAGTAGACCCATCTAACAAGAGATGGCACAGATAGATGGTTGCATAAAAGAAAATGAAAGATCTTAGATTAATGTATTACTTCCTAGGTCTGGAAGTATGGAAAGGCTCAGAAGGAATCTTTCTCAATTAGGGAAAGTATGCCGAGAAATATTAAAAGGACTTGATATGTTGGAATGTCCACTCTCATGGATTCCAACTTGAAGCTGTTGGTGAATGACTCATCAGAGTTAGTGTATATAACTCTGTACAGACAAATTATTGGGTCATTGATGTATCTAATAAATACTAGGTTAGATATATGCTTTGCTGTGAATACCTTGAGTCAGTATCTAGTGGAAACTAGATGTGTTCACCTATTAGTTGCAAAGCATGTGACTAGGTACCTAAAGGATACGATAGACTTTGATCTATGCTATTTTGGAGATCATGACTTCAGATGTCTACACAGATGTTGATTGAGAAAAAAGTGTATCAGACAGGTAGAGCACATCGAGAGGTTGTTATTGTCTGGGATCAGTCATGATCTTGTGGTTTAGCAGCAAGCAGTCCAGTATGGCTCTTAGCACAAGCGGAATATATGGTTGCTTGCTCTGCTAGTTGTGAAGCAGTATGGCTACAGGATTGTTTGACTTAGAGATAGACCCAACTGTGATACTATGTGACAAATAGAGTTGTATCAAGATGGCAGAGAATCTAGTGTTCCAAGATATGGTGCAGAAAGGAACTATAAAGTTCGAATTTGTAACAGGTTACCGATGTACTAACCAAACCTCTACCTCAAGTGAACAAGTTGCCGATGTACTAACCAAACCTCTATCTTAATTCAACAAGTTGCCGATGTACTAACCAAACCTCTACCTCAACTAAAAGTTTGAATATTTCCGAGACAAGCTTGGTGTAGTTCAGAAGGACTCTCCTCGAAAGGGGGAGTGATGTGGTCACTTATGATGAGATTTCCTGCATCGACAGAGAGGTCGATGATGTGGTTACCTATATTGGTGATGCCAATAGAGAGGTTAGTGGATGGTCCTTAGATAGGGTCTAAGTTGACAATGGGATTGCATCATCCTTGAACATATGTTCTAAAAGGATCCGTAGACAGATGTCTCCGAGAAAGAAGAGGATTGTATCATCTGTGGACGTTAGTCCTAAAGTGATCTGCAGACAGATGTCTCCGAGAGTAAGAGGATTGTATCATCCGTGGACTTTAGTCCTAAATTGAGCCGTAGACAAGATGTCTCCAAGAATAAAATCCTGAATGAACAGGTAAGGGGATTGTATCGTCCTCGGACTTTAGTCCTGTGAATTGAGCTGTAGACAAGATGTCTCCGAGAACAAAATCCTGAATGAACAGGTAAGGGGATTGGATCATCCTCAGACTTTAGTCCTGTGAATTGAGCTGTAGACAAGATGTCTCCGAGAACAAAATCCTGAATTAACAGGTAAGGGGATTGTATCGTCCTCGGACTTTAGTCCTGTGAATTGAGCCGTAGACAAGATGTCTCCGAGAACAAAATCCTGAATGAATAGGTAAGGGGATTGGATCGTCCTTGGACTTTGGTCCTATGAATTGAGCCATAGACAAGATGTCTCTGAGAATAAAATCCTGAATGAATAGGTAAGGGGATTGTATCGTCCTCAGACTTTAGTCCTGTGAATTGAGCCGTAGATAAGATGTCTCGGAGAACAAAATCCTGAATGAACAGGTAAGGGGATTGGATCATCCTCAAACTTTGGTCCTGTGAATTGAGCCATAGACAAGATGTCTCCGAGAATAAAATCCTGAATGAATAGGTAAGGGGATTGGATCGTCCTCAGACTTTGGTCCTGTGAATTGAGCCGTAGACAAGATGTCTCCAAGAATAAAATCCTGAATGAACAGGTAAGGGGATTGGATCATCCTCGGACTTTGGTCCTGTGAATTGAGCCGTAGACATGAGGTCTCCGAGAATTGAATGATAGGACTGGATCGTCCCTGGACTTCGGTTCAAAAGGTACATGATAGGACTGGATCGTCCCTGGACCTCGGTTCAAAAGGTACATGATAGGATTGGATCGTCCCTGGACTTCGGTTCAAAAGGTACATGATAGGACTGGATCGTCCTTGGACCTCGGTTCAAAAGGTACATGACAGGATTGCATCATCCATGGACCTATGTCCTAAAGAGAGCAGGATTGATCATCCTGTAATATGATCGTGTGTGTTGCAGGGTATACTTGTATTGTGTGAATACTTGTATTGATGATGTGTATACTTGTATTGTGTGAATACTTGTATTGATGATGTGTATACTTGTATTGTGTAGATACTTGTATTGATGATGTGTATACTTGTATTGTGTGGATACTTGATGATGTGTATACTTGTATTGTGTGGATACTTGATGATGTGTATACTTGTATTGTGTGGATACTTGTATTGATTATGTGTATACTTGTATTGGTGTGGATACTAATACTGTTGATCTAGATGACGATGATGCTGATCGTATTGATCTAGATGACGATGCTGCTGATCGTATTGATCTAGATGACGATGCTGCTGATCGTGTTGATCTAGATGATGATGCTGTTGATCGTATTGATCTAGATGACGATGCTGCTGATCGTGTTGATCTAGATGACGATGCTGCTGATCGTATTGATCTAGATGACGATGCTGCTGATCGTATTGATCTATATGACGATGCTGTTGATCGTGTTGATCTAGATGATGCTGCTGCTGATTGTGTTGATCTAGATGACAATGATGCTGATCATGTAGATTGAGATGATCCAGATGCTGTAGATCGTGATAAACCAGATGTTGTAGATCGAGATGATGTGACGATGCTGATGATCGTGTGATGACGATGTTGATGATCACGATGCTGGTGATCGTGTGATGACGATGCTGATGATCGTGTGATGACGATGCTGATGATCGTGTGATGACGATGCTGATGATCGTGTGATGACGATGTTGATGATTGTGTGATGACGATGTTGGTGATCGTGTGATGACGATGCTGACGATCATGAGGATTCAGATATTGATGTTGCTGTAGCTGTTTGAGTGCTGCAGAAGATAAAGACTCAGTACTGAAGATGTTGATGTTCCAGTATTGAAGATGTTCCAGTAACTGGTTGAGTTACTAATGATGTTGAGAAAGCTTCCAATGATTTATAGATGTATCATGTTGATGACTCCTTGCTCGTGCAGATGCTGTTATAATATCCTTCTCGTTAAGGGGGAGTGTTGAGCTATTGTAACTTCAAAGAATATTATATTTGTACTTTATTATTCCGGAGATGATTCATTCCTCCGTGAAGATCTTATTGTATATTCGGAGATGTTTATTCCTCCGTCGGAATGTGGTAACTTGGGTTATTAGACTTCCCTAGTGGGGGTCGGCCCTGTATGTATTATGTGGGTCAAAAGGTTATTAGACCACCCTAGAGGGGTCAGCCCAGTCAGTTGTAATGGAGTATTTAACCCAATGGTTAAATACGAGCCTACATGTCTTGTGTAAAAGAAAAGTCGGAGTAGTGTATAAATAGAGGAGGTGTGTTCCTCATTTGACACACTCACTCACTTGAGAGAGGCGCACTTGTGGAGGAGAGGTCTGCTATGGTGGAGGAGGAGATCATGTCTTTGGTTTGCATCTTTGAATATTGCTGGTCATCTATATTGAGGAAGCTTTGCTGGGTTTTCTACCCCATGAGGTTTTCCCAGGATAAATTTGTGTCTCTTGTGTTTATGTTGTGCTTGTTGTTTCTTCAGTGATCCTGTATATGCTATTATTGTGAAATGGAATGTAATGCTGCTATTTTTTGTCTTAGCATATTAAATCTTAACAAAGTGTCGCAAGTGTGTGAACTTGTCGATGGGTTATTAGACCACCAGGCGTGGGGTCGACCCTGATTTATGTAATATATGGTTGATGTACCTAGCTAAACAAGTTGGCCCCATAAGGTCACTGGAAAAACATATCAAGTATAAATAGAGATTGGGAGATCTCTATTTGGATCACTCAAAAACTCATTCTTCCTTCACTCA
Source organism: Larix kaempferi (assembly GCA_027924585.1). Taxonomy (NCBI): domain Eukaryota; kingdom Viridiplantae; phylum Streptophyta; class Pinopsida; order Pinales; family Pinaceae; genus Larix; species Larix kaempferi. Next base: position 15,556,128 of record BSBM01000539.1, read on the forward strand.
GAAAGTGGCGCACATGTGAGGAGGAGGATCATTTGCTACTAGGAGACTATCTCTGTGTATTTTGGTTGTACTTTGGTTGAGCCATTAATCTATTTATCTCTGAGGAAGTTGTGGGGTTTTTCACGTTAGGGTTTTCCCCACGGAAACTCTGTGTCTCTTGTCTCTCATGCTTTTGCTTCTTGGGATGATTGACATGCTTGTTATGATTGATATGCATTGATATACTGTACATGTTATTCTCTCAGTAAAGATTCTAGAGTATTGTGAATTGATGCTCAAAATTTAACATGGTATCAGAGCTAACTTGAGAAGAAGACATTATGCAGTGACAAAAACCAAGGGTTTCTTGTTTATTGGGTTTCTCTAAACAGATTCTGGAAAACCAGTATAGTAGATTGACTCTACTCATCAAGGAGAATCTATCTGTCCAATCAAAATTCAATTCTGAGCATTTCCAGATTTCGCCCTAAAAATTAGGGTTTCCTCAAAAATAGGGATGTCTGGAATCTGAAGACATAGCTGGAAGCTCCTTGCAAAAATCAAATTTTAGAGCTTTGGATCGAGATTTTTGGCTGGGTAGATTTCCAGGAAACTCAAACCCTAATTTAGGGTCCTCCTTAGTGAACCTGGGAAGACAAAAAGGAATTTCTGAAGGGTGAACCTTTGCAGATCTCAAATTCTGAATACACTAGACTGATCAGCTCATTAAGGTGCATCTTTCTATCCTTTCAAAAATTTGAAATTCATATTTTGAATTTTTAGGGTTTTTTCGACAAACCCTAATCCAGGAACATATCCATTTTTCAGCAAAGCAAGTGGTAAGACCTAAATCTTTTCTATTTCCATTTGAAGTACTCTTTAAGATGTCTCACCACACCAAGCTTGAGGATAAGCTTGAAGGGGCTGATAAATTCTGAGCTTGGAAGTATAGGATTGGGTTAATCCTGGAAGAAATTGAATTGGACTCTTACATCAGCACTGAGGTCCCTATCCTAGAGGATGAAGAGGCTAAGGTATTGCACAAGAAGAACTTGGTCAAGGCAAAGAGAATCATTACTGATTCAATCAAAGACCATCTCATACCTCATGTGTCATCTCTAAAGACACCCAAGGAGATGTTTGACTCCCTGACCAAGTTATTTGAAGTGAAGAACATAAATCAGAAGATGACTCTGCAGAATCAATTGAAAGGGGTCAAGATGTTGAATGGAGAGACCATTCAATCTTACTTCTCCAAGGTCTCTCAGATCAAGGAACAACTTGAAGCTGTGGATGAAGTAGTGGACAATGGTGAAGTTGTTATGACCACTATGAATGGCCTACCCAGGTCATGGGACTCCTTTATTCAAGGAATCTGTGCAAGAAAGAAATTGATCTCTTTCAGTAAACTGTGGGAGGAATGCTCTCAAGAAGAAGCTAGGCTTGTAGCTTGAGAAGAAAAGATGGGAGGTGAAGATCAAGCTCTCGCAACTCACACCAAAAGAAGCAAACCCAAGAAGGAGCACTCTCACTACAAGAGATCCTATCACAACCAACAAAAGAAAGAAGGATCTAAGATGTTTCACATGCAATGAGAAGGGTCACTTTGCTTCAGAATGTCCCAAGAACAAAAGGGATAACAACAACTCCAGCAAGAAGAAGAAGGGCAGCAAAAGAAAGTTCCATGCTCATGCTACCAAATATGATGAACCTCCAAAGAAGAAGGCTAGGGAAGAAAGTGATGATGACTCATCAAGTGAAGAAGAGGATGTTCTAATCTCTGCTCTCACAGGTACTATCTCTCATGGTTGTAATGATTGGTTAATTGACAATGGGGATTCCAAACACATGGCTGGGTTTAAAGAATCTTTTGTAAATCTATCTGAACATGAATCATCCCATAAAGTGAAACTTGGGGTTGACTATCAATACCCCATCAAAGGAAGTGGTGAAGCCTCCTACAAACTAGATTCTGGAAAGTCTTTGAAGATGAAAGAAGTTCTTTATGTGCCTGGGCTCAAGAAGAATCTTCTCTCCATCTCTGCATTGGATGCAAAGGCATGAGGGTTGCATTTGTAGATGGCCAAGTTCTGATGTGGCCAAAGGGTAAAACTATTGATGAAGCAGTGGTGATTGGAGAGCAAGAGGGAGGTTTTTATAAATTGAAGGGACAACCTGAACATGCCATGGTGCATGATTCCATGGAGCCAAGTGAACTTTGGCATAGAAGACTTGCACATATGCACTACAGAGCATTACCAATTGCAAGTAAGGCTGTAGACGGACTTCCTAAAATTAAGACCAAGCATGTAGGTGTTTGAAAAGGATGTGTAAAAGGTAAAAACATTAAGAAGGCTTTCCCAAGTAGTGAAAGCAAGGAAAAAGGTGTCTTGGACATTATCCACTCCGATGTATGCGGTCCAATGTCATCCAGTTCTCTGAGTGGGTATGTTTACTATGTCTCTTTCATTGATGACTTCTCCTGGAAGACTTGGGTTTACTTCTTGAAGAACAAAGATGAAGTATTTGATAAGTTCAAGGAATTCAAAACCTTGATGGAGAACCAAACTGATAAGAAGATCAAAACATTTAGATCTGACAATGGTGGAGAATTCATCTCAGGTGACTTCAAGAAGCTATTCAGTGATTCGGGGATTAAGAGGGAGTTGACTGCTCCTTACAATCCACAATAGAATGGAGTTGTAGAAAGAAAGAATAGAACAATCATGGAAGCAGCAAGGGCAATGTTGCATGACCAGGATCTACCTATGCATCTATGGGCAGAAGCAACTAGGACAACTGTATATGTGCAGAACAGAACACCCCACAAGATATTGGACAACAAGACACCAGAAGAGGTCTTCTATGGTAAGAAACCTGATGTCAGCCATCTCAGAATATTTGGTTGTCCAGTCTACACTCATGTCCCAAAGGAAAAGAGGACCAAGCTAGATCCTTCAGGAAAGAAGGGTATCTTTGTGGGTTACAATGAAAGCTCGAAGGCTTACAGAATATACTTTCTAGGGTTCAGTAAGATTGATGTCAGCAGGGATGTGACATTTGATGAAAACTCAGCATTCATCAAATCAAGAAAGACACCTGTTGAAGATTATGAAGAACCTAAGAAAACTAGATTTCAAGACACTACTATGACTGAAGCAATTCCAGATGCAAATTGTGAAATTGAAGATCTGCAAGAACCTGTAGATCCACCCCGTGAGAAGTTGTTCCAGAAGTTGTTCGTGAGTTTGAAGATCTGCAAGAACCTATAGATCCACCCCATGAGGATAAATCTCACAAGAGGAAACCTGCATGGGCTAGAGAGCTCATTCAAGATGTAGAAAGATATGGTATTCCAGAAGAAGAACACAGAACAAAGAAGAGAACTAGATCACATACCAGCTATGTTGCTTTACTCTATGATATCATGAACAAAGAACCTTCCAGTTATGAAGAAGCAGCGGAAAAGAAAAAATGGAAGGATGCCATGGTCGAGGAATACCAATCACTAATGAAGAATGATGTTTGGGATGTTGTCCCTGTTGGTCCTCTATTTTTAGTCATCTAACACTTAGTTTTCTAGCCTAATATTTGGTAAACTATGTAATATATTAATTTTATTCTTGTTCATTTATGATTGAGAGACCCACGTGAATAAAACTTTGGTGAAGTGATAATTTTAGGTATTTTTTTTGGTTTCATATATATATGCCGGCGAATTGATAGCTCGTTATTCTTCTATGCAGGGTTTTTCTCCGGCATTCCATGGAAGGCTCGCGATGGCACAACGGCTGCACCAGCAATGGGGGTTTCGATCCACACTTTGGGGGTTTTTCGATCCACCGGAAACAATGAGCTTCCAACGCCTTCCAACACGCTCACGCAGGCTTTTCAGGTTCTGTTTTTGGATGGCCGTTGAATATGAAGATGTGTTTTCTTGTTCTAGTAGATTTGTAAGGGATTCGAGTTGCCCTACTTGGCTCAGGTGTGCCGAGTTTCCTGTAGGATTGTTTGAGGATCTGTTCCATGGTTGATTGTAGTCTGTAATTTTTGTATAAAAAGGGCTTTTGAAACCCTAAGGAAAAAAGGTGGAAGAACGATTGTACTGCTCCATTCTGTTAATAAAATCAGTGTGTATTCTCTTTAAGGCTCCGATCTAGGTCTGGAAGGCGTTGAGGGAGGGCCCCCTTCAGCACCAACCTTGTATTTTGTAGTGTGTGTTTTGTAAACAGGTTAATGTCTCTGTTTTTTTTAATGTTGATACTGATAGTTTCCCTCAGATGAATGACTGCAGATTATTAGCTAAATGCAATTGATTTATGCTGTTAAATAACTCAGGAACAATTTTCATTTGATACCCTTTTTGGTTTCAGCGTGGACTGTGTTAATGTACATGAATATTGCTTAGGGTTATTGGTTTTTTTTATGAATTGTGTGATGGTTCGATTCACATTTTTGCTGTTTGAAAGGTTATAAGTAAACTGAGTTTTTATTGTTTCTATTTGCCAGCGTATAGCGGACAGCGCTAGACTTCTTTTTATTCACTCTTCCTATAGCAAAATAGCCATAGATTTTGCCTTTTATTACCAGCAGGTAGACTGTATAAGTAGATTAAGGAATGGCGTGAGTTAATGTTTTCTTTGATTTCCGGTATGCAATGCAGTATTGGCAATTTGGTTGCCTCTAGCTGTTGAAAGTAGTTAATAACAGCTCATTCTTTTCATTTTTAAATTTGCAGAGCTGTAAGGTAGCACAGCACTTGTGATAGTTTGTAAAAGGATTGAAAATTGGAATTTATAGAGCACCTAGAGCTTTAATAATCTTTTAAACAAGTGAGTAATCAGGCTGTTTGAGTTTGGAGAAGACCCTAGTCTATAATATTGCTCTCCTGAATTAACACCAGCTTCACAGCGTGCACATGCAAACCAGCACTATTGAATATTTTTCATACAGTCCTATTATTGATTAATGAACATTGCTTGGATAACCTTGGCCTTTTTCCGGTGTGCATTAATGTGCATAAATCAAACAGAGTATATTTGAATAATAATAACCAGCCAAGACTCATTATAACAGGTTGTGTGTTGACTATTTAAAATCAAGAGATTACAGGTGTTATTCTGGCAATAATTTTAGCAGTATTTGTGTGAAGTGAAGCATTAATTCTCGTAGGATTATAGTGGAATTTTCAGATCAAAGTTATTTATTAAACTCTTTCAGTTTTAGAATAGATTATGAGCACTGTAGCTGAGTGTGGATTGTGGAATGTTTAAGGGATTGTTGTAGGGTTTGTTTTGTCCGTAGATTGTTCTTCTGAAAGATTGCTGTAGGTGGAATTTCTATGAAAGATTAGGGTTGTTTTAACACTATCTTGCCTGCACATATAGTGTAGCAGCTCAAAGTTTACGATTGCCCGGTTGATAATTAAATTGAGGTTAATTAAGCAACATTAAAATTGACCAACAGTCCCAAGACCTGAAGGGAAGTCTGTTGTGACTTCCAAATGGATCTACAAGATCAAGCATGCTGCAGATGGCAGCATAGAGAAATACAAGGCAAGATTTGTAGCTTGTGGCTTCTCTTAGAAAGAGGGAATAGATTATGAAGAAAATTTTGCTCCTGTAGAAAGGTACACTTCCATCATAACAGTACTTTCCCTGGCTGCAGTGATAAAATGGAAGATACACCAGATGGATGCCAAGACTACCTTCTTGATTGGTGTAGTGGAAGAGGAAGTGTATGTGGAGCAGCCACTCAGTTTTGAAACACATGACAGGGATTCATATGTGTGCAGATTGAGGAAAGCCTTGTATGGCTTGAAGCAAGCTCCCAGAACTTGGTATGGTAGGATGGACAGTTTCCTATCTAGTTTGGGCTTTACCAAGAGTAAAGCGGACTCCAACCTTTACTACAAGGTTGAGGAAGGGAATCCTGTGATTCTACTCCTGTATGTAGATGACCTATTTGTAACAGGAGATGACAGATTGATTGCCGATACAAAGAGGAAGCTTGCTGCCGAGTTCGATATGAAGGACTTGGGGATGATGCACTATTTCCTAGGTATGGAGGTGTGGCAGAGTACAGATGGGATCTTCCTTGGACAAGGGAAGTATACTATAGATATCCTGAAGAGGTTTGGGATGATGGATTGCAAGGCCATGGCCACACCTATGGCATCGAATCTGAAGCTTCTATGTGATGCTTCATCTAAGCCGGTTGATGTCTCTATGTATCGTCAGATGATTGGGTCCGTGATGTACCTGATGAACACAAGACCAGATATTTCATTTGTAGTGAACACATTGAGCCAGTTCCTGATGGATCCGAGGAGTGTTCACTTGGTTGTTGTAAAGCATATTCTGAGGTACCTGAAGGGTATAGATGATTATGGGCTCAAGTATGAAGCGAATCAAAATTTTAACCTGCAGGGCTATGTTGATTTAGATTGGGCAGGCAGTGCTATAGATAGGAAGAGCACATCTGGGTGCTGCTTTAGTATGGGATCAAGTGTGATCTCTTGGTTTAGTAGGAATCAGTCCTGCGTAGCACTGAGTACAACTAAGGCAAAGTATGTTGCAGCTTGTTTAGCTAGTTGTGAGGAAGTATGGCTTTGGAAGCTATTGTCAGAGTTATTTGATCTCCCACTAGAAACTACTGGTATCTTTTGTGACAACCAGAGTTGTGTCAAGCTATATGAGAACCCGGTGTTCCACGACAGGTTGAAACACATAGAGATCAAATACCACTATATCAGGGATATGGTGCAGAGAGGATCAGTGAAGCTCCTGTATGTTGCGACGTACAAGCTGATTGCAGATGTGTTGACGAAGCCACTAGCTAGAGTGAAGTTTGAGTACTTCAGAGAGAGGCTTGGTGTTCTTCAGATTGATGACACTTCGAGGAAGAAGTGATGGACACATTTGCAGAAGCCATTCCAAGCATGTTGGAAGGAGGATCCTTCACATGGCTGTGGATGTAAGCGTTGGATGATGAGCATCAGGACGATGCTCCAGTTACTGCTCTATATATGTATGTACGCATCATGTTGGATGCTATATATGATTAGTTGGATCATTTATATGTATATGTATGTATGCATCATGTTGGATGTTGGATATGATCAGTTGGATCATTTATTTGTATATGTATGTATGCATCATGTTGGATGCTGGATATGATCAGTTGGATCATTCATATGTATTTGTATATGCATCATGTTGGATGCTAGGACCATGTATCTGTATATGTATCAGGTGGATACTGTGTATGATCAGGTAGATCATGTATGTTGATATATATCAGGTGGATACATTGTGTGGATCATGTATCTATGTATGTATCAGGTGGATTTAGTGTATGATCAGGTGGATCATGTATGATGATATGTATCAGGTAGATACTTGGTATGCATCAGGTAGATACATTGTATGATCATGGATGACAAGCTTCAGGATATTGCTCCAGATGACATGCAGCAGGATGTTGTAGTGATGATAATCAGGATGATCATGTGTACATCAAGATGGTGTATGGTGAGTATCAGGTTGATACTCTATGGCCGTGGAACAGGTTGTGCAGATGAGCATATAATTTGGCCCTGGGAGATTTGCAGATAGTCTTTCGAGGTTTTGCCTATGGCATATAATCTGGCCATGGGATATCTGGCAAATGCTCTTTCAAGGTTTTTCTCTGGGAGGACATATAATTTGGCCCTGGGAGATCTACAGATAGTCTTTCAAGGTTTTTCCTATGGTATATAATTTGGCCCTGGGATATCTGGCAGATACTCTTTTGAGGTTTTGTCCTATGGCATATAATATGTCCCTGGGAGATCCGATAGGTTGTGCTGTGTGCCCGTAGTAAGTCCTGGGATGCTCTTGTGATGTTTTGCCATGACCACATGTAATATGTCCCTGGGAGATCCTATAGGTAGAGATGTGTGCTTCTAACAGCCTGGGATGCTCTTGCGAGGTTTTGTGGTGAGGTCACATATAATATGGCCTTGGGAGATCCTACAGGTTGGAGTTGTGTACCTGTAACATCCTCGGATGATCTTTCGAGGTTTTGTGATGCACGTAATAAGTCCTGAGGATTCCACAGTATGGCCAGTGATGATGAAGACCTGCAGGTGGTGGGCCTACATCCAGTATGAAAAAGGACTGGCTTTGTAGAACTTCCTATGACGAGTAGATATAGAGATTGTTTGAGATAGCAACAGTAGTGATGATGGTGATGATTCGAGGACGATGCATCGATGACGATGATCCAGATAAGAAGACTTGTTCTAGCAGATCTATGTCGAGAAATACGTTCCTAGTTAAGAGGGAGTGTTGATGTATATGTAACTTCAGAATGTATTTCATCCATGTATTTCATTTATATATTATTTTACTCCTATAGAGATGTGTCATTCCTCTATACGAAAGTGTCATCTTGTGTATTGACAAATGTCGCAAGTGTGTGAACTTGCCGATGGGTTATTAGACCACCATGTATGGGTTCGGCCCTAATTTATGTAATATTTGGTTGATGTACCTAGCTAAGAAAGTCATCCCCATAAGGTCACTGGGAAAACAAATCAAGTATAAATAGAGATCGAGATATCTCTATTTGGATCACTCAAAAACTCATTCTTCCTTCACTCAGAAAGTGGCGCACATGTGAGGAGGAGGATCATCTGCTACTAGGAGACTATCTCTGTGTATTTTGGTTGTAATTTAGTTGAGCCATTGCTCTCTCTATCTCTGAGGAATTTGTGGGGTTTTTCACCTTAGGGTTTTCCCCATGGAAACTCTGTGTCTCTTGTCTCTCATGCTTTTGCTTCTTGTGATGATTGACATGCTTGTTATGATTGATATGCATTGATATACTGTACATTTTGATCTCTCAGTAAATATCCTAGAGTATTGTGAATTAATGCTCAAAATTTAACATATTAGACCACCCTATTGGGGGTCGGCCCTGTCAGCATTATGTTATGTGGTTAAGTTAAGGCCGACCTAGTAAAGGTAATTAGGCAAGTCAAGTCAAGTATAAATAGAGTGCGGGAGGCACTCTATTTGATGATTTCTATTACTCACTCTCACTCTCATTGGAGAGTGGTGCACTTATGGAGGAGGAGAAGTTGTTGCTACGAGAAGATTATCTCTTGTACTTGGGTTGTATCATTTCTCTATCTATCTCTGAGGAAGTTACGGGGTTTTTCACCTTCTTGATTTTCCCTGGTGAAACTTTGTGTCTCTTGTGTGATTGCATTATTGTGTCCATTATTGATATGCTATAGATATGTTGTAGATATTTTGTACATGTTATTCTCTCAGTTAAGATCCTAGATCAGATTGAAATTTCTAAAAAACTAACACTAAATTCTTTACTAATCTCGACCTCAAGTCGGGATACCATCATATTCCAATCGAGCCCTCAGATGTGTGGAAAACTGCTTTCAAGACTAAGGAAGGATTTTTTGAATGGTTAGTCATTCCTTTTGTCTTAACCAATGCACCTACGACCTTCATGAGACATATGGATAACCTTCTTCAACCTTTCATCGAAAAATGGGTCATTGTCTATCTCGACCATATATTTATTTTCAGTCAATCATGGGAAGAACATGTTGAACATCATCGACAAGTCCTCAACACTCTCCAGCAACATCGGCTCTATCTGAACATGGACAATTTCTCTTTTGCGATGACCAACATCAAATATTTGGGGTATGTAATTGACTCTGCAGGAATTCACGTCGATCCAGACAAAGTACAGATCCTCAAATATTGGCCCATTCCTAGAAGCATTCAAGAACTAAGAAGTTTTCTTGGTTTGGAGAATTTATATCATCGATTCATACTCGGCTTTAGTCACATAGCCTGGCCCTTGAATCAGTTGATGAAGGGAAGTGGAAAAAATGTATTCCAATGGAAAGAAACACATTAAGGAGCTTTTGAATAGCTCCAAGACAAGATCTGCATTGCACTAGTACTTGTGTTACCTGATTTGCGTTAGCCCTTTGAGATTGAGATGGACACATCGGACTATGCCCTCGGAGCAATGATCAATCAGTCTGGTCACCTAGTCGCTTTTCATTCCGATACTTTTAACAACACAGTTAGAAGATACTCAACATACGAGGAATAAATGTACGCCAGTGTGCAAGCTCTCAAGCAATGGAGGCATTACATCCTTGGAAAGGAAACGATCATTCTCACTTATCACAAGCCTCTATAGTTCGCTAGGACACAATCAAAGTTGCAGACAAACCGACAACTCAAGTGGATTAATTACCTATAGTAATTCTAGTTGGTGATTAAGTATCAGAAAGGTAAAGCTAACTCCGTCGCCGATTGCCTTAGTCGACCACCCATTACTCTAGTTTTGACATTGATGAGTATGTAGAGATACAAAACGACCACTTGGCCACAATTGTATGAGGATGACAACAACTTCTCAGTAGTATACCGATAGTTATAGACTAACAAGTCACCGAACTCTAACTACTTCCTAAAAGACACCTTTCTATACAAGCTTGGATAACTTTGTGTACCAACTGGTGAGCACCGATAGCATCTCATTTGGGATGCGAACTACAGCAAGACTGCATGACACTTTGGAGTAGCAAAGAAACTTTCTATTTTGCAGAAGTATTTATTTTCACCTACACTTAAATCCTACGTCAACAAGTACATTCAATCATGTGTGGTTTGTGCCATTGCTAAACTGCCTAATCGACGACAGGGATTGTACACACCTCTTCCAGTTCCTATTTGACCATGGGAATCTATTTCTATGGATACTTGATGGGTTATCCTACTACAAGACATCAACATGATGTGATATTAGTAGTAGTCGACCGATTTTCCAAGATGACCAATCTCATACCATGTAAGAAGAGCACGACTATGCAGCAGACCGCTCAACTCTTCTTTACACATGTTTGGAAACACTTTGGTTTACCCACAACCATCATTTTCGACCGAGATACCAGATTCGTAAGCATATTTTGGAAGACCCTTTGGATATTGCTAGACACACGACTCTCATTGTCGATATCCTTCCATCCTCAGACTGACGGATAGACGAAAGTTGTGAATCACTTGGTCGTACAACTGCTTCGCATGTACAACCACAAGCATCGACGCACATGGGATGAAAGTATTCCATACATCCAGCACAGTTACAACCATTCTCAACACAGCTCTACAAGAAATATTCCATTTGAGATCTGTTACGTATTTCAACCCTCAGCTCCAATTGACTTGATCAGCTCCTCGACATAGCCAAACTCTGACACCGACTACAACTAGTGAGAAGTTGATAAAGCAGTGAAGTTCAGAGATCATATATGCAAAATCCAACGACAAGAACATGACATGTTGCACAGATCAAGTGAGAAAGCTAAGGCCTGAAATGACAAGCATCATATTCCTCATTCATTCAAAATTGGGGATAAGGTATGGTTACATCTCAAGGAGCACTTCACAAGTCCTTTCAAGATTTTAAAACCTTTGCGATATGGTTTGTACAGTATTCTTCGATAGATTGGAGAAAATGATTTCCAACTCGACATTCCTGCATGCCTAGGTCTGCATCTAGTATTCAATGTGGATCTACTTCGACCATACCATGCACCACTGTTGGAATAGAACAACTTACCGACAGCAGAGCCCAAATACATCCATACAGATTTTCAGGAGCCTCTTCCTTTTCGAGACCATCGTGGGACGATGAGTACGCCTTACAAGGACGAACACAATTCCCTTGTTTTAGGTTTCCAAAGATAGCCAACTCCTATCTCAAGGAAAGTGGTACTCTGTTACTGAAATAACCGATAAGTTTCCTCACCTTTGCAAACAAACAATAGGGACCATTGTTTCTTAAGGAGGGAGGTCTGATCCATGTTGCAGTTGGCATTATTGTCGAATGCTAACATCGACTGCGACAAGTCATCGATGTCAATACAATTTCAAAAAGTTTCGACTCGACATGACTTTGACAAATGCAACAACTCCGACAGGTTCCGATTTCGACACAACTCTGATGAGTCTCAACTTCGACATACTGTGACACACTCTGCACCTTCGACATGTTCAACAACATTACAGTTTCGTGACATCAACATGCAGCATCTAAATGTGACCAACAACTGTCAAACTTTGATAGACTGTCTCTCTGTCTTCCATTGTACTATAATAATTTAACTATTGAACCGTTATAACTTCTTCTTTGTAATTGAACATAACGGGTAGGCACCCAAGCGTCTCAGAATTCTATATAAGCATGTATAATATTGTAACATCGATCAATCTATCTGTTTACAACTAATAGAGAATAACAGTTCGCATTCCTGCATATTTTCTGTGTGTATTTGTGTTTATCTATGTAGTGTAATCCTACTTTGCTCATTCTGCTTCTTAAGCTTCCGCCATAATAGAGCCGACTCATTCAGTCAAACTATTTTCCCCCTCATGCTTCTTGGACACGACCAGGATCATCAGCCCCTTGTAACCTAGTGTTCATGAAAGATATTGGATATTCATCTCCCAACTCTCCTTTCTGAGTGAGCACTGCTACGAGAGAATTATTGGAAGCAAAAGTGTATATGATAAAATCCTTTTGAAATTCTGGACTTCTCAAAGAAGGTGCATGATCTATGGAAGCCTTTATGTCTTTAAACACAATCTTCTCGATGTTGGTCCATTTAAATTGCACACTTTGCTTTACCATTTGCTGCAAAGGCTTAACAATTTGCGTGAAATCAGGCACAAACCTTCGAACAAAATTAATTGTGCCCATAAATGATTGCATAGATTTTTTATTCTGGGGCATGGGAATAATTGTGCCTCAACTCTCTTCGGGTCTATTGAGATTCCCTTCTTTGAGATGATGTGGCCCAAAAATTTCCTTCAAGAACAACACAAATACTCTTCTTTGGGTTCAAAGATATACCATATTTTTTGCAACGGTCAAAAATATGTTTTTAGTGGAAAACATGGTGTTCTCATTTCTTGGATAAAACTGTAACATCATCTAAATATATGACCACGTAGTGGCCGACTAAACCTCTGAATGCAATATCCATGGTCATTTGGAATGTGGCTCCTTCATTCATTAGGCCAAAAGGCATTCTCTGATATGCGAATGTTCCCCACTTCGTGTGAAATGTAGTTTTCAATCGATCTTGCTCGGCCACTAATACTTGATTATAGCCATAGAATCCGTCTAACGGGGAGAAACATTTCGAGCCTGATACCATTTGTAAAATTTTCTCCATTAGTGGAACTGGATAGTTATCTTTGTCTGATGCTTTATTCAAGTTACGAAAATCAACACACAATATGACATCTCCCAATTTATTTCTTATCTTAACTAGATTTTCCACTCATTCAGAGTGTCGAACTTTGAAAATAATCTTAGCGTCCAACAATTTCTTCAATTCCTTTTGGATTAAGGGTTCCATCATGGGGTGCATCTTTCTGATCTGCTGCTGAAATGGCTTCAAACCTGTTTTAATGGGTATCACATGTTGTATGATGCATGTATCATAAGTATTTAAATATTCATAAGTCCATGCAAAGACATCCTTATACTATTGAAACAACTTGATGAACTTGTGTCTTTATCCAGGTGAGCAAAATTTACCTAGATTGACATATTTATGTTCAGACTCTGTTCCTAAATTTACCAATTCATACTGCATCGAAGAGTTGTTTGTCTTAACGTTAGCTGGTTTTCTGAATTTATTTTGCAAGTCAAACATCCCTTCAAGGGTTCTCACTCCTTTCGGCATGAAATTTCACTTGACTACATCCTTGTTCTGCAAATCCAATTGGTGTTTGTCTTCATCAATTATAGATTCTTTGAAAGCCTCTTCATTTTTCAAGAAGCTAATAATCTGATCATCATCATCGAACACCCTCAAATTCGTAATGTTGTCAGGTACAGATGGCCTGAAAATTAGTTCGATAGAACACTTGTTATTTTTCAGAACTAATCTAGAAGCAGAAGTAGCTAATAAATTAGCTGCAACATTTTGTAATCTGGAAATTGCATTTACCTTAAAAGCATTGAACTGTGATATTAAATTCCATACTTCATATTGGTATCCTTTAAGATGCGGAGATAAAAAATGAATAGTATTTCTAATTTGTCTGACAACTATTTCATAATCACCAAAAACTTTCAAATTTAATACATTCAATGCAATGGCTCTTTTGAAACCTTGGACTAGAGCTTCATACTCTACAGTGTTATTTGTACATTTAAACTCTATCCTACAAGAGAGAAAATGTTTGTTTCTTTCAAGATCAATAAGAACACAACCGACTCCCGATCCCTCTTGTGTCTTGGAACCATCAAAGTACAAAATCCAAAACGTATTTTCTAAATCAATTTGGTTAATGGTATCTCCTAAGTTAGTAACTAAGTCTACTATGTTACAATCAATTTCATCAGTCCATGAGAATCGAAGAAGATTGGACTATGTGTCTGACTCATGACTGGTTTCTTCCACTTGATAATTTCCTGGTTCAAGCTCTAAGATGTAATTCCCTAAAACCAAAGATGAAAAATTTACAGGCTCAATCTTTTCTTCAAGCTAAGTTACATGTTGCTTCATGTGAGGATCTCTTAATACTTTAATATGATTTTGTTTGTTCTGATATGGAAACCATAAGTGAGACCAATCTGTTGCAAAATAACCATTTAGTTTCATAGACCAGTCCCTGCTCGATATCAAACCATAAGATTCAGGTATATCTACTACCATGATATATATAAATTGACATACCCTTGGGTTTGCAGACAATCTGATAAGCACATCTTTCATCTCCCGTATAACTCTAACAATAGACCTTTCTAATTGTATGATCTGGGAAGGAGATGGTATTGGCCGTCCATTGATTTTCTTACAGATTGATAGTGGGATAACATTGGATGAAACTCCAAAATCTGCCAAGCAATTATGTGCATTAGGATTAAAAATTTCAAAGGTTAACAAGAAAGGAAAAGTCTGGGATTTTGATTTACCACCAATACTTGCTTCTTTTATCTCAGTATTTGACTCAATGGTCTCTGTGGCACTGCTTGATTGTGGGTCAAAATATTCTAATAATTTCTTCATTTGTTATGGGAGATTACATAATTCAAATAAATACATGTTTGATTTAGTATTCTTAATGTCCTCCATAATATCATACCCCATATTGTATTCTTCTATGCTTTTCCCACCATTTTCTGGCTTGTTCACCATGACTTTCTCCTGTGTATTTATCACTGGGATGGTTTCTTTTATAATTTCACAATTCACTTTGGGTTGAGTGTTATACCTCTATATTTCACAGTATCGCACCTTCAGCTTTGACGACACTTCCCCAAACTACCTAAAACACCTAGAAGGGAAAAAATGATGACGACCCATGAAGACAAACCTGTCCTGTCAGGAATCAACCCAACTGAGACTTCATATACCTACACTACCTCTCCTTTCTCAAGCTTAGGGGCACGGTAGTCCCCACTACCGCGCTGTTCCCTGTCCCTTCTGCGTGGTACTACCGCATTTTTCTTAGTTGCAAGGGCGCGGTAGTCCTTTTTTATCCCTTTTTCCATGGCTTGTGGGATCTTGACCTTCGAGAGATTTTTGAGAATTAGTATCCCTAATTCGATCCTAACTCACCTTCTCAAATTAGTGGGTATGATCCACTAAACACTCCCAAGATCCATTCTTCTCTCTTGTTGGTTAATCCTTCTACACACTATAAGAGAGAAGCCTTCCATGAGCAATGGGAGGACTCTTGGAGACATCAAACCTATGATCTTGAATCTTTGTGGAGATAGCTAGAGGAGAAAGCACTTGAAGCTGGGAGTTGGATTGGATATCAAGCAACCATTGTAAGTGACTTCAAGTTTGTAATAAAACATAACTTGTCTTGTTTCCCAAATCATGTATGTTGATCTTGTTTCAATCATATAATTTGTTTCTGGTATAGATTTAGATTCTAACATATATTTCAGATTGCTAGAAGATTGTATGTGCTTGTACCTTGGTTCATTCTAACAGGTCCATTCGCAAGGACTTGAAGATTGGAGCAACTACTAGGACGAGCGATTAAATCAAAGGTCAGTCAGATCTCTTCCATTTCTTCCAACATTATGGTATTGAAATATTTGTTTGGATCTAGGAATTCAAGGTAGCATTTGTTATCTTTTTGTCTTAGTTTAGAGTCAGTTAAGTATACTTTAACCTAAGAGAGTTTCTACCTATCCGTAGGGAGAAATATCTACAACAAAAACTAGCAACTCCACTGGTTTGAACCCCATTTGATTGATTTATTTCACTTTCAGTCATTCTTGATTGTGGTTTTTCTTTCTTATCAAACCAGTACTGAATTTTGGTCTCTTTGACCTCTATTCACCCCTTCTCTCCACACCTTTTCTCCCTCTGTGATCAGTGAGTCCTCTGGGTCTGCAGCACCCCTGAAAAATTCAATTTTTTTTCAATTGTTGCGCTTTTTTCCACCCTTAGCATTAGTACCGCGCCCTCATTACTACCTATAGAGCGGTAGTACTGTGTACCCAAAGCTCTTATCAGTGCGGTAGTGTACCGATACTGCGAGTTAGCCAGTGTATACCACACGGTAGTGTCTGCATTTTTTCATTTTTTCTTTCCTGTTTGGTTTCCTGAGTCATTTTTTTATCTTCTCTACCTCAGTTTGGTGTTCCCTGTTGCTTACCAGCATCCTATCCATTACATAGTCATTTGTGGTTTGTTTATCTCTCAGTGCGAGCTTGATTATTTTCTGAGTTAGTGGCATTATTTGCATATTGGCTCACCCCTTCAGTTTGATTGCATTGGCTTGATCTTCCCATCACAACCAAGTTGTTACTACCGTCCATTTTTACTGGATTGTGTAAATTGTCATAATCACAACATTCTTATGAATATCATCTTTTCCATTATTGTTATTAAAATCTATATTGGAAATTTTCATTTAAGAACATTTGTGTTGCTTGGTTTGAAATGATCTAGTTATAATATCATGCATTAGGAAGTGAACCATTCAATTTGCCACATAAATTCTCATTTTGAAGCATTATAGTTGTAGATTAGTGAAATATGAAAGAGTGTTTATTTCAGTTTGGCTTTACTTAGAAAAAGAAAACAAAAAGTTTGTTTTGAAGTGGTTTTTCATTTGTTTGTGAAAGTTTCATGCATTTATGATCAAAGAACTCTCTCTTTTCCATAGCTAGTTTTCATCGAATACAAGGCTTATTTCGATTCATTCTCACTTGCATGGTTCGGGTCATCACAACATCACTCAGTTTCCCGTCCATTTACCCAATTGAGTAATACAACCACTAAAATTAATCTCCCTAACTAAACCAACATTAACCTCACTTGAGGAAATCGAAAGAATTTGGTAGTTAGGTAGGACATCGGGGATAGGCATCCAAATAATTCCCCCTTGTCATTATCATCTAAGACATTGTTGGTGTCCTCTAGGGAACTAAAATCCTCTAGTATTTGTTGAAATGGTCATACACCAGTTTGTGGAGGGGCCTCCTGACTATTTTAAACTTTCAGGGGTTAAACCGCCGCGAGATTGAGAACCAGAAGGACTCTATGGAATGTCGCACTCCACTTAGCCCTAAGGAAACATCGATCATTGTCTTCCTTGTGTTATATGGCCACCATACTGATAATACAAGGGTGATAAGGCAGAAGCGCCGAAATCCTTTTCCAACGTGTCATGAACGAGGTAGCTTAGTAACTTTTCTACTAGGGCTCTTTTACCCAGAATCCCTTTCGGTAGAGAGACACCCTTCTCATATTGGTCTCTCACATTGTATTGTTTGACTTGGATTTCATCACCTTGCGAAGGATACAACTTGTTGAGGCCTCCAGCTCTTAGTTAGGAAGTTTGCTTGTTATCTCATCTTAATAGAGGGTCATTTTTCTTTTTAGTGATTGCTTGTTGGCATTCTGTCCATTTTTGTTTCTTGCTCGCTTGCTGTGACGTCGGTCTCAGTATAGTTTTTTAGAGCTTTCTTTTTTGGCCTGCGAGCCTTGCTTTCTCTAGCTCCCCTTTTGCACACTCGGCTGCATTAGGGTTTTTGAGTTCTTTGTTGCGAGACTGCCCCCAGATTTTGTATATCTACCATTATGTCAGAACCACCACAAAGATCATGAAGAATATAGGGACGAAGCCCACCGCCACCATCACGGACCTCTAATCCACCTACATCACATATTCCCGCATGTCTCAGCCGCGATGTCAGCCAAGGGAACGTTCCACCGCCAATCCACACTACATCTTCAGTTCCTCCTGTAACTATTATTGACAGTACGGTCTCAGAACCCCTTGTAGTTTATGCAACCACTAATACACCTGAAACTCCCACTGTCACTTCACCCACTGTTATTCCAGATATATCTGCCACAGTGGACAACACTACAGCGGCTAAAACTAGTACTACCCAAGATACTAGACCGGAGGCCATCATCCTCCCCGATGTCAGCACTACCCTTCCACCAGAGACTTTCTACGATGTTCCGGAAGGATCTCTTGGCACCACTGAAGGATTCGACCAAGATATATGTGAATTGATTACAATCACGAGCGGATACGTCGAAGTTATCGAAGAAACCCAACTTCCTAATACACCCTTTGAACTTGACTATGGATTTATCACTTCCTAGGAAGAACCTCCACCTGATATCACTGCACCATCCAGTGTTCATCCACAGGAAATCGGTTCTTCCAGCAACATAC
The DNA here is from genome assembly GCA_027924585.1 of Larix kaempferi. NCBI lineage: Eukaryota > Viridiplantae > Streptophyta > Pinopsida > Pinales > Pinaceae > Larix > Larix kaempferi. Next base: position 15,574,871 of record BSBM01000539.1, read on the forward strand.
CTCGTACAGTATCCCTCCCCAACCTCCCTTCGGGACACGAGATCATGGCCTACATCCAATCTAGTATGGTTAGTCTAGCTAACTCCCCGTTAGAATCGGTACAGTTTAAACATGATACAGAGAAAATGCTCTCGACGGCTTCTAGATATCCCCCTGCTACATGTCCTCTCGACTATCGGGCTCCCAATGTTCTGTCTAGCACAAAGTTTCATCACTCCTATGCAAATGGTTCCAAACCTTCAGATGTTACTATACCTCTATTCCCTCCGGACCCTGAAAACCCTTTTCAGGATACAAACCCGGACCCAATCCTCGATGGTCCTCCTATTGTTGAAGATGCTATGGATGAAACCCCTGGCACCCCTCAGTTAAATTCCCCACATTTACTGCCATCACGTATGTTTGGCGCACATTCTATGAGGGATAACCCAGTATTTTCTCCATCCCCGCCCATCACATATGGAAGACCCCCTCCACAAATCGGCACCTTTGGTGCCATTGGCCAATTGACACTATCTCACCTTTCTAATGTCGAAAGAACACCAATTCATACTGCTGGATCATCCATACTAATCGGAGGTTCACCTTCGACCACTATCTACACCATTTCAGGAGGTGGACAACTGACTGTTGCGACCGCTAATCCCAACAACCAACCCCCTCCTAGTGGGCCATCAACCTATCCTACAGGAGGACAACCCTTTGTTGGGAACCCCACTCCTAGTTACCAACCACCTCCCATCGGGCCATCAACCCATCCTACTAGAGGACAAACCTTTGTTGGGAACCCCGTTCCTAGTCACCAACCTCCTCCCATAGGACCATCCAACCCACCTACTGGAGGGAAACCTACTGGTGCCATCCAACAACCCTCCCAACCAGCAGCATCTGCTCAGTTCGGTATGTACAACACACCTGGCAGTGGACAACCTTATATTGGTTTTCCAACCAAGCCTCATCTTCAAGATCCCTCCTTAGGCACACTTCCTTCTTGGGGATCTCAAATCCCATAGAGCAGGGGGTACTCATTGTTCGGAAACTGGAACCTAGCTGGGGGGCAACCTCAAATTCCCCCTGACTTGAATTCCGGCTTCCCCTACCCTTCGGCTGCAACAACTCCATGGAACCCATCCCTTCAATTCCCACCTCTTCATCAAGGTGGAACCCATAATCCATGGACAACACTGTTACAAGCCACCCCCCAACCTTGGAACGAGAAATCCTCCACTTACTCAAGGTAGTGGTAACATTCCTGGGACCCAACAAACCCAAGGAACCATTCCCCAACAAGGAGCAACAACCATTCCTGGGACACAACAACCCCAAGGTACCATACCCACCATCCCCACTCAGCAAAACATCTAACAACCGGTTACCACTATGATTCGTAGTCAAGCAATGACTTCCAATGCACAATCGGTTAACCAGATGGCCTACTACCCCCAAAACTTCCAGCAGTATCCTGCGGGAAACATGTATGGGTACAAAATGTAGCAATATGCTGTGCAGGGCCCCTCAAGCATCCCTGCACCATACGGTTACTACTCATACTCGCAGCCCAAACATCAACTTCCTTTCTTGGCCACGCTAGATTTACCTAATTTGTCGAGGCTCATTAACGATCCTATATGGCATGAACCTCACTGGCCACCTATCCTAGCCAAACTTCCATCGGACATTCCTAAGTTCGATGCCAAGACCAGGGAAGATCCCAAGAACCATGTGATGACCTTATATCTTTGGTGTTCATCCAACTCATTGATGGATGACTCCATTCGGCTACGGCTCTTCCAGCGCACGCTTACCGGCACGGCAGCAAAATGGTACATCGAGTTGCCACAACACTTCTTTCATGATTTTAACACCTTGGCTATGCAGTTTCTGACCCATTTCCAACTCCCCATCCAGTATGAGACTGGAACAGAGCTATTAACCTCGTTGCATCAAACCACTTCTACGCATATCTCGGATCACATCCATGAGTGTCGTCAACGCTGTAGGCTAATCAAGGCACCCATTTTGGATTAGCTACTCATTGATTGGTTCACAAAGTCTTTTTTTCTGCCCATAGCCAGGGACATTGCTATGCGTGGGTTGGTCACGGAGGAACAAGCCATCTCGGCAGCCCAGTATATGGATTTGGTATATACCCAATCCGGCACTTTACACGAACTTCTTCCCCACGCCACCCGCGTTACTACTGATCCAACTAAGCCTACCACTGAACCCCCTATCGATGGTATCATCAGTTCAGTTAAGGCCCAGCCTACCATTTAACCGACAGGGCAACAAGCTTCTGCTTCCCCCACTCTACCCCAGGCTGCTCCAAAAGCTTCTACCTCTCCCGCTGTCTCCTCTGAAGTGAACGTAGTTCAATCTAAGTCACAACCATCCGGAGGGAAGAAGAAGAACAATCGTGGAAAGTCCAAGAAGACTTCTAACCAACAGGAGAATCCCAAGCCACAACCCACCCACAACGACCCGAAACCACGTCGGAAGGCTAAGTTTCCCTACCTCATTTGTCAAGACAATCACTACACATGTGACTGTCCCTACAAGGATGAAGTCAACAAATTCGTTAAAGGATCCTCTCGTCCGGCAGTGTTAACTGACCCTTTCCCTCAGCAGCAATAGCAGATGGTTTCCCAAGAAACCCCACAAGGGGGAAACCCGAACAACCCATCTCGCAGAGAGACGTCCACAAACCGCAAAATCCTGATGACGAGTAATGAAGAGATTCACATAACCACTCATTCAAAGATGTACAAAAACCCCCCAAGTTCAACCAAACAGTCAGAGACAGCCAAAGGCAAGTCTCATGTTTAATATCCTTCTCCTGCCCCTCCCCCTAATGGCCATCTCCACATCGAGAGACCGTTTACGGACACAGTGCTACGCCCACCCAAGGGCACCATATGAAAAATGACATTTAATCCCAACGTGTGAGCTGCCCAAAATTACAACATTGTTGAGGATTTAGCTCAAGCACCATGCACCATGTCGACTCTCGAGGTTCTCCAACACTACCCTATGCAATGCAAAACCTTACTTTCAACACTGAGAGAAATGGACCCAGATACTTCAAACACCATCATGTTTAACTTGGAGTATGTCAAACCTCGGATTTCCCATCAGTTAGCCTTCTAGGTTCATACAAGAATCTATGGAAATAGCATCCATCGCACTATCTTAGACAAGGGTGCCTCCACGTTGATTATGTCTTTGAATTGTTGGAGAGCTTTAGTCTCACCCAAAGTCATGAAGTCTCCCACTACTCTCAGAGCATTTGAGGGACATGGTTTTCAACCTTATGGACTCATTCCTGCGATTGGTGTTGAACTGGGGGGAAAAACAGTATCTGTACACATCGAAGTCATGGATGTGCCATTAGATTACAATCTTCTACTTAGTCGGAACTGGTTTTATGCCATGACCACCATAGCATCTACTGTCTTTCGAATCGTGCAATTTCCTCATGAAGGGAAAATTGTCACCATAGATCAGCTACATTCAATCCCATACAAAAATTTTGCTCCCAAGCCTACATATCGTGTACATGCCGCAAAAGAAAAACACTACTATCTAGGGAGATCTAGGAGATATATCGGCCTCCTCAGAATCCTCGTGCTGCTGATGGTAGCAAACTATAGCTCGAGCCACCCTATGGAGGAGAATACCAATACGTCTAGGCACACCTACAGTATGCTACTGAAGATGCAGAGGAACATCGTCCATCCTCATAGCTGGAACCCCGTGGGTTAAACCTTGTAGGTTCCGCTATATGTCTTGAACCCCTCCAGCCTCTTCTTCCTCTTCTTCTTCTCCCTCCGAAGCAACCTGGCGCTCAACACCGCCTCGGCGTAATGGAGAGTATCCTGCTGGCCTCTGTGGTCCACGATCTGCGACATGCACATAAATATATATTAAAATCTTTTTTACACGTTCTCAAAAACAATTAAAAATCATATAATTAAAAAAAAAAATTAAAAATACATTAATGAAGGTCATACCTGAGTTATCCCAATCCTCATCCTCCAACAGTTCCAAGTCTATGTCCTTGCGGAAGTCCACCCCCGCATAGGGGTAGTCCTCGATCAGCACGATTTGTTCCTCGAGCCATGAGAAGAAGTTCTCACCAAAAGCCAAATGTTGTGTCCCCCCGAGCCATCCTGCATACTCACTCCATCGAGCCATCCATGGCTCAGTAGGTGGACGGGTGGGCATAGTCAGCTGCGAACACAACAGTGGCACCCTCTCCAAGAAGAAGGTGACCAAAATGCTCCCGTACCCAAATTGAGAGTTCTCTCCAGTCCTACACTTGTTCACTTTCTCCTTAAGATTGGTCAATACTGCCTCACACTAGTTGAATAGTGTCAGTGCCATACAATCCACAACAAGATTCATTTGTGTACGAGATGCCTAATGGGGACTCGTACTCCCTGCTGCACATTGGATGGTAAACAACATCCTTAATGACAACCTTGCCACTTTTCTTCCCTGAACCTTGACGACAATAATGAGCAATCAAAGCATCAGTGCTCGCCTCCGAGTTGGTGAACCCTGTAAAATTCACCTAGGCCCCTCTTTTTGAGAGACCCATGAGGAAATAAATGTCCTCAAGTTCAATCTCGAGGGTATGTACTCCAACCCAGAAATCTTGAATGTCGGGGTCCCACATTTGTATAATGTGGGTGAGAAGTTTTTCTTGCTTGCGGATACCTTTGGTTTTGAAGAATTTTAAAAATCCACATTCCCGTAGTGCAGTCAAGGTCGCTTGGTCATCTTCAGCCAATAAATCATCTACTTCATGCTCGCTTTCTTTCTAGATGACCATTTTTCCCCAAACAAGTTGCAAACACCTGCAAAGGGTCACAAGAAGCATTCATTAACAAATTAACAACTTGATCTTGGCAAAAAATTTGAGAAAAATCAATTTTTCTTCCCTAATGCTCGCCACTACCGCACCTTGGGGAAACACTACTGCGTGGTAGTCCACACTACCACACCCCCGTTTAACCCTACAGAGTGGTAGCCAGCGACAATACCGTGCTTCCCGATTAAGCAAGCGCGCGGTACTGTCAAGGGCAGAAAAAGCCTATTAGGGCCTGCTCAAAAATTAATTTTTACTTATTGAAATCAAGTTTTTTACCTATGAAATGAAAGAGGAGCTTGAAAGCTCTTACCCGGCGTAGATGGCTGTTGAAACGGTGCTCCAGATCTCCCAATATGAACTCTTGAATTTTTTGCTCTTCAATGGGTGAAATTTCCTCTTTTGGCAAATGCACAAGTGAAATGGTAACTTTCCACATTTACCTCTTGCTTATATAATTTTTTCACTTGTTTTTCACTCATTATTTTATCTAGTTAAATTAAAACTCACTTCACATTGCTAATATCTGGTTCCATGACCCTTTTTTGACAAGTTCTCCTTTAAAGATGTTCACACTGGTGTTTAATTACTCATTTGACCTTCATTTTGAGCCTACTTTATCTTTTTCATGCTCTAGATTAAAACTTGAAAAAGATTCCAAGCGCTTTTTACACCCGGGTTGTGCTTGTCAAACTCAAGTAAACGGTGTCGAGCTTAGTCAACTTTACTCGTGCTCGTTAAACAATGACGAAAGTATTATTTTGGTTGTATTTTATTCTTTTTTCGGACCAAAATAATTAAAAATTACGAAAAAGACCATTGGAGTTCTTTTTAATCCCTTTTCAAAACTCCTTGTTTCAAAAAGATTGCCAAGTGATCTTGTCTCTTTCACACTTGTAAAAGTATTTGAAAGGTCATCTATTCGGTGATAGGTTACCCCTTTTTCGGCCCATTTAGACTATTTATGAGAAAGGTATACCTCAGTCAACCTTCGACTGGGAGAGTTCTCTCGAAAATTGTTTTACATTTTTTCAGGATCGAGGGACTAAACTTACGAAAAAGTACACTTTGGAGCCTTCTTTAAGTTTTTCAAGCTCTCTAAATGTTAAAAACTATCGATTTTTCCTTCCTTGGACTTGTTAAAATTTGACATTGAAGGACCCATCTTGGGACGAACCCCTCCTTTCTCAAGTTCGTAAAACATGTGAGATCGAACTCATCTATGAGATGAGCTATACCAAGCATCTGTTATCCTCTTCAAGCTCATAAAACAAAAAAGAGGTACTCGTCCATCATGTCGGGGGAAAATGGGAAACAAGTTGAGTTTAATTTGCTGGCAGCTTGTCAGTCGTCACCTTTGAACATGGCATGTGTCTATCCCTTGTCTATTTTTGGGTATCTAGTCTTGCTGAGTTATGGTCATCATCCCAAGTCGTTTCTCTGGCCACGAGCCTACTCGTTCAGTGTCTATCCTTTGCTATCAATAATCCCTACTCCCAGGTCCTGCTTCATGCCGTTATATGTTCAAAGGGTTGCATTGTTCAGAGTCATTCATTATGTCAGACCTCCGCTGTGTCAGTACATGTTCTATTGTTTCATCGTCCTATACGATCTTTCATTCCGATTTCGTGTCAATGATGTGGGAATAATTATGGCCCACCTTCGACGAGTCTATTCCCATCGATGCTAAATCACTATCCAGGAATTGGATTTAGGAATCAACAACTACTACCTTGGTACCTACATGCCTCAATGGCAGGTTTCCTCGTGTTCGACGGTAGGTTTACATCATTGGCATCTGATCGAACAATCTCTCAAATGCTTGACATCAACTCATTCATTCGCATTCCGTTGAGATGTACTATAGATACCTTGGGGATCATCGTCATCATTGGTGATTCCCCTCACATTTGTTAATGATTCACATCATTGACCGATAATCAAATGGTTTCTACCATGTTCGACTTCAACACCTTGTAATCACAAGGCTAGATTCGTATCATTTGTGATTGAGTAGAAGACCCTGGACGCACCTTTGTACTTTCATTGTGTCCAGGTTGCGATAGAGATGTCCTCTGTATTATCACACAGATCCACTTTTGTATTGGTCGTGGCTGTGTCATTACTGTCTCATGGATCTATGCCTGTTCATAGTAGCATGATTTGTCTATAGTCTATATCATCTTAGTACTCATGGATCTACAATGTATTGGTCGGCAGCCATGCTTTGAGTCAATTGTTTTCGAGCATGGGGATGCCTGCCTCGGTGGTATATATCTGAAATTTTGTTTCTGTTTCAGCTCCTCGTTGCTCCCCTCGATGCTATCTCCGCATAGTATTTGTAAATTCTTTAAGCCATCAGTCTCTTCTGACCTCACACTTTAGCGGGCATCTGTTATACCTCTATATTTCACAGTGTCGCACCTTCACCTTTGACGACACTTCCCCAAACTACCTAAAACACCTAGAAGGGAAAAAATGATGATGACCCATGAAGACAAACCTATCCTGTCAGGAATCAACCCAACTGAGACTTCATATACCTACACTACCGCTCCTTTCTCAAGCTTAGGGGCGCGGTAGTCCCCACTACCGCGCTATGCCCTATCCCTTCTGCGCGGTACTACCACATTTTGCTCAGTTGCAGGGGCACGGTAGTCCTTTTTTAGCCCTTTTTCCATGGCTTGTGGGATCTTGACCTTCGAGAGATTTTTGAGGATTGGCATCCCTGATTCAATCCTAACTCACCTTCTCAGATTAGTGGGTCTGATCCACTAAATACTCCCAAGATCCATTATTCTCTCTTGTTGGTTAATCCTTCTACACACTATAAGAGAGAAGCCTTCCATGAGCAATGGGAGGACTCTTGGAGACATCAAAACTATGATCTTGAATCTTTGTGGAGATAGCTAGAGGAGAAAGCACTTGGAGCTGGGAGTTGGCTTGGATATCAAGCAGCCATTGTAAGTGACTTCAAGTTTGTAATAAAACATAACTTGTCTTGTTTCCCAAATCGTGTATGTTGATCTTGTTTCAATCATATGATTTGTTTCTGCTATAGATTTAGATTCTAACATATATTTCAGATTGCTAGAAGATTGTATGTGCTTGTACCTTGGTTCATTCTAACAAGTCCATTCGCGAGGACTTGAAGATTGGAGCAACAACTAGGATGAGCGATTAAATCAAAGGTCAGCCAGATCTCTTCCATTTCTTCCAGCATTATGGTATTGAAATATTTGTTTGGATCTAGGAATTCAAGGTAGAATTTGTTTTCTTTTTTTCTTAGTTTAGAGTCAGTTAAGTCTACTTTAACCTAAGAGAGTTTCTACCTATCCATAGGGAGAAATATCTACAACATTGAGGATGAGTGATGCCAATATTCCTTTTCGGAGCTTCCTTTGTGATCTTCATCTTAGGCAACACTGGGATTTGATCTACCACTGGCCCTTTACTTCTAGTGGTAATATTTACCGACGATACTTGGATTTCTTCAGCCTACTCTTCTTCATTCAATCCCAAAGTGGATGCCCAATCCCATAATACCATTGTGGTTTCCTCAGTTGGATCTTCTTGTTCTTTTTTTTTATCTTCTTCTAGATCTTCTTGATCTGTCAGCTGTGCATCTAACAATTGATTCATTACTAAAGTCATTGAATTTATCCATTGTGGGCAGCTCTTTTCAGAATGTTTTTCTTGGTGAAAAGTGCAAAAATTTTCCATGCCAACCTCATTCAAATTTAGGACAATAGAATTAGTTATAGGCAGTAGAGGCTATCCACTTTCTTCCCTTTTCTTGTAGAAACGCTTAAATGGTTTTCTAAATGTACTAGCTCCCTTATCTTTCTCCAAGTCTACTATTTTGTTAGATAATTAGTGCACCATTTTAACCACATTTTCTAATTCATTCCAGGGTTCTTATTTAGGTCTAGATAATATAAGAGGATTCTGGCTAGTCGTTGGTTTCACTTCCAATTCTAATGCGTGTTTTTAAATACTATCCAATTCAGCTTCTACCTTCTTAGCTTCCTCATATTTTTCTATCAACGTAGCCTTAACTTCTCTTTTGACAAACATAGCTATAGGTGGATATAGTGTTGTAGTGTAATATTCTACCAAGGATTCCTCAGCGGGTTTTGTTGCAGCACTAAAATTATTTAACAAGGTAGTGAATATCTGATTGAACTCCTGCACCTTTTCTTTCTTCTCCATCCTCATAGATAATAGTTATTTCATGAGCGTGGCAACGGTATTCTGATTGCAAAATTTGTTTAAAAAAAAAATTCAAAACCGTTCCAATCTGCTATAGAATTAGCTTGTAGACTAAAATACCAAGAAGATTCCCTCGGCTCAAAAGTGTAAGGGAAAAGTCTACAAACTACATCTTCATGTTCTACATTTAAAATATTCAGATCCAAATAGAAACTCTTCAAGTGGTCTTCGACAGAGATGCCTTTTCCAGGGTCGAATTTAGGTAGCACCCTCTCGAGATGTTTGGGAAGATCGTGTAATGGTGCGGCCAAATTAAGTGGCTCTCTGGCTCTCCACGAAGGTTGGTTAACATTTCCAGCCATAATTCGCACACTATGGAATTATGACCCAAAATCCAACGAGAAAATCCGACGATATCCGACGAAAAGGACTACGTCATCAGATTTCACCTTCAAAATTATGAAATTTGATGATTTTTTTTTAAATTGATAGAAGGGTCGGTCAGATATCCGATGGCCCTCGGATATCCAATGACGTATGTTGGATAGTCGATCAGTGTCGTCGGATAGCCGACACTATATTATGCCCACGGTTGTCGGATATCCAACGCTATATTATGCCCGTGGATGTCGGATATCCAACACTATATTATGCATGCGAATATCAGATAGCCGACACTATATGATTCCCATGGTTGTCGGATATCCAACACTATATTATGCCCACGGATGTCGGATATCCGACACTATATTATGCATGAGGATTTTGGATATCCGACAATATATGATGGTCACAGTTGTCGGATATCCAACACTATATTATGCCCGCGGTTGTCGGATATACGACATGTATTTTACAACGGTAACTATTCTTAATTCGTCAGATATCCGACAAACGTTTATATTTTAAAATATATAAATTTCCAAACATTCTGACATGTTTTCTATACAAGCGACACTTTGTAGAATTTTTTAATTCGGCGGACTTTTTTCCGTAAAATAATACATCATTATTTCTATTGTTTTTGTGATTAAAAATAGTGAAGTGTGGAGCTTGATTTTCTAAGATTGGTAATATTCATTCAATCTCTTTATTATAAAATGTCAAATAGCAATATTCCTGATCCAAAGGAACAAAAATCGACAATTGCTTGGTAGATTGTGGGATGGAATGAAAAGAAAGGGTGATGGGAAATTTTATTGTCCATATAGTCAATGCAAGGGATTTAAGAGGAGAAGAATAAAGATCATAATAGCTAGAAAACATTGTAGGGAACATGGACACACTGAGGGGGGACATGAATATTGTCCATTTGTAAGTTTTGCATCATATATGTTTTTATATTGATTTCTTTTTTAAATGTATGTATTATTTTAATATTTCTTATATTAAATTTTATCTATTGATGGTTTCATGTAATTATAAAGGAAATACATCCTACGACATATCGTCCGGAGGAAGTGCTTTTAGAACAAGTACTGGAGGAACATGGAGCTATGAATAATGGATAACAAGTTAATGATCATATTTAAGACGATGATCATACTGATAACATAGTTGAATATGATGGTACAAATACTTTTATCCATGATTCATTTAATGTTAGAATGGATGATCATGATCATGATCATGAAAATGATGATCATTTTGATGATATTCATGATTTACCTCTTATTGAGAAGGCATACAAACCCCTTTATGAGGGATCCAACACAAATATTCTCTCTTCTATATTGTTGATAATGAACTTGAAGGTTATGATTGGTCTTTCAAACATATCAGTCACACGGATCTAAGGTATCACTACTACATATGGCTCAAAAGTCCCACAAAAGTTTGCCACGAAACAGTTAAAATCGATGTTTTCGTGGAAAAACAATTTAAATTTTTGGAAAAAATTGAAAATTCCCCCAACGATCGTCGCTATAGCCAGGGATGGACTTTTCGTCACTATAGCCACGAACTTTCGCCTCTATAGCCATGAACAGTACATCCATCTCTATAGCCATGAAAAATACATGTAACAAATTTTATTAACAATCAAAGGAAAAATACATAATTTTAAACTTAGACACCATCATTCTCCAATTCATGGTCTTGTTTTTTAACATTGCTTGTGATTCAAGCATAGCTTATCCCACCATAATTAGTTTTTTCATTCCAATGTTGCACATGAAAATATCTTTCTTTTAGGGTCTTTTATTCCTTTAAACCCAAGTTTTTTAATTTATCTCACCTATCTAGTAAATCAAATTATCTAGATTTATCTTAAATTTGAATATCTTCTTTCTTTTAGGCTGCTTGTTTTAGTTTTTCCAATGGGCTCTGGAAATATAGAGAAGAAAGAAAACGGGGTGGTTCCAGACGATCTACGCTGCAAGAGATCATATGGAAAGCAATGGATATGTAGTACACGGTCTATTACAAACAAGACTATTTGTGAAAAGCATTATATTCAAGCAAAGAGGAGGGCTGCAAACTCTGCCAAGCGTGCCAGCGAGAAGAAGCTGAAGAAAAAGGAGGAAAGCAGTGAGCCAGTGTTTGAAAACAAGAAGAATGAAGTTGAAAAACCACATGTCACTGCCATTGCTAAGCGGGAGCTCTCAACCATCCCAGTGAATAAGAAATCAAAAGAAAAGGTTCCAAAAGGCCAACTTATGTATCCCGTCTATTCGACATACACAATTGATCATGAAGAAGCTGAGGTGGATATCTTAAGAAACCGTGGAATTCAAAGAGAGACTGATTTTTCGTGGTATCAATTGCATGCACCTTCAACAAAAACAAAAATTGCAAAAAAATTGATAAACAAGCCTGTTTTGGTGAGTTTAGCGAGTTATCACCACTTTTGTATGGCATTGTTTCCTTCTATTTTATTCTATTATTCTCAGGATTCTCATGTTGTTTTGAACATATAATTGGTAGCATCAATTATAATTGGCATGGCCCTAGTTAAGGAACATTCTTTGTTGTTGTGTCTCAGGATTGCACTAGCAAGAGGACTGGTACCTTGGTTGAGGCAGAAAGTGCTATATGTCATCAATGTCATAAGAACGATAAAGGGAAGTTAGTTCGATGTTCAAAATGAAAAGGAAAGCGTTATTGTTTCTCTTGTATTGCTAACTGGTAGGAATAATCTTTTCTTCCAGTGGATAATGAGCATAAAAAACCCTAGACCTTTTTTTTTTAAATACAGGAGGGTTCATATGACCAAGTGCATCACCTTGGATAGAACCCGTATTGGTAGTCAATAAGAAGGATGGAACCTTTTGGATGTGCATTGGTTATTCAATGTTAGATAAAGTGACAATTAAGAACAAGTACCTCCTACCCAAATTGATGATCCTCTTTATTAACTCAAATGGGAAAAGGTTTTTTCAAAGTTCGACTCAAGTTTTGGGTATCATCATATGAGAGTGGAATAAATTAGCATACTAAAGTTCTTAGATTTCCCCTTTGCATTGACAAATGCTCCATACTTTTCATTTAATTAACAAATGATGTGTTCCAAAAGTATTTAGACTGTTGATGAATATGTAACTTCGGAATGTATTTCATATATATTTATTGTACCCTTATAAGAGATGTGTTATTCCTCTATAAGGAAGTGTCGTCATGTGGATTGACAAGTGTCGCAAGTGTGTGAACTTGCCAATGGGTTATTATACCAGCTTGTGTGGGGTCGGCCTTGAAATATATATTATATTGTAGATGTACCTAGCTAGACAAGTCGGCCCCATAGTGTAACTGGGAAAATAGGTTAAGTCTAAATTGAGATCGGGAGATCTCTATTTTATCACTCAGAAACTCACACTTCTCTCACTCAGAAAGTGGCACACTAGTGAGGAGGAGGATCATCTACTACTAGGAGACTATCTCAGTGTATTTTGGTTGTACTTTGGTTGAGCCATTTCTCTCTCTATCTCTGAGGAAGTTGTGGGTTTTTTCACCTTAGGGTTTTCCCCACGGAAACTCTATGTCTCTTGTCTCTCATGCTTTTGATTCTCGTGATGCTTGTCATGCTTATTGTGATTGCTATGCATTGATATATTGTACATGGTATTCTCTCAGTAAAGATCCTAGAGTATTGTGAATTAATGCTCAAAATTCAACATGGTATCAGAGCTAACCTGAGAAGAAGACATTTTGCAGTGACGAAAACTTGAGTTTCTTGTTTATTGGGTTTCTCTCCACAGATTTTGGAAACGAAGTATAGTAAATTGACTCTACTCATCAAGGAGAATCTATCTGTCCAATCAGAATTCAATTCTGAGCATTTTCAGATTTGGCCCTAAAAATTAGGGTTTCCACAAAAATAGGAATTTCTGGAATCCGAAGACATAGCTGGAAGCTCCTTGCACAAATCGAAGTTTAGAGCTTTGGATCGAGATTTTTGGCTGGGTAGATCTCCGGGAAACGCAAACCCTAATTCAGGGCTCTCCTAAGTGAACCCGGGAGGACAAAAAGGCAAATCTAAAGGGTAAAGCTTTGCTGATATCAATTTCTGAATACACCAGGTTGATCAGCTCATCAAGGGGCATCTTTCTATCCTTTCAGAAAGTTGAAATTCATATTTTGAATTTTTAGGGTTTTTTCGACAAACCCTAATCCGGGACGAGATCCAATTTTCAGCATTTCAAGTGGTAAGACCTAAATCTTTTCTATTTCCATTTGAAGTACTCGTTAAGATGTATCACCACACCAAGCTTGAGGATAAGCTTGAAGGGGCTGATAACTTCTGAGCTTGGAAGTATAGGATTGGGTTCATCCTGGAAGAGAATGAGTTGGACTCATATATAAAAGAAGACATCCATATCCCAGAGGATGAAGAGGTTAAGATATTGCATAAGAAGAACTTGGTCAAGGCAAAGAGAATCATTGTTGATTCCATCAAAGACCATCTCATACCCCATGTGTCTTCTCTAAAGACACCCAAGGCTATGTTTGACTCCCTGACCAAGTTATTTGAAGGGAAGAACATAAATCGGAAGATGACTCTGCGAAATAAATTGAAAGGGGTCAAGATGTTGAATGGAGAAACCATTCAATCTTACTTCTCCAAGGTCTCTCAGATCAAGGAACAACTTGAAGTTGTGGATGAAGTAGTGGACAATGGTGAAGTTGTTATGACCACTCTGAATGTCCTACCTACATCATGGGACTCCTTTATTCAAGGAATCTGTGCAAGAAAGAAATTGATCTTTTTCAGTAAACTGTGGGAGGAATGCTCTCAAAAAGAGGCTAGACTTGTAGCTCGTGAGGAAAAGATGGGAGGTGAAGATCAAGCTCTCCCAGCTCACACCAAAAGAAGCAAGCCCAAGAAGGAGCACTCTCACTACAACAGATCCTATCAAAAGAATAAGAAGGATCTAAAATGCTTCACATGCAATGAGAAGGGTCACTTTGCTTTAGATTGTCCCAAGAACAAAAGGGATAATAACAACAACTCCAGGAAGAAGAAGAAGGGCAGCAAAAGAAAGTTCCATGCTCATGCTGCCGAGGATGATGAACCTCCAAAGAAGAAGGCTAGGGAAGAAAGTGATGATAGTGATGATGACTCATCAAGCGAAGAAGAGTATGTTCTAATCTCTGCTCTCACAGGTACTGTTTCCCATGGTTGTGATGATTGGATAATTGGCAGTAGGGCTTCCAAACACATGACTGGGTTTAAGGAATCTTTTGTAAACCTATCTGAACATGAATCACCCCATAAGGTGAAACTTGGGGATGACTATCAATACCCAATCAAAGGAAGTGGTGAAGCCTCCTACAACCTAGATTCTGAAAAATCTTTGAAGATGAAAGAAGTCCTTTATGTAACTAGGACCAAGAAGAATCTTCTCTCCATCTCTGCATTGGATGCAAAAGGTATGAGGGTTGCATTTGTGGATGGCCATGTCCTAATGTGGCCAAAGGGAAAGACCATAGATGATGCAGTAGTGATTGAAGAGCAAGAGCGAGGTTTGTATAAATTGAAAGGACAACCTGAACATGCCATGGTACATGACTCCATAGAGCCAAGTGAATTTTGGCATAGAATACTTGCTCATATACATTATAGGGCACTTCCAATTGTAAGCGAGGCTGTAGAGGGTCTTCCTGAAATCAAAACCAAACATGAAGGTGTTTGCAAAGGATGTGCAAAAGGTAAGAACATTAAGAAGGCTTTCCCAAGCCGTGAAAGTAAGGCAAAAGATATCCTAGAAATCATCCACTCAGATGTATGTGGTCCTATGTCATCCAGTTCTCTGAGTGGGTATGTTTACTATGTCTTATTTATTGATGACTTCTCCAGGAAGACTTGGGTATACTTCTTGAAGAACAAAGATGAGGTGTTTGATAAGTTCAAGGAATTCAAAACCTTGATGGAGAATCAAACTGACAAGAAGATCAAAACATTCAGATTCGACAATGGTGGAGAATTCACCTTAGGTGACTTCAAGAAGCTTTGCAGTGATTCAAGGATTAAGAGGGAGTTGACTACTCCTTACAATCCACAACAAAATGGAGTTGCAGAAAGAAAGAACAGAACAATCATGGAAGCAACAAGGGCAATGCTGCATGACCATGATCTACCTATGCATCTATGGGTAGAAGCAGCTAGAACAACTGTATATGTGCAGAACAGAACTCCCCACAAGATATTGGACAACAAGACACCAGAAGAGGTCTTTTCTGGTAAGAAACCTGAAGTCAGCCATCTCAGAATATTTGGTTGTCCAGTATACACACATGTCCCAAAGGAAAAGAGGAACAAGCTAGATCCTTCAGGAAAGAAGGGTATCTTTGTGGGTTACGGTGAAAGCTTGAAGGCTTACAGAATATACTTTCTAGGGTTCAAGAAGATTGATGTCAACAGGGATGTAACATTTGCTGAAAACTCAACATTCGTCAAATCAAGGAAGGCACCTATCAAAGTTTATGAAGAACCTAAGGAAACTAGATTTCAAGACACTACCATGACTGAAGCAGTTCCAGAAGTTGTTCGTGAGTTTGAAGATCCGCAAGAACCTATAGATCCACCCCATGAGGATAACTCTCACAAGAGGAAACCTGCATGGGCTAGAGAGCTCATTCAAGATGTAGAAAGATTTGGCATTCTAGAAGGAGAACACAAAGCAAAGAAGAGAACAAGATCACATACTAGCTATGTTGCTTTACTCTGTGACATCATGAATAAAGAACCTTCCAATTATGAAGAAGCAACGGAAAAGAAAGAATGGAAGGATGCCATGGTTGAGGAATACCATTCAATAATGAAGAATGATGTTTTGGTTGTTGTGCCCAGACCTAAAGAGAAGTCTATTGTGACTTCTAAATGGATCTACAAAATCAAGCATGCTGCAGATGGCAGTGTACAAAAATACAAGGCAAGATTTGTAGCTCGTGGCTTCTCTCAGAAAGAGGGAATAGATTATGAAGAAACTTTTGCAACTGTAGCCAGGTATACTTCCATCAGAACAGTACTTGCCCTGGCTGGAACAATGAAATGGAAAATACACCAGATGGATGTCAAGATTGCTTTCTTGAATGGTGTAGTTGAAGAGGAAGTATATGTGGAGCAGCCACTCAGTTTTGAAATACATGATAGGGAGTCATATATGTGTAGATTGAAGAAAGCCTTGTATGGCTTGAAGCAAGCTCCCAGAACCTGGTATGGTAGGATGGATAGTTTCCTATCTAGTTTGGGCTTTACCAAGAGTAAAGCGGATTCCAACCTTTACTACAAGGTTGAGGAAGGAAATCCTGTGATTCTACTTCTGTACGTGGATGACTTATTTGTAACAGGAGATGATAGATTGATTGCGGATACTAAGAGGAAACTTGCTGTTGAGTTCAATATGAAAGATTTGGGAATGATGCATTATTTCCTAGGTATGGGGTTGTGGCAGAGTGCAGGTGGGATCTTCCTTGGTCAAGGTAAGTACACAGTAGATATCCTGAAGAGATTCGGGATGATGGATTGCAAGGCCATGGCCACACCTATGGCATCGAACCTGAAGCTTCTATGTGATGCTTTATCTGAGCTGATTGATGTCTCTATGTATCGTCATATGATTGGGTCCTTGATGTACTTGACGAACACGAGACCAGATATTTGCTTTGCGGTGAACACATTGAGCCAGTTCCTGATGGATCCGAGGAGTGTTCACCTGGTTGCTGTAAAGCATGTTCTGAGGTACCTAAAGGGTATAGTGGATTATGGGCTCAAGTATGAAGCGAATCAAAAGTTTAACCTGCAAGGTTATGTTGATTCAGATTGGGCTGGCAGTGCTGCAGATAGGAAGAGCACATCTGGGTGCTGCTTTAGTATGAGATCAAGTGTGATCTCTTGGTTTAGTAGGAAGCAATCCTACGTAGCACTGAGTACAGCTGAGGCAGAGTATGTTGCAGCCTGTTCAGCTAGTTGTGAGGTAGTATGGCTACGGAAGCTACTATCTGAGTTATTTGATCTCCCATTGGATGTTACTGGTATCTTTTGTGATAACCAGAGTTGTGTGAAGCTATATGAGAACCTAGTGTTTCATGACAGGTTGAAACACATAGAGATCAAATATCACTATATCAGGGATATGGTGCAAAGAGGAGCTGTGAAGCTCTTGTACATTGCGACGGATGACCAGATTGCAGATGTGATGACAAGCCACTAGCCAGGGTGAAGTTCGAGTACTTCAGGGAGAGGCTTGGTGTTCTTCAGATTGAATTCACTTCGAGGAAGAACTGATGGACACATTTGCAGAAGCCATTCCAAGCATGTTGGAAGGAGGATCCTTCACATGACTATGGATGTAAGCGTTGGATAATGAGCATCAGGACGATGCTCCAGTTACTGCTCTGTATATGCATCAAGAGGATGTTGGATATGATCAGTTGGATCATTTATATGTATATGTATGTAGGCATCATGTTGGATGTAGGATATGATCAGTTGGATCATTTATATGTATATGTATGTACACATCATGTTGGATGCAGTATATGATCATTTGGATCATTTATATGTATATGTATGTACACATCATGTTGGATGTTGGATATGATCGGTTGGATCATTTGTATGTATTTTGTATATGCATCATGTTGGATGCTTGGACTATGTATCTGTATATGTATTAGGTGGATACATTGTATGATCAGGTAGATCATGTATGTTGATATGTATCATGTATGATCAGGAATTTGTATTTGTATCAGGTGGATCATGTATGATGATATGTATCAGGTAGATACTTGGTATGCATCAGGTAGATGCATTGTATGATCAGGATGATCATGTGTACATTAGGATGATGTATGGTGAGTATCAGGTTGATACTGTATGGCCGTGGATCAGGTTATGCAGATGAGCATATAATTTGGCCTTGGGATATTTGCAGATAGTCTTTCGAGGTTTTGCCTATGGCATGTAATCTGGCCCTGGGATATCTGGCAAATGCTCTTTCGAGTTTTTGCTCTGGGAGGACATATAATTTGGCCCTTGGAGATCTGCAAATAGTCTTTCGAGGTTTTGCCTATGGCATATAATCTAGCCCTAAGATATGTGGCAGATGCTCTTTCGAGGTTTTGTCCTATGGCATATAATATGTCCCTGGGAGATCCGATAGGTTGGGTTGTGTGCCCGTAATAAGTCCTAGGATGCTCTTGCGAGGTTTTTCCATGACCACATATAATCTGTCCCTGGGAGATCCTATAGGTAGAGCTGTGTGCTCGTAACAGCCTGGGATGCTCTTGCGAGGTTTTGTGGTGACCACATGTAATCTGTCTCTGGGAGATCCTATAGGTAGAGCTGTGTGCTTGTAATAGCCTGGGATGCTCTTGTGAGGTTTTATGGTGAGGTCACATATAATATGGTCATGGGAGATCCTATAGGTAGAACCGTGTGATCGTAACAGCCTAGGATGCTCTTTCGAGGTTTTGTGATGCCTGTAATAAGTCCTGAGGATTCCATAGTATGGCCAGTGATGAAGACCTGCAGGTGGTGGGCCTACATCTAGTATGAAAAAGGACTAGCTCTGTAGAACTTCCTATGATGAGTAGAGTCAGAGATTGGTTGAGATAGTAGCAGCAGTGATGATGATGATGACAATGCATCGATGACGATGATCCCGAGAAGAAGACTTATCTAGCAGATCTGTGTTGAGAAATACCTTCCTAGTTAAGAGGGAGTGTTGATGTATATGTAACTTTGAAATGCATTTCATCCATGTATTTCATATATATTTATTGTACCCTTATAAGAGATGTGTTATTCCTCTATAAGGAAGTGTCTTCATGTGGATTGACAAGTGTCGCAAGTGTGTGAACTTGCCGATGGGTTATTAGACCACCATGTGTGGGGTCGGCCCTGAAATATATATTATATTGTGGATGTACCTAGCTAGACAAGTCGGCCCCATAGTGTAACTGGGCAAACAGGTTAAGTATAAATAGAGATCGGGAGATCTATATTTTATCACTCAGAAACTCACACTTCTCTCACTCAGAAAGTGGCGCACTAGTGAGGACGAGGATCATCTGCTACTAGGAGACTATCTCAGTGTATTTTGGTTGTACTTTGGTTGAGCCATTGCTCTCTCTATCTCTGAGGAAGTTATGGGGGTTTTCACGTTAGGGTTTTCCCCACGGAAACTCTGTGTCTCTTGTCTCTCATGCTTTTGATTCTTGTGATTCTTGTCATGCTTATTGTGGTTGCTATGCATTGATATACTGTACATGTTATTCTCTTAGTAAAGATCCTAGATTATTGTGAATTAATGCTCAAAATTCAACATAGACAAGTACCGTGTTTTGGTATTCATTGATGACATCCTAATATATTCTCAAAATGAGGAGGAACATAACACTTATCACATTTCTTCCTCTTCTTGTAGAAGCTACGTGAATACCATCTATATGCTAAGTAAAGAAAATGAAAATTCTTTAAGAAGGAGATTAAATATATCAGGCTTGTCATATCTAAAGAAGGATTAAAGATACACCCTAATAAGGTCAAAGCTATGTCTAGTTGTCCAACCCCAAAGAATGAGACCAGATGTGTTGGGATGTAGGTTGATATTTGGGTTGTATCATTGAATGGTGTACATTGCATGTAACCAAATCTGTTTGGATGCAGGTTGATTTTCGGGTTGTATCATTGAGTGGTGAATTATCAATTCTTTGAATGGGGTAGAAAATAGGCACTGATTGTCTCTCCGAAGTGATGCCAATAAATATTGTGCAGTCTTTAGTTACCTTCTTCCTCTATCCAGATTAGATATGCTTAGCTATTTTCGGAGGGAGGTGTTAGGATTCAAGACATAAATCTTACAAGGACCTCGCCAGACAATCCTTGTCAGGGAGGTCATTTTGTTCTTTCCTTCTATCCCATCTGTTAGTGGCAACAAGCAGCTGACAAAAACTCAGGTCATTTTGAACACCACATTAGTGAGACCACAAACATTTTCTTGATCTCCGGCAAGCATACTTTCCCTTGTGATGATTTTGGGGAGTTCCCATTCTCGATCTCAGCATTAGACCTCATCTTATCTCATGCACATGTTAGTTGCTCAGTCCCCACCTTCGAGACACCGGTCTGTCATCAACTAATTCTTTTAGTAGCTTCTAGTGTTAGAATAGTCTCAGTGGATCATTCTCAACTCACTCCAAGGGTTTCACAATTAGGTTTTCTCAGCCTTGGACTTTCTCATGAGGACATTGTCAAACAATATATCAGTTCCTTCTTTGTGGTTAATGGTGTAGCAGGGATGTCTTCATCTTCTTCGTCCTTTACTTCTATTTATGATGTAGTTGTTGTGGTTTCCATTTTTTCTAGGATTATGCTTTTGGCTACTTTTCT
Source organism: Larix kaempferi (assembly GCA_027924585.1). NCBI lineage: Eukaryota > Viridiplantae > Streptophyta > Pinopsida > Pinales > Pinaceae > Larix > Larix kaempferi. The sequence continues at coordinate 15,595,789 of BSBM01000539.1, forward strand.
CATTTAGTTGTTTATTTTATTTGATTTTGTACTTTATTTTATTTATCTTCTATGAGTTATTGAGTCAGGCGGACCTATCTTTTTGGCCATTCATGGACATCAATAAAATTAGCTTAGCTTATCTAGAGGAGGATCTTCGTAATACTACTCTTCAGGAGGAGGCTACGAGGCTGGAGATGGCAATGCATAGAGATGATAATTATATTTCCAAAGGTACTAGGATATGCTTCCATCTTCAGTGGATTCAAGAGGAAGATGAAAGGTCCAAATTCTACTTTGACCTCCTCAAGTGGAAGGTGGTTGTTGACAGGGTGCTTGGTCTCCATAGGGTCGATAGTTCTCTTGCAAAGAACCCTTCTGAGGTTAGAGGTATTTTTAATTCTCATTCCAACAGAATTTTGCTCCTTATACTCTAACAGGTGGGGCAGTGGCTACTAGAGATACTTGTGGAAAGGTTGTTCTTTGCAAGGTCTCCAATGGTGATTGGGACAAGTTGATAGAGACTTTTTATGTGAGGAGTTGTATGTTACTTTCTTGTCCACATGTGATAGTAATATTATGTAAGTTATATATTATATATTATAATATACAATATAAATACAATATATAATATATAACTTATATTAAATATAAGTATATATTATTAATATAAATAATATAAAACAAAAACATGTCATTAGGCATCCATATACACAAAACCCACAGTCAAACTGGTTTTTGCAATGCTAATGTTTTTTTCTCTTGTTTGCTACCAAGAAATACTGCCATTTGTTCCATCTCATATTCTAAAACTATCCCTCATTCCCGACATTCATTGCATGGCCAGAAATCCAAACATGAGCCACATATTGCAACCAAGTGGCATTGCTTTCGTTCCATGTTTATGCAACCTCACTTTAATGGAGACCAGGGTATGAGAGAAGGGTATTCGAACAAATTCCTAAATGCAATGAAGACTCTTTTGCCAAATGGGAGCAAGAGAAGCCACTCCCATTCGTGTTCGCCACAGTTGTCAGTTCCTGTACAGGCATAGAAGGCATCGAAGAAGGTAAGTAGATACATACCCAAATCATTAAAAGTGGATTAGAGTCAGATATATTTGTGGGCAGTGCCCTCCTTCATATGTATGGAAATTTTGGGTGTAGGTATATTGAGAATGTGTTCCACAGGTTTTTGTTCCATCGCATATTCTAAAACTATCCCTCATTCCCCACATTCATTACATGGCCAAAAATCCAAACATGAGCCACATATTGCAACCGAGTGGCATTGCTTTTGTTCTATGTTTATGCAACTGAGTGGCATTGCAACCTCGCTTTAATGGAGACTAGGGTATGAGAGAAGGGTATTTGCATCTGTGTCTAGCTAGCGCTATAATCATCTACAATTTGGAGAATGGTCCAAGTTACAGGCATTTTGTCACTGTGTGAACTGCTGCATATTTCCATTGGAATGCCAGCCGGTTGCATCATTGATTTTGTGGGTGAAATAGTAAGGGAACACTTCATCTTGTGACTTTTAGTGTTTAAAAAGAGAGGTCTCACCCTTAGTTAGACTCAGTTCATGATTGAAGGAGTATCTACAATGTTGATAGGTCTGTGGGGGTTGTGTGAAGAGAGGAACGTAGCACCCAATATTTTCCACCCTAGTGGTCGTCTGCATAGGGATAAATTTGCTCCAGTTATATGCCAATTTGAACAAGAAGAGGGCACACCCTATGTGTATAGGGATACTGTCATCAGGAAGTATTTGGTTGTTGCTTATTGGATTGGAGAAGATACCAAACAGGGCTGGGCTCTACTATTTTGACAGCCACGTATCACCAGCACTCTCACCATCTACTGGAATAAGTTGTTGTAGCTCATGCATATGTATAGGTCAGATATCTATTAAAGTTCACAACTGATTTCTAAGTGTTTAACTCTATTTTACAGTGACATTTTAATAGATTCGTTCATAAGAAAATTGTGATCGTAGTTTCCAATTGAATCTATGTCAAATATTTGTGTTTGTACTCATAATGTATGATGAGGAATCTTTTAAATTGGGTCTAAAAATTACAACAAAACCTTGACAGTAACATAAGTGTTTGATGAAATACCAAGCCAAAATTTCACACCTAGATCGGTTTGCTTTGACCAGTAAGCTAGAGCAGTGTGTATGTGAAGTGTTTGTTGAAAGTACACAACCAAGTTAAACCAAAAGTAAGCTTAGGGAAACTCATATTTGGCTTAGAAAACATAACCTACAACAATTTAATGTTTGATGACTCAGTGTGGGACAAAAGACAAAGGAAGATTTCATTAGCCTTGTGGGATGAAGTCAGTCTGGAATAGATTGGGATCATTATTGTGGTTTCAGAGCACTGTAGACAAAGTGTTTGAAGAAATTCCTAATCCAAAAATGCACATAGTTAACTCAATAACTAATTCCAGATAAATTATTATCTATAACTTATAATCCATATCATCCTTCACCAAACCAATCCAACTTTAGCTCAAGTTAGCTCTCCTTTGAGTCATGTGTTCTCTTCCTTGACGGGAATAGACTAGGTAAAACAAGAAAGTCTTTAAAAGCACCCTCTCCAAATCTGTGTGCTCCAACCACTTTACGGAAAATAGTTTGCATAAGAAGGAAATGCACCAACAAAAGCTCCCACTACACCATACAAGTCCTCCACTAAAGGGTGTACTCTAACTTTGGGAGAAATAGAAGGTTCTGTTACCCCCCTTTTTGCTTTGGGTTTGTTACCCCCCATTTTGCATGGATGTCCACGTGTGATTTTGATCACACTCTTGAGAAGGGGGTGGCATTGTTGATGCCTTGTTTGAAACGAGGCTTGGCTGGGATTTTTGCTTTGTCATAGATGGAACAATGTCATGGTTATGGAGGGTTGAAGACAAACCTTTGTATGCTTATGCAAGAAGGGGCTCTAAGAAACAAATCTGAGCTCTTTTCAACCCTTAAACAACTTCCAGACTCCATTACCGTTAGGTCTGTGGGGTAGATCAGTGAGTTTGAGCATATCTGGGCAACTTTTTGAGGGCAAAATAGCAGTAAAATCCTTTACTCAGCAAATATGGGCACATTTCAGTCCTTTGTTGACTTTCAACAATAGTGAGCAAGCTAGTTCCTAGCATTTATGGACACATAATAGAATTAAAGAGGCCTTGAATCGGTATGAAACTCAGGTCTGGTCTGTTTTAGGCCAATTCTGGGCATAATTTATGCCTTGATGCGCCTATTACAGTCTCCAAAGTCCAAACAGCCATAGTAAAACACCCCAAACATCAAATCTGGCTAGTCTTTAGGCCTCAAGCAATAGTAAGTAGTAACCATTCCTCAGTTTTAAGGTTGGCCATATTCCAAGCGGATCTGAGATTCTGAACCCTCTTCAGCCATCAATCAGAAATTAATGTGAGTTCTGGGCATGTTTAGGGTCAATCTGAGCCCGAAGACAGTCTCATAACTTCCCCTTCTTGAATTTTGGGCAGCTTTGAGGAGGTTCTAGGCATAATTTGTACAAATCCCTACATCAAGACAACAACAAACAACAATATAAATAATTCTGGGCATGTTTAGGGCAAATCTGAGCATGAAAGCAGCCCTAATCTCCTGTTTGTGCTGTGTTGGGTTGATTTCAGACCCCAAAACAGCATTAGATCCCTTTCATCTTGAATTTTGGGCACTTCTCTGCTCTAAATCAGTAGTAAAAGAGCCTCATATGCAGTTTTGGGCGAGTCAAAGTCAAAGCAGCCCTTAAAAATTGATAAACAGCACTAAAATCAAGTTTTGGTGAGTTCTGGATTGTTTTTGAAGCATGGGCAGCAGTCAGGGGTCATCTCTACTTAATTCTGGGAATATATCAACCATTAAACAAGCAGTAATAACTCCAATTATGAATTTTGGGCAAAAATATCTCCATTTCTGGGTCCCTGTGTGTAAAAGCAGCAGTGTACCAGCTTAATCATCCAATATGGGCATATTGTGGGGTAACTTCATCCTCAAGAAACAAGTGATTTGTGTGTTAGGGGATCCCTGAGCATAAAAAACAGTCATGAACCAACAATTCTGAGGAGTTTTCTCTTGCGGAGCAGCCCTACAAACATACCTTTCATTACAATCTACCAGATTTGTGGAGAGGTTTGACAAGTAAGAGTTTTGTGCAGCATCTCAGACCCTATTAAGAGCAGCGTTCAACTTGTAAGCATTCATGATTGGGTTGAGGATCTCTTATACATCATGCGAGGAGGACATTTTTGCTCTTGGTAGCTTCTAGCCTTTTGTTGGTTATTTGTGGACATTCTCTATTGGAGTGACCTCTCTTTGAAGTCCTTGGAGATTGAAAGTTGTTGTCTTGTGGACACATTGGTGAAACATTGCATCTTGGGAGCCTTTGGAGGCTGGGGTTTGCTTCTACTTGTCATTATTCATCATTGCTTTATGTAGACGTTTCGAACTTTTTACATTTGGAAGATATCTTGGTACAGTTTGTTGAGTTGTGGACATGATTTGGTTAGAGTTGGTTGCTTTGTGGACATTGCTTATTGCAGAAGTTTTCTTTGAAGTGCCTTTGGAAGTTACGTAGCATCATCACTTGTCTTGGTTCTCTTATGATGGAGGCAACCCCCTCATTTTGGGGTCTTATGTATCTCATGTATTGTACATGTGGCAATTGACCACTTTATTTTATGATTTGATAGGAGTTTGTTAGCTTTAGTGGGTGTTTTTCCATTTGTTTACCCCTTTGCCACAAGGTTTGGGGAATTTCAGCGTTTAACTTTGAAATTCAGTGAACTTCAAAAAAAAATTGAATTCCTTCAAGTTCGGCAAATTTCAACACCGAACTTAAAGATGAACCGAACTGAATCAAATCGAATTGAATCTAGTTTGAGTTTAGAAATGAATTATAATGCGATTTTTTCAGTTTTTATGGGTTTAAGTTCGAGTTTTCAAGATTTAAGTTCATTTTTTTAATATAAATAATTATTTTTTACCGAAACCCTGAATCGCATGCCTACTATACTCTCGTCACTGGCATTTCCTGCCATTTTCACTGCTCGCATTCCCTTCCCATTCCGTCACCCCGCATTCTTCAAAGATCAGACTCGTCACTTGACTCACCAATTCACCGGGGTCCAGAGATTATCCTAACTTGTGGCTACTGCATAGATGCTCGTCACGCTCCTATGGGGTTGAGTTATATTTCATTTTAAATTATATATATATATATATATATATATTTGGAAATTAGTATATGGGTGGACCTAGTGCTGAATCTCATCAAAAAATTTGAATTCAAATTGAATTTCATAGTTGCTGAATTCAAATTTGAACCCAAACCCATGTGACATAGGTTTACCCCACCCTAGGCTAGATCTAAGGATAAATGAATATTTTATTGTAAAGGGAGTTAGGCTACTCTCCTATATAAAGAGAGCCACTTCCTCATCTGAACTCATGGTTGGATTTTGAGAGTTGTCTGTCTTCTTGGAGCCTAATTGTCATATCTTTTATGGAGCATTTTTTAAGTATGAAGGATATCTTCTCTTGGGTTCTGTTGGTGACTTAATCTTTGAAGCAACTTGTTCATTTTGGCATTGTAAGATCTGTTTATCTAGTGTATAAGAAGGGTAGTGCTACTCCATTAGTTTATCATACTTTAGTTTTGTAGGTTGTTTGAAGTATTTGGCATCCATAGGAGGGGTACGCATCAGTTCTGCATATGCTAAAGGTGAGCTAGATAGATAGGTTGAAGCTATATACTAATAGAAACTATTCCTTGGTGAAATTTGCAAGAAGCTTCAAATTGTTTGGGGTAGGAATTTGGCATGCATGTTGCAGCGATTCGGGTCAAACACATACAAACAAGGCCCGAGGGTTGATCTTCTTGAAACTCCATATGCCCTAGGGATTGGCACTAGTCTTCATAACCCTCCCATCACCTATACTACAAATAAAGACCTATAGCATAGATTTCTCACAAGTCAACAATGTCAAGGCTCAAGCCCAAAAAGTGGGCACTCCTCCATCCAGCAAAAATAGCAATGCACAACCTCCAAAAACTTAAAAAGTCACGAGAAAACTACTCAACTGTAGCAATCCATTTTCTAGTGAAAATAATGGTGGAATTGAGTCCAAATCTTAGTCCTACCACAGACCTTAAGAAATAACAGGTGTCCAGACTCAAAACGGATCCGGTCCCTGAAAAATAAAAGTGCTCACAATGTCTTGGAATTTTGGACTGTCACTTAATATCGTACTGGGTCCTTCAAAATAAATTCTCCTTGCTCAAAATATTATCCACCTACTAAAAATAGACTGCTAAAAACTAGACCCAAAATTCATGGTCTCGGGTTCAGCTGAAATTTGAATTTTAAACTATGGGCTAATCTCCATACTGGATCCCTGGAATGTAGTTTCCCTGCTATTCTGATAGCCTTCTAAAAATATAAATTTCTAAAAATAGAGAACTTCTAACAATACAAGTTCTCTGAAAATAGAATTTCCTATGATTCATTCCAAATTTAAACCATAAGCCAAGCTGCTAAATATCTCTAAATCAAAACTCTGAAAGTGTCCATCTGATTGTCCTTCATCCCCCATGCATGCTCCTCAATTTGCATGTGAATTTGATGCATGGGGAAAAGATTGCTTAAAATAGAATGCTAGAAATCTGAATTGAAATCTGCTAATAATAGCATAGGATGTTTTATCCCCCTAAAATACCAATCTTTGAAGTTTGAATATTCCCCAAAACTCATATAATACAAATCTAGGAAGAGCTAATGATGGAAAAATGCTAAATCAAAGTATCCATATGGCTAAGGTACTCATGAACCGTTGATGCTGAATAATGTACTTTGTAATCTTGAGTTTATCTCATATGATGTCCACGAACCATCGATGCTGAATGGTGAACTTTGTAACATTGATCTCTCCTTGAATAATATCCATAAACATATGCTGGAAAGTAACACTCAGATTTATGAAGGCAAATCTGGTGTTAACACCATGCTAGGGGGACTTATTAGGTCATACAAAGCTTTCACCAAGCTGCATACCAATGCTTCTTTACCTTTTGCAATGAATCCTTGAGGTTTCTCCATGCAAAATTCTACCTCAACATCTCGATTTAAAGAAAAACTCTTTATGTTTATTTGATGAAATTTCCAACTGAACTAAGCTGCATTCACTGACACATTCTAATTGTGACTGGTTTGACCATGGATGCAAAAGTTGAATTGTCATCAATGCCTTCTGTTTCCCATATATTTTGGTGGTGATTCTTGCCTTGCATTTGTTGACCAACCCATTTGCATTGAACTTCATACTGTAAATCCTCTGTCTTCCAATTGCTTTCATCAACCAAATTTGGTCGTTACTTGCTTCTTAAGAAGAAATAGGATCAACTTTAATTGCATCCAACTAAATTTCATCTTTGCTTGCTTCTTAAAAAGAAAGAGGATCATGGGAATTCACAATTGCTCTCATTGATGTAATATTTCCTTGACTTGAAGTCTTTGATCTTCTAACTATATCTATATACAAGCTATATACAAGCTATCAAATGCATGCACACAAGGAAACTATGAGGAATACCCAACTTGTGTCACTTACTCAAGCTGGTCAACAAATGTGCCATATTGGATTAAGTCTGCCTTTGAAAATGGAGGGAGACAACCAGCAAAAACCTATTTCAGGGATTCCAAATGAGAATTAGGAGATCATATTGCATGAGGACCCAAGGTTGGTATTGTCTCGGAGAAATATTGACTGTGCTGAAGGCACCAACCTTTCCATTCATTAAATAGTAAGCTCTGTTGTATGAACGCTCTAACAAGGATGGTGATAAAGGTCTTATGAGCATAGATTGGAACGGTTATGAGCACCCTTTCCTTGTGAATAGTATTGTTTCACCTTCAGGTTGTGAATAGCATTGCAATCAGCTCTGCCCCAAAACAATATCCTGGAAATATTCATGACAGTAAGAGACATCATTTAATATCTCAGATCTGAAACATGGGAATATCAAATAATCCTAGTGTGCTGAGTTCGTTGAAAGTGCCATATCAATTCTTGGTTAGTAAGAGAAAGAGGTGGAGAGACTTGAATTTAACATGCCACACCCAACGAATACTCTCAATGTGGAAATAGATCCTTTGAAGGGGTTATCCCAGGGTTACACTAGTGTCAAATGCACCCAATGTTATCTGCCACTCTGTTTTAGTCACTTATTTCAAACACCATTTCCAAACATTTGGAGATGAATTTTGAAAAACTGGAAGAGGATTTTGTCAATAACAAGCCCATCAACAAAAGCCTCCCTCAGTTTTGCAACAGGTCTGATGGTTTAGCAGATTCGAATGAATCGTTACAGCTCATTTTTTTCAGATTTAAACAGTAAATGATTTCCTGTTTTAGTCACAAAATTTGGGCGTGGTTTTCGAAGGAAGGAGTTTTTGAAAACCATAGGAGTTTTTTTTCAAGCACGGACTTGTCTATAAAAGCCTCTCTCCATTTTTTCACAGCTATCATGGTTTAGGAGATACAGTTGGTTCTTTGAGGTCATTTTTTCATAAATTCGCCAAATTCGCCTCCTACAAAAAAAACATTCAGTCAAAGATCAGTTCTAGATTTTAAAGCAGTGACCAAATGAGAAGTTGCATGCCCAGATAATCCAAGTGGTTGAAGGAAAGTGCCAATGGAGAATCTTTTTGTACAATAGATCAGTTATATTTTCCCCAATTGAGACTTTAATTTTGCAAAAAGTATTTTTGACTGAAATAATGAAGCTTTGTATAGCATCAAAAAAGAGCTTTATAATTTGTCTGACGTGTCTAATTATTGACATATATATTTTCAGCTAAGTTCTATATTTTCATATTTGTCTGAAAGGCACACAATATTTGGCTTGTTTTGCTTTAATAGACATTTGGAAATTTTGAGCATTGCTCCTTTGCTATGAAATAAGTGACTAGGCAGATAGTTGGTGACTGTTAATCTCTTTTTATTGTAAGTAGTACATCAATGGAAATTCGTGTTCATCTTTCTTCATTGTTCTAAAATGTTACATATAATCTCCAAAGCTATTAAGAAACTGACCAACTCGCAGTATCTCATTTTATTGAGTCATTGGTATCCATCAGATTTATCATTTTAATATTCATTGTTTTCTCTTTCCTGCAATGATACCAATTGTGAGATTATTATCATTGACGATGCCAGTCCTGATGGAACTAAAGAAGTGGTGAAACAATTGCAGAATGTTTATGGCGAAAGCTGCGTAGTATGATGCTCACACTTGTGTGTGCTTACCATTCTATAAACTCATTAGCACTTTGATATTTAAATTGGCTCAATGAAGTTTTTTAATACTACATCTAATAATTTCTTTTCCTTTTGTTTCTTTATGGTTGCATTTCATTTTAGCTACTGAGACCAAGGCAGGGCAAACTTGGGCTAGGTTTGTATTATTAGCAATTTTATTTGGGGGAAAGATATGACTCAGTATTTTGAATTTGCTTTTGTTTCATTAATGCTTGGAAGTCTGGAAAATACATTTCTGAAGGGCTAATTTTGCTAAATTTCAATTCTTTGTGTTACTTGATTTTCTTCCATTTCCATGTGAGAAATGAATCTGGGCACACTTGCAGGAACTGCATATGTACATGGCCTCAGGTATGCATCGGGAGATTTTATCATCATTATGGATGCAGATCTCTCCCACCATGTATGTATTTTCAACAAGTTTCAAACTTTCAACACTTAGGAACATTATTTTGTGAGAACTTATTCTGCGGTGCGTTATTCTTTAACTATTCGTAACGTTGTTGTTTGCTGTGGCAGCCAAAGTATTTGCAAAGTTTCATAAGGTCAGTGTACTTTGTTTCAAATTTCTTTTTAAATGTATTTCAATTATTTTTATTATTATTTTCAGTTGTGGAGCGATTATAAACTAAATAAATTGCCTTAGGCTTCTAGCATAACGGTGTGGATTCTAGCTTATTTACTGACTTTAATATTTGGCTGGTTCCCATTCTGATGTTTATCATGTAGTGTGAGAGTTAACATGCTCATTGAAATTTGTAATGGATGCCTTGTTTTTATACTCTCTATTTCTGCATGCTATTTATTACTTTTTTTCTCCTTATTATGTTCATATAATGAGAATATGTTGTTTCAGAAAATAGATAGAGACTAGTGCTGATATTGTTACTGGGACACGGTATGTTAAAGGAGGAGGTGTACATGGTTGGAACCTTATGCATAAACTCACTAGCCAGGGAGCAAATGTCCTTGCACAAACTCTATTGTGGCCGGGTGTTTCTGATTTAACTGGATCATTTCGGTATTTAATTTGTTTGACATTTAGTCTTGAACACCCGTGGAACTTTTCTTTTGAAATGAGTGGTATGCAACGTCAATAATAACCTTTCTTACTCTATTGTTTACAGACTTGATAGGAAATTTGTACTCGAGGACCTTATTAAGACCTGTGTAAGTAAAGGATATGTCTTTTAGATGGAGATGATTGTTCGGGCTTCTCGGAAACATTACCACATTGAAGAGGTATTATCTTCTTGTAAGGATGGAAAGAGCTGCTCAAATTAATTCAACCATAATTTTGCCATGAAAACTACAAAATAACTCATGGGTTAGGACTAGCTTATTCTTCTGCTTTTGTCAGTTGTTCTGCAAGTATTTTTGAAGTGAATCTTTGATAGAATATCTTGACCATCAACCTTGAAATACTAATGCTATCTAGAATTTTTTGATACAGGTGCCCATTACTTTTGTTGATAGAGTTTATGGCATCTCGAAGCTTGGAGGATCTGAGATAGTTCAGTATCTGAAAGGTCTTGTTTATCTATTTCTAACCACATGATGAAAGTTTTGTTGAGTTGTAAGCCAACACCTTTCAGGTTGAAAGGCTGTTGTGCTTTTTTCACGAACCCAGAGTTGCACTTGGTTTCCTTAAATGTGTCGAGAATTTTATTTTCCCATTGTCAGAATGGAAATGAGACCTAGAAACATGTGTACATTATGAACTATTGTTAGATTGGGTTTGAAAGAAATAGCAAAAGCCGTAGATGACCCAGTGTGCCTTATTGTGAACAACAAAAAAATATTATAGTAAAAGAAACGAAGACTCACTGGATGTTCTTTCTTTATTTTTCATTAGATATCCAGGTGGTTACATTAGATATCCTGGTTGTTACATTGTTAATCTATCCTCCCAATTTTTACAGCATAGGCATTGTTTTAAAGCATCTTGTCCATTCATTTGTCATCTCTTTACCAATGATTGCACTGCCCATTTATTCTTATATGTTGATAGTTTACGTCTGCCTTGTTGCTAGTGTTATTAATCCGTGATTATGTAATTGATGTAATTGACAGCTGCTCCCAGTATTCTGCATGATTCTTTCCTCACATCACAGTCTTCTTTCATAACTCGAACTCCACGCTCCAGGTTTTCTCTATCAATGGTGGATTTAGTGGGACGAGTTGTATTGGCTCTTCAACTCTCCACTCTGAAGGAGCTCTAATCGAGTGATATTTATTTATTTATTTACGAAATGCAAATCATGGGAAACCCTCGGGGCACTTCCTCTTGTTTCGAGGATGATACCTGGGTAAACCATTTGGTTACCTTTTGACAACCTAACATGGCTTGGACATTGAGTGAGGCCCACAATATTTATAGAGGCAGTCAACTTGGGAACTTTACCTCGTGACCTCCAACTTGCAATTCGCAACACAACCGCTATAACTAACCCACTAACTAACCCACTGGCCTCTAACTGGGCTCTAAGAGACTCTAGGAACCGAGCATGAATACAATAAGTATAAGGAGAAATTAGAAATATGTGATGGAAACACTGCAACCAATAACCCACAATGTGGAATAAATGAAATCCAATTTGAAGATCATTGAGGAACAATCATAATGAATTTACAATGTAACATGGAATTTGCTACCAATGGTCAGACGACGGGAGCAACCAGCAGAAGCACTTGAACAACAAATTGTTGCACTATAGGTAGAGAGTGACACCATAAAAAAATTCTTTGTATAAACTAGTTGGATATCAAAAAGAGCATGAAGTTCACATAGACCAACATAGATAGCTATATATTCACCTCTTGCAGAAAGTATGCAATTCCCTTACGCTCTGGACACATGAATCCACAATACTCGAAAAACTCAAGAACATGATCATGAGGACCATGGTAAACTATATGTCCTTATGACATTATGATGACATCATCAAAGAGATCAAATGTCTTTGGTGCTGGCTGAAGAAGCGACATGACTATTGTAGCTTGCTTGATGTGTGCAACCTGTTGAAGACACTTTACGACCTGAAAAGTATTAGAGTTGTCCAATCCAGTGGATACCTCATCCATGAAAATATTTTTCATTGGAGACACGATCATTTCCTATGCATACATAATGGATACCATTGACTCTCATTCAAAATTTAACAAAACCCAAATCCAAAAGACTGATACAGAGATACAATCTCAGTCATTACCAGTTGTTACTCTTTTTCTCTACTCACAAGAAATTCCTCTTATAATGGTATCACCAATGATGGTGTCTGCACAAATATCCAGACCAAGGATCTACAACAATAACACATAGGCAGTAAAACATATCTTTATAAATATGATAATGAACTATTCCGTCTCCTTCTACTCTATATTAGAACTGATAAATGGATGAATATATATATAACTCTAGAATATAGAGTATTTAGATAGAAAAATAATATATCCTAATAATATTTAAAAAAAAAGTCAAGCGTCTCTCCTAGCAAGTTTCGATGAACTTGCTATACTAGCGACGAAAATTTCCATCGCTAGTATAGCAAGTTCGTCGAAACTTGCTAGGAGAGACGCTTGACTTTTTTTTTAAAATATGAAACGCCATCTCTATAGCGATGGACTTTCATTGCTATAGCAACGAACTTTCATTGCTAGAGAGACAGGGATCGCTTGACTTATTTTTTTTAAATATGAGTCTCTGTCTCTATAGCGACGCACTTTCGTTGCTAGAGAGACGGGGATCGCCTGACTTAATTTTTTTAAATATGAGTCTCTTTCTGTCTAGCAACGAACTTTTGTTGCTAGAGAGACGGAGATCGCTTGACTTAATTTTTTTAAATATGGGACCCGTCACTATAGCCACGAACTTCCGTTGCTATAGCAACACCTTTTCATCGCTATAGCGACACAATTTGGATTTTTAAAGGTAGCATGGTCCATGTCATTTCTGTCTCTATAGTGACGAATGTTGGCAAGTGTTGCTACAACGACGAGATTATTGCCACGAAAACAAAAAGTCCTATTTGTCGCTATAGCCATGCAAAAGTGTTGCAATAGCAATGATTTTCCGTGGGAAAAATGCCCACATGTACTAGTGTATGTAGTATATTCCATCACATGATAATATATATGATCACGCTAAAGGTTATCACCATTCGTCTAATAATTTTATTGTTAATTCATAAGTCAAATTAATACAGATGAAATGTGTTTCATTAATATTATATATATATTATATTAACTAGATTTTTATTTTAATTTGTTGTAGCATGATAACTAAATTTTTGTTACCACCGTCAAATATTTTACCTCGCACATATCGAGATTTATCTGCCATCATGAAACAAATTGAAATGTAGTATGAAGCAATTCATGCATGCTCCGATGACCATGTTATATATTATAATTAACATGAATTTGTATCAGAATGTCCGAAATGTCATATCAGTAGATATCGAACAGATCAAGTAACAAAAAAGGTGCCTTGTAAGGTTCTTCGTTATATTCCCATTATTCCACGTTTGCAACGAATGTTCAGGTGCAAAAACATAGTGCAATTTATGGATTACGATGCACAAAACAAAAGTCAAGATGACATTATTCGAATGCCTACAGCTGGGTCTGCATTTAGAGATATGGAGGGAAAATGGCCTCACTTTAAAGAAGAACCTCATAATCTTAGGATTTCTTTGGTAGCAAATGGTGTCAATCCATTTGCAGAGATGAGATCTGTTTACTCGGTGTGGCCTATTTTTGTTATCAACAATAACATTCATCCATGGTTGTCAATAAAGAGGGAGCATATAATGTTGTCCATGATCGTTCCAGGTATATTGTGTCTACAACTTTTTTTTTAATGTAGTGGTATATCATTTGTCGTATTTTGTTGCATAATGTCATATATATATTTTTTATTTTTCTCTTGTGAAATATGGTTTATATATATAAATGGTACGTCTCATAATTATATTTTTTATATGTTCAAATCAATCAGGTAAGTACCAAGTCAAAGATATGAATGTATATATCGAACCTCTGATTGACGAGCTACTAAAGTTATGGAATGGCGTCACTATGTATGATGTATCTAGACCAATACGACAAAGGCAATTTCAATTCCATGCAAAGCTTGTATGGACAATACATGATGCCCCAGGGTTAAACCATTTTTGTGGTTTGTAATTATAAGTTCCACTTTATTTGCATTTAATTTTATGAACTAGTTAATATACTATGCACGCATGTTTTTCTAAATAATCCATTCATTTTGTATATAATTATAATTGACAAAGATATTCCATCTCTTTATGTAGGTATTCAGACAAGGGAAATTTGCATGTCCAGTTTGTGGTCCTAAGATCAAATCTCATCATTAAAAAAGATTAGGAAAGGGGGTGTTTGATGAGTATAGGCACTTCCTCTCTAATAATCACAGGTATTGAACTACCGAAAAACGTATGTTAAATGGAAAGCAAGAGACTGCATTAAGACCGCATAGAATGACACCTCACCTATCGAAGTTGCAATATAATAGAAATTGTCAAGGTACGTATGAATCATCGTATATGAAATGTTATGTATTTATTTTTATTGTGTGTCGTTTACTTTTACTGACATTGATTTATGTAATTTCTTTATAAACTACAATTCATGATGGTCGTTCATGTGATCATGAAGGAATTAATGGGCTTCCACGAGGAATGAAAATTTATCCTAGATAATTTAGTAGGTTTCCCTACTATGAGCACCTACAAATTGCTCATTTGTTTGATACAATGCATATCAAAAAGAATGTGACTGAAACATTATGGCAAATATTGGATGGAAGGAGTGAGAAAGAAAAAATTGTCAAAATTTGCAAAGACATTCAAGAAGGCAACCATGCAATGAAAGACGTCATTCAATTTCATAGCAACGAAGAGAAAATTAATATAAATTCACTTCCATGGATGTTAATGGACCATCAAAGTAATTTTGTAAAAGAATTCATGCGAAAAATTAAATTTCCCACCGGATTTTGTGCGAACATGAAGAATATCATAACAAAGAAAGGTGATTTTGTGGGGGTGAAAACACATGATTGACATGTCTTCATGAAGGTAATTATTATGGTATGCATTTAATTATTGCTTTTTTTCTATTCCAGTGAATATTGTTGGTATTTTGTTTGTCTACTCTTTGTTTAAAAAATTAAACGATTTGTACATTGTTACAGTATGTTCTACCTCTCTCTCCCGGACAACTTTGACAACAATGTCAAACCAGTAATATATAATCTCGAGAAATACATGCGGTAAGTAGTGTTTTTTTGCATGCGCTTAGTGTTTGTTTAATTCATCATAGGACTTATATTTGATTTTTGTGCTCTAATTCATGTTATGTAATATAATTTTTTTTTGTTAAATCTCTTGATTGGGTTGCGTCACTTGTAGATGGTTTTCATCTAAAGAATTCCATAAACAAGATATAAAGTATTGGAGGAGATAAATTCCTCGTCTCATGTGTGAAATGCAGAAGCATCTGCCTTTGGCATTTTTCAATGCACAGGAACACTATGTCATACACCAAGTTGAGGAGATTGAATTGTTTGGACCTGTGCACTCAAGGTCCATGTGGATGGCTGAGAGGTACTTGAAATTTATGAAGGGTTTGGTTAGACAATGAGCACATGCTGAGAGTTCTATGATGGAGGGATATATGGTATACCAAAACATGTTGTATATTAGTGAATATCTTCCTAAATTGGTGTCAAAGCTCAATTTACGTCGCATTTGTGATCCAGAATCCAATAACAATTTCGAAAGGGAGTAGTCGAAGGGGAAAGGTAGATCGAGGAAGGTGAAAGGTAATATAGCACATTTGACTGCTGATTTTTATGTATATATATCATACATATTCTATTTTTATATTCAATATATTGCATCAATTTAGAGTGTAATATAATTTGGTAAGTGAATATACATTTGTATTGAATTTTAATTTTATTGTCATCAAACAATTGGTCGAGAGTGGGATGCAATTCATTTATACATCGCAAACAATCTTGAATGGATGAAGGTATGCATTGAATGGTCTGAACAATCTGGTCATGGAATATCATGGGAGTGTGTGCCTTCATTGGTTAAAGAAGCACATCACAATGGAGATACCAATCTAACACAAAGGAAAATCGATTTAGCATATGGTTTAAAAGATAAGCAGGCAAGTATATTAATCAACCATGCTTTATTTTTTTTGCAAACATATTGTCGATGTACATGCTGATGTTTTTCGCTATATGGCATTATAAACATGCACTTAATAATAAATATTGGATCATTATGTAATATTTTCTTGTATGGATTGTTGTAGGTAAAACACCATAAGGCTATGTGGTGCAATGGATGTATATATAGCATCAAAATGTTGGATGAAACGAAGAAAACTTCATATTGTGGGATATCTGTAGTCTTTGAGGTGACCAATGTTTCCTCTAGAAGTGACAGACATCCATAACTCTCTGAAAATCAATATTATGGGTATTTGGAAGACATTCTTAAGTGTGACTTTAACTCCAAGGTATCTATGTTCATTTTCAAATGGTACATGTGTTGATTGAATCAACATGATCCAGATAAAACAATTACTGAACATGATAATGGATTTACCATGGTAAATACAAGGTTGTTTGAGCTAGGAACGAAGCCCTATGTTCTTCCAACCCAATGTGAACAGGTATTTTACTCTGAGGTTCCAGGTAGAGCGGGTTGGTCATTTTTTGTAAGACACGATCCAAGGGGAAGGCCGGTAAAGTATAACGTAGATGAGGGTAATGAAGAGGTTCTCGAAGAAGAAGACGATGTTGAAGATGATCAAGATGAGTTAGATGATAATGTTCCAGAAGAAGATGTCGAAGAATTAGTTGAATCAAATGATGTAGCAGACAATGTCCATGAATATTATATAGACAATCAAATGATGATCGTAACTGACATCGATGACGAAGATGATATGGCCAATCCTTACAATGTTTACTCTGGATCGGATGATACAGATGATGACTTTGATGAAGAAGATGATGAAGTCCATTGAAGTGTACTAGGTATGCAGTAATATATCTACTCTATATATTTTGATTTAATATTGCGATAAAAATATTGAATTTTATTGGTACATATAAATTAACTGTTTCTTAGTGTTTTTTCCATTTTCCTGTATGTTGGCATATGTTATAATTAGAAACATTGCTTGTTATAAAGTATGACAAAAAACACATTTAATTTTTTTGTACATAGATATTTTTGTCGGGTTATGGGGAATCGATAGTGATGTGAGGGGGAGGAGAGGCCATAAGAGCTTCCACCTTCACGTGGTTGGACTTGTTTAGTAGAGAATAAAATTATTCTCGAAACAAAGAAACGCTCAATAAGGAAATGCACAATTATCATGCTAACCCAAATGGTGTGCTTGATCATGTACTGCACGGGTCAAATGTTGAATTCTTTTAAATTTGTGCTAGCTTGGACTGAAATTTGGCATGGTTAGACTAGATGCATGCATTGACGGTGTGGGAGGGTTTCCAGACTCGAACATGTCTGACACTAACAATTTGAGCATAAAAAACCATACCTATAGTTTAATAGATATCCTACCGAAACTACATTATAAGAATTATAGTGATATTCAACGCCTCTTATCGTCGATGGTATGGCGAGGTCCTTGGAATATTCATCACGATCATCATAATAATCATCATGATCATCATCATTTTCGTCGTCGTCATCACCATCACCATCACCATCATCATCATCATCTTCATCATCATCATCATCGTCATCATTTTCATCACCATCTTCCTCATCAACACCTTCATCATCATCATCATCAACTTATTCATCATCATCATCATCGTCATCTTCATCACCATCTTCATCATCATCACCATCATCATCTTCATCATCATCATCATCATTATAAGAAGGGGGCGTCAATATCCTAACGAAACTACATTATAAGATGTCTGATATCCAACGCCTCTTTCCGTTAGTGGTATGGTGAGGTTGTCGGAATATTCATCATCATCATCATAATGATCATCATCATCATAATCATCATCATCATTGTCGTCGTCATCACCACCACCACCACCACCACCATCATCATCATCATCATCATCTTCATCATCGTCATCATCGTCGTTGTCATCATCACCCTCTTCCTCATCAACATCTTCATCATCATCATCTTCTTCATAATCATCATCATCGTCTTCATCATCATCATCATCATCATCATCGTCATCGACATCACCCTCTTCCTCATCATCATCATCAACATCTTCATCATGATCCTCATCGTCATCATCATCATCATCGTCATCATTATCATGATCATCATCATCACCACCATCATCATCATCCTCATCATCATCATCGTCATCATCATCCTCATCCTCAACATCATCCACATCACCATCATCATCATCATTATCGTCATTATCATCGTCATCATCATCATCATCATCATTATCGTCATCATCATCATCATCATCATCATCATCATCATCATCACCTTCTTCCTCATCAACATATTCATCATCATCATCTTCATCATCATCATCATCATCGTCTTCATCGTCATCATCATCATCATTATCATCATTGTTATCGTCATTGTCATCACCCTCTTCCTCATCATCATCATTATCATCATCAACATCTTCATCATGATCTTCTTCATCACCATCATCATCATCATCATCATCATCGTCATGACCATCATCATCATCATCCTCAGCATCATCATCGTCATCATCATGCTCCTCATCCTCCTCCTCAACCTCATGCTCATCATGACCATCGTCCTCATCCCCATCCTCATCCTCATCATCATCCTCATCCTCATCATCGTCATCATCATCTTCATGGCCATTTTTGTCACCGTCATCATCATCTTCGTCATCATCGTTGTCGTCGTCATGACCATCATCATCATTATCGTCATCATAATCGTCATCATTATCGTCATCATCATAATCATAATCATATTCATCATCATCATCATCATCATCATCATCATAATCATCATCATCATCATCCTCATCACCATCGTCCTCATCCTCATCCTCATCCTCATCCTCAACCTCATCCTCATCACCATCTTCCTCATCCTCATCCTCATATTCATCATCATCATCATCCTCATCCTCATCATCATCATCATCATCGTTATCATCAACATTGTGGTTGTTGTTGTCACCCGCCATCATCATCATCTTCATCATCATCATCATCGTCGTCGTCGTCGTCGTCGTTGTCGTTGTCATCACCATCATAGTGTAATGAACACTTAAATATTACTTAATTTAAATAAAAATTATACTGTAATGAACACTTAAATATTACTTAAAAAAACTAGCGTACTATAAAAATATCATTAACCACAAGTTAAATTAGAAATGAAGTCCCAATAGTTTCATTATAGAAGACTTCAAACACTATAGAATAAATGAATAAGTAATATTTATATTACTAATAAAGTAGAAAGCTAAAGAAATTAAGAAAAATAAGTTTTAATTTCACAATATTTGTAATTTCACTATACATTTATAATAGTTTTATCACATGTTGTTTGCCATAGCATGTAATATTTTGTATTTTTCTTTCAAATGACATAACATATGTGTGCTTATTTTTTTATATTAAAAATGAATTTTCCTAAAGCTATATATTATTACATGGATCTAGTTTTGGGTTTGGATTTAGGAATTAAGATTTAAAGGATTAAACTTAGATATAGGATTATGATTAAGGATTAATAAGCTTAAGCATAGAAATTTGGAAATAAGATTGAGGCTTAGGGATATGGGCCTAAGATTGAGTTAGTATAATGTAGGTTAAGTTAAATTAGTCTATGTAGGATAGGGTAGAATAGATTGCGTTAAGATCTAAGATATGGTATGGTATTGCATGTTGGAATAATTAAGCATTAATTAATCACTTAATGGTTAATTCTATGTAATAAATGAGGAAATTGCCATTGTATGGTCCAGAAGGCAACATCGGAGGATAATATTCCATTCAAGGTGTGATCTACAAGATACCTAGGCCACTTGGGTGCTTTCCTAAATATTTCTGGATGAGTTTAAGGAAGAAAGGCGCACTTGTGAAGAAACTGCTGCTTTTTACTGCTTTTTCCCCCATAGGGAAAAGCTAGTCAACCTAGGAAAGTGTTTTTATCACAAAAAACTTTCCTTAATGCTATTTCCACCCAAAATTCGTATTTGGCATTTCTTTTACCTATATTTCACCTTCAGCTCACTAAATTAGCAATTTGTGAGCTTTTGGGTTGATTTGGAAAGTCAACTTGCCACCTAGGGGGGATGGGCAGTTTTAGCAAGTTTGATGATTAGGAGTTTTGTTTGGCATCTTTAGCCATTCGATTTTATGCTGTAATGTTATTTCATAACATCCTATTACATTGATATGTTGGATGGTGTAATTATTACTCATGAGAAGTAATACATAATTCCATTCTTGTGCATTACTTTTGTGTCTTTGAGCAGTTGTGTGAGATTTTTTATATGAGAGAGGTTAATTTCTTGCATAGTTCCTGGATGTGATCTGATTTTCACATTGCAGACTAGGGTAGGTTAGGTTAGCTACATTTTTTTTAGATTAGGGTAGGGTAATGTGGGGTAAGTGAGAATATGTTATCTTAGAGTAAGGTGGGATAGTTTAAAATAGGGTAGTTTCTCCTAGGTTAAGGTATCCTAAGTTAGTCTAGAGTAGGTTAGATCCTTTCTATTATAGGGTAAGGTAGATGAGATTCGGTTAGGCTAGGTTAAGGAAAGCTAGTCTAGGGCTAGGTTATTACAGGCTAAGGTAGGGTAAGATAGGGAAGGTTGTTATGATAAGGTAGGGTAAGTTAGTATATGATTAGAGTGGTTGGGTGGAATAAGTTAAGGTAGGATATGGTAGGCTATGGGTGGACTTAGAATAATCCCTAGGCCATATTCTAGCATTCAAATGTTCACTCTTGTTAACATATGGCTTGTATTTAGTGCCTAGGCACTAGATTTGTTATAGTGTCAATTGAATTTATTAACCCTCTACCACATGTTCGAGCCCATGCGAATGTGGAAATAGAGCAGTAGATCAGTGGAGCACTGGTCGTGGTCATGGTTACAGTGGTCGTGGTCATGATTAGCACACAATTTCACCCATGGAGTAGAGGATGAGAGAAGCAGTGGACGTGAGGATCAAAGGACGTGAGGGGAAGAGGAGCAATAGAGCAGACGCAAGGTGCCACGAGGAACAAAGGAGACTGGTAGGGACTGAAAAATGGAAAAAATGTCTTTGGTAAGTCTCAATGGCAACATTGTTTCCCAAAAACCCCAATATTTTCGTTTAGGATTGTTGCTGCAGACGCACACCCCAGCTAGGGTTGTTCCAAGCTTTGCGTGAAACAGAAAAGGGTAAATCTCTAGGCTTGGATGGACTGTCTAAGGAATTTAATGTGTCTTTGCTCAGTGACTGGTCACAACCTTTTCTGGACGTCTACAGAGGTGAAATTCAATGTGCATCTCATTAAGCTGATTCCCAACAGAACATGTAAGGACACCATAAGTGGATGGTATCCTGTTAATATCCTTAATGTGTCTTACAAGGTATTACCTAAATCTCTTGCTTTCCAAACTTACAAATAAGGTCATTAAAATTGTTCACCCTAAACTAGGGAGAATCAATGATAGAACCAAGGAATAGGTCCATGGGACTATATAGTAAATCAATGACCAATATACTAAACCCTAAAAATCTCAAATCCCTAGCTCAACATCAACTGTCATAGAAATGGAAATGAAAGTAGAGACAGAAGAGTGAGAAGTAGCATCCCTGTCTCCTTCTATCACTATGTAAAACCTGAGAATGTCATCTAGAGAGTGCCTAGGGGTCCTGGCTATGTAATCCAAGGGGGCTCTAGAGAAACTGACTTGTGTCTCTAACATATGGGGCTGAGGGGAATAAACTCGTGATGGAATAAACTCATGATGGTAAGTTTACATACCCTTTTGTATCCATGTTTGGATTGGAGGGGGAAAGTGCTTTGAGTCTCCCTTATATTACATCCCCACATATGGATAATTCTCAATCTATATAGGGATCTTGTGCCAGTGGGTAAAAAAACTCGATTGAAATATGTTTCTCATAGCACAACCCCCATCTCTCCTCATACGCTTATCCCACTACCACAAGTTGGGATCCTTTGGCCCTACATCCCAAAAATCATGGTGTGCATAGAGAGTAGGGATCCTATCAAAGAAAATAATGTAAGTGAAGGCCCCAAAAGAAAAGTCACCACTACATGTTGGTTTGCATGTGGTTAGTTGTCATCGCACAATAGAAAGAAACATCTAGGCCCACCCAATATACGGTGAAATATGAATTGAGGAATCTAAACAAAGTTGTGTTAACAAATTTAAGGACAATCTAAATTAAAATGGACTACAACTCTAAATTGACTACTTAGCTAGGAAGAAAAAATTATACGAAAAAGCTTTATTTTGAGTCCAAAAAGGCCCTCTTTGCCTAGTCTCTCATATTGTAAGTCTTGGCCATAGGAGTTCAACTAAAATGGAAATTGCTTCTCCTACCTATATTTTCTGCAATAAAGAGGAAATACTCCTCCATTTCTTCCACTGATGTCTGAAATACTATGCACTTTTTCACTTGAGGGAGGACCTCTAATCCTCTAAGAGAATCACCACTTTCAATTTATGTTAGCTCATCTTAAGAGATGATTATGGTTGTTAACACTTGTTATCATTTCCACCAGAGAAGTTGAAGGAAAGCCCCCACCCAAAGCCCCAAGGTCATCCATTGGCCGGTTGTATCAAGTAAAGAATCAGGAAACGCAAAAATGGGTAAGTGTCAAACAAATCTAAGCTAAATGACCGAGCCGCAGTGAGAAAATGGGAAAATACAAGGCAGGAGGTCTCTTCTGCAGGAAAAACTAGCAATAGTAGCTTCTTCCACAACCAAATAATATTGGATGGCTAGGATCAAGGAGAGGATCAGATCAACGGTTAAAATGGCATTCCGCAGAGCCATTTTCCCATTTCCGCAATCCGCATTGCGAATTGTGGATTGTGGAAAATAAATCTACCAAGGGGCAAAAAATATAGTTTCCGCATCCCGCATTCCACATTGCAGATTGTAGAAAGGAAATTTCCCAAATAAATCAAAGATAAGTTTCCACATTCCGCAACCTGCGTTGCGGATTGCAGATTGCGGAATGATAGTTTTCCAAATGGAAAAAAGGTAAATTTCCGCATTCTGCAATCCGCGTTGCGGATTGCAGATTGTGGAAAGGTGATTCTCCAGAAAAGCAAGAGGCCGAAATTCCAATCCCTACATGCCACATGGTAAATTTCTGGTTGCGGAAATGTCGTTGTGGAAAGACTGTTGCGGAAGGGAAATCGCAAAAGGGCGATTGTGGATCGAGAAAAGATTTACAAAGAGAATTGCAGTCGTGGGGAATGGATATTTTCACAGAGGAATGATGCATTTGGGAACGAAGAAGGGTATTTTTTTGTTACCTATCTTGATAAAACCTGAACGGCCGGATCAGATGGATGAGTAGGTTGCTTCCATGGACCAATAGTGCACTGCCAGCATAAGTGATTCTTCTCCTCTGCAGATGACATAATCAGAGGTTATTGATTCGGGCGGCTAAGCTCAAATGGCCTCATCATTACCAGTCCGAGTTTGTTTTGAATCAGTTAAGATATTTTGTTGTTTTGTAAGCCTATAAAGGAAAGGTCTGAAGTAGACCAAAAGGTTGGACATTTTTGTTTCAAATAGATTACTGCTCTGCGCTGTGTTAAACTCGACCTCTTAATTCAATGTGCAGACTCGACTTTGGAGCTTGAGATTCCTGTGATGTGTGTTCCGATGTTTGTTATTTCCTATGTATGTGTTCTCACTTCGTATTTCCATTAGTTTATTACTTCTGCAGTACCTAAAGATCAAGATTACATGGTCTGGAATTCATGCGTACATGCTCCAGATGCATATGACTAGGTATTCTACCCCTCTCCTCTTGAAGTTGCAGGTTAGAATTCATTCTTAAATGCTCTATCCTTGTGGTCAAACTTGCCTCCTTCCCATACCTTCATCTGCTGATTACTTTGACATGAAAGAACCATGTCTACCTTTCCTCCTGATCCTGAAATCGCGTCCCAAACCAGCCATTGATGATAGTAACCCATCGAAGTTGACTCATGCCCAACTGTCCTCCTGTTCTTAACTCCAACCATCCAAAAAACCCCTTTTAATTCATTGTTTGAATGTATAGCCACCACTTTGATCGATATCCCAACCCATTTTAAGCTGCATCCTATTGTTGGAAGCCCCAAAGGGAGATCCCTCCCCATGGTTGGAAAGGCTAGTTTCCATCCACTAAAGATTGGCTTGCAACAATTACCCCATGGTATTTCCTTCCACAACCCATGAAAATATTGGGTGATAGAATTCTCGCGACTCTGTTGGGGATAATCTCTGGTTTTCATGATGTAAAATCAGACCTCCAAAGGCGAACATAGAGTCTGAGGTTCCAAGGTTGTATCATTTTCCCTGGAAACTCCAACTTACGTTCTGGCGATTCCACTGGAGATCAAGCTTACTTCAAATGATTTGTATCATATCAGAGATGATTACTAAGGGTGAATAGTAGTCAGACGCTAAGAGGATCCTACATTATTCTCGTCGTGAGTCCATCTTTCGAATCGGAGAATCCCTAGGAGAAATTCTAGCTCCCAGAAGAATACCTACCATAAGTCATCCAGATCCTGAGCTACTAAACATTACTTCAGACCCAGAGAAGGTCATCAAGAAATCAAAGAGAAGTGAGGTAGGTATTTCTCTATTATCTAGGTCCTTTTCTTTACCTAAGAAAGAGGCATGTATTATAGAAAACATCCCTTCAAGTTTAAGGACTGAGGCTTCCCCATTCAGATCTAGGTCTAAGACTGATGTAAGGGAAATCCTGTTTGACCAAAGAAAATTCCAGACCCATTTCCGTAGTGCTTTGTGGGAAAATTTACAAGCCTCAGAAGAAACTAATGGCCTGTCACACTTTGCTAAAGCTTCTATCCAAAGTACCCAAGTCATGAGTGTCACTCCTACTTCTTCTAAAACTCCCTCTGCTCCCAAACAAAACCTAAGAGCCATGGCTACCATATATGCTCCTTTGGCCCTCCCACCAAATCTTGATGACATACTTGTGGGCTATTCCCAACACCTCATGATATTTAATGGGGAGGGAAGAGTCTATGTACAACAACATATAGACCAGTTCAATGAATTCACAGACCTAGAAGACGTGGATGAAGATGATGTTAAGATGAGGTTTTTTCCCAAATCCTAGCAGTGGTAGTGAAGAAATGGTTTAAGGCCCTTCCAAATAGAGGAATAGCTACTTATGAAATATTTGAAGACGATTTCCTAGCCATATGGAAGGATAAGCAAAACCCTCTCCATATTCTCACTCAGTATGAAAATACAGAGAAAACCAATAGGGATACTAACCAAGAACTCTCTGCCAGGTTCATGAGAATGTACAATTCTATCCCCGTGGACATAAAACCCCCTGTAGGGGAAGCCGATTGATCTAAAAATATTGTTTGATGAAAATGATGTAGCTAGAGATCACAAGGTGGCTCCAAACCTGAAGGAAGTAGAAGACTGTAACATTGGGAGCAATGAGGAACCCAGAATTGTCAAACTATCAAAGTATTTGGCCCCAGCCATCAAAAAGGACTATATGGATTTAATGAGAATTTTTTTTGATGTGTGCACATGGTGCTATGAAGATCTAAAATAATATGACAAAGCTGTCATCTAGTAAACCATACCAGTCAAGATAGGGGAGAAGCAATTCAGGCAGAAGTTGAGAAGGATGAATCCCATGCTACTCCCGATGATAGAAAAAGAGTTAAAAAGGATATATGAAGCCAAAATCATAGTCTCTTTGAGGTTTTCACAGTGGGTGGCCAACATATTCCCAGTGAGAAAAAATAATGGCGAGATTAGACTATGTATTGACTTTAGAAATCTCAACAAGGTGTCCCTGAAGGACAACTACCCCTTGCCCAAAATGGACCACATTTTGCAGAAGGTGGTAGGGGAACCAAGAATGTCCATGCTGGATAGATTTTCAGGATACAATCAGATTAAGGTGCATCCAGAGGATCAGAGAAAGACAACCTTTACCACACCTTGGGGAACCTCCATGTATGCTAAGATGCCTTTCGGTCTGTTGAATGCAGAGGCCACCTTCCAAAGAGTTATGGACATAGATTTTGCAGGAGAGAAAGACAAATTTGTGGTGGTCTACATGGATGAAATCACAGTATATTCTAAATCTGATGCAGAACATCTGAAACATTTGCACCAAGTGCGGAAAATTTGGAATCTCTTTGAACCCTGAAAAGTCTAATTTTTCCATGCAAGAGGGTAAGCTGCTGGGCCACATAATATCTAAAGATGGGATCAAAATTGACCCAGACAAAATAGATGCAATACAGAAAATTGAGCTCCCCGGATGTAAAAAGGAAATCCAATCTTTTCTAAGCACAATGAATTTCATAAGGAGGTTTATTCCCAATTTTCTAGAGATCATGAGGTCCATAACCTGCATCCTTAAGAGGGACACTCAGGTTAGATGGACTGCTGAGGCTAGGTAATCATTTGAAGATATAAAGAGATAAATTATTGAAGCCCCTGTGCTGATTAGCCCATATTTTGACAAGGAGTTTCTTATGTTTTCCTTCGCCTCTAAGCATTCCATAGCAGGTGTGCTTTTACAGAGAAATCAAGAAGGAGATGAGCATCCCATAGCTTTCTTCAGCAGGGCTCTCAGAGATGATGATCTCAAGTACAACATTATGGAAAAGCAAGCCTACGCCATGATCAAAACTATGAAAGATTTTAGGGTTTATGTTCTACATTCCCATGTTGTAGATTATGTTCCTAACGCTGTTGTGAAAGATATACTGACACAACCTAATCGAGAAGGTAGAAGAGCAAAGTGGATAGCTACGCTATTGGAATATGATCTGGAGATCAAACCTACTAAGATTATTAAGGGGCAAGGGCTGGCCAGGCTCATGGCTGAGTCAAATTGGGATTCAATGAGTATGAACTTGTTGTCACACATACAGGGAGAAACCTCCGAAGATCCACTACCTAGGTATCAAAAAAATTCTTGTCCTCTCCTTGGTGTTTTGATGTTTTATATGTTTTGCAGAACTTGCAAGCACCCCTTGATATTGAAAAAATAAAAGCTAGATACACCAAGATGAAGGAAGAGAAGTATTACATATTGGGTGGTTGTATTTATTGGAAAAAACCTAGGGTGTCCTCTTGAATTGCATTGTGGAAGATGAGGCCAAAGAAACATTGAAAGAGTTTCACAAAGGAGTCTATGGAGGACATCACTACTAGAAGGCCACTGTTAACAAAATTCTGAGGGAAGGGTTCTATTGGCCTATTATGTTCAAAGATGCTTATAAGAAAATAGCCATCTTCCATAAATGCCAAGTCTTTGAAGGAAAGAGGAAGCTCTTATCATTTCCTCTGAAGCAAATATCGGTGGAAGCCCCATTCCAGTAGTGAGGGCTCGACTTCATTGGTGAAATTTTCCCCAACTCCTCTGGGAAACAAAGGTGGATACTGACTGCCACATATTATTTCACCAAATGGATCGAAGCAAATCCTACTAGGCAAGCCACAGATATAGTCATCATCAAGTTTCTGGAGGAGAATACCATATCTAGGTTTGGGTGTCCTGTTAAGATAATCACTGATAATGCACAGGCCTTCAAATCCAAGAAGATGCTCAAATTCTGTGACAGGTTCCACATCAAATTGGGCCAATCTACTGCTTACTACCCCCAGGGAAATGGATTGGCAGAATCCTCGAACAAAATCCTGATGAGGATAATCAAGAAGTTGTTGCAAGAAAATAAAAGTTCTTGGCACACCAAGCTGACCCTTGCCCTATGGGCTGATAGGATCACCTCTAAAAGGTCCATTGGAACTTCTCCTTTCAAATTAGTATATGGAACAGAGGTAATATTCCCTGATTCCCTCAAAGGGCCCATGATGAGATTGCTACATGAGGAAGAAGAAGATCCAAACCCCGATCTAAGGAGAAATAACCAACTGGTGGAAGTGCAAGAAATTAGAGAAGGGGTCCAGGATGAAGCCACAAAAGTTCAGAACCAGATCAAGAAGACGTTTGAAAGAAACACCAAGGCTGGTGATTTCCAAGTGGGAGATCTAGTATTAAAATGGGATGCTAGAAGAGAAGACCAGGCCCAAAATTTTGATAACCTTTGGCAGGGACTCTATACAATCACCGCCTATCATGGGAACAATGCTTTCTTCTTGCATGACAAAGATGATGAACCAATTGGAAAGGGAGCCATCAATGGAAAGTTCTTGAAGCATTATTTCAAGTAAAGAAAAATTCCACTAACCCACCCCCATTTTATATTATCATTTTTATTTTCAGTAAGTCGTGTTCCATTTTTTTGATACGAAGAAGGAAAAAAGGAGGAAGGGAATAAGGGCCACTAGTCTACATGTTCTTGCTACCTCACGGGGAGGATAGCATCCCCAGTTGGAGCCACTGTTAACTCTTTTTATGGTTTCCACCAGGGAAGGTGAAGGAAATCCCCCACCCAAATCCCCAAGGTCATCCATTGGCTAGTTGCATCAAGTAAAGAATCAGGAAACCCAAAAATGGAAAAGTGTCAAACAAATCTAATCCAAATGGTCGAGCCATGGTGAGAAATGGGAAAATACAAGGCACGATGGCTCTTCCGCGGGAAAAACTAGCAATAAGAGCTTCTTTCGCAACCAAATAAGATTGGACAGCTAGGATCAAGGAGTGGATCAGATGAACGGCTAAAATGGTGTTCTGCAAAGACGTTTTCCCCGTTCCCATAATCCGCATTGCAGATTGAGGAAAAGCAATCTACCAAGGGGGCGAAAAATATAGTTTCTGCATCCTGCATTCCACATTGCAGATTGTGGATTGCAGAAAGGAAATTACCCAAAGAATGCAAACATAAGTTTCTGCATTCCGCAACACGCATTGCGGATTACAGATTGCGGAACGAAAGTTTTCCAAGCGGAAAAGAAGTAAATTTCCGCATTTCGCATTGCGGATTGCGGATTAAAGAAACATGATTCTGCAGAAAATCACAAGGCCGGAATTCCAATCCTTGCATGCCATGTGGCTAATTGTGGGTTGAGGATAGGCTGTTGCGGAAAGACTATTGCAGAAGGAAAATTGCGGAAGGGAAATTGCGGAAGGGTGATTGCGGATCAAGAAAATTTTTGCAGAGAGAATTGCAGTCATGGGGAATGGATATTTTCACGGAGGAATGTCGCATTTGAGAACGGCGAAGGGGTCTGTTTCTGTTACCTATCTTGATCAAACCTGAACGGCCAGATCCGATGGACGAGCAGGTGGCTTCCATGGCCCAATGGTGCACTGCGAGCACAAGTGATTCTTCTCCTCCTCACATGACAGAATCAGAGGCTATTGATTCGGGTGGCTCACCTCAAATGGCCTTATCATTACTAGTTTGAGTTTGTTTTGAATCAGTTAATATATTTTGTTGTTTTGTAAGCCTATAAGAGCAAGGTCCAAAGTAGACCAAAAGGTTGGACGTTTTTGTTTCAGAGAGATTACTGCTCTGTGTTGTGTTAAATGCGGCCTCTTAATTCAATGAGCAGACCCGACTTTGGAGCTTGAGATTCCTGTGATGTGTGTTCTGATATTTGTTATTTCCTATGTATGTGTTCTCGCTTTGTATTTCCATTAATTGTTTACTTCTGCAGTACCTAAAGATCAAGATTACATGGTCTGGAATTCATGCGCACATGCTCCAAATGCATATGACTAGGTATTCCACCCCTCTCCTCTTGAAGTTGCAGGTTAGAATTCATTCTTAAATGTTCTATCCTTGTGGCCAAACTTGTCTCCTTCCCCTACCTTCACCTGCTTATTACTTCGACGTGAAAGAACCATGTCTACCTTGCCTCCTACTCCTGCAATTGCTTCCCAAACCTGCCATTGATGACAGTAAGCCACCGAAGTTGACTCCATGCCCAACTATCCTCCTGTTCTTAACTCCAACCAACCAAAAAACCCCTTTTAATTCATTGTTTGAAGGTCTAGCCACCACTTCGACCAATATCCCTGCCCATTTTAAGTTGCATCCTTTTGTTGGAAGCCCCAAAGGGAGATCCTTCCTTTTGGTTGGAAAGGCTAGTTTCCATCCACTAAAGATTCGTTTGCAACAGTTACCCCATGGTCTTTCCTGCCACAACCTAGGAAAATCTTGGGTGATAACAATGGTTGTCTTGTTTCTTTTTGCAATGCATGGAAATTGTTAAGAATTGACATTTAATATTTAGAATATAATAATACTATTCATAGATATCATCATGGCCAACTATATTTTCATTTCATTAACTATTTCACCATTTTTTCAAATTAGACGTTGCAAATCCGAAACTGGGCAAAGAAGGTAGACATGGCATTAGAGCACCTATGCAGCAAAACCACTACGGAAATTCCCATGCACTTTATGTAGGGTGATACTTAGAGAAGTATTGACATATAGAAGGTAAATGAATCACAATAGATCATGCCATGGGCCCCATAGCATGTTGTAGGATGAAACCCACTCACAACAGTCCCTACTACCTCTAAAGGCTAGGAGAAATCAGCCAAACCCTAGTCAAAGAAACCGTAGTAGAAAGACAAGCATTCATGGTCAATATCTATGGTTGGCTAGAGTAGAGAATCATGGTTGATGGCTAGGAACTCTTGCTCCCCTAGTGATAGTGAGGGCATATAATACAACATTAATTCAAGGTTTCTTTATTTTTTCCTTTTCATCTAAATTTTAACACAAACAAGAATCCATATAGCTACACATTCAGGCTAAGGAATTAAAAAAAACATTGTTGGTTATGGAGCCTGATCTCTAGATTCAGAGATATTATTATTTAGCCATGTCCATACCCTAGGATTGGTTATGATCCCGGCACGATCCCTAGGGGGTCTGGGGGAGTGGTTGCACTCCCTCGGCTGGGTGGCACGAGGGCCAGCAGGCCCCCGTCGGGGGTTCATGGGAAAAGCCCCCGAGAAAGGGGGTTTGGGGGAAATGCCCCCAAGTTATGAGGGTTTGGGGGCGTAGCGCCGGAGGAAACTTTTTGGGGCTGTTTTCGCCACCAATTTTCGGGCCCATGGTTTTGGGTAACTTGTGGTATTTTCCCATTGTATTTCCTTTATAAAAGAAAGACATTGTAACATGGCTAGGGTTGATGTATTAGGTATTATGCATTGTAAATATCTCTGAGATCAAGAAGAGAGACTATGAGACAGTGAAGAGGAAGTGCAGCGGTTGTGCTGTAGGTTGTATCCCTTCACTTTGCTAGACGGAATAACAATAAGGACTGGCAAATTCAGTGTGGACGTAGCCCAAGTTGGGGTGAGCCACGTTATATCTGTGTCTCTCTTGTAATGTGTATGTGTGATTATCTTTGCATTTATATTTATTGTTATTTCTCTGTGATCCTATTTTTCTAACAATTGGTATCAAAGCCAAAGGTCTATTTGGAAAATAAACCCGCAGGAAGCTAGGGTTTCTGGTTCGAGTGGGAGCAATGGCAGAAGAAGGAAAGTTTAAGGTCGAGAAGTTTAACAGACAAAACTTCCAGTTATGGAAGATGCAAATGGAGGACTATCTATACCAGAAGGATCTATTCCTGCCGTTGGGAGGAAGAGCAAAGCAACCAGCGGCCATGAAGGACAAAGAATGGGAGGTTCTTGACAGAAAGGCTCTGGGAACAATACGGCTGAGCCTGGCTTTGTTGATGGCTTTCAATATCTCAAAAGAAACGACAACGGAGGGTTTCATGAGCGCATTGGGTAAGCTGTATGAAAAACTGTCAGCCTCCAACAAGGCATTTCTAATGTAGCGTTTATTTAATATGAATATGTCTGAAGGTGCATTTGTTACTAATCATTTAAATTATTTTAATATGGTTACAAATCAACTAAGTTCTATAAGTGTGAACTTCGATGATGAGGTTAGGGATCTTCTAATCTTGTGTTCATTGCCAGAAAGCTGGAATAGCTTGGTCATGGCTGTAAGTAACTCTGTCTCTAGTTCAAATGCCTTGAAATTGGATGATGTTATTGGTGTTATTCTTAGTGAAGAAATGAGAAGAAAAAGCATAGGTGAGACATCAGGTAATGTGTTGACCATGGAGAGAAGGGGAATACAAAAGGAGAGAGGAAAGAGCCAAGGTAATCGCAGCAACTCTAAAAGGGAAGATCCAAGTCCAGACTGGGAAAGATAGAGTGTTGGAATTATGGAAAGAAAGGACATCTGAAGAAAGACTGCAGATCTCTAAAGAAGAAAGGAGGTGGACAGAGGAAAACTACCCAGGAAGAAAATGTAGTAGGTGATGTGTTACAAGATGCTTTTATTATTGCATTAGATAATACTAGTGATTATAGGGTAGTAGATTCAGGGGCTTCATGTCATGCTACACCCCATAGGAAATATTTTCATGATTATGTTCTAGGCGATTTTGGACATGTTTTATTGGGTGATGATGAGCCACGTAAAATTGTTGGAATGTGTAAGGTATGGATAAAAGTTAAGAATGGAACTGACTGGCTATTAAAAGATGTTAGGCATATTACTACTATGAAAAGAAATCTGATCTCAATAGGGTAGTTGGGAGATGGCGGCTGTCTATCTACATTTGGAGAAAAGTGGTGGAAGATCACTAAAGGATCAATGGTGATAGCAAAAGGATACATGGTAGGTACGTTGTATTTATGTCTTCATAATACTGACCATTCTATCTCTTTAGCTTCCACAGGAATAGAAACAGCATTGTGGCATCATAGGCTTGCACACATGAGTGAGAAGGGGATGCATATTCTCCACTCAAGGAAGTTGCTGCCAGATTTGAAGCAGGTAAGTTTGGAATTCTGTGAGAACTGTGTTTATGGAAAATAGAAGAGAGTCATATTTCTCGGGGTTGGGAAACAAA
Organism: Larix kaempferi; assembly: GCA_027924585.1. Taxonomy (NCBI): domain Eukaryota; kingdom Viridiplantae; phylum Streptophyta; class Pinopsida; order Pinales; family Pinaceae; genus Larix; species Larix kaempferi. The sequence goes on from BSBM01000539.1 coordinate 15,629,256, forward strand.
AGAAGAATGAAAAGTTAGAGCTAGTGCATATAGATGTATGGGGACCGGCTCAGGTACAATCTCTTGGTGGCTCTCATTATTATGTTACATTTATTGATGATGCAACTAGGAAAACTTGAGTTTATTGCATTAGACAGAAATTTGATGTGTTTTCTACTTTTAAGAAGTGGAAAGATTTGGTTGAGAATGAGACAGGAAAAAGGTTGAAGTGTCTCAGATCTGATAATGGAGGTGAGTACTGTGGCAAGGAGTTTGATAGTTACTATTCATAACATGGGATTCGTAGAGAGAAGACAACCTAGGAACACCACAAGAAAATGGTGTGTCATAAATGATGAACAGAATGAGCATGGAGCGTGCAAGATGTATGAAACTGCATGCAGGGTTGCCCTTACAATTTCGAGCAGATGCTGTAAATACTATTGTTTATTTAATAAACATAGGACCTCCATGTGCTTTGGATGGTGGTATTCCAGAGGAGGCATGGACATATAAAAATGTAAACTACTCATTTTTTATAACGTTTGGTTGTGAAGCATTTGTTCATATTGATAAAGAAAATAGAACAAAGCTTGAAGCTAGATCCAAGAAATGTACCTTTATTGGATATGGGGTTGATGATTTTGGTTATCGTTTATGGGATTATGAAAATCACAAAATCATTAGAAGTAGAGATGTCATATTCAATTAAAAGGTCATGTATAAAGATCAGTTGCAGGGAAAGAAACAGGAAAAGCAAAACAAAGAGTACACAGTACTTGATGAAATTACAGAAAATGAAGTTCCAAAGGTGCCAGAAAATCAAGAACAACAGCAAGTGCCTAAAACTCCTGCAACTGCAAGAAGATCTACCAGGTTAAGTAGACTCCCTGATTGATACTCTCCTTCAATGTATTATTTTTTGATCATTGATGGTGGTGAACCATAATGTTATGAAGAAACAATGCAGGTGGAAACTAGAAAGAAATGGGAGCAAGGCATGAATGAGGAGATAGACTCATGGGTAGGAAACTAGACTTGGGATTTGGTTCAGTTTCCTACTGGTAAAAGAGCATTGCAGAACAAATGGATTTATAGATTGAAGAAAGAAGAAGGAGGTAAGAAGCGGTACAAGGCTAGACTTGTTGTAAAGGGGTCTGCACAAAAGAAAGGTATAGATTTTGATGAATTATTTTCTCTTGTTGTTAAGATGACTTCAATTAGGACTATCTTAAGTCTAGTGGCAGTAGGAGATTTGCATCTTGAATAGTTAGATGTAAAAACAACCTTTCTCCATGGGGATTTGGAGGAAGAGATATATATGCAGCAGCAACAAGGGTATGCGGTCAAAGGTAAGGAGAAATTGGTATGCAGGTTGAAAAAGAGTTTGTATGGCTTGAAGCAAGCTCCAAGGCAGTGGTATTTAAAATTTGACAGGTTTATGACAGAACAAGGTTATAGTAGATTTCATTCTGACCACTATGTTTATTTCAAGAAGCTAGACAGCGAAATATATATTATCTTGTTATTGTATGTGGATGACATGCTTGTTGCAAGGTTGTTGTGGCCACAACAGATCCCATGCTTAGTTGAAGCACACGAGCCCCATTCCTAATAAACACAAAGGTAGTTGGGTGAGTTTTCTTGTAAATTTGAGATTTTGGTTTTTTATCCCTGAGATCCCTTACACATACTTTTGTCCTGTGTGTTTTCCTTTTGATCTTAAATTTCTAAGTGTTTTGGGATTGCAGGAATCTTCAATTTTTGAGTATTTTACCATTTACTTCCATCAACCCGAAACCCAACATTTAGGAAACCCAAAACCTGCAACCTAACAGTTGCGGGTTGCGAGATTTGTTTGTTTGTCGTGGAGTTTAGGAAACCCGAAACCTGACGGTTGCGGGTTGCAGGATTTTATTTTTCAACTTTTGATTTTTGTCATCCCGAAACCCGCAACCCGACAATTGCGGGTTGCGGGTTTTTCTTTGTAAATAAGATTGGAAATTTTATCCCAAAACCCGAAACCCGCAATTGTGGCTTTCGGATTTCAGGAATCTCTTTTTAACTTTGATTTTGTTGTGTGTTCCCGAAAATCGCATCCCGACAATTTCGGGTTGCAGCTTTTGGGAAAAGTGTTTCGATTGCATTTTTTCTCCATTACCGAATCCCGCAACCCGACACTTTCGGATTTCGGCTTTCGGGATTCTTAAATAAACTTTCAAAATAAGTTATGAACCCGATCCCGCATCCTGCTCCGGTTCATCTCATCCATCCATTCATCTTGATCCCACTGTCACGTTTTAGTCTGGTAAATGTAATAAGTAGGGTTTTTTCTATTTTATTTTCATCATTTTTATTGTTCGAAACTACCCTGTTGCTTGGATTTTACTGGGGATTCCTGTTAAGGTGTCGTCTTTATCAGTTCTTCAGTTGTTTTGGTTAATTTTGTTGCCATATTTTCTATTTTTGGTTTTCCAATTCTGCTATTTTGGATTGAATTTTGATTTTATTTCTTTATTTATCAAAAATTGCAAGCTTTTCACCATGTTGAAAAACACACGATTCGAAACAGCACACAGAGATCTCTTGACCAAGGACCCTAATTTTGGTATCCTCTCGGATACCAGTGAGAAGGTCACTGACACATACCAGGTGGATTGGTCTAAAATTTATGCTATATTTGACAACGATGACCTTTCTTATATTGAGAACGATAAACCTATGTATGAGAGGATTAGGGCTTCCCAAATACACGCCATTGCTGCATGTCCTGCTATCCTACTTTACACTGATGCAGTGAAATGAATTATTGAAAATGCCAGTGTCAAATACCGCGGTTTCAATGATACCTCCGGTGTTCAATTGACAAATTTTCGCTCGGAGGTCTTCGTTCGAGCTTTTGCTCTTAAACTCCCTAAACAGACCCTTTCTTCTGAATTTATTTAGTCCTCAAAGACCCGGTATAACTTCACTGAGATGATAAAGTCATGGATGGTCAAGCCCAACGCCTTTGTGCCTAAGGCTGACAACCTCTATCCCATTAGCTGGTTCAAGGAACCCTACTCTCTGCTGGCAGCCATGCTTTGCAGGCTTTTTGGTCTCCCCAATTGTTCTCTTTTCAAAGCCGAAATGGGCACCTATAGCACATCATGTGTTAACAACTAGTGAATCCTTCCCATGGGCATCTATCTTGTCGTAAAAATTGAAGAATGCAATATAGGATTATCAAAAGGCACCTTCTCATAAGAAGCCACACTTTTTCTTTTCTCCATATGTCCTTGATGTTTTTTGTGCAGAGTTCCAGCATCCTAACTTAGGTTGGAGTTGGACCCCTAGAGACCCCCCTGTACACATTTACCATTCAGCATTGTGGGAAGACAATTTTGTGCCTCTATTGTATGATATCTATGATAGCTTTATGGGTACCATTTATTTTAAGATTTTCAGGCTGGAGGCACTTGCTTTTTCAGAAGATGCCAAAGCCTTCATTAATACCATAGGTGATTGGTATGTGTTCAAGTACTTCTCATACATCAGAATATGGGGAAGTGATACAATGCACCTTCTACCTAGAATAGTCCCAGACAGGCTAGTTCTATGGGAGGTTTCATTCCAAACAGTGACTGATGGATGTATAAGAAACTCACAGGTCCCAGGAAGAAAGGTTGGCCTAAGTTTTCTCTCAACCTTGGCCAGATAGTTATCCCTACCTCAAATTGGGATGCAGTTCTCAGTGACCAAATAGCTAACTTGAAATTGGGCACCGTTGAGAAGAGGAAACATGACCCCAAAGAATTCCTGGATGCACACTTCAAACAGATACATGTAAAAATGGATTATGCACATGAGGTTTTCCAAGATGATTTTATATACCAAGGTTTGGACACATTTTCTCAAGTCTTTTCCAGAGCCAAAGACTCACAGGAACATCATGATATTTTGCAATACCAAAAAGATCTCAAAGTTAGAGTTTTGAACTACAGGGCTATGTAGTTGAACTTAATTGAACAGGAAAGGAGAGACAAAGAGGAAAAAGAAGCCCAGAAAGCTAAAGTTCCCTTAATGCTCACTTATCCTGATGGGGATAAAGGTAAAACTCCCCTACAGGAACCTCCACAAGAGAAAATTGTTGAAACAACTAAAGTGTTATTACAGACAGCTCGGAATTTCAAGCAAGAGATGACACAGTTGTCTTCAGTACTTAATACTCAATTGCTAGAACCTCCTAGGCCTTCTATGAATATTCAACTGCCTACTACAGAGACTCATGAAGATGACGACCTAGTCATGGTTGGAGCTAATCCAGCAAAGAGGCAGAAAGTTCTAGTTTCTAAATCACAGGTGTCCACAGTCAACATAATCGATTGTGATGAGGAAGTTGTGCCTCATCCTCCAGTATCAATGACAGAGGAAGTCACTGAAGATCCTAAGACTGTCACTGAATTGCTAGATAGTATTGACATGGATCATTCTTTCTCAGACCAATCAATGTTGGAATTTAATGCTACCCCGGGCATTTCATCTTCAGCATTTGTGCTACCATCTGTCCAACAAACCTCCACTGCACCTTTAGGAGTGACACTTCCATTTTCCTTGTCTCAGGTATTTAACACTCTCACTTATAGCACCACTCCATTGCTAGAATACCTAGTCCCTTTTTCTATTTCATCATCCATTGTTGCAGAAGTCCAGTCTTTGACTGCCCCTCTGCAGTCACCCATAGTTAACTTATTGTCAACTACCACTGATGAATATTCTAAGGTTTCCCCTCCATCATCACCCATCAAGGCTGATAAGCAATTGCCACTTCTAGAAGCCAATCTTGACAACCAAGTTCCACTTTCTGAAGCTTTTGTCTCAATACCTTCACCAATCAAAGTCTTATCAGTTACCAAAGTCACCTCCACACCTCAGATTATCCCTCAAGTCACTTTTCCTATATCTAATCCAGTAGTCATCCAAACACCCCCTTTGGTTGCAACAGTAAGTGTTACTTCTACTTCTGCAGGGGAACTGACTGAGTATGCAGACCAGGATGTAGTTTCCCTTGGAGACTACTTCTACAGCCATGATGATAAGGTAGTGATGAGAAGAACTAGGAAGAGGAGCAGAGGTCAGGGTGGGTTAGAAGAACTTGTCCAAGATCAGGTAATATGGGATCCAAGAACCAACGACCCATGAGTTGAAGCCATAGAGATTGTTGCAGCTTTAGGATCTTTTGCAAGTGCCAATTGGGGTTTAGTCCAAGTTCTAGACAAAGAAGTTGACCTGAAAGAGAATGAAATCAGAAGCCTGAAAGCAGAGTTGGCTGAAATCAAGACACAACATGTAACTTATGTGGCTAACCTCAGAAAAACTTGGGTAGATAAGCTTCAAGACTTGGAGCAAAGGAATGATACACTTCTCAATGAACTTCATCTTTTGCAATCTCAACATGCCACAGATGCAGAAATGATAGCTTCTTTGGAAAAACAAGTTGAGGATGCAACTGCAAGTGCAGCCTCCTCAAGTTCTTTCAAGTTTTCCTCATCTAATTTTAATAATTTGTCCCTTAAAGTTAATCAAGACCATCACAAATTGTTGGAGAAGGTTTACCTCGCTCTTGATGAGACCAGGGAGAACTTTATTAATTTTTCCAAGATGAATACTACTCTAGAAGAAAAAAAGACTAAGATACTTCAAGCTTCTAAAGCTGAAGAAGAAATCAGTCGATGGTAGTTGTATATAAAGAATGTATCAGAAGACATCTCGATCCTCAACCGTTTTCAAATGAAGAAGGTGAAAGCCTCTCTAAGCACTTGGCTTGATTTATTGTTCGACTTCGATTTCATCACCTTGCGGAGGATACGATCTGTTGAGGTCTCCAGACCTTAGTTAGCAAGATTTCTTGCTATCATACCTTTTAGATGGTATTTTATTTTATAGTGCTTCTTGTTGGAATTCTAGCCTTTTTTTCGTAGCTTGCTTATTGTCACATTAGTCTCGATATAGTTTTAGAGCTTTCTTTTGGCCTGTGCGCCTCTTCTTTTTCTTGCTCCCCTTCCGCATGCTCAGTTGCTTTAGGTTTTTTGAGTTCTTACATGGTCAGTTACCAATATGATGATGTGTGATGTCCTCTTCTCCTAGGTCTTAGAGATGGTTGAGTTAGATGGTCTTATCAAGGGACTGGACACCCCTTGATGGAGCCACTAATGCTTGACCTTAGGAGTAGTCTAGAGGACCACATGATCACATCATCCGTGTGGAATTTTCCTTTTACAGTGATGATGGACTTTCAGGTTATATGGAACACTGTTACATTTGAAAGAGAGATGATTGGTTGTACCCCACCTTGGTTTATTGACTTTTGGTCCTTTCATTTTGTTGATAAATTTTTTGTGGTACCTTGCCTTTTACCTTTTGGGTCTTTTACTCATCTTGAGTTATCTTTTGATTTGTCCCACCTTTTATGTTTTTGGTCTTATGGGTACTATGGCAGTTTGTCCACATTTGAGGTACACCCCCTTAGTCCAATGGTTATGAGTCTTTATACCCACTCTTGTCTTTTTGACTTGTAGCTTATTGGTTGGCCTTTGTACCCTCACCTATTTAATTGTGTAACCCTGGTACCCACCTAAGACATTCTACTTTACTTTTTTTATCTTTTATTTTCTAGATCTGTTTTTGAAGTTTGAAGGTTATTGAGATTTGATTGGTAACCTTTCTTTCTACTGCGTTTTTCGATCTCCTCTCCTTCTACCTATTGGGGAGGTTGTGACACTCAGACTCATCCGTGAGCCCTAGTTTTTCTCTGTAGGTTTTTTTAGTAAGGGTCGTTAGGTCTTAAGGGTTTGCTTTACCCTTCTGTGTACTCATATGTGGAGGTTGTGAGTCTCTTTGGCCTCAGTTTGCTAGCTGTCAGCTCATCTATGAGGGACAAAATTTTGTATGTGCAGATTGGATTGAGTTTTTAAGTTATTTTCTTTTTTACTGGCCTTTGTTTTATATGCTCATATTTTGTGTGTGGTTCTTTATATGTGTTCATATATATTTGTTGAGTTTTATTTGTGATGCTGAGACTTATTAAGGGATGATATTTATTGTGATTGTATTGAGCCTTTTGATTATCATTGAATTTCTTTGATTGACTATACCATAGCCCAGTCATCTCTCTCTCTCTGGTTTGTACTGACCGTCTAATAAGGTCACTTGGTTCCTAGAGTTGACTGGCCTCTAAGAGGCATAGTCATTTCTGAAAGTAACTCTTCTGAGTATATTACAGGAAACGTCTACACCCAGGAAAGTATCTTCACGTATTTATTTTCTTGTAAATTAAAAAAGTTTATTATTACATGTTACTGAAGATTACTTTAACACAATGACCATTTGGTAGTGTTAAAGGTGAGACGTTGAATTTTAATTTTTTGTATTAAGTAGTTAAGACTTGTCCTGTCAGACAAAATTGTTGGTGATCAAATATGTGTTTTTCTATTAATCTTTTACTTGCATTAAGAATTTCGTTGTAATCATTCTTTGCTCTTTACTTTGTATATTTTGCAAGTCCTATTGCATCCTTTTAAAATGAAATCATTTACCATTTGTGCCAATCCTTTTGCAAATTTGGTTGTCAAAATCAAGTATTCTATAGTGTCAAATAGTGACTTAAAACTTGCATCATAACTTCCTTTTCTGAGATACCTAATGCTCCATTTCATATTGTGAAAGGCATAGTCCCCACACACTATCATACACTATTTTAATTCTACTACTTGTATTGGAAATCACTCATACATTGTATTTACAAGAGGTCATTATAGGGAGCTATTGCATATAAGAGGTAGTTGCAAGGATCTATTGCATACATTTGACATTATTTGACCTTCTATCTCTTCGGCATGTCAAATAACAGGTAGTTACAAGGAGCTATTGCAATATATATTTGACCTTATTTGTACCTTCCCCACAATGGTTGATTTACTTTTGGTCCTTACACCTTGTTTTTTATTGGAAAGCACTCATACATTGTAGTTACAAGGAGCTATTGAAAATAAGAGGTAGTTACAAGGAGTTATTGCATATAAGAGGTAGTTACAAGGAGCTATTGCATATATTTGACATTATTTGACCTTCTATCTCTTTGGCATGTCAAATAACAGGTAGTTACAAGGAGCTATTGCATACAAGAGGTAGTTACAAGGAGCAATTGCAATATAATATAGTTGACCTTATTTGTACATTCCCCACAATGGTTGATTTACTTTTGGTCCTTACCGCCTATTGTTTATTGGTCTTGTGGTACCTTGTCCTTGGCGTGTGGTTGATAGGGTCATTTCTCCCATCTTGAGTTGTTTGTACCACCCTTTAATGTTTTTGGTCCTTTGAGTACTATGGTTGTTTGTCCCCTAAATGACCCTAGTACCCCACTTATGATTTCTGTGTTTTTATGTTAAGATTTTACTTGCACTAAGACTTTTGTTGTAATCATTCTTTATGATTTATTTAAATTTTTTTACGAATGTAATTGTCTTTGTCTTATAACTACTGTTGCATACAACCTTTCTATCTCTCTCTATGGTTTGTACTTACCCTTTAGTAGGTTCAGTGGGTTCCTAGTGTTGGATGACCTCTGAGAGGTACAGTTTTTACTGAAAGTAATAATTATGAGTATCTGACAAGAAGGTTCCACATTATGGTGTAAGTACCCTAAATTACCTATCTTCTTTACTCATGTTAATGTTGATTAAATATTGTTAGAAATTAGATGTTACTAAAGATTACTTTAACACAATGAGCCAACTGGTAGTGTTAATGTGGAAAAGATGAAAGAGATGAAAATTATGTTTTGTTACTATTGTTTTATTTAGTTTCAGTGGTACTTGTTTATTATATGTAATAAAAGAAAGGAGTTTACATTTGGTGGAGGCATGCTAACTACGTATGATGATAGTGGAAAATGCATGCCTTAATGCATTGCAATTTTCTAATAGGAACTATGCATATGCCTTGTAGCGCCTTTTGTAAGAGGCGTGAAGCGACATCTGGAGCCATACTATTATTAGTTGCATAAGGTTGTAAGACCAACCTTTCCTTGACTCGCTCTCTTCACCCACAACAACAAAAACAGAAAATGATACTAAAAATGAAATTGAAACTAAAAATGAGACTAAAAATAAAACTGAAATTGAAACAAAAAAATGAACCTGAAACTAATATTCACTGCCAAAAACTGCAACTAAAATCCCAGTACCCAAGACTGAACAGATAGCCCATAAAATTAACGTGCAGCCCTTAACCGACACCTGCACCTAGGTGCTACAAGTCACCTTATAAAAGGCGTTGCACGTCACCTTTTAAAAGGCGCTATGCCTTGAGGTCCTATCTGAACTTTTTTCCCATGGTGCAGGTAGAACCAAATATGTATTTATCATATATGTCTTCCTTCAGTAAGGGGAGTTTAGGAATGCTAGAGGAAAGTGAGACTCTAGTAGGTCTACAAGATTTCCATCAACTAGATGTCAAAAGATCAGAAGAAAATTCCATAAACGCATCGAATGTTTTCTCGCTGAAGGGGGTTCATGTTCCTATGATGATGAGACAATAGGTGACATCGAGGTTCCCTTGAGGTACAGACATATAGTGAAACAATGGGTACCCAAGGATCTTCCTCAACTGAACATATATTTTTGTGTGAACGATAGGATATATCGAATTGCACCGTCGTCATTACATGGTTTGGGGTTGTTTTGCATGGATGGCATAAAGTTAGGTTACGACAGATGTACAGAATTGATGGAGTATGTTGGACCCTATTACAACTACAAAGATTGGATGCCCCTAGTCCAATATACATGAAGTATGCATAGATATGGATTGTTAGTAAACTATTGACAGTTGAAAGACAAAGATCAAAATAAAGGAGCAACGTTGTACATTGACGGAATTCCAAAGGCCACAGGGAATATTGTGGGGTTTATAAACAGTACACAACCAGGGTCTAAAATTAAGCATCCCAACTATGAATTTGAGGGGCGTGAAGGAAACTGTGTTTTTGTATGTGCCATTAAATCAATATCTGCAGGGGAAGAGTTGCTTATTAATTACAATTTGAATCGAATAGATACAAACACGGTTACTATGGGAGTGGTACATCTAAAAACTTAACCAACCTTTTATTAATGAATTTAACATCTTAAGCATTTTTCATTAGTTTATTTTGTTTAAATTTTCTATATTTACTTCGCAGGATAGTGATCGGGGAAAATCCTGGCCAGCAGATGGTCACAGGAGTACAACTTCATCGAGGGAGCAGGTATACATATTTGTAATAGTAAAACTATAATAAGAAAAAAGATTTTTTTTATGCTTTGTTTTTTCATTAGTATATTATTTTGGTTTATATATTGTTATTTATATTTGATGCAGAACGTTGATCGGGGAAGCCACCTGGTTATTGATCAGATGACAACGGCCTTGGGGCAACAGGTAAACCTGATTGTAATTGTACAATTTAAATACATCAAAATGTTTTCTTATTATATTAATGTTTTAGTGAGTTTTTTGTTTTCGTTTAGGTAATTTTTTCTATGTTTTTGATGCAGGTCGGTTCTGTAAGGGGAACCTCCCTAGAAGTAGATCATGCCAGACCTGTCTCGAGGCAACAGGCATACATCTTTGTAATAGTAAAAATATAATATGAAGAATAGTTTTTTTTGTTGTGTTTTTTCATGAGTATATTCATTTGGTTTATAGAATGTTATCTATATTTGATGTAGAGTGTTGATTGGGGAAGCCACCCCATTGTTGATCAGACGAAAGCAGCCTCGGGGCAACAAGTAAATCATGATCCTCAAGGAAGCAAGTATAATTCATTGGAATTGTACAAATATAATATGTAGCATAATGTTTATTTTGTTCTGTATTTTTCGTGTGTATACTGGTTTCATTATGATAACGTTTTCTACTTTTGTTTTGCAGGGGGGTGATCGGGGCAAGTCCCAAGTTGTGGATCAGACAACACCATCATCCAAGCATCAGGTAAACCTAGTTGTAATTTTAGAAATCTATCGTGATAGATATGTTTTTTTAATATAATTTTAGGAATCTATCATGATAGAACTCAGTAGTTTTTTATATATTTGTGTTGCAGACCAATGATTCGGTGTATGAAACAACATCACAACAATCAATAGCTTTTGAAGTGGATGAGTTGTTGGGAGATGTTGACATTGGTTCTTCTCTAGACTCGATTAAGGTGATAGAGAACACCTTGAAAAAAATTAGTGCGGATATCCTTTTTTTGTTGTTCACTATTCTGCATACAGATGAGATTAAAGCCAGGATTGAAGTGTTGACAAAGAGATATCATGCCTTGCAAGTAATTTGTGGAATCTTGAATCATAAAATAAATTCATTTATAACTTTATAATTTTGAATTTTATATGATAGTGAACTTATAAATGTGGTTTGTATTTACAGGATTTTTTGGGAGCACACACTAGTGGTCAAGGCAGTGTTGGCCCCAGTGATGCTCGTGGAGAGACGACGCATCATGAGAAAATGAATCCATGTGCATCGAATCATTTGCCATTGTTGTCGACTGAACAGTCGGAAACACGTTCTGCAACACCCCAGATTCCAGCTGTGAGTGCACGGACCACTAGTGACCAACACACACCAGATCGTGCAGAAGAAGGGGTCAACACCGAGCCTCCTAGTATTGATATTGCTAAAGCAACATTTCCTGGATCTTCCCATGTCACTAGCACGGGTGAAATCGAGACAAAATTTTTGGTGGACAAAGATCTCGTTCCAATAAAGATAGAGAAGATCCCAGGTAATTATACGTTGATCAAGCTAGTGTTTATAATTTGATTGTAATATACCGATAAAACATTTGTTTTCAACTAATTATGATCATGGCATGATCGTTTTCGAGGAATTGATGTTTTTTATAAACATCTGAATGATTTGTCCTTGGAGATATTCGGGCCCACCATCCGCATAAGGTGGGATAGAAAAACGAAAAAATTTAAAATATGAGCTCACTAATCGGTTGGTTAGCCTGTTCGACAACGATACCTTTGATCGAGACGCGGTCCTAAAAAAGGCTGGAAAACATATGAATATTGTCTGAGACCAATATAGGGTTCACCTATAAAGAAACCCTAGGTATGAGCTCCCTCTGATGATTCGAGCAAGAGAGTGGAAAGATCTAGTGGAAGATGGAAAGGAGAGAGCTCTGAAAAAAGAAGGAAAGCTAACACCAGGCACAGGGAGCTATGCAATACTTTCCACAATGTAATTCTAAACCTTATTATTATTGATTTTTATATTGAATTTGGAACATCTAACATATTTCAACACTTTCATAGGCTTTCAGACACATCAAAGGCCACAAAGGAAAGATTGGAAAAAAATGGTCAGCACAAGCTTGGGCCTGGTGGTTATTCGAATTTGGTGGCACGAATTGTAAGTTTCGAAAAAAAAAATAATGCATCTAAATAATAAATTGCAAATTATTTTTCGCTTTATTGCACCACAAAATGTAAATTAATGACGTTATGCAAATATGTAGGCTGACCGATTCAAAGAAGTTCCCACTGAGGAAGAGTTGAAGCTTGGATTCCAGCACAACTTTGGAGCTGTTGTTGAACGGCGAAAAATATTGTCTGGGAAAACAAAATATTTTGGTACTGATCCATCTGGTGCACAGGTATATAAAATCTATGTAGTTTAATGAATATTTATTACTCGTGCAATCTATTCGTTATAAATAATTGACATAAAATATTGACTTTGTTTTGAGCAGGAAAGAAATGATCCCCTTAATGTCGAGGAGGGACAACAGCAAGTCGAAGATCATGCTTTGAATCTTGGTAATGAATTTATTCATATGCTACAATTTTATCTATAGCATTGTAGATGGTGAACATTAATTGTACTTCTCCATATTTCAACTACAGAGCATGTAGAGGGTCACACAGTACAGGTTGATCCTGGACAGGAATATGAAAAACATGATGTGGACACAACAGGTAAAAAAATACCTTTGTAATGTTTTTTTTAAATGAAATACTTGTCATTATAATAAGAAAATATATCGATGTAACATTTTCACATTATTGCAGCAAATCCGAACCCCTTGCCGCAAAATCCACGTCGCGAGCACTCTACGAGGCAGACATCATGCCAAGCTAATGAAGCACCAAGAACTGGAGTACATGTTCCAGAAGATGAGATTCTTGTTGATTATGTAAAGAGAAGAAAAATTAGAAAGAAGTGATTGAAAAAATATTGTGTAATTATTTTTTATAATATTATGTCCTGCATGATTTTTGGCCTAATGAATGAATGAATCATTTAATGAATGTTAGCTTCTATTGAATGGATGTGATGACTGAATGAATGAATGGTTTAATGAATGTTATCTTTTATTGAATGAATGGTAAATATTTTTTTATGATGAAATCTGCATGAATTTGCATGTAATTTGTTTTTTCAAGTATATGCATTGGGTATGGGGAATTGAGAGTGATGTGAGGGGGGGAGGGGCCATAAGAGATTCCACTTATGTCCTGCATGATTTTTGGCCTAATGAATGAATGCATGGTTTAATGAATGTTAGATTCTATTGGTTGGATGTGATGACTGAATGAATGAATGGTTTAATGAATTTTAGCTTTTATTGAATGAATGGTAAATGTTTGTTTATGATGAAATCTGCATTAATTTGCACGTAATTGTTTTTTCAAGTATATGCATTGGGTATGGGAAATTGAGAGTGATGTGAGGGGGGGGGAGGGGCCATAAGAGATTCCACCTTCACATGGTTGGCCCTGTTTAGTAGAGAATATTAAATTATTCTTGAAACAGAGAGGAGCTCAATGAATGGCTAACATTGTAAGCAAAAAAATTCCATTCAATGGTAAAGGAGGTATTTTGGTTGTCCTATTTTTCCATCTTGACTTTATGGTATTCAAATAATAAATATGTAAAAGAGCACACTTCATTTAATAAGATGCATTTTGGTGTGCAACGACCATCACCACAACGATTCATGATGGTGGTTGTGATCATGAAGGCATTAATGGAACATGAAAGAGTAATGCATGAAGGTATCCTACCTTTGTAAATAAATCTTGATTGAATCCTACAGCGAGATCTCTAGGAAATAACGGATCTACCTGCCATCTTATCGATTTAGGGATTGTGTTTGGAATCGGTTATTTTTTTTAGCAATATCATGTATAATATATCAACCCCATAGTGTATCTATCAAGTTTTTAGGGCCTGTTGATGATAAGACTGAATGAACCACATTACACCTATCGCATGCTTCAAGTTGACACTCATAGGGACTTTACCGTCAGTTAAAGACCAAGAAAATTGATCGTCCTTCCTAAGCATTTCCTCATGGTGCTACCCCTTGGTAGGTACTATGACTAGAGGCCTGCAGGATTTACGAACTCCTAAAACCGAAATGGCATTGAACAATCCCTCCAAGAGACAACTTGGATAGAGGGAATTCTTACCGAAATTAAGGATAAAAAAATATCCAGTCTTGATGGCTCATTGAATCCATTGCCCAAGATTACCATGCATACCTATAGGAGAGTGGAATTCAAGGTTGGGCCCTTCCCTTCCATCCCAATGAGAAGGCATTAACCCTAAATAAGCAAGCAACCATGCCAAGGACAAGGTTGCGCCATTCAGCATATGACTCGGAGTCTACTATTGATTCCAATTCTTATCCCACTTGATCCAGAGAATTACTAACCTCCAATTGCGAACTACCTACCACTACATGATTAGAGGAATATGTTACTCGAATTGATAACTAGTCACTTAATTAGGGTTGTGACATTATCGTGCATTAAAATGCTTGCATATAACTAGTCATAGTTACTAGAGTCATCTTTATAATTCATATAACTTTTAATTCTTGAGGATAGGGAACCTCATGCATGCAAAACAATTCACTTAAAGTGGGGCACACCTTACCTATCATTGGTTAAATGGAACACTAATAGTTCTAGTGCTTGAAATATGGAAGCTAGTTCTTGAAAAATATTTGACAACCCCACATTGCACAACAATCATACTGTCAAAACTATTGAGCTCAATTGTTGAATGCTAGTTAAAATCCCTATCGTGTCTCTGTAGTGAGACTAGTCGTAACTATTAAACCCTACCTCCTCTAGATCACTAAGGCTATAGTAAGAACTGTGGCTAGAATTTATTTGATTTTATATGTATATTATTCAGAAAATTCAACAAACCTGTGATGATCGTTATGAATTCTTGATAAAAAAAAGGACTTATGTAATCATTCCAATGGCTTAATATATGGAATTGGAATCATTGTCATCGCTATAATTTTAAATAGAAATTATAATCATCCAAAATAATTTTATATTGAATGGTTAGATAACTAAATGATATTTGGATTCGGTTTGGCTAGTCATTGGGAATGATGAATTAGTCATTATGTGGGACAATCACCGAGTTATATATAAATTTGTAATGAATCATATTTAGTTGGGATGGTTTATCTATCTGTAAGCATAATATGAACTCTGGGGGGGAATGATGTGCCTATATCTTCTGTTCATCTTGTACTTTTGGGTGTTAAGAATAGTGTTTTACTATACAATGAGTAGGTATATAGTATATGATACTACTCAGGAGAATCTAGTTTCAAAGTTTGTGGTGCACTTGGGTCACACCAGTGGGATATCTTATAATCCACTCTTCTTGGTAATTGTTACATCAAGCCATGATTGTCCTATATTGACCCTCTTCTCACGAATTTATGATTTAAAATATACCAATGATTCCATGCTTGGCATCTCTTTGATTGCCTACTCACCCTAGTGCAACAACAGTTACATGGAGACACATAAACAGTTACTTGAGTTATTCATGCATTAGGATTGTTCTTATATGATGAATGGATTCATGCTAATGCACATTATGGTCCTATATAATGATTGGATGTGGGAATTATCAAGTTCATTCATAGTTGGAATTTAATTGTCAAAGGGTTAATGCCTTGTGATTGTTATTAAGGGAGTTGATGTGAATAAATAATGCATATGTTACTACGTTCTTATATCATTAGAAATTGTATATGTCAATAAGGGTTCATAGAAAAAAATAAATACCTTGGGATTATGGTATAATTAGATTCTATATAATAATCAAAGTTGAATGTTTTATGTAATATGTTGTACTCCCATATGGTGTATTTATGTGGAAATAAAAGTTGGGGAAAATGACTAGTGAAACAATGTGTAAAGCTAGACTAAGCTAGACTAGAAGTTTCACACCTAATCAACCACTATGATAGTAGGGGACATCACTCCAATATGGTTGCACCTATTGGCTTAAGGATCATGGTATTTTCATCTTTATATGAAGTTCAAAAAGGGAGTATTGCAATCCCATATCCATTTTGATCAATATGTGTGAATGAAACGTTTGAAGGATGAGCTTAAGTTTGAAATAAAGTTGATTATATGTTAGATCAACTATTATTTTTACAATGATATTGCTATCTTATGAGCTATTATTTTTACAATGATATTGCTATCTTATGAGCTATTATTTTTACAATGATATTGCTATCTTATGAATCTATGGTTGCATTAAAGAAAAAAATGTTGGAGAAAAGAGAAAGTCAAGCGGCACTTCTAAGACAATGAAAGGCATGATATTTAATGATTTAAACTTTGAAAAGGCAATAATATTATAATTTGAGTTAAAGTTTTTATAAAGGTCACAACATCAAAGGGAAAAAATAGTGTGTATGATCATCGTGATCTTTGTAATTTTTAAAAAAAAATTACACATAGTCGTCGGATATCCGACTTCCCATTCCAAGATATCCAACGTAGTTTCGATACCACCGACGGCTAACAATGTTGGATATTTGGTTTTTTAGAATGAAAATGGCATTGGATATCTGACGTCCACTTCCGAGATATCTGATGACAATACCATACAACCAATGGCTAAAAGCATTGGATATTGGACGTTATCCGACATCAACTTCCAAGATATCTGACGCTCTTTCCATACCACCGATGGCTAAAGGCGTCAGTGTTCAATTTCAATTGTGTCGGATATCTGACTCCTCTGTTGTTGGATATCCAACCTCCTATAAAGTGAGATTGGTCGAATATGCGACGGAAATATTAAAAGTGGCGTAATTGGACATCCGACATCTACCTGTTGGATATCCGACCACCTATAAAGTGAGATTTGTCGGATATGCGACGGAAATATTAAAAGAGTCTTTGTTGAATATTCGACAGGTAGATGTTGGATATCCGACATGTTCATTTTACCGTGGGATATCTGTCGAAGTGCCACTAACATTTAAACAAGAAGATGCTTGTCGGATGGTCGACAGTAGAATGTTGAAAATCGGACATCTATGTCGTCGGATTTTGGGTTCAAAAAACCTAGTGGCGATGGAGAATGTGGTGGTCAATGATGTGGGGTAAGAGGAATTTCCTGAGCTGGAGGGGATTCGGGTCCCAACTGATCAAGGGTATCTGTGATTTCTTGAAAAGATAAATCCAACAACTCCTCCAAATTTTCTACAAGCACTGAATCTTTGGTGTATGAGACCTCTTTTTTAGGAACTCATCGTCTGGGCAATGCGGGGAATTACATTTAATCCTCCAATATTTATCACGTAAGAGTGTGTATGCCTCCAAAAGTGGTCTATCTCCTTTACTGGGAAAATGTATAAAGGTTCTTTTATTTCACCTCTAGAATTTAAGGTTTCTTGATATTTTGGTTCCAGAACGAAGTCTTCTGGTAAAGCTATTTCAAGTGGGTTTTCAAAGGAATTCCTTCATACAAATAGATCTCCTCTTCCAACCATGCACTAGAGGCCCTCCTTCTAGCGCCAAAAACTATTGATTCCCAGAAAATCTCAACACCAATAGTAGGGATCACTCACCATTTGGTGTGGGGAATCCGTCTGGTTTACGGTCCGGCTACCGTAAGTGTGTTTGTTTAAGTTCTTTACCAGTTGCGGCTCTATTCACCGTTTATGTATTTTTATCTTAAAGTGTGAGATGCAAGTGCCCTAATTAAATGAAATGGAATTAACATGTAGAAGCCTCACACGTGATGCGCAGGTTCTTACCTCTCGTCTTACCACTTCTACCTAATCAATTCGATTATTATCTAATCTAAACTAACTATCCTATCCCTGCAAGGAGAAAATATGAATTAAGCGTAATATACTGGAAATGTTAATATAAGTCTTACAGATAGCTGTTCCAACACAATATTCACATTTACAGCAGAAAGAATACGAAAGGTAGCTTTGATATGATTAAAACCATTTATTACTCATTTTACACATAAAAAATTGCATAGAAAGTAAAATCATTCATCACCATTGAAGTAGTTCAATAAAGTTAGAATGATCTCACAGTATGAGTTACGAATGCAAGAAGAAGTAGTTTGACAGACTCCAATACTTATAAAGTCACTTCATGAGTTGACAAATGTGTCTCTATATGTGCCAACCCTGCTGTTACAGCCTTACAGCTATCTTCCAGAAAGTAAGCATTGATAGATGCTTGTCCCACAAAGTGATGGATGTCTTCTTCTGTGAGAGCACCCAGTTTTCTGATATAGTCTAGATCCTCCCGCAACCCATTCTGCAGTTGTGCTATGCTTTGGTATTTTTGTAGGAAGCTCATTCATCTTCGGGACAGAAGGGAGGTGACATTTCTCATGCACCTGGTGGATTTTCTCATAAAATCCATGACACTTTTGGATAGTCTTAGGAATTTTGTTATTTATCCTCCTAGCATGTTTCCTTCAAAATTCCAGAAGTGCCATATCCGACTTCAGGTCTGTTGTTTTCTTCTGGGGCAGATGATTTGGGAATTCTGGGTTCGTTTCCTTCCAAGCCATCTGGTTCTTAACCTTATCTGCAATATCCAACAACCTTTTCCTGAATGGCAGTGACTTCGTAGCTATCACCTTCATTCTCGCCATCACCAGCTTCATCTTGTAGATTTCATCTGTGAGAATTTATTGAGAGTGATATATTCATTCCTGAATATTGCAGGATTGATTACAAAATGGATTTATGTCTTGCTTTCTCTTATCTTCCAACTCCAGTTGCTCTTCAAAATATTCTTTCTCTTTAACCAACTCTTCCACCTGACCTTTCAATTCTTCGACCTGCAGGTTTGTGGCTGACTCTCTTGACTCTAATTGAGTGATTTGATCTTCAAAGTCACTCCTTTCCCCTTCCATAATCATTAAATGCATAGTTAATGTCTTATTTTCTATGTCCAAATTTTGGTATTCATTTAGTAACCTTTCCTTCTCAGATAGAATGGAATCATGTTTCCTTTTCAGTTCTATCCCTTCCCCTCGCACTTTCACCAAATTATCTTTTAATTTGAGCATCTTCTCTTTATTTCGCTCAATGTCGTTTATCAATTTTTCAAAATTATCTGCACTTGCTTGCACAGTAGCTATGTTGATAGATGCCATGAACTTAGGGTCCTTGTGGGTACCCTCCATGATGGTGTTCTCCTGAACAGTAACGACATCGGGTTGGGCACCCATTTTCAGTCTCTTCTTTGTCCTCCTCATGATGGTCTTTCTTTTTTGATAAAAAATGATCGTGTCCAATTTGGACACAGTATGTTGCTTTGATGGGATGAATGGGGTGAGTCCGAGCTCAGCAAATGGGAGGTGTCCTTCGGTGAGCGTTACACTAGACACCTCAGGTGGGTCTATGTCCATATCCTGCATACTCGGGATTCCCTTTTCCACAACTTTCTTGGACTTTTCTTCTTCTTCTTTTTGCTTTTGGTATTCTGCTGCTTCTCTTTCTACTCTTTCTTTTACTTCTTCTTCCCCTTTTTGTGACCTCTCAGCTTCCTCCCTCTGCATTCTCTCAGCTTCTTCCTTTATTCTCCTTTCTGCCTCTGCTAACTGAATTTGTGTGGCTTCTTCTCGTTGCCTCTGTAATTATTCCTTCGTGGCAACGTTGGAAGCAGTACTGGAACCATCCCTACTCTTGGGACAAAATCGTTTGGTTAGCTTGGTCATGTTGCTAGCCATTCAATACACCTCTTCCTCTTTGTCAAAGTGATTGGTGTATTCATAATGTATTTTGAGCGATGCACAATGCTCGACAAAAATGCCTTGGCTATCATTTCTCGCAAAACAAAATTCGCCAAAATGAAATGCTTCTAAATCTTGATAGAAAGCTTCGACAGTTTTAACCTTGGAGAACTTGTATGCCCCAATACAAAAAAGAAAAGGTGGGAATGAAGCTTTCTTATGATCATGCATGAACTTTCCAATACCATTAATGAAAATGTGCCTTATTGCTTCCTTGTGGACCACAAAATTAATTGCATATTTGGGAAAAAGGGATGGAGCTCGGGAACCTCCAAACATTCTGATGTACGTGTTGTCCTATGAGAAGTAGTAGTCCCCGTATTCATTTATGACTGCCATTTCATTTTCAGACAACTATTTTGGTTCTTTATGGAAAATTATCCAGTAGAGAGGCATCATGAACTCTTCACATATGAGCTTATAATGACTTGCATATCTATGGGCCCACATGGTCTGATAAGCCACATAGAGTGAATATTCAGCTCTATTCCAGATGCACCCTAACTTAGGAAAGGGGTTCCTAGATAATATGCAATCTATGAAGTATGAAGACATGTAGAATTTTTCCTTCTTTTGGGTTAAACCTCCTTGTGTAGCTGTTATTGATGATGACAGGATGTCCGCGATGATTTCTTCCCAATTAAAAAATGGTGCCATGGAAGGCTATGTAGTAAATTAGAGGTACCCAATTTATCTTGTAGATAGTCCCATCTGCCTTTCCAAAAATTCTGCTTAGCATTTGCATTATAATTCTGAAAGGGGTCCTCAAGATTTGACACTCATATTCTTTGCTCGCTTTCTGTGTCAGCTGCTTTCCTGATACTATCTTTTTCTTAGCATATTCAAAGTGGTCCATGTTTATACCATTGATCTAGTCTTCAGTTAACATGACCTGGGCTGGCAGTAGCTTGTATGTCGCTGCTATATGAGATGGATGGAATGAGGAAAATGCTTCCCCTTTGGTGTCAGATATTATTCTTGATGTGGAATCAGCTTGTGGCAGGATCCATCCAATGACCTTTGAGCAGGGAAAAAGTTATGGGCATGTAGATGCTTCGGTGATGCCCGATCTCTTAATATTTTGATACAAGATCATTTCTTCGAGAGCTACCTCATGGATATCCTAGTTCCGAATCATCTGATACAATTCCCCCCATTTGAATTAAGGGACAACTCTTGTTAATGCTTTTGTATCTTCGAACGCAGTTTCTATCTTGGTTTCTAATATAATTTCGACGTCTGATTCTGATTTAGTTACCTTATATTTCTTCTTGGCACCCTTTTTAGGCATTTTCAAATCCTGTCAGTCTCGGTTTGGTCATGAGAATAAGTTGAAAACGTCATCTTGGTGTCCAGAGATTGGTGGAGGTGAGAAATTTGAGAACGATGTTTTTTCAATGCTAAACAAACAATGGTTTCGCCCTATATATAACAAAAATCAAAACCTAGTCATTTAATGTGGGTTTGGTGGGGTCATTAATGTCCAAACAACCCCATTCGGCGTCAAAAGGTCATTTTACGTGTCGCTGCCTTTAAAAATTCGCTAATGACCCTTTCAGAGTGACTTGCTCAGTTGCTGTGAAACGCGTCAGTGGTGTTCTCAAAATTATGCCAATGACGGCTTTGGGCATCCTTTCACGAGTTTCTTAGACGTCATTTCGCGAGCTTCATTTATCTCTTGTGACCTTTTCAGCGACCTTTCATGAGTTGAACCGAAAATTCAGAGTTGCTTTCCTTTGCAATCTTGCATCGGCGTTCACTTCGTTTATCTCCTTTTGTGAGTTTTCATGTTTCGGTGGCAACCGTTTTGGCAGAACTGATTGAGTTGCTGCGAAACGGATCGAGGCCCTCAGCAATTTGTGTCGATTACTTTCAATGAGCATCCATCGGTGTGTCTGGGGTATTTTCGCTGAACCGTTCCGACGTGATTGAGGCTTTATTTCCAAAACGTTCGACGCTATTCTTTGTCTTCTTCTGACCAGAAGCACAAAAAAAAACTCTAAGTTTTATCGGTGTGAACTTTGCGATGCTCCGCCCATTTTGGTTGCACTTGCCGAGTCACTCCAAACGCATCGGATCGACTAGACGAGTGTCTCTGAAACAAGTATTTTTCCAAAAAGCAGGTTTTATGCTCCGACCATGTCGAGTCGACTAGCTGAGTTGCTCCGATCATTTCAGCTCAAAAAGTTGAGTTTTTACTTAGTAAAATTTGGCGTTCTCTGCTTGTTTCTTAGGAAAAGATCTAAGTTTGAGGGTGGGATTCTTCTAGGATGACTTGAACTCAAAAAAATAAATTAAAATAGAAGGAGGGGCCCTACAATTTTTAGAAAAAAATATGGGGATCAGGCTGCAACAGCAACACTCTGAAAAGAGACATAGACTTTACAATCGATTTGATACTAGGAGCGGTACTAGCATTAAGCTCTCCTTATCGGATGAATATAATATAACTTATGGAACTTAAATCACAATTACAATCACTAATTGACAAGAAGTACATTTGACCTAGTGTTTCCCCTAGGGGAGCACCGGTCTCATTCATAAAGAAGAAGGACGGAACTTTAAGATTATGCATAAACTATCGGCAATTAAATAAAATGACTATTAAAAATAGATATCCTTTACCCCAGATATATGACCTATTCGATCAATTCCAAGGGGCGATAATCTTTTCTAAAATAGATCTAAGGTCCGACTACCATCAGGTACGGATCAAAGATGAAGACATCTTTAAAATTGCTTTTAGAACTCATTACGGTCATTACGAGTTTGTCATAATTCCCTTTGGATTAACAAATGCACCTGTAGCTTTTATGTTCTTAATGAATAGTATTATGAGTAACTATTTAGATAAATTTGTAGTCATCTTCATCGATGATATACTGATTTACTTGAAGAATAAACAGGTACATGAAGAACACCTAAGAATAGTTCTGCAAGTGTTAAGAGAACAACAACTATTTGCTAAGTTTAGCAAATGCGACTTCTTTAAAGACAAAATTCAATATCTAGGACACGTAGTGTCTAAGGATGGAATATCTGTTGACCCCGAAAAGATTAAGGCTATAACTGAATGGTCAGTTCCTAAAAATGTAAGTGACATAAGATTGTTAATGGGGTTTACGAGTTATTATCGAAATTTTATTGAAGTATTTTCTAAGATAGCCTACCCCATAACTTCACTGCAAAAGAAAGGTAAGAAGTTTGATTGGAACAAAAAGTGTATGGAAAGTTTTAATAAACTAAAACACCTGTTAACCACCGCCCCTATCTTAAAAATTGTTGATCCTTTTAAATATTTTGTCGTATGCACCGATGCATGTAAGGAAGGATTAGGCGGGGTGTTAATTCAAGAGAATCACGTCGTGGCCTATGAATCCAGAAAACTAAAAGAACATGAAAATAATTACGCTACACACCACTTAGAACTTGATGCAATTATACATGCATTAAAGATGTGGCGACACTACCTCATTAGAAGAATTTTTTTGCTAATGTTAGATAATATAAGTTTAAAATACTTGTTTGACCAACAAAATCTAAATGCTAGACAAGCTAGGTGGTAGTCATTCCTAAGTGAATATGAATTTGAAATAAAACATATAAAAGGGAAAGAAAACAAAGTTGTGGATGCCTTGGCCACTTAATTGTGTGCTGGTAGGAGAACTGCCCCAAGCTTGCAGGAGCACTGCATTTTACTCTAAAAAGGCTATGTTTAAATTGATTCTCTTAATGGTTGAGGCTTAAATGCCCCTGGAGCATCTTGGAGCTTAGGAGTACTGAGTTGGATGTTGGGTTTCCTACTGCCACTGAATCATCCTAAATAACTTGGGGAAACAAGTTAAGGGTAACTTAAAATCTACAATCTGACTTGAGGGACTCTGAGCTCAGCTCAGGGGTGACCTGAAAGCAAGGAGAACTTGTTGGTCAAAGGCTGGGAGGTTTGTGCTTGGTTCCACTAGTCATCAGATTTTCAAATAAGTTTATCTGTTGAACCTATATGATTATTTCTATGGACAGTAATGGAATTTGTTCATATTTATTTGTGGAAGTATTGTTAAATGATCTACTATTTCAGATCTGCTTCTATGTATACTGTTGTATTGATTTCTGCGTATAGATCTGCCAGAGATTCTTAGATCTCTGTAATATGAAGTAGTTTTATGATCTAAGTTGAAATGCCTGAATATTCATAGTTCATGTGTTGTTGTATGAATGGATATAGTTCTGATGCATTAAGTACACATAAATATTGGTTAAATCAGGGTTTGCATGCCTGAGAGAGGCACCCTGAAGTGGGTATGGTTTAATTGCTAGCCCATGGTTATATTTATGCATTTTATGCTGAATACATTCATTTCTATCTTACTGACAGAACTCTGGTTATATATTTTATTGTGCAAATCAGGCATACATGTAAACCAAGGGTTTTACATGTCAAGCCATAATTATTGATAAACCCTCATTTTCTATTTTATAGATCAACCTAGAAAGGGGATATTTATGCCTAGAATATTTTTCCTACAGGTTATAGGAAATGTTTATTGCTAAATATGCTTACACATTCATGTCAAAATATATATGAAATACTGGTATTACAGATTGGATAGCATGGTCATATTCCTAGGCTATTCTGTAAAAGCATATTGTATAAACTTCACCTTAGAACTTGAATGGGGTTTTATTATCTTGCTTACAGTACTAGTTACACTACGGGATGCATTCTATAAATGCATCGTATTGGCAGAGTCGAGTCGCATTATCCCTTCAAGAGTTAATTTGTAATCCATAAAATGGAATCCACCTTAATATAAATTATATATATATATATATATATAATTTAGGGTTTATTTCCATGAATCCATTCAAACATTTTAAGTGTTGCGATTTACACAATTGGTGCATAGAACATTGAACAACGCTGCATAACAACATTGAAAACAAATCCCCATATATGTATATATTACAACTATCCAAACTATGTGAATGTTGATGGTTCTATTGCATGGATCAGTTGTGTATCACAGTACCAATTTATTTTATACAATGTTTTTATTATAACTTATGTTATCAATACTGTATGCAACTAGTTTAACATTCTAATCCTATGGCTATGCTCGGGGAGCAGTTTAGCAATCAAGGTGTACATTATAAATATCAAGTGCTAGAGAGCACACTGTCAAGATGAATGCAAATCAACTTAACAGATCCCATGTAACCTTGTGTGTGCCTATATACGCTCTGAGGAGCAGTAATCATAAAACATGTAATTACTGTAACATTCCTTTATACTTTGTGAGTTCATGGGATGTAGCTACCTTTTAGACTGACGCTTATACATTTATAAGTTTATGGGAAAGCATAATATTCAATATCAAATTGGAATACGATATGCATTATGTTAAGTATGGCGAACCCAGTGATTAATGCACAGACATTATAGACAAAACGATACAAGTATTATCCATTTACTTGCAGTTAAACATTCTACAATTAAAAGGATGGACGCCATACGATTCACATAAAAATTCTGTTTAATTAGTAAAAGAAAAAGAGACAGAGGTCGAGACCACCAATGGCTTTCCATTACAATATCAAAACAAGCTATGGCTTAAAAGTTCACATTTTACAATGCATTCCTTATTTACAAACTAAAATTTACAGTCCAGAGCGAACACTCTTCTTCCCAAACATTATCCCTTCAAGGGTCAACCCAAGTTGTGACGGTACCCGACTGACGATGCCCAGTGTGTCCAAACCACCTAGGTCACAAGGACCATCTTTCTAAGCAACAAGCATAACGCTTTTGCGTTTTGGGTCCAAAGGCCACCACTCTTTTAAAGTAGTGAAACAAACAACCCAACACTTAACCCTTTCGAAACGTTTGAGTAACTCAGCCTGAACCACGGGGTGAAACCACCCAAGGATTCAAGTAGTGGTGTGTTACCTGGCAGTTTGGGGAACTTTTCCCCATGCTGAACGTCGGTTGTGGAGCCACTCCGTGTGCCCTAACTTCCACCACCTTCATGCTGACTTGCAAAATAGCAACGAGAGGTTAAACAAGTAATAAGTGAAACTGTAACTACCTAGCTTTTACCCCAACTTGCATTAAGGGTTGTTATGAAACATTACCTATAAGAAGAGGAGTTTTGTTTCCATGCCTCACCTGAGCACATAGATAGAAAGCGACAAACATTAGTCAAGCTCGTAGATTTGTAAATGTTTAAACATTGCAGTAAACAGGTTACGAACTGAGTTTTTGACTTACCATGGAATACAGTGGCGAATGCCGGCAGTATCGTGGTGTTGTTCGGGTATCATCCTGGAAACGAAGCCGTTCCTTCTGTATTCATGGTGTACAAGCTCGTTGCATAGGGCAGTAACCCTCTACACAGATCCTCAACGTCACAACACGGACCACCCTCGTTTCTCAAGCCTTTTACATTGCTGCGGGCACTGGACAGGGAAGGTAATGGTCATCACTGACCCCGGTTGCCGAAGAGTTATGGAACATGGTGTGGATTGATGGGCATGAAGAGTATAGTGTATTGGATCAACAGCGATGCAAGTATCACGTTTTCCAATAAACCAAACCATGTTGAGATCAATGGTGAAGATCAACCAGAGAATTAACAGAGCCTATGTAGAGTACGCAGTACAGCTCACGGAGTTGGTAGCATGTCGTTCTGAGCTGGTTTGGAGGCGGGAGTGTCATTAAATGTATACCAGCCACTATCCACATAGACCAAAGCCACAACGCAGATGTCAAACCTTCCACGTGAACCAGGGTAGTCGCTTACTTGCCAAAGGGCAAGCCAACTGGGGGTCAAAATGTTTGAAGAGGTTTGGTTTAGCTTGCGTGGCTTCGCCACATCACCACCCAGGCTACCCGTTGAAATAAGCAGTGCCAACACTCTATTCTTCCGCGGATCTTATGTGTGTTGTCCACGTTAGCAGGGTAGTCATATTGTTTACAAACCCCAAGTCGTTGCTTAAAACCTTAGTCATTGCACTTTGGTATTTCATGGATTATGTTGGCAATAATGTCATGGTATGACTTTAGGTATCATTGTATTTGGGTCGGGTTAACAGCATAAGTGGCGCAAGTTTAAACGTATTGTCACATAGGCATGTTAAGCCTTAGTCCATTGTATGGGACGTATAATATATATATATATTATTAGTTTTTAAAAGAATTAAGTTGTAATTTCAATGTTATTAATATAGATATTCTTGCTACTATTATATTGGCATTTAAGCCATGGTCCAAACCATTAGAGATAGGATATATATATATATGTGTGTGTGTGTGTGTGTGTTTATATATATATATATATATATATATATATATATTAATTATAAAGTTAAGCCATCCTAATATTTGATTAATATGATGGAGAAATGTTATGTAGAACTCATAACAATACCTTTATCTGTGTTCAATTTATTGATGGAATTAATATATGCATATATTTATTAGATTAATCCTAATCCTGCAAACATCACATGATATTCTCTAGTCTGGTTTAATTGATTATAATTGCATAGACATAGGTACTTTAAGAATACTCATAATCTATTATTACCTGAGCCTAGTATTTTGCAAGTAAGGCTAGGGCTCAATTAATACAAACACATAGGTTATATGTTGGGAACATATAACCATGTTAAGTTAAAATGGTATTCAATTAATGCTATACAAAGATTATAGTTGGGTAATAACATAATAATAGATGTTAATATAGTATTAATGGAATTATTTCTTATCACTTTATATGGTCGTAAGTGTTTAGGATGTAGCGCATATGTAATTGTTGACACATGAGTTGTCCTTGCATGTTCACATTTTACTGAAGAGTTATGCCTATTGTAGCGACAGCTTGAGTTGGTGTTTTCCGCATTATTAAGTGATTGGAGTCTTTTTCAAAAAAAAAAATCATGTAGAAGAGACGTGACAAGGTGGAACCCAAATAAGAGTTCCAGGTGGGACCGAAGCGTATTCTCAACATGAGAGAACTTTTACTCTGGAACCGTACCATCAGACAAGTCAAGGTGCAATGGAAGCACCTTAGTCTGGAAGAGTCCACTTGCGAATTGGAAAGTGATATGCGGAAGACATTTCTGATCCTATTTCAAGATGAAGAGATGGAATAATAAAGACATACAAATAATAACACAAAGGACGGTGTTATCCTTTAAGGGGAGGTGTATGTAATACACCAAGATTTAATAAATTGTTATTAAATACTTTTCGAATATTTTATTTTATTTTTATTTTTATTTAAATATTTTTGACAAGAAGTCAAAAATAAAAATAAAATGTAATGAATTATTCTTTTATTAATAAAAATATACTGGAGGGGATGGAAATGAAATAGTTGTTGAAAGAGTGCTCGACGAACTACAAGAGGAAAAGACAAGTGATTGAAGCTACATAGTGAGAACTCGAGGTGAAGGAGGCATCTTCCCCAAAGTCAAGTCATGACTCTTTGTTGAGTGCTAAAGAGAAGGAGGCTCATAAATGACCAAGTCCTAGGAAAAATACTATATAATAGTATATCCATTAGCAAGCAAGAAAAAAGCATTGGACGGGGATTGAATCTGATAATGCAAGAGATGGCGCATTAAGTGGATTTTTCTCTTGTGGTTTAGCAAATAGGATCGAGGGTTCTGGGGAAAGTGATTTTGGATACTCTTGGAGTTGGTTGGGAGGAACGTCTAATCCATTTTTGTTTTCCCGACATTGATGCCAGGTTCCTTATCTTATTTATTAAATGATTAAAACTAGTTACAGTAGGATTTCTATGTTAACTAGGAATCGCAATTATTTTCTTTTTAGCAAAAATGTATTATGCATCTGTATAGAAAAATGATCTATTATGCATCTAAATAGGATATTGTTTTATTATGCATCTGTTCAATAATTATTCCTATTGTGTTTTTTAAACTAGATCTTCTTTTATGTTATTATATTCATGCCTATAAAATACCAAATTTAGTTTTAATGTATCTCTGATCGGGCATTCATACCTGAATCGAAGATTCTAGTAATGTGCTTTATTTTAAACAAGTAGTAATTTGAATGCAAGCTACTGAGAATCTAGTTAAATATTACAGATCAATAATGGTTTCAGTGATGCTTTACAACTGAAGAGTATGTGGAGGGCTATCTATGGTGGATCCCTTTGGTCTCGGGTAATTTATCATAGATATATCAAGACCAAGATTTCTTTCTGGTTGAGACAGCCCAAGAAAAAGGTTAAGGGAGTCTCCCCTATTTGGAGAGGATTTATGAAGGTTTATAGTTGGTTTGCTTGTTTTCTTTGCTGTAAAGTTGGTAACGGATCGGAGGTGGCTATCAAAGTTGATCCCATCCTTGGGCTCAAAGGAAATTATATACTTTCAACAGAATTATCTGCTTATATGAGAAGGGATGGGATGGTTACTATTAATCCCATTGTAAAAAATGTTGCCTCTGGATACTGGCTCAATGCTGGTGATTTAAATCTTCCTCCGAAGCTGAATGAGGAATGGGAAACTTATATTTCTGGTTTAAATGCTACTGGTATTCGCCTGAATGCTGAAGATGATATGGTGGTGTGGGTTGGTAATGAAGTTTCGGGTAATATTACTGCAAAATCGGCTTATGACTGCATTATCAAAAGAAGATGTATTTTCCCTAATAACTGGTGGTACAAGAATATCTGGTAGTGGAATATGCCATTGAAAATGAAATGTTTTAGCTAGTTTCTATTACTAGATCGTTTAAAGACTTGGGCAATTTGTCTGGGATCGGCTGGGTTGGTCCTAATTGTTGTATTTTATGTAAATCACAACAGGAGACTGCTTCTCATCTCTTCATAGATTTCTCTTTTGCTGTGGAACTAGGGGACAAGTTCTATCAATCTTTGGGTATTGCTCATAAACGGAGTGGTACTTCTATGGATGGTTGTCTTCTGGAATGGATGCGAATTTGTAAACAGTATCCAACTTTGCCAATATTTATTTGGTGGTCCATTTGGTTTGCTAGAAATAAGGCTACCTTTGAAGATCTGAATCTGAATGTACAGGGCTCTTACAACATTATCCTTTCACACTTTCTGCAGTATCAGATAGATATACCTGCTTCAATTCCTAGAAAAATTGGGGAATTTCATTTCAGCATCAAGGAGCCAGTTCTATTTTTTGATGGGGCTGCAAATTTTGGTGATTGCGAGGCTGGTGGAATTATCTTTTTAAACCAGTCTCACTACTTCACACTTCGTCTAAGGTGTGGTAGAGGTACTAATATGAAGGCAGAACTTTTGGCATTGTGGTGTGTTCTCAGAGTTGCTAATATATTTGGGTTAGTTAATGTGAATATCTTTGGGGATTCACGTGTGACTATCAAATGGGCACATGGTGAATTTGACATTAAAGTTCTGGAATTGTTCAACTGGTGTAGGAGAATTAAGGATGAGCTCAGTCTTCTTGGATCGGTTACTTTGGAGCATATCTTCAGTGAAAATAATGAGGATGAGCTCAGTCTTCTTGGATCGGTTACTTTGGAGCATATCTTCAGGGAATATAATGAGCAGGCAGACTGTCTATCTAAGTTGGCTCTTGCAGGCGAGGAGGATTTTCTGATATGGGAAGAGTTCTGTGAGAATTAGATGATCGATTCAGGGTCTCATAATATCATGATCTGAATCTGTTTATTGCTAATCTTGACATTTGGACTTTTGACATCTTTTTTGGATGTAATTTTGCATATTGTAGGCTCTCTTGACAGGGATGCTTGGTGGACAGGGATGCTTGGTGGACAATCTGGTTCTATGATAGACCTAATCATGTACTGTTTGATTCAACTTATGAATATCAATAGTATGCTTTTTTTCACGGAAAAAAAAGGTGCAAAGACAATTAAGATAATATTTTAAAATTTTATATTAATTTAATAAGCATTTTTCTTTTAAAGACATATGATGTAGTAATATTTTAAAATATTTTAATTGATGAATTTTTCATCATGAAATTCACTTTTAAATATTTTGAACTATTTAAAATCTTTATAAATAATTTAATTAAAAACACAAAACTAAATCTACTAAGTTTTCAACCATTTTACCACTATCTAAATTGAATTAAACCATTTTCACTAAAATTACAATTTTTAATTAATAAAATTATTACATGTAAAAATGGATTACCAAATACAATGTTAATGTTAATATTTGATATGTACATGAAGTACAAAATAAGTGGTTCAATGGTCAAACTTAATAACTCATAAGATGCATGTCAAACTTCTTATTGGAAAACAAACAACAACATAAGCTGAATGGTCAAACTTCTTATTGAGAAACATGTTCTCTACTAAAATTATCAATTTCCACTGTCCATGACAATTTTTGCATGGTCAAAGAATTCACTTTTCTATTGAATTTATAAGATTTAAGATAGGCTAAATTATCGGGTTTCCATGTGGTTATATAAGATTTATGGACATTGAGAGTTAGAGTTCTATCTAGAGATCACCAAAATTACAATTTTTAATTAATAAAATTAGTACATATAAAAATGGATTACCAAATACAATGTTAATGTTAATATTTGATATGTACATGAAGTACAAAATAAGTGGTTCAATGGTCAAACTTAATAACTCATAAGATGCATGTCAAACTTCTTATTGGCAAATAAACAACAACATAAGCTGAATGGTCAAACTTCTTATTGAGTAACATGTTCTCTACTAAAATTATCAATTTCCAATGTCCATGACATTTTTTGCATGGTCAAAGAATTCACTTTTCTATTGAAATTATAAAATTTAACGTTCTGGAACAATTAGACTTCTATTAATAGGCTAAATTGTCGGGTTTCCATGTGGTTATATAAAATTTATGGGCATTACTATCTCAAGATCACCAAAATTACAATTTTTAATTAATAAAGTTAGTACATGTAAAAATGGATTACCAAAAACAACGTTAATGTTAATATTTGATATGTACATGAAGTACAAAAGAAGTGGTTCAATGGTCAAACTTAATAACTCATAAAATGCATGTCAAACTTCTTATTTGCAAACAAACAACAACATAAGCTGAATGGTCAAACTTCTTATTGAGTAACATGTTCTCTACTAAAATTATCAATTTCCAATGTCCATGACCTTTTTTGCATGGTCAAAGAATTCACTTTTCTATTGAAATTATAAGATTTAACGTTTTGCAACACTTAGAATTCTATTAATAAGCTATATTATCGAGTTTCCATGTGGTTATATAAGATTTACCAAAAAACAATGTTAATGTTAATGTTAATATTTGATATATACATGGAGTACAAAATAAGTGGTTCAATGGTCAAACTTAATAATTCATAGGATGCATGTCAAACTTCTTATTAACAAACAAACAAACAACCATATAAACTGAATGGTCAAACTTCTTGTTGAGTAACATGTTCTCTACTAAAATTGTCAATTTCCAATGTCCGTGACATTTTTTGCATGGTCAAAGAATTCACTTTTCTATTGAAATTATAAGACTTAACGTTTTGGTTTCCATTATAAGACTTCTATTAATTAGCTAAATTATCGGGTTTCCATGTGGTTATATAAAATTTATGGGTATTGACAGTCAGACTTCTATCTCTAGATCACCAAGTTCCCAGAATCCAACCAAGTTCAGACTTCCAACAATATTGGATTTGCGTGCAATTGTAAATCTATTTTATAGATCTATAGA
Organism: Larix kaempferi; assembly: GCA_027924585.1. NCBI lineage: Eukaryota > Viridiplantae > Streptophyta > Pinopsida > Pinales > Pinaceae > Larix > Larix kaempferi. Next base: position 15,662,120 of record BSBM01000539.1, read on the forward strand.
TATAAAATCCAGGTTTAAGAATCGCATAGAAATATAAACTCTGGTTTTAAGATTCGCAAGGCACGACGCTCTCAGATTATGCTCTACTTCAAGCAGGTAATCTATCTCTTCATACAGATATTATTCTTCTTTTGGTGTGTTTTCAAAGGTGCATTTTCCCAGAAATAACTGGCTGTGTATTTTCCCAGAAATTTCAAAGGATGAACTTTGAAGTCTGATGTGATGTTTTGTTATGCAGATTCAATAGCTCTGTATTGAATCTTTGAATTGAATTCAGAGACAGACTAATTTTATTTCTGCAGTTTGTAGTTTTCTTTGCACAGTTTCATTGCACGGCATTAGATCGAGTACCAACATGGACCGAGAGTTTGGCGATGGCGACAGTAATTTTCGTTGTAGCCATTCTCTACAATCAAAGCCAACGTCCAGGGAGTTGGTGAATTCACTTGAGAAAACTTTATCCGGGAGATTGGACGAGTTGAAGCCCAAGAATTCAGATTTTCTGAATTATGCATGGATTCGACAAGCTATGGAAGTTTTATCAAAGTCATACGAGGATGTGAAAATCCTTATTGGTGACCTAGAGATTAAAGAAAGAGGAGATTGTGTGAGAGAGCGATGGATTACTAAATATCAAACTTCTTAATGTGTGTAATGGGCTTAGTAAAGCTATTTCAAAGCTGGATTACAATCAGCTCAGGTTAGTTCAATCTGTTTGCAGTCTCTTGAACTTTACGGCAATCCTTATCCCGATTGCAGATTCCTTTTCCGCCTTACTATCAGATACAAGTGACATTGCCGCTTCCCGCCCTCAAACAGTTTGAATTATGATTGTCCTCGTATTCATAGCTATATATGGGCACAAGATCCTTTTTTGTCACTGGTCTGGAGTTTACTTTCACAGCCATGGGCCCTCAAGCCTATTTGTATAGTCATGCCATGCAAAGAAGGGCCGGGTAGGCCCACGGAATGAGGGAACGGCTGGGTAGGGCAACCGGACGTAGTTCCACAGCAAGATAATTTCGGTCAGGCCAAGATTTCACTTCAAGAATGGATTGAAGGAACCAATCTGGGCTTTAAAAATAAAAGAATAGACGATCGTCTGGGCATATTGCAGGCTCTGAGTACAGATCTAGAATTGCAGATGGGGTGGAGATCTAGGGGGTCATCTAGTCTGGGTAAAGACAAGGGCAAGGATGTGTTTTTGAGGGCTATGTCTGGGGTGAAGGCAATGGTTATCTTCATATGCAGTGTAATTTCCTGTGCCTTATCAAGTTTATCAGGGGATCACCAGGGCCTTCAGGGGCGGCCATTGGTGGAAGTGCAAGTTCCTTCACATTTATTATGGTCTGCTTCATTCATGAGCTTGCAGAAGCTTGTAAATGAAGAGATGATTAGAACCAGGAATAAATTCCTGCTCAATGAATGGAAAAGTTTGGATAGAGCCAGCCATCAGTTATATGGCGTTTTAGACAGAATTTCTGCTCCTCCTCCTGGTTAAGGAAATTCATCAGGAAAATAAATTGAAGAACAGCAGCATAAGAAAGAAGCAGTGCGACAAGGAGTGCAAGAATTGAGACAGAGTTCAGTGGCAGTAACATATGGTGCGTTACTTCTGACACGTGAGCTGAATGATATGTTCCGTGTAGTTTTGAATGTAAGCACTGATTTACTTGCCAAAGTGAGATTATCTCCACAGCCACACATGACTAAGATATGACGCCTCAAAATGAAAGCACGACGCTGCACTTATCCTCCACTTCTTACTGATCCTTGAAACAATCGCTTTCAGTTTTCTCTTTGGTTTTCTGATCTTGATTTTCATTTTGAGGCATAATAACTGGACGTGGAGTATCTTAGTGTGTGGCTGTCGAGATAATCCCACCTTGTCAAGTAAAGCACTGCTTACATTCAAAACTACATTGAACAGATCATTCAGTTCATCTGTTAGAAGACGCACACCTTTTGTTACTGCCTCTGAACTCTGTCTCAATTCTTCCACTTCTTGTCGCACTGCATTTTTCTTATGTTGTCGTTCAATTCATTCTCATGATGAATTTCCTTTACCAGGAGGAGCTTTATGATCGGAAGAAATTTTGTCTAGAACACCATATAACTGATGGATGGCTCCAAACTTTTCCATTCATTGCGAAGGAATTTATTCCTCGTTCTAATCATCTCTTCATTTACAAGCTTCTGCAAACTCATGAATGAAGTAGACCATAATAACTGTGAAGGAACTTGCACCTCCACCAATGGCCGCCCTTGAATCCCCTGGTTATCCCCTAATAAACTTGATAAAGCACAGGAAATTACACTGCATATGAAGATAATCATTGCCTTCACCCCAGACATAGCCCTCAAAAACATAGACTTGCCCTTATCCTTACCCAGACTAGAAGACCCTCGAGATCTCCACGCCATCTGCAATTCTAGATCTGTACTCAGAGCCTGCAATATGCCCAGATAAACGTCTATTCTTTTCTTTTAAAGCCCAGATTGGTCCCTTCAATCCATTCTTGAAGTGAAATCCGGGCCTGACCCAAATTATCTTGCTGGGGAACAGTACTACGTCCACTTGTAAAGTTCAAGAGACTGCAAACAGATTGAATTAACATGATCTGATTGTGATCCAACATTGAAATATCTGCACTAAGCCCAGTACACACATTAAGAAGTTTGATACTGTCATCCAGATATTCAGTAATCCATCTCTCTCTCACACAATCTCCTCTTCCTTTAATCTCTAGGTCACCAATAAGTATTTTCACATCCTCGTATGTCTTTGATAAAACTTCCATAGCTTGTAGAATCCATGCCAAATTCAGAAAATCTGAATTCTTGGGCTTCAACTCGTCCAATGTCTGGGATAAAGTTTTCTCAAATGAGTGCACCAACTCCCTGGACCTGCTTTAAATGCAGAAAATGAGAAAACGACTGGACAAAATAATGGCTGCAACGGGAATTACTGTCACCGTCGCCAACCTCTCGATCCATGCTGGTACTCGATCTAATGCCTTGCAATGAAACTGTGCAAAGAAAACTACAAACTGCAGAAATAAAATTAGTCTGGATCTGAATTCAATTCAAAGATTCAATACACAGCTATTGAATCTGCATAACAAAACATCACATCAGACTTCAAAGTTCATCCTTTGAAATTTAAACACTGCAAACATATTCCGATCTCGTATATATAAACATAATCTGATCACCAGCCAGTTATTTCTGGGAGAGATACACCTCCGAAAACCATAAAATATTTAACTGTAATCGAATCTATTTAAAATAGCATGAGATTTAACACACCTTTTTTCACATTCTGACTGGATCTTTTTCTCGTCACTATTTGGATTTAACACAGCATAAAAAGCTTAACGCACAGCATAAGAAGATTAATATCTGTATGAAGAAATAGATTACCTGCTTGAAGTAGAATTGAATATAGAATAGCAAAGAGTTTATAAATTTTTTATTTCATCTTCTTTAGTGGGTGACCAAGTAAGGATAAGGCAATGGGTTGGATCAGGGGGATTCTAATTATATGCCATTTTTTTGGAATTGGTCAAGGAAGGAAACAAACTTTCGATTCCTTTCAAGTTCAGCCCAGATTGTCTAGAGGAAGATGAGTCTATGCATATAGTGAAGGAAAAGTAGGCTATTTATGATAAGTCTCTCATACAATTTGAAAGTATCCAACTTGTAGCAAATCTAAAGCACGTTAAGAAAGTAAGTGTAGAATGAGTACACGAAAACATGGAGAAGGATGAACAAGATTGGTTTCTATGGAAAGTAAACTTGAGGAAATGTATAATAGTGAGATAGTTGGATATCCTAGGAATCCTTTGAAGAACAAGTTAGGGTTATCAAACAGAAGAAAAGGAGACTACTAACATAGGATAATTCTTGGAGGCTTAAAAGCAGAGCATTGTGGCTCTCTTAGGGAGATTAGAATACTATTTTTTTCCTCCAATATACCAATCATAGGAAAAATATAAATACTATCTAGGAAGTTAAGAGAGAAGACGGGTCTGCAACAACTAGTTTTCATGATATAGCTCATCTAGGGGTGGAATATTTGAAGGAATTTGCAGAGAGGAGGAGAGGGATGCTACAACAGAAGTGGAGAAAATGACTTCCTTCTTCCCGAGATTTGTGGAGGAGGAGGATAATGTGATGTTGCTAGAGGAAGTCTCCAAATAAGAATTACAAGTTGTGATGCACAATTTCTAAAAGGACAAAATAATTGGTATGATTGGATGGACAATTGAATTCTTTATAGGATGGTATGAAGTGACTAAGGATGATTTACTAAGGGTAATCAAGGAATCAAAAAATTCAGGGAAGATGCTCACAACCTTTAATACTACTTTATAGCTCTAATTCTAAAGAATATATCATGGGCACATTTGATGAGTATATACCATCTCTTTGTGTAACTACATACGTAAGTTCATAGCTAAGATAATAGCAATGAGGTTGAAAAAGTTGTTATTTGAGTCAATATCCAAAGAGTGGTTTGGTTTCCTATCAGGAAGGCAAATACAAGGTAGTAGGGGTTTCTTAGGAGGCCCTACACTCTTTTCATACCAAACAATTATTAGTTATGGTTCCAAAATTGGACTTATTGAAGGCCTATGATTGGGCCAATTGATTGTATTTTAGGTTCATGCCTATATGTCTAAGATTTTGAGACAAATGCGTTAAACGGAACGAACAAATATTTTGATCCACAGGACGTCGCAAATTGTCTAAGAGACTGCAATACTTAAACAGAACGGACACATCAGTTAGTGCGTAGTTCCATCTGCTACTAGTGCTTCATTTTAGAACAACAAACTATCAATTGAAAGCACAATATCACTTGGTTATTGCAGTCACACAGAGAAGAACGTGAGACTACCAGTGATGCAAAATGCATTATCAGCAAGCACACCGTACACGAAATAAGTCATCAACACAAGTATGATTTGAGAAGTTCGATAAGTCAAGTGATGTATGCAACGCAGTGAAAGAGTATCGACTACATATGAAAGTAGCACACAGTAGGATTATTATCAGAAGACCAGAAAAGTGCGCAGAGTTGAAGTTTAGTAAGACAACAACACACATTGGACATCAGGGCAGTCAGACGGGGCAAGGAGACAGGGAGTACTAGCTTCATTGAGGTTGGTGCATGTAAAACAACAAGAAGACATGGGGTAGGTGCCTCCTTCTAGTTGGTGCTGGAGAAACACAGGCGATTGTAGCTTCCTTCATGTCGGTTCCTGTAAAACCAGGGGTTAGTGCCTCCTTCTAGTTGGTGCTGGTAAACACAGGAAGTTGGTGCTTCCTTGAATGTATTTTTTCTCATTATAAAGAAGCATTATGTGTTTTTCTCCCATTTGGGTTTCCACGTAAAAATCATTTTTGTTATGTGTTGTTTATGTGGTGCATATATGTGTGGATGTTTATTTTTTGATGCATAACTGAAGATACAGATTAAGTAAAGGTTAATCTGTTAATGAAGGTAAAAACTGTTGATAACTGCGCTAATACTGATTCACCCCCCTCTCAATATTAAATCGATTCCAACAATTGGTATTAGAGCAGATGTCTTCGGTAACAGACTAGCATATGGAATATAGATCATTGTGCATAAATGGATAAGCAGGAATTCCTTTCTACCAATAGAGCACTAGTATTTGATGGAACCAATTATATTTTCTAGAAGATATGTATGGAATTTTATTTGCAATCGTTGGGAGCAGATGTTTGGAAATCTATTGTCGATGGTTATGATGTGCCGACAATTGTGCCATTCAATCCAGTGCAAGGGAGAATCTATGGAAGTAATACTAGAGCCATAAATGCTTTATTATGTGGCTTGACAGGTGATGAATTCGTCAAAGTTATGCACTGCACATCAGCTAAGGAAGTTTGGGACAAACTTAGAAGTATTTATGAGGGAAATGATAAGGTAAAGAAAGCAAAGCTATAAAAATACTCTATGCAATTTGAGTCTCTGAGAATGAAGGATGAAGAAAACATTACATATTACTTCTTAAGGGTAGATGATATAGTTAATGCCATCAAGAGTCTTGGGGTCACTTTGGATGAAGAATCAGTATTACAAAAGATATTGAGAAATCTGCCTCAAATATTTGATGCAAAGGTATCTGTGTTAGAATATGGAGCTAATCTTGAAGTCCTGACAAAGGATGAGCTTCAGGGGATCCTCACTGCATACGAAATGAGAACTGAGAAAGAGAATCCCATAAGAAAGAAAGCTGCTTTTAAAGCCACAGGAAAGGATAGGCATGATCATGACAAAGATTCATGTGATGACTCATATGATGGGGAATCGAATTTGGTCAAGAAACTGAAAAGAGGATGAGGTAAGTACAAGAACAAGTTACCCTTTAAATATTTCAGATGTGGAGGAGTAGGTCATTATGCCTCAAAGTGTCCTTTCAAAGAAAATAGAGACAACAATAGTAATGAGGAATCCTATTCATATAATCGGAAGACTGTGCGCTCACAACACAGACCTGGGAATAGAAGGAGGATTCCAAAAAAGAGGGAGAGTCTGTACACCGAATAAGGAAGCAATGCGTTTGAAGGAAGTGACTGCGATGAAGAACCTAAAGAAGTACTTTTTATGGCCCATGTAGTAGAAGAGATCAAAGATGAAAGGAAGAGGACCAACTCAAAGAACACTTCATATGCACAAAGCAAGCCAGGATCACTAGACAAGTATTTCTTTAGTGGATCGTTCAAAACACTGCCAAAGTCAGTCACACCTCCAAAACCTATTGAAGACGTCAATACTGACAGTCAATCTGATGATGAATACACTGCAAACATTGACTGGGAAGGTGAATTAATCAATTCCTCGTATGAGTTAAAGAATTCAAAGAAGAAGAATAAACTCTTGCAGGAGCAATTGTGAAAGTATGAAGAACATGACAGATCAAGTCAGGAATCTGTTGGCATGGATATTAGTGAAAGGATAACCAGCTATGATATTCAACTGATTTGCGCACAAGAAAAGGTTATATTACTTGAGAAAGAGAAGTCTACATTAAGAGATTCACTGGAGGAATTGGCACAGAAAATTAGAATGATGACAAATCAACTTGAGGAAAAGGATAAAGAGATATCTCGTCTAGAAGACAAGTTAACTGAGATAAAGGGAAAGAAACTAGTATGTATTAATCCTCTCTGCGCACAATCAAAAAGTGACAAGACAAAATATGAAGATGAAGTGCATAATAAGTTAAAAGACATCACGTTGATGTTGAATAGGATTTCGAACAATCAGAGACCACCAGAAGACAAAAAGGGTCTTGGCTATATAAAGACATCAAAGAAGGTCTGTGACAGAGAACATTGCCCAAATCCTGATAAATCCTTCAGGTATGATGGTTCCTTTAGCTATAACTCTTTTTAGTATTCTAATCAAAGAAGGATTAATAGGATGAAGTGTGCATGATGCAATATTTTTGGCCATATTGCAAAATATTGTCAAATTGTGAGATATTATGCATGCAACTATTTTGGACACAAAGCTATGTATTGTCGAAGTGAAGTAAATTGTCCAGGTGAATTTTTGTTGCGCAAATGCTATCACAATCAAAGATACTTTAGTGGAAAATATCTAGAGCAGAATCAAAATAGAAGTACGCACAACAAGGCTTGGGTAAGGAAATCTCCTCAAACGTGTGTTGAATATGCAGACAATCCAGGCACAACAAGCAATTGCTGCCTCTCTGGCTAGTCCCATAAGGACTATGGGAGACCCTTGAGTTAAACACAATGCAACTTAAGGAATTCAAGGGGATTTTAGTTAGGTGTGTGACTAGAATGTGTTAATTATGTTCGCCCATGATTTTATGGTAAGTTGATAATGTCACGAAAAGGGAAAGTGCATGCATACATTAAGTAGTTGAATATTTACATTGCATATGATACATTACAGAACATTGAATTCAATTATACAAATATAGACAAAAAAAATATTTACATGAAGAATCAATTATTTGATGAAAGACTTGAGACTGCCCAAAACGAATATTTTTCGTTATATTCAAAATTAGGTATGAGTACAAGGTTGCATGAGATAAGACTCCATGTCGAAGCCAAGAATGGCATACACAAAAAAAGGGGAAAATTTGAGAAAATGTTGAAGCATTCTATAGCCGCAATTTAAGGTGAAGTTCAGAGTCTGGCTGGTTCGCAAGACGTAACTCCAAATCCACTAGAACCAGTGTTGTGCATTCAGAAGCAAGACGGAGAGGTAGAAGCTGCAGAGTGGTAGATGACGACATATCAGCATGTTGAGGACAAAGAAGAGATAATTCATCCAAAATTTGTCATTGATGGTACTCCATATTGTCAACCCGACGAGTCAAAAGGATCAACTGATCAGAATGTCTATAATTCACCTGTGACTGAGAAAATTGATGACAAAATTGCTTTTCCTCCATTCATCATTGCCAGGAGTCCATCTCACCTCTCAAGCATGAAAAATTATACCGCTAAGTCTGGACAGCAAGACGCACATTCTCAAGGGAATTGTTTGCTCTGTGATAGAAGGAGGCCATTGAAAATAAAAAGAATAACTAGTGGATTAGACAACAATGTGACATGGAAGAGAAAGAGAGAAAAAAGCGATGAACCGGGCATTGTTCATAGAGATCTTATAGATTTCATTGAAAGACGTTCACACGCATGAAATTAATTTGATGAGAAATGTATTCAATGTCGCAAAAGTCAAAGAAGGTGGTGGAGTCTCTAAAATTAAATGCTCGAGTTAATGAGTTTGCGAAAACAATACAAAAAGGAAGAAATTCAATTCATTACACAATAAGATGAAGAATGTTTCCTCAAAAGGTTCGAGTACGGAAGTGACAGATCATTGTTACCACGCGAACTGAGTGTCATGTCTGATTTTATGTCCAGTTGGCTGATAAATTAAAAATGTGCCATATATTTGGTTGTCTTGGAAAAAACATTAAATACGACAAGGCCCTATGACAGTGCAGTAAATGCAATAGATGGAGCAGTCAGGTGCATGCAATGTAATACAAAACTACTAGAGGACTGATTTCTACACTGCGCAGTTGGAAAATAATGATGATTGTATGGATCATTGCTCAAGGAATGATGAAGTACTATGACAGGAACAGGATATCAATATGAAAGGACAATGTAACGTCTGTATCAAGAAGTCAATCAAAGATAATTATGAAAAGATATTAGTATAGAATTTATGCAAAGAAGTGAAGCATGAAGATAGGGGGAGTCATTCCTGACAAATAGTCATGATGAGGCTAGTGCAAAGTAAACAGAAGAATCTACATCACGCAAATAATTGGCACATCTTTTCCATTGATGTCAAAGGGGGAGAGATGCATGAAGTTGAGGAATACATGAAGAGGCTGAGACATGAAGAGATGCATGAATTCAGTAGGACAGAATGTAAGGATAGATGCATGAAGCTGTGACATACAAGATGAGGCTAGACATAGAAGCAATGCATGAAGTCAACAGGACAACATGAAAGGGGGATAATTGCAGAAAGCAAAAGAAATAGCATGAAGCCTTAGTAGATGTGAAAGAGCATGAAGAAAATCATCAAAGTAGCAACATGAAGCTAGAACATACGTGAAAAAGCGTGAAAAATATTACTTGAATAAATGACATGAAGATGACTGAACATATGGTTCATGCAAAAGTAGTAGAAGTACTTACAGTAGAAAGTGCAGTAGCCAAAATCCCAAAGAACTCACGGGGAGCATATACACAGGGGGAGAATTATGACTAAGTACAGATGAAACATACAGTTCAAAGAAGATTAGGCATAGCTTCATAAGGTGTTGACATCAATTCCAAAGAGGGATATTGTTGAACTTTGGTTGTCATTGATGTCAACTAATGTAAAAGAGGATGTCAAATGATTCAATCTGAGTCATTGATATCAGCTTAAGTCAAAGTGGATACAACATTCCTACAGAAGTATGAAGAAGTATATGGAATCCACTTTGAAGAATTCTATGTGCAAGATGAAGAAGAACATGAAAGCTAGAAGTATATGCGCAAAATGGTGAAGGTGACAGATATTGATGCAAGTTTGAAGAATTATATCCAGAAGTGCATTCAATATGAATATGTGATTCAAAGGATACATCACGCATGATTAGTTTTAAGAAGTATGTAAAAAGATACATCATGCAGATCCAATTCAAATAAGAACAAAAGTAATGTATCCTACTGCATGTGGTCCTTGCACAGATATCAAGTCCACCAAGTCATACTCTCTCATGGTAGAAATAAAATGAATTGGTTGGACAATGGTATATGTGCACTACCATCCAAGGAGTTGGTTGGACATGTGCACAAGGAGCCAAGGAGTGTGATATTTTCAATTGCTAGGAACTAGATTCAAAAGACAATTTCACATGGAATATTTCAGATAATGAGAGAAGAAGAATAGAGAAGATAAATTGTGGAAATCACTCTGTATCTTATTCATTGATATGATAAACATATATAATACATCCTCCATGTAGAAAATTGAATGCCTTTGAGGCAATTTGGAAAGAGCAAAAAGAAAAGGCTTAGAAAACACAAAAAAAAACCTAGGTGGCAAAAGCAGTTTCCAAAATTGTCCTGGAGGCTCACGAATTTAGTAAGTATGGTATGGAAGCTAATGAGTGAGGTAAATAGAATGTATTGATGGCTTTAGGAGAGTGTATATGATGTGGAGGTCTAATTGGTGAAGTGGCAAGAGTTTCCAAGTCAACTAGCTTTTCCTTTTCCACTAGAAAGTAGAAAAAACAGGATAAAGCTGTCTAAAACAGGAAAGTGTCTTTCTAATTCAGGAATAAAATAAAATCAGACAGAATCCAAGGAAATCTTATCCAGAATCCATCCAAATTCATTTTGGTAATTTAGGATGTAATGTCCCCATTTTGACCCCCTTTGTATTAAATCGTAAATGATGTAAATATTGTAATTTGATCATGGTGAGGAGCTCAAGGCCAAGGCCCCACCATTGATTTAGCATTTTATGTATCGGCACTTAAAGAAATAGATGCCTATGGTTCTTGTGCTAGATAGGCACAATGTAAATAAGACATCATGTAAATACTAATTTTAATGAAAATACCCACAACTAGCTATGCAATGCAACAAAGAGATGGGGGCATGATCCTACAAGGAATAGGGAGGGAAATTATTCAAACCCTTGAGCCAATGGTGTCAATCCATGTGTCAATGAGAAAACCCATAAACCACCAACTACCCATTTTGGGTTATGCACCCAATCATTTAATTCTTCCAAGAATTGGTTGAGGTAGTTAATGCCTTGGGAATGAAGAGGTATGGTAGCCAATTTCGTGTATGGGCAAGCCATCAACCTGGGAAATCGTATTTTGTCTCCTTGGGCAAGAAAACACCCACGAAATGGGGCCCAAAGCCATTCTGAACATATAGTTTTTCATCCTCTCACACAGAGGGAGACGGCTGGAAGTTACATTCGCGTTTTTCATCAAAAATGCAGGGTTTTCCTTGCCCAGAAACTCATTTTTGGTTTTGGACAGTAGCTGGGAAGAAGGGGCTGCGATTTGGGACTGTATGGAGGTCGTTTTATCCCAGAATTGCCATGGGAATTGTTCCTAAAAATGATTTATGCTTCCTGGGGTTTTCCCAAACCTCCATTGTTCATTTTTAGCCTTCCCACGTTTTTTCTGAAGCTCAGGGCATCATTTTCATGCTTACCACTATACAAACGTTTTTCTCCTGTCCAACCATTGTGGTTTGCTATTATGTGCATCCCTATTTTGGTTTGAATCTGTGAGCAAGAGATTGGAGTGGTAGTGGACAGAGAGGGCTTGATAAACCTAGTGAAGGGAGTAACCTCTCAAGAAGATCAAGAGGGCTTTGGCTACTTTTCTATGCACACCCTGAGGTACTGTGTGGTAGTGAAGAGAATGCTTCCTTGTGTTGGGTGTGTAGGAATTGTGAGTGGCAAGCTGAATAGATCTGGGAGGGGTACCCATAGCTCTGTGGTTGAGCTCACTAGCTTAGCCATTCTTCCTTTCCATTTCCTAGCAGCCTGATAAACCCAATTGTAGATTGGCTTGGCTCATCTTGGTGTGTGCTTGGCTATGAGTGAGTCTATTGTTCCCTGGTTCCTTGTAGTAATCATGCCCAGCTCGGGGGTGGCAGTTGTATCAAGAGGTTGATAAGCACAACTAGCCTATGGTTGGGTGGAACGTTGCAGATGCATAGCTGGTTGCTTGGGACTACTTGTTAAGATAAGTATTCTCTTTTATAAACTCTGCAAGGTCTTTATTTAATGGTTGTCACAGAAATTTTGAATGTATGTTAGAAATTAAACTTGATTTTTATTCCGCTGTGTTTCTATAACATGCACATGTATATGTCTTTTATCAATAAGTTTTTAATTAATGGATATGGGGCTATATGCCCAGTTTTAGCATCACGATCCTCTCTATCATGCTGGTATGATAGGAGTGGACATTACAGAGGATGGCATGTGATCCTCTAAAAGACAAAACTGGCCTATTTTACCTAGTCAAAACTCATGAAATTAATCATAAATGATTAATTAATTTATCCTGAGTCTAGAATGACATATAGGGTTTTTTTAAATGTTCCAACACCCCCCTTAAGCTTGAATTTATGTGTTGGGAATCAGAAAAATATCAGAAATATAGGTCCCAAGAAAAAAGGCTTATGGTCACCCCAATACAAAAATAACTAGTCCATGTAAACCGAGGAAACAGGGAAAACCTCATGGGAACAAAACCCTCCCTAAAAAATGGACATGCTTGATGTCTTCATACTGTCATATTGCTCATTTGAATGAGTTGAATGAGCTGAATGGGTTGCTTCTGAGTAACATACTTGATGAAGAGATTGTGGATGTCATGATCCTGCATCAATGCATCAATGTTGTGTAGGCAAGAACCATGTGTCGAAGCTCTATGAAGCTCATATTCTGATGATGGAGGAGCATCAAATGAATTTTTCTTGCTGTTGTAACATATATAATTAGATCTGAAAAAATAATCAATGATGGAAAGGAGATCTATGCATACTCCTTCCCAAGGAGAAACAATGAACTCAAGAGGATCAATTTCTTCTGTAGCTGCAATGTGGTGCACTAGTTCCTGTATCTTCTTATCAAACTGATGTAGGAACTTTTGATATTTAAAATGAGATCATGCTGCTCTGAAATATTAGAATGTGATTCATATGGAGTAGCAACCAATAAAGATGTGGAGCCTCCATGATCGAACAGATTTTCAGTAGGAAAAGTGTGAGAAACTAGGTCACCCTGATAGTTGAGCGAGCCTGGAGAGTGTGAGGACTTGAATTTTGAACCATGAGTGGTGGGGTTAGGTCCAGATGTGTGTAATATCAGTCCAAATATGGCCAAAAACATGGATTTCCAACCAATGAAGGATATGAAATACAAAAGTGCAACAAAGGCAAGTGACACAGTGTAGGAAAACATAGAATTTTGTAGTTTCTTAACTGGAGAACTTGGTGGTTGTGGGGTCTTTTGTGCATCCAATGGTTTGGAAAATGGTGTGGGATATGTAATGACCTACATATTAGACTATAAATCATCTTCTAAATCAGAATCTGAAATATTTGAATGGAGGTGGAAAGATCTTTCAGAAAACAAGTCAGAAGCTAGTAAAAAATGACTAGTTTTGAGAGTAGACTTGGATGAACTAACTGGAAACTGTTCCAAAGAAGAAGTGGAGGTTTCTAATTTTGATATATCAGAATGTGAATCAAAATCAGATACATCAAAATTATATTTCACTCTAGAACTCAAAGGATAAGCATGATTACCTTTGGGAGAAGCTTGGAAACAATGTTCTTGTTCTACAACAAGCTTGCCTTGTTCTTTCTTTGCAAAGTCAGGAAAATCTATGTTATGCTCTTCAAGCATCTTGGCCATGATGTCCAATTTATTCTTGAAGCAATATTTCTCAGGATGAGTGCCTTTGCAGAAATAAGAACACTTGGGCTTCTCCTTCTTCATCTTCTTGGATTTGGAATCTCCATTAGAATCCTCTTCATCTGACAATATTTTCTATTTGGATTTGTCATTCTTGAAACTCTTTGCTCCATGAGAAACAAGTTCGAAGTATTTGGGAGGTGATAGATCCCTCTTTTGGACTAGCTTGTCCTTCTCCTTAGTGAGCGAATCAATGAATGCATCCAAGCTTGGCATCTTCCAATTACGAACTGTAAGTCTCGTGGTATGAAAAGTAGACACAAATACTGAGTATTCTAAACTCAGTTTTGATAGAATTGTAAGGATTAATTACTCATCCTTATTCTTTATGCCACATTGCTTGAGTTGAAGCACTAGGTTCTTGAATTTTGAGATGAACTCCTTCATGGAATCGAAATTACTTGGACTAAGAGAGATCAGCTCAATCTCCAATAAATGACCTCTAAGCTCGTCATGTTTTCCAAAGAGAGATTCTATATTTGTCCACACTTGATTTGGAGTGGATAGAGAATCAATATGGAATAGAATATATGGAGATACAAAGAGACAATGTAACCCATAAGCTTCATCAATCCTATTGAACCATTTGGATTTTAATGCAACAGCTCCTGGCTCAGTTTCAAGCCCCATAGTGACTCTATACAATCCTCTGCTTCGAAGCTGGATGATCATATGCGCCTTCTAGTCAAAGAAATTTAAAGGAGTGAGAGTCACAACTTTCGCTTGATTTTGATCCATACCGATGCGCTCCTGGTGATGGAAAAACCTACAAAAAGCACTCTTGGAAATTGCTTTGAATCAAGATAGCTTTGATAACATGTGAGATTTTCAATTACTAAAAACTAGATTCATAAGACAATTTCACATGGAATATTTCAGACAATGAGAGAAGAAGAATAAAGAAGATAAATTGTGGAAATAACTTTGTATCTTATTCATTGATATGATAACAATATATAATACATCCTCCATGGAGAAAATCGAATCCCTTTGAGGCAATTTGGAAGGAGCAAAAAGAAAAGGCTTAGAAAAGACAAAAAAACCTCTAGGTGGCAAAAGTAGTTTCCAAAACTGTCCTAGAGACCCACGAATTTAGTAAGTATGGTATGGAAGCTAATGAGTGAGGTAAATAGAATGTATTGATGTATTTAGGAGAGAACCACTGTGTACATCATAAGGGTCTAGAGGGGACACAAATCTGGGACATACTGCTGGGCTGACCATGTTTGAGCTGAAGAACTGATACACTGTAATAACAACAGTGCTACTGAGTGGGGTACCAGAGGAACTGATGAGCTGCTGGAGCATAGTGACGGGGAGTCATATCCTCAATGGTACACTGAACTGGAACTGAACTTGGTACTCAAGGAAGCATATAACTGGATGGCTTCTGAATACAATCGCCAATGCAACCCGGACATCCACGGGAACATATAACTGGGCATTCCGAAGTGACTCACCAATGTGCTAGAGTCGAGGGAAATCCAGGGTCTTCGACTAATAACTAAAGGGTTATAAACCCTGAGCGATTCTCAACGATGCGATCAAGGTGTTGAAGTCGAGCATGTGAGAAACAACCACTTAGAGAGGCAATGATGACTCCTCTAAAAATGGTCCATAGGCACTCACCACAGATGGTGATGGGTCCAAGGCGCAGGGACCTCTGGGTCTATCCTCTGGAATAGAGGGGCTGTCGTCGACAGAGGGAGACCTGTAACTAGCAAGGAAATGATGTTTCCTTGATAGGAGTGCGAGGTGGAGAACCGAAGTGTGAGAGTACTGATGGTAGGACTGATATACTGTGGGGGATAACTGGGCAAGTAGAGTGGGTGGACTCAAACTTCCTTTGTTCAGAGTATGATGGTGGGGACGATCCGGTAGCATATGAAATTGACTGGTGGGAAAGGGATCATAGCTGTAATGGATTAGGGATAGTGACTGGGATGAGGGATACTCAAGCTGGTGTAAAATGGCAGGAGACCGCAGACTACTCTAAACAAAGGTGACCTGATTGGGGGTGTTGCTGAGATGATCGATCATAGTGCCAAGAGGCATGGGGGGACTTCTTCACGGGTTAAGGAACTAGAAGAAGTGTGTGTAAAATGGTACTGTCATGTCAATTTATACGAGCCTAGGACAGTTCATGCTCGTGATTGCTTTCAATTTTAAGGAGTTTGAAAGCGATAAGAAGACTGAAATAATGGAATGGTACCGTCGTGTGGATTTGTACGAGCCTAGGATGCTGCATGCTCGTGGTTGCTTTCAATTTTAGAGAGTTTGAAAGCGATAAGAAGACTCCAGGGGGGTGCTTTTTCATGTGTTAGTCTCCAAGACCCGAAGAAGCATAAAAGGATGCAATGAAGAACTCTTCAAGATGGTGTGACTAGAGTATTCATTTTTCATAATTAGTCTACCAGGTCCGAAAAAGGGTTAAACTTATACCAGATAGATGCCCTTTCAGGTACTTTAACGAGTATGAAAGGAAGCAAGATTTCTCGACGATCTTTTCATTGTTTTAGGAGTCAGAAAAGAGCTTAACAGAAACTCCCTAAGTGCCTTTTTTGTAAAGGACTTGTCCGGCCCAAAAAAGGGATAAAATTATACCAAACAAAAGGAATGGTCAGGCAAGGAGGAAGTGCTCAATCAAGGAACATTGATGATGACCAAGAACGAGGGTAGGGGGGAACACTGGTGGACCTCCTTGCGGGATAATGAATGGTGGAAAAATAACGAAATAATTGCAGTATGAAAGGATTGAAGGGCTCATGTAAAAATGTGGAACAATCCGATGGCGGTCGATGTGGCATGCAAACCAAGGAAGCAAGGTGTCGGGACACAATGTTGAAACTATACCTAGTGAGAGAGAGAAATGATCTCAAGCATCATCACAAGCTCGGAAAAAAGAATCCGACGATATAAAAAGTGTCAAAAACGGATAATGGCCGATGTGGCATGCAAACCGAGGCGACGGGGGGCGTTTTGGAAAAAATACCCAAACAATCTGGGGGTGAGAGCGAGAAATGATCTCAAGCATCATCACGGGCTCGAAAAAATGAATCCGATGATATCAAATATATCAAACACGGAGAGCAGATGAAGTGGCACACAAACTGAGGCGACTAGTGGTGTCTAGAAAAAATGCTCAAAAAACGATGAGGAAAAAATAAGAAAACAAGTGGACCATCATGATGGTCTCATCGTGCTAATTCTAGTGGTGGAAACGGTTCGAAAAATGGAATCCGTATGGGTTTAGAATGGCCAAAACAAGAAAAAGTCAACGGGCTATAAATAGTAAGTGGGTCCAACATGACAAGTGTCATTTGGATTTGTTGACTTTGACTAGTGATCAGAGTGGACCAGAGTTGAGTTGGTGTTTCTGGACGATCCGACTGACCATTTTCAGATCCGGGAGTTACAGGTATTCCGATAAACTCATACCTGCATTTTCATTGGGTTTGGGGGGGGTAGTGGGTCCCAGGGAAGTGTTTGTATGGTCCATGTGGGGTGGAACGCGGGTTTGTGGGGTGGAACCGTGGTCGAGGACCGCAGGTTCCGGAGTGGATCATGCGGACGGGGACCGCGAGGTTTGGAGTTGGAATACGCGGTTCGGTACCGTGAGTTCCGAGGCTGGACTCGCGGTTCGGGATCGCGAGTTCGGCTCCTACAGACGCTGCCCCGTACCGTGACTATATCCCTGATAGACGCTGTTGGAAACCGTGGCAAGGGGCCCTAAAGCTGCGATTGGGATCGAGTTGTTAGGGTTTCACCTGGGGGGGGAAGGTTACTTCTTTGACATGAGTCTAATGAGTTTGCCTTGTGTGACTTACAGGATGTCGTTGGTGCTTTGGCGAGAGTGGGATGTCCCGGATGAGATAGTGGATTTCATCTGGAGGGATCGGCATGTGCTGTCTACGTTAGGGTTGTGCGGGGTGCTGAAGTTCACACAAGTGCCTATGATGCATTCAACAACGCTGCTGCTGAATTGATTAGTGAGCTTTTGGGAGCTGAAAATTCATGCATTCAGGGTGCAGGGAGAGAGGGTGGATCTCACCCTCGTAGATGTATACCTTTTGACGGGGTTGCCCTATCTGGGTAGGGTGGCAGATATGCAGCCATGAGTATCTGCAGATGTGGATATGGAGGATATGTTGGAGCGGTACTGCGTTCCGGAGGCTAGGGTGCAGAGGAATGCACTCCGGGTGGTGGACCTGCAGGAGCCAATAGTACAGGTGATTGCGGCGTGCGTGGTTTGAGTTTTGGGGTCCCAATCACCTGAAAAGGTGTCCGGGGGCTAGATGCAGCTGGTGGAGCGGGTGCTGTATAGTGTATATTATGCCTAGGGCCAGATGTTCCTCACTTGTGTTTAGTGGCAGCTGACATCGGTGAATGAATCTGGCAAGGGATTCTGTTATGGATCATTTCTGTGCGTCTTCTTCATGGAGCGGATACCTACACTACAACTGCGGGTGCCGGTCAGGGCAGGAGGACTGAGGGAGCCGTGCATGGTGCGGTGGGGGGAGATGATGCACCGACGGGGTGGTGGTGAGGTTGGGAGATACTTCACCCAGGAGCTCTACCTTCAGTGGTTGCAGATGCTGCTGACACTGGATGATTATCCATAGAGAGATATGGACTATACCGGGGATCCGGAGGCACCACGACCACCAGGGCAGGTGTGGGGACCAGATGGTATGTATTGATTTGCTTGATTGTTGTTGATGTCAAGTCTTGTGTATGATAGGTTTTTGATATACTGTTACTGACTGATGTGTGATCTACAGATGTTGGCCCAAGACCACCACTAGGACATGTAGCGTGCAAGGGGCATGTGGCGGGTACCAGCCCTGCCAGACCGAGGGGAGGTGCGTCAACGGGACGCTGAGGGGAATTTGGAGTCTGTATGGATGCTTCTGGATCGGTTGTTGGTTGGAGTGACTGATGATGGGTGCTAGGACGTGGATCCGGAGGTGATTCAGGATTGTCTGAGGGCGCCACGGGAGTTCCAATCGATCGCGATATGGGTGGCTATTTTGGCGGATAGGGGTCGGGCACAGGAGCCTGCAGGGGATGAGGAGCTGCCGGAGGAGGAGCAGGGTGAGGACTCAGAGGAAGCTGATGCAGGCAGTGATGGAGGGTATGACTCTTAGTAGGGAGTGCAGGGGACTCCCCCCCAATTTTGTAGCTACGGCATGTATTCTATGAGGCATATTGATGTATAGATGTTTTTTGTATAGCTGAGTACGGGGGTACTCAGGACATGTGTAGCATATTGACGTTTATTTTTTGATATATATATATGCACATGGATGCACCTTTTTGCGATGATGATTTAGTATATGCACGTGGATGCGCTTATGGTTTGTTATATGTTTGTACTGCACGTGGATTCAAGTAGTGTAGGATGATGGGCACCTGGATGCCCCTTGTGCATTTTATGTTATGCAACATGATGTATGTAGGATTAGGCACATGGATGCCCCTGTATAGCAATGTGTTTTTATGTTATTGCACATGGATGCAAATGGTTATGTGATGATAGGCACGTGGATTCCCCTGGCAATCTTTTTGGATTTTTATATATTTTTGATGAGATGTTATGGGATGATGATGCATGATGGAGGTTTTACATGGTGTGATTGATGTGCCAATATAGGATGTTGTTAGCCATTTGATCTGAGACACTATTTTGAGCTTTTGGGACATGGGTGAATGTTATGGATTCAAATTATCGACTGAGTTGTTTTGTGCGCAGGAATTTTCTAAAGAGGAGGGATCACGCACCTGGTAGCAGTTGTTGAGCTGGGAGACAAGTAGCTGGGAGTCAAGGAACACATGAAGGTGACATATGCCCATCTGGAGGGCAGCAGTCAGGAGGCCAATCACAGCATCATACTCCGCCTGGTTATTGGTAGCAACTCCTATGCATATTCCGTCAAGGTGAATCAATTCATGTGAAGGGGAATATAAGACCCATGCTGCAGAAGCCAAGTTTGGAGACCAGCGGCTTGCTCCATCAGTGAAGCCAATGTAATGAGGTTGAATAGGGTACATATGTGATCATGCAAAAATGATGAATGTAAGATTGTGGTAAAAAGGTGAAAAACAAAAAGAGAGCAAACTATACAATACGGACCAATGGGGCCATGGGTTTATTTAGGGATAAAAGTGTTTAAGACACAACCCATTATGGGGGTTGCACAAAGGGTGACCTTC
Organism: Larix kaempferi; assembly: GCA_027924585.1. NCBI lineage: Eukaryota > Viridiplantae > Streptophyta > Pinopsida > Pinales > Pinaceae > Larix > Larix kaempferi. The sequence continues at coordinate 15,682,377 of BSBM01000539.1, forward strand.
TGATTCAGTTAAAATGTATGCCCCATTGTCGAGACAGGTCTACACGATGTAAGGGCCTTGCCACATGGATTCAAACTTTCCTTTACCAGTTTTGTCATGGGCTTGGTCATAGGCGAGGACAAGGTCCCCTTCACGGAAAGTTCGAGGGTGTACATGTTTGTCATAACTAGCTTTGGAGTGGTTATTGGCAGATTCAATGGTCTGGAGAGTGGCACAACGGTCTTCATCAACTTGTTCTAGTGATAGCAGACAGTGCTCGAGTAGGGAGGTGTCTGGGAGAAGCTCGACGGCGATGTGTAAGGCAGGTATCTGACACTCGATGGGGAGAACAGACTCTACACCGTGAACTAAATGAAACGGGGTAAAACCGGTGGCAGTTTTGGTGGATGTACGGTAAGCCCATAAGGCAGGGAACAACATGTGGTGCTAATTGGACTTATGCCTGTCAATAGTGCATTGGAGGATGGTTTTTAAAATTTTGTTAATGGCCTCTACTTGGCCGTTCCCTTGGGGGTAGTAAGCAAAGGAATACTGATGTTCAAACTTCAGTAGGGTGGATAACTCGTGCCAAAGGGAATCTTCGAAGTGTGAACCATGGTCTGAGACCAACTGTTTGGGGACCCCGAATCGAGTGATAACATGGTTAAAAAAGAAATGGGCAGCAGTGTCAGCTTTACAATTGAAGGTGGGCATGGCTTCAGCCCATTTGGTGAAGTAATCAACGGCGACAATGATGTACTTATAGCCATTGGCAGATGAGGTTTTACATTCCATGAAGTCGATGGCCCACTTACAAAAGGGGCCAACGGTGATGAATGGGTGTAACGAAGCGGTGGTGTCCGAGCCTTGGGGCAAAAAAGTTGGCAATTATGGCAATGTTTGATCGTTGTGATGCAGTCGGTAAAGAGTGTGGGCCAGAAGTATCTGGCGTGGATGAACCTTTGGGCGGTGGCCATTCCAAAGAAATGTCTTCCGCAAGCACCACTATGACAGTCATTGAGGACGTGTTCGGCTTCCTCGTGTGTAAGGCAACGACGGAGAATCATGTCAACCCCTCGCCGGTAAAGGACATTGCCTAAGAGGAGATATCGAGAGGCCTGGTGATGGATACGATGGCGTCCATCACGACTGATGTTGGGTCAGAACTTCTCCGTGCGAAGGTATAACAAAATAGCACCGTACCATGGGTCATCAGACGAGATGATGAACAAGTGATTGTCGGGTAACTCATCGGAGATTTGTGGGGATGGCAGAAGGGAGGGGAGATCAGTGATGAGCTAGGCAAGCGCAAGGGCTTTAGTGCTCTTAGGGGTTCTGAAAGTGAGGTTAGATTCTTGGAGGACAATTACCCATTTAGCAACGCGACCTTGTAGGAGGCATCGGTTTAAGAGATAGACCATGGGGTTGGAGTCTGTGACAACTGTGGTATGACTGAGTAAAATGTAGTGTCGTAATTTTTGGACGGAAAAGACCACAGCAAGGGCTAGTCTTTCCTCATATGGGTAACGTAGGGGTGGTCCAGACAAGGTTTGGATGACGTAGTAAATGACATGCTCCTGGCAATCGACGTCTTCTTAAACAAGGACTCTGGACACAGCATAATCGGATGCCAAGATGTAAAGGATGAAGTCCTGAGAGAAAAACGGAGGGGAGATCAAAGGGGCTTGTGTGAGAGCTTTCTTGAGGGCTTCAAATGTAGCTTCTGTTTGCTCATCCCAAACAAAGGGTATGTGGGTATGAAGAAGGCGTAAGAAACCATGAACGATGGTGGCATAATCAGGAACGAAGCGATGGAGGAAATTAGATCACCCCTGCAGACTCTGGAGCTGTCGAAACGTGCGAGGAGAGGGAAGGTCTATGATGGCTTGGACTTTTAGGGGATCAACAACAATTCCTTCCTGGGAAACAATGAAACCCAACAACCAGCCTGCCAGAACGCAAAAGAAACACTTGTGTGGGTTCAAGCGGATTTGATATTTGCGACAATGCAGAAAGACTTGCCGGAGGTCGTTAAGGTGGTCTGATCGTTTCTGGGAATGAGCTGTAAGGTAGTCAAGATAGACTAGGAGGATATGGACCAACTCTTGAAAACAATAGGTCATGGCCCGCTGGAAGGTGGCGCCATCATTTTTTAGGCCGAAAGGCATGACGTGATAGGCAAAGGTGCCCCATGGGGTTGTAAAGGCCGTCTTGTAGTGATCCTCCTTACGGATCTGAATCTGGTTGTATCCAGAAAAACCGTCCATGAAAGATAGGACTTCATGCCCCGCACACGCATCGATGAGTTGGTCAATAAATGGCATGGGGAAGTTGTTTTGGGATAGACTCGGTTTAAATCGCGGAAGTCAGTACATACTCTGATGGTGCCTTGTTTCTTGTTAACAGGGACGGGGTTTGAAACCCAAGAGGTATATGCAATAGGATAAATGAATCCTACCTTGCGAAGTTTCTCAATCTATGCTTTAACAACGGGGAGCTTTGAGGGATGAATTGGGTGCTGTTTCTGGCGAACGGGGGGTACATCTGGCCATGCGTCAATGTAGTGCTCTATAATAGCGGGGTCGAGACCAGGCATTTCGGTATAGGACTAGGCAAAGACATCAAGAAACTCTTGGAAAAGTTTTTTGTACTCTCCAATCTCATACTCACTGCAGGAGGCTCCTAATGTAATGATTTCAAGAGCACCAGGTGGGTTAGAGATATCTATGTGGATGATAGGTGAGATGTTGGCCATGTTACCCTCCTCAAAGGCATCAGGAGCGGGGATGGGATCCTTAAACCAGTTAACTTTGGCAGGAAGGAAATCTTTGGATTCAACCACAAATTGGGTAGCTGTGGTAGAGGAGGATTCTTTTAGGAGGAAATAGGAATGATGGTGCATGTCGTCCCAGGGATAATCCGAAGCAGTGAGAGCCTCTAGAATCTCCTCATCATTGCGGAAACTTTGAATTGTCAAATCGGTTGATGAGGGAGTGGTAGTCGAAGAAATAGTATAAATGGTGTTAATATCTCCACATGAGGGTGATACTGGGGGGTGGATCTCCTCGATTGTGGGGGGTGCCACCTCAAGGTCCAAATTATTCATCTCGTAGAGAGCTACTCTGTAATTTGGGAGATTAGGACAGTGATGTGAGTAATGGCCGTAAATACCGCATATTGCACAAGGGTGGTTGGTATGCAGTGATTTATCACGAGGCTTAGGGGTTGGATCGAGTTCGACAACCGGGATGTTGGGGTCGTCGTCAAGCATTTGCATGTGTTCCTGTAGTGCAGGTAATTATGGAAATTGATGAGTCAGATGGGCTAACTCATCACACAACGAGCATTTGGGGGGAGCACAAAACACCGGGGGGGGGGGGGGGGGGGGGTTTAACTGTTTTGGGCGGGGGTATAGTAGTGTATGGTTATGGGCCTTTGCCCCTAGTGTGCTTGATAAGAGGGGGGGGATTTGTAGATGATGAAGGGGTTGTGACACCAGGAGGTGGTTGACTAGTAGTGGCAATGGGTTGCACCAGTTGTAGGACGACATTTGGAGTTGGCGGGGGAACGAGAGGTGAAATATACCACACGGGTAATCCCAAGGTTAACCCGGGGAGGCTAAGAGTAGCCATAACTGGGGCACTTACTACGCCCGAGGGAGGGAATAGGAAGGGGATTGTGTGGATGGGTGTAACACCAATGTGACTAGGTACCAATGGTGGTTTGGGTAATAAGGGTGGTTGATTGTTGGGTGTTTGTGTATTGTGGGAAAGGGTACATAGATCAGATAATTCAGTCGTGGGTGATGGGGGTGGAATGGATTGGAATGTTGAGGTCGTCAGCGTATCTGAGTAAACTCTAGGTCCCACGGAGGAAAAAAACGAGGTAATTGCACCACAAACAGGTTGTTCAACCATGGGGAGAACATTCTTGGGTGCAGCGGGGGCATTGGGATCGTAATAGGTGAGTTGGTCGACCTTGACCACGCATCCATCATGGGAGAACATCATGGTACCAAAAATGGATGAGGCAACCGCCTGCATGGCATACATGTAGCTGCGACCAAGTAAGAGGTTATAATCAAGTTGGGCATTGATGACCTCTACGTCAATGAGCACGGTTTTACCAGCCAACTGGACGGGGACATTAGCTAAGAGACCTTGGGGTTGAGCCGAACGGTTGTCGTAGGCTCCCAATGCAGTGTTGGACTGCTGGAGAGTAGGGGATCCCAACTTCTGCCAAACGAATGTGGACATAACGCATGTGGAGGCACCTTCATCGATAATACACCGATGGATGACAAGATTCTGAATGGAAACAGAAACTTCGAATGCGAAAGTGGAAGGCAGGCGTGGTTCGGACTAGTCCAAATCGAAGGCCATCAGTCGTGAATCATTTGGGTCAATAGCACCAATTGCGGAGAGTAAAGTCTTGCGCTGTGAAGGACAGTTTTTTAAGACTTCTAACGCAGACATGGTTGTGGGAGACTGGGCTAAGTCATCTACAATGTTGTAATTTGATGCAGTGCGAGCATTGGGATTATTGTTGATGCGATGAAGTGGGATGCGAGGTACTTTGGAGGTGCCATCGAGTGGAGCCGGAGGTATACGTAACGTCTTATCAGTGGGATGAGTGTTAGTGTTTTTGTCGGCGGGAGAGGCTTCAGGGGTGGAGCCATATTGGTTTCGACGGGTTTGGAGGTTGACATCGGTGGATGACATCATTAACAAGTGGTGGGTACCTGATTCTAAAATGGGTTCATCAGGAGCGGCATAAGTGATCTGTTGTTGTGGGGGCACGTTGCCTTGAGGGGGAGCCAATGGATGAGTGTTCACTACGCCTTGGGTTGGTAAGGGGTTTTGTAGCACCAAAGGTTGATGCTGAGGGGGTGGGGGGTTAGGTGGCTCCTGAGGAGCCGCGTGCCCTTGGCGATGGGCATCATCAGTCCAGAGTTTCCGAGCTCGCTCCAAATGTGGGAAAGCATGTGTATAGTGGCCATAGACCCCGCAAATAGAACAAGGATGGTTTGTTCGCAAATTAGGATTTTTGGCCTGCTTGGGCAGCCAATCAGGGTTCTGGTTGGTAGGTGCCATGTTATTGTTGTTTGGGGGATTGGGAGGTTGATCGGCTTGGTCTGGAGGGGGGTTGTTCCCATGGTTACGGCCTTTGCCACGGTTTTGCTGGCCCTATTGGCACTGGTTATTTTGGTTCTACTGTGGATTCTATTGGGCGTATACCTACCCTTGGGAAGCAGATGGGTTCTGGGGTTGTGCAGGTGCGGGAGCAGGCTGCGGTGGATAATAAGTAGGGGGAGGCTGCGTAGGTGCTGTACCTTATGGGGGTTGCTAATACGTCTACGGAACGGGTTGTGGGTTTGCCGCAGGGGCTACTTGTGGTAGATAATAAGCAGGTTGGGATTGAGAGGACACAGGAGTTGGTGCAGCCTATGGGTGGTAATATGGTTGAGGTGCGACTAGGGGCATAAGTGAGGGATGCATGACCAAAGCATTGAGGAGGACAGGAGGGTCCGTGGGAATGGTGGTGATGTTCCATAGGAGAATACGAATTGGTTGCTCCGGATTGAGATGTAGCCCGCGAAAGGTTGGGGCAATGGATAGGATGTGCTATGGAAAAGGGTTGGGGATGCGAGGCAACACGGCCAATGATTCCATCTGTGGCATGGGATACCCCCGGTGCATCGTGTCGGGAGGAACTATCGTGAGGGGCGTCAGGTATGATGGAATACAAATAACCCGACTGGGCGTAAATGAGGTCAAATTGCTGGGTTTTTAGGATGGCCTCTTCTTCAGACTAGGGTCGTTTGGATGCCACATCCTTGGCAATGAAAGGAAGGAGGGATTTTAGAAACCAATCTAAGAAGATATGGTCGTCTAACTTGATTTTGCAGAGGCTGCGGCGTCGACACCACTCATGAATGTGGTCAGTGATGTGGGTAGCCGTGTTCTGTCTGCAAGACAGTAGGATCTCAACTCCCGCGTCATAGCAGACAGGTAACTGAAAGAATTGTAGGAAAGTCGAGGCAAGGGAAGTAAAGGTGGCATGGGTCCCATGGGACTGCTCGATGTACCACTTAGCTGCAGAGCCAGTGAGGGTGCGTTGTAACAGACGGAGGCAGACAGAGTCATCCACTATGGAGTTGGAGGAACACCATAGATGGAAGGACATAAAATGGTTCTGGGGGTCCTCACCTTCCTTGCCCTCAAACTTAGGGATGTCGGAGGGGAGCTTGGTGGGCATGTGAGGCCACACAGGGTCGTGTCTGATGGGATCATTAGTCAGTATAGCTAGGTCAGGAAGGTTGAGGCTAGCCATGAATGGAAAACTAGTAGAAGGATGTGACATACTAGTGGGTGTGACCATGTTGGGGCCAATGCCCCTAAGTGGAGGGGCAGGGTTTGGGATGTTGCCCCCAAGTGGAGGGACGAAAGTGGTATGGGATGGTCCTGCACCACCAAGGGTAGTGTGAGTCACTGATGGAGTGGGAATAGGTATGCCAGCTACTGGAATGGGTACAGTGATTGGAATGGTAGATGTGGGCCCCATCGAGGGCATACCCAAAGCAGGTGTGGTGGTGGATGCTCCACCAATGGTCCCTACAAAGAAAGGGGTGGAAGTCATGCCAGCCATGGGGCTGGTTGGTGCAGTGTAAATGGGGTTCTCAGACTCTGCCTCAGAATCAGAGGTAAAATAGGGGGCATCAAGATCGGGTGACGGAGTTCTATGCTGTTGACGAGTGGAGTCAAGTGACAAAGCTTGAGATCTATGATGAGTGGTATCAAGTGATGAAGATCTATGTCTATGATGGGTGATTCCAAGTGAACCATGCTGTGGGGGCTCGCCCTGGAGGCGCCGAGAATGTCTCGGGGACTCAATGATGACAGATGGTGTCAAGTATCTAGGGGTTGTGTTGAGTGAAAAACAGCTCAAAAACCCTAATGCAACTGAGTGTGCAAAAGGGAGAGCTCAAAAAATATGGCACTCAGGCCAACAACCAACTCAAAACACTTACTGTAATAGCTGTGCTACAATTAGTGGAGTATCAATAGAAATGGTCAGAATACCAACAAGCAGCAGGTTTCCTAGAAAATAAAAATAGTGGACTCTCTAGACCAAAAGGAGGTAAGGGAGCATGCAAACACCTAGCTAAATAGTATTCTGACTCAACTAGACATATCCTCTGTAAGGTGATGAAATCCAAGTCAGACAATATGGATAGTAGAGCCAAGTGGCTAAAGATATCCCCCTACCGGGAGGGACACCGGGTAGTCAATCCTAGAAGAAAAGCAACTAAGATACCCCGTTCATGACACGTTCGGTTGGGTGAATCTATCGTTTCGTTCTATCACTGCTGTATCCCCATACGAGTGATACACCGAGAACTACAAAAGGTATCGTTCGGTTACTGAATATATTGCGGTATTCCACTCAGGCTTCCGGAACCAGTCTGGCGACTTCAACCCTCCTAGGGGAGAGGCCTTCTAGATAAATTGGTTTTAAACTGTGTCAAAAAATACTAGAGGATTTTGGTTCCCTAATGGACAACAGCTTTGTCTCAAGTGTAAGCAACTGAGGGGTGTTATTTGGATGCCTATCCCCCCGATCCTACCTAACTACAAAAATTCTTATGTGTTCCCCAAGTGGGGTTAGAATGTTGGTTGTGTTAAGTAGTATTTTAGGGCTCACTTGAATTAGGTGACAGAGTGTGTGCATGTGAGATGATGAACCCAAGTAAAAGTGCCACAGGGTGGGCAACATTCTAACTAAAAATAACAATACAGAATTTAAACTTTGAAATGCAAAATTTTCTCTTTTTGAGAAAAATGCTGAAATTTTTAAAAAATAATTCTGTAAATGGAACAGAAATCATACTGCAGAAAAAAGGCCGTAGGGAAGTATGGCTGCAGATAGGACAGATGGTTGTGCAGGTGTAGAAAACATTACAGCAAAGTGCTGGCTCCAAAACAGTGAAAAAAGTGCAAAAAACAGACCGCGGGTCTGTGGCAAATCTGGGCGGTCGGACCGTGGGAAATAGCTCAACAGTCATGGATGAGTTTTGGGATTTTAGCTGAAAGACGTAGTCGGACTGCTGGAAAACGGTCGAAAGTCGCAGGTGGGTTGCAGGAAAATGGCTGAAAGCCACAAGCAGGTTGCAAGAAAATCGCTGAAAGCCGCAAGCGGGACACAAAAAAAAAAATGAAAGATGCAGGCAGGTTGCAGGAAAATTGCTGAAAGCCGCAAGAGGGATGTGGGAAAAAGGCCGAAAGACGCAGGTGGGTTGCAGGAAAATGGCTGAAAGCCGCAAGCGGGACACGGGAAAAAGGCCGAAAGACGCAAGTGGGTTGCAGGAAAATGGCTAAAAGCCGCAAGCGGGACGGGGGAAAAAGGCCGAAAGACGCAGGCGGGTTTTAGGAAAATGGCTGAACGCCGCAAGGGGGATGCGGGAAAATGGGTTAACAACCGTGGTCAGACCGCACGAAACAAGCTGATAGCCGCGGTCAGATCACAGGTAACAGACTGGAAACTACTAGTAGGTCACTGGAAACAGTCTGAGAGCTGCGGTCGGATCGCAGGTAAATGCCTGAAAGACGCGGTCAGAACACAACTGCGGGGGGTAAAAGACACGGTTTACGGCAGCTGAAAGGGACAGCCGAAAGGAAAAAACAGAAAAATATTGCAGAAAATTAAAAATGTTTAAAACTTTAAAACTATAACTAGAAATTCAAAAGAACACAAGGGGAGTCGCCAAAACTGTAGCTAGGGTTTTCACCCTAGCTTGTGCAAATGAGCACCTACTAAGGAGAAGGGACTCCTTAGTAGTAGTTCAGAAAAACATTAAATGAAAGACAATACAGTAAAATGGTAATTATTCTAAACATGTGCATAAAACTGAAAAGACAAGATAATAAAGAGGGTTTTTTATTGATTATACCTCCAATGTGAAGGTTTGTGAAGCCTTTGCAGCAGTCCAAGAGGGTTTCTTCCAAGCTTCAAGTTTTGTTCCTTTCTCTTTCTCCAAAGGGTTGGAAATGGGCCAAAGGGGCACTCAAATGTGAAAGTAGCTCAAGGGTGAGCCAGGGTTTCAAGAGTGATTTTGGCAGAGTAAGGGTGTGTTTGACCGTCGATATGAAATGAGGGGCCTCCATCACCTATTTATAGGTTTTTAGTGGTGGAGTGTTGGCCCATGGTTTTGGGCACCCTATGGTTTAGGTCAGCTGTATAGGGTTTTTGCTTCCTTTTTCCCTCTTTTTCCTCTTTTTTGTATTTTTTATTCCCTTTTTAGAGGGTTTTTGCTATTTTGGAGGAATTTTGGATTATTTTGGGGGAAAAAAGGGGTTTTTTTGGCCTTTTGGAGGCTTTTTTAATGGTATTGTGGCCTTTTGGAGGCTTTTTAATGGGATTTTAAGATTTTGGAGGCAAATATGGACAAATGAGTCATGTAATGGGGTAGATGAGGTAGTAAGCACTTTTTGGGTGTTAACACTTCCAAGGGGAAGTGATGAGTCCAGAGACACAAATGCACACAGGGCCATTCTCACATGGTTTAGAGGAAAGTCCTTCCATGGTGAGATGTAAGGGCTAGGCCATTTTCACATGGTTAGAGGAAAGTCCTTCCATGGTGAAATGTAAGAGCTGGGCGGAGCCATTCTCACATAGTCAGAGGAAAGTCCTTCTATGGTGAGATGTAAGGGATGGGCCATTCTCGCATGGTTAGAGGAAAGTCCTTCCATGGCGAGATGTAAGTGCTAGGCATGGATTTTTCGACATGGTCAGAGGAAAGTCCTTCCATGGTCATGATGTAATTGCTGAAGCCATTCCGACATGGTTAGAGGAAATTCCTTCCATGGTCATTGATGTAAGTGCTGTGAGCCTTTCACAGATGGTGAGAGGAAAGTCCTTCCATGCTGGTGAGTGTAAGTGTTGAGCCTTTCCCAGATGGTCAGAGGAAAGTCCTTCCATGTCGGTGAGTGTAAGTGCTGTGTGTGTGCATCTGGGTTGTGCTCTCTGGATGATGACAATGATGTGACAGTATGGTACACAGGCTTTGCAGAGGCATATGATCAGTCCTGAGATGCTGTTGCAGGTTTTGCAGAGGCAGTGTAATCAATCCTGGGAGATCTTGCAGGTTTTGTAGAGGCAGTGTAATCAGTCCTGAGGTGTACCTACTTGATGGCTTGCTCGCAGAAATGTTGAAGACCTACATGGAGGCTAGGCCTACATCCAACATGGAAAAGGGTTGGCTCTGTAGATGATGAAGACCTGCAGGTGGTGGGCCTACATCCAGTATGAAAAAGGACTAGCTCTGTAGAAATTCCTATGACGAGTAGATTGGAGATTGATTGAGATAGCAGCAGCAGTGACGATGATCCAGAGAAGAAGACTTGTGCTAGCAAATTTGTGTCGAGAAATACCTTTCTAGTTAAGAGGGAGTGTTGATGTCTTTGTAACTTTGGAATGTATTTCATATATGTATATTGTATTCCTATAGAGATGTTATTATTCCTCAATACAAAAGTGTCGTCATTTATATTGTAAGTGTCGTAACTTATACTTGATGGGTTATTAGACCACCTTGTTGGGGTCGGCCTTGTATAAGTCATGTGGGTTAAAGGGTTATTATGTTGATGTATATGTAACTTCGGAATGTATTTCATCCATGTATTTCATTTATATATTATTGTACTCCTATAGAGATGTGTCATTCCTCTATACGGAAGTGTCGTCATGTGTATTGACAAGTGTCGCAAGTGCGTGAACTTGCCGATGGGTTATTAGACCACCATGCATGGGGTCGGCCCTGATTTATGTAATATATGGTTGATGTACCTAGCTAAACAAGTCGGCCCCATAAGGTCACTGGAAAAACATATCAAGTATAAATAGATATTGGGAGATCTCTATTTGGATCACTCAAAAACTCATTCTTCCTTCACTCAGAAAGTGGCGCACATGTGAGGAGGAGGATCATTTTCTACTAGGAGACTATCTCTGTGTATTTTGGTTGTACTTTGGTTGAGCCATTGATCTCTTTAACTCTGAGGAAGTTGTGGGGTTTTTAACCTTAGGGTTTTCCCCATGGAAACTCTGTGTCTCTTGTCTCTCATACTTTTGCTTCTTGTGATGATTGACATGCTTGTTCTGATTGATATGCATTGATATACTGTACATGTTATTCTCTCAGTAAAGATTCTAGAGTATTGTGAATTAATGCTCAAAATTTAACATGGTATCAGAGCTAACCTGAGAAGAAGACATTATGCAGTGACAAAAACCAAGGGTTTCTTGTTTATTGGGTTTCTCTAAACAGATTTTGGAAAACCAGTATAGTAGATTGACTCTACTCATCAAGGAGAATCTATCTGTCCAATCAGAATTCAATTCTGAGCATTTTCAGATTTGGCCCTAAAAATTAGGGTTTCCTAAAAAATAGGGATGTCTGGAATCTGAAGACATGGCTGGAATCGCCTTGCAAAAATCAAAGTTTAGAGCTTTGGATCGAGATTTTTGGCTGGGTAGATTTCCAGGAAACTCAAACCCTAATTTAGGGTCCTCGTTAGTGAACCTGGGAAGACAAAAAGGAATTTCTGAAGGGTGAACCTTTGTAAATCTCAAATTCTAAATACACTAGACTGATCAGCTCATTAAGGTGCATCTTTCTATCCTTTCAGAAAGTTGAAATTCACATTTTGAATTTTTAGGGTTTTTTCAACAAACCCTAATCCGGGAACATATCCATTTTTTAGCAAAGCAAGTGGTAAGACCTAAATCTTTTCTATTTCCATTTGAAGTACTCTTTAAGATGTCTCACCACACCAAGCTTGAGGATAAGCTTGAAGGGGATGATAAATTCTGAGCTTGGAAGTATAGGATTGGGTTAATCCTGGAAGAAATTGAATTGGACTCTTACATCAGCTCTGAGGTCCCTATCCTAGAGGATGAAGAGGCTAAGGTATTGCACAAGAAGAACTTGGTCAAGACAAAGAGAATCATTGTTGATTCAATCAAAGACCATCTCATACCTCATGTGTCATCTCTAAAGACACCCAAGGAGATGTTTGACTCCCTGACCAAGTTATTTGAAGTGAAGAACATAAATCAGAAGATGACTATGCAGAATCAATTGAAAGGGGTCAAGATGTTGAATGGAGAGACCATTCAATCTTACTTATCTAAGGTCTCTCAGATCAAGGAACAACTTGAAGCTATGGATGAAGTAGTGGACAATGGTGAAGTTGTTATGACCACTATGAATGGCCTACCTAGGTCATGGGACTCCTTTATTCAAGGAATCTGTGCAAGAAAGAAACTGATCTCTTTCAGTAAACTGTGGGAGGAATGCTCTCAAGAAGAAGCTAGGCTTGTAGCTTGAGAAGAAAAGATGGGAGGTGAAGATCAAGCTCTCGCAGCTCACACCAAAAGAAGCAAACCCAAGAAGGAGCACTCTCACTACAAGAGATCCTATCACAACCAACAAAAGAAAGAAGGATCTAAGATGTTTCACATGCAATGAGAAGGGTCACTTTGCTTCAGAATGTCCCAAGAACAAAAGGGATAACAACAACTCCAGCAAGAAGAAGAATGGCAGCAAAAGAAAGTTCCATGCTCATGCTACCAAAGATGATGAACCTCCAAAGAAGAAGGCTAGGGCAGAAAGTGATGATGACTCATCAAGTGAAGAAGAGGATGTTCTAATCTCTACTCTCACAGGTACTATCTCTCATGGTTGTAATGATTGGTTAATTGACAATGGGGATTCCAAACACATGGTTGGGTTTAAAGAATCTTTTGTAAATCTATCTGAACATGAATCACCCCATAAAGTGAAACTTGGGGATGACTATCAATACCCCATCAAAGGAAGTGGTGAAGCATCCTGCAACCTAGATTTTGGAAAGTCTTTTAAGATGAAAGAAGTTCTTTATGTACCTGGGCTCAAGAAGAATCTTCTCTCCATCTCTGCATTGGATGCAAAAGGCATGAGGGTTGCATTTGTAGATGGCCAAGTTCTGATATGGCCAAAGGGTAAAACTATTGATGAAGTAGTGGTGATTGGAGAGCAAGAGGGAGGTTTGTATAAATTGGAGGGACAACCTGAACATGCCATGGTACATGATTCCATGGAGCCAAGTGAACTTTGTCATAGAAGACTTGCACATATGCACTACAGAGCATTACCAATTGCAAGTAAGGCTGTAGACGGACTTCCTAAAATTAAGACCAAGCATGTAGGTGTTTGAAAAGGATGTGCAAAAGGTAAAAACATTAAGAAGGATTTCCCAAGTAGTGAAAGCAAGGCAAAAGGTGTCTTGGAAATTATCCACTCTGATGTATGCGGTCCAATGTCATCCAGTTCTCTGAGTGGGTATGTTTACTATGTCTCTTTCATTGACGACTTCTCCAGGAAGGCTTGGGTTTACTTCTTGAAGAACAAAGATGAAGTATTTGATAAGTTCAAGGAATTCAAAACCTTGATGGAGAACCAAACTGATAAGAAGATCAAAACATTTAGATCTGACAAGGGTGGAGAATTCACCTCAGGTGACTTCAAGAAGCTATTCAGTGATTCAGGGATTAAGAGGGAGTTGACTGCTCCTTACAATCCACAATAGAATGGAGTTGCAGAAAGAAAGAATAGAACAATCATGAAAGCAGCAAGGGCAATGTTGCATGACGAGGATCTACCTATGCATCTATGGGCAGAAGTAGCTAAGACAACTGTATATGTGCAGAACAGAACACCCCACAAGATATTGGACAACAAGACACCAGAAGAGGTCTTCTCTGGTAAGAAACCTGAAGTCAACCATCTCAGAATATTTGGTTGTCCAGTATACACTCATGTCCCAAAGGAAAAGAGGACCAAGCTAGATCCTTCAGAAAAGAAGGGTATCTTTTTGGGTTACAATGAAAGCTCGAAGGCTTACAGAATATACTTTCCAGGGTTCAATAAGATTGATGTCAGCAGGGATGTGACATTTGATGAAAACTCAGCATTCATCAAATCAAGAAAGACACCTATTGAATATTATGAAGAACCTAAGGAAACTAGATTTCAAGACACTACTATGACTGAAGCAATTCTAGATGCAAATCGTGAAACTGAAGATCTGCAAGAACCTGTAGATCCACCCCGTGAGAAGTTGTTCCAGAAGTTGTTCCTGAGTTTGAAGATCTGCAAGAACCTATAGATCCACCCCATGAGGATAACTCTCACAAGAGGAAACCTACATGGGCTAGAGAGCTCATTCAAGATGCAGAAAGATATGGTATTCCAGATGAAGAACACAGAACAAAGAAGAGAACTAGATCACATACCAGCTATGTTGCTTTACTCTATGATATCATGAACAAAGAACCTTCCAGTTATGAAGAAGCAGCGGAAAATAAAAAATTGAAGGATGCCATGGTCGAGGAATACCAATCAATAATGAAGAATGATGTTTGGGATGTTGTCCCAAGACCTGAAGGGAAGTCTGTTGTGACTTCCAAATGGATCTACAAGATCAAGCATGTTGCAGATGGTAGCATAGAGAAATACAAGGCAAGATTCGTAGCTCGTGGCTTCTCTCAAAAAGAGGGAATAGATTATGAAGAAAATTTTGCTCCTGTAGAAAGGTACACTTCCATCATAACAGTACTTTCCTTGGCTGTAGCGATGAAATGGAAGATACACCAGATGGATGCCAAGACTACCTTCTTGATTGGTGTAGTGGAAGAGGAAGTGTATGTGGAGCAGCCACTCGGTTTTGAAACACATGACAGGGAGTTATATGTGTGCAGATTGAGGAAAGCCTTGTATGGCTTGAAGCAAGATCCCAGAACTTGGTATGGTAGGATGGACAGTTTCCTATCTAGTTTAGGCTTTACCAAGAGTAAAGCGGACTCCAACCTTTACTACAAGGTTGAGGAAGGGAATCCTGTGATTCTACTCCTGTATGTAGATGACCTATTTGTAACAGGAGATGACAGATTGATTGCCGATACAAAGAGGAAGCTTGCTGCCGAGTTCGATATGAAGGACTTGGGGATGATGCACTATTTCCTAGGTATGGAGGTGTGGCAGAGTACAGATGGGATCTTCCTTGGACAAGGGAAGTATACTATAGATATCCTGAAGAGGTTTGGGATGATGGATTGCAAGGCCATGGCCACACCTATGGCATCGAATCTGAAGCTTCTATGTGATGCTTCATCTGAGCCAGTTGATGTCTCTATGTATCGTCAGATGATTGGGTCCGTGATGTACCTGACGAACACAAGACCAGATATTTGATTTGCAGTGAACACATTGAGCCAGTTCCTGATGGATCCGAGGAGTGTTCACTTGGTTGTTGTAAAGCCTATTCTGAGGTACCTGAAGGGTACAGCTGATTATGGGCTCAAGTATGAAGCGAATCAAAATTTTAACCTGCAGGGTTATGTTGATTTAGATTGGGCAGGTAGTGCTACAGATAGGAAGAGCACATCTGGGTGCTACTTCAGTATGGGATCAGGTGTGATCTCTTGGTTTAGAAGGAAGCAGTCCTGCGTAGTACTGAGTACAGCTAAGGAAAAGTATGTTGCAGCTTGTTTAGCTAGTTGTGAGGCAGTATGGCTTTGGAAGCTATTGTCAGAGTTATTTGATCTCCCACTGGAAACTACTGGTATCTTTTGTGACAACTAGAGTTGTGTGAAGCTGTATGAGAACTCGGTGTTCCACGACAGGTTGAAACACATAGAGATCAAATACCACTATATTAGGGATATGGTGCAGAGAGGAGCAGTGAAGCTCCTGTATGTTGCGACGGACGAGCAGATTGCAGATGTGTTGACGAAGCCACTAGCTAGAGTGAAGTTCAAGTACTTCAGAGAGAGGCTTGGTGTTCTTCAGATCGATGACACTTCGAGGAAGAAGTGATGGACACATTTGCAGAAGCCATTCCAAGCATGTTGGAAGGAGGATCCTTCACATGGCTGTGGATGTAAGCGTTGGATGATGAGCATCAAGACGATGCTCCAGTTACTGCTCTATATATGTATGTACGCATCATGTTGGATGCTGGATATGATCAGTTGGATCATTCATATGTATTTGTATATGCATCATGTTGGATGCTAGGACCATGTATATGTATATGTATCAGGTGGATACTATGTATGATCAGGTAGATCATGTATGTTGATATATATCAGGTGGATACATTGTGTGGATCATGTATCTATGTATGTATCAGGTGGATATAGTGTATGATCAGGTGGATCATGTATGATGATATGTATCAGGTAGATACTTGGTATGCATCAGGTAGATACATTGTATGATCATGGATGAAAGCTTCAGGATATTGCTCTAGATGACATGCAGCAGGATGTTGCAGTGATGATAATCAGGATGATCATGTCTACATCAGGATGATGTATGGTGAGTATCAGGTTGATACTCTATGGACGTGGAACAGGTTGTGCAGATGAGCATATAATTTTGCCCTGGGAGATTTGCAGATAGTCTTTCGAGGTTTTGCCTATGACATGTAATATGGCCCTGGGATATCTGGCAAATGCTCTTTCAAGGTTTTTCTCTGGGAGGACATATAATTTGGCCCTGGGAGATCTGCAGATAGTCTTTCAAGGTTTTTCCTATGGAATATAATTTGGCCCTGGGATATCTGGAAGATGCTCTTTTGAGGTTTTGTCCTATGGCATATAATATGTCCCTGGGAGATCCGATAGGTTGGGCTGTGTGCCCGTAATAAGTCCTGGGATGCTCTTGTGATGTTTTTCCATGACCACATGTAATATGTCCCTGGGAGATCCTATAGGTAGAGATGTGTGCTTCTAACAGCCTGGGATGCTCTTGCAAGGTTTTGTGGTGAGGTCACATATAATATGGCCTTGGGAGATCCTACAGGTCGGAGTTGTGTACCTATAACATCCTGGGATTCTCTTTCGAGGTTTTGTGACGCACGTAATAAGTCCTAAGGATTCCACAGTATGGCCAGTGATGATGAAGACACGTAATAAGTCCTAAGGATTCCACAGTATGGCCAGTGATGATGAAGACCTGCAGGTGGTGGGCCTACATCCAGTATGAAAAAGGACTAGCTCTGTAGAAATTCCTATGACGAGTAGATACAAATATTGTTTGAGATAGCAGTAATAGTGACGATGATGATGATTCGAGGACGATGCATCGATGACGATGATCTAGAGAAGAAGACTTGTTCTAGAAGATCTGTGTCGAGAAATACATTCCTAGTTAAGAGGGAGTGTTGATGTATATGTAACTTCAGAATGTATTTCATCCATGTATTTCATTTATATATTATTGTACTCCTATAGAGATGTGTCATTCCTCTATACGAAAGTGTCATCTTGTGTATTGACAAATGTCGCAAGTGTGTGAACTTGCCGATGGGTTATTAGACCACCATGTGTGGGGTCGGCCCTAATTTATGTAATATATGGTTGATGTACCTAGCTAAGCAAGTCAGCCCCATAAGGTCACTGGGAAAACAAATCAAGTTTAAATAGAGATCGGGAGATCTCTATTTGGATCACTCAAAAACTCATTCTTCCTTCACTCAGAAAGTGGCGCACATGTGAGGAGGAGGATCATCTGCTACTAGGAGACTATCTCTGTGTATTTTGGTTGTAATTTAGTTGAGCTATTGCTCTCTCTATCTCTGAGGAAGTTGTGGGGTTTTTCACCTTAGGGTTTTCCCCACTGAAACTCTGTGTCTCTTGTCTCTCATGCTTTTGCTTCTTGTGATGATTGACATGCTTGTTATGATTGATATGCATTGATATACTGTACATTTTAATCTCTCAGTAAAGATCCTAGAGTATTGTGAATTAATGCTCAAAATTTAACATATTAGACCACCCTATTGGGGGTCGGCCCTGTTAGCATTATGTTATGTGGTTAAGTTAAGGCCGACCTAGTAAAGGTTATTAGGCAAGTCAATTCAAGTATAAATAGAGTGCGGGCGGCACTCTATTTGATGATTTCTATTACTCACTCTCACTCTCATTGGAGAGTGGTGCACTTATGGAGGAGGAGAAGTTGCTGCTACGAGAAGATTATCTCTTGTACTTGGGTTGTATCATTTCTCTATCTATCTCTGAGGAAGTTGCGGGGTTTTTCACCTTCTTGATTTTCCCTGGTGAAACGCTGTGTCTCTTGTGTGATTGCATTATTGTGTCCATTATTGATATGCTATAGATATGTTGTAGATATGTTGTACATGTTATTCTCTCAGTTAAGATCCTAGATCAGATTGAAATTTCTAAAAAACTAACACTAAATTCTTTACTAATCTCGACCTTAAGTCGGGATACCATCATATTCCAATCGAGCCCTCAGATGTGTGGAAAACTACTTTCAAGACTAAGGAAGGATTGTTTGAATGGTTAGTCATTCCTTTTGTCTTAACCAATGCACCTACGACCTTCATGAGACATATGGATAACCTTCTTCAACCTTTCATCGAAAAATGGGTCATTGTCTATCTCGACCATATATTTATTTTTAGTCAATCATGGGAAGAACATGTCGAACATCATCAACAATTCCTCGACACTCTCCAGCAACATCGGCTCTATCTGAACATGGAAAATTTCTCTTTTGCAATGACCAACATCAAATATTTGGGGTATGTAATTGACTCTGCAGGAATTCACGTTGATCCAGACAAAGTACAAATCCTCAAATATTGGCCCATTCCTAGAAGCATTCAAGAACTAAGAAGTTTTCTTGGTTTGGAGAATTTATATCATCGATTCATACTCGGCTTCAGTCACATAGCCTGGCCCTTGAATCAGTTGATGAAGGGAAGTGGGAAAAATGTCTTCCAATGGAAAGCAACACATTAAGGAGCTTTTGAATAGCTCCAGGACAAGATCTGCATTGCACTAGTACTTGTGTTACCTGATTTGCGTCAGCCCTTTGAGATTGAGATGGACACATCGGACTATGCCCTGGGAGCAATGATCAATCAGTCTAGTCACCTAGTTGCTTTTCATTCCGATACTTTTAACAACACAGTTAGAAGATACTCGACATACGAGGAATAAATGTACGCCAGTGTGCAAGCTCTCAAGCAATGGAGGCATTACATCCTTGGAAAGGAAACGATCATTCTCACTTATCACAAGCCTCTATAGTTCGCTCCGACACAATCAAAGTTGTAGACAAACTGACAAATCAAGTGGATTAATTACCTATAGCAATTCCAGTTGGTGATTAAGTATCAGAAAGGTAAAGCTAACTCCACCGCCGATTGCCTTAGTCGACCACCCATTACTCTCGTTTTGACATTGATGAGTATGTAGGGATACAAAACGACCACTTGGCCACAATTGTATGAGGATGACAACAACTTCTCAGTAGTATACCGATAGTTATAGACTAACAAGTCATCGAACTCTGACTACTTCCTAAAAGACACCTTTCTATACAAGCTTGGACAACTTTGTGTACCAACTGGTGAGCACCGATAGCATCTCATTTGGGACGCGAACTACAACAAGACTACATGACACTTTGGAGTAGCAAAGAAACTTTCTATTCTGTAGAAGTATTTATTTTCACCTACACTTAAATCCTACATCAACAATTACATTCAATCATGTGTGGTTTGTGCCATTGCTAAACTTCCTAATCGACGACAGGGATCGTACACACCTCTTCCAGTTCCTATTTGACCATGGGAATCTATTTCTATGGATAGTTGATGGGTTATCCTACTACAAGACATCAACATGACGTGATATTAGTAGTAGTCAACCGATTTTCCAAGATGACCAATCTCATACCATGTAAGAAGAGCACGACTATGTAGCAGACTGCTCAACTCTTCTTTACACATGTTTGGAAACACTTTGGTTTACCCACAACCATCATTTTCGACCAAGATACCAGATTCGTAAGCATATTTTGGAAGACCCTCTGGAAATTGCTAGACACACGACTCTCATTGTCGATAGCCTTCCATCCTCAGACTGACGAACAGATGAAAGTTGTGAATCACTTGGTCGTACAACTACTTCACATGTACAACCACAAGCATCGACGCACATGGGATGAAAGTATTCCATACATCCAGCACAGTTACAACCATTCTCAGCACATCTCTACAAGAAAGATTCCATTTGAGATATGTTACAGATTTCAACCCTCAGCTCCAATCGACTTGATCAGCTCCTCGACATAGCCAAACTCCGACACCGACTACAACCAGTGAGAAGTTGATAAAGCAATGAAGTTCAAAGATCATATATGCGACATCCAACGACAAGAACACGACATGTTGCACAGATCAAGTGAGAAAGCTAAGGCCTGAAATGACAAGCATCGTATTCCTCATTCATTCAAAATTGGGGATAAGGTATGGTTACATCTCAAGGAGCGCTTCACAAGTCCTTTCAAGAATTTAAAACCTTTGCGATATGGTTCGTACAGTATTCTTCGATAGATTGGAGAAAATGATTTCCAGCTCGACATTCCTGCATGCCTGGGTCTGCATCTAGTATTCAATGTGGATCTACTTCGACCATACCATGCACCACTGTTCGAATAGAACGACTTACCGACAGCAGAACCCAAAGACATCCATCCAGATTTTCAGGAGCCTCTTCCTTTTCGACACCATCATGGGATGATGAGTACGCCTTACAAGGACGAACACAATTCCCTTGTTTTAGGTTTCCAAAGATGGCCAACTCCTATGTGATGTACCTGCAATAATTAATTAATGCAAATACATGAGATATCAGAAATAATATAACAGAATCGCTTTTATATTGATCACGGGCCACTTCGAGGGGGAAACCTCCTTTGAGCAATCTCAATACAATTAACTTCACCGTGCCTTCAATGACCTCAACACACACTTATATACTAAGTCTATGCCCAATACTATGAGTCAAAACAATGGGACATATAATACTATGGGACGACTTACAAAGCATATGCGTCCAATACTATGGGTCAATACTATGGGCTAATATAAACTACGGATCAACAAATACTACGGGACGACTTACAAAGCATATGCGTCCAACAACAATATACTAACATAGTAAAGAGAAGGGTTGACATAGGTTCCTAACATCCCCTCTCCCTTAGAAAAAGCTTTGTCCTCAAAGCTTTGGTTGGAGAAATTGCTGCAGAATCTGAAGGAGTGGTTCCTCGGTAGCATCCTCGGTTTGCATTTCGGGCCACTGACGCCTTTGGAGTGTCAAGGAGGATTGCTTGGAAGGCTGTAGATGAAGAAGAACCCTGTCAGCTGCGTGGAAAATGCGCTCAGAACGGTGCTGATCGGCTTGTTGTTTCAGGCGAATTCTGGCCATGTGAAGATTGTCCTGCAGAATGAGAAGAATCTGATCACGATGTTGAAGAACCGAGACAATTTCTTAAATTGGAGAGCTGCTAAGGGTGTATGGAAGAAGAATAGGCGGTGTTTTTCCATAGCCTGCTTCATATGGTGTCCTTTGAGATGTGGTATTGTACCACCAGAGCGCTGCTAGGAAATCCATAGAAATAGTTGGCCAAAGCTGTGTAGGGATGGCCACGGGTTTGAGCAATCCCGAAAGGAGTGTAGTTTCCCCCTTGCTGACTTGGAAAGTATCATCGTCAGCCACCATCTGTTGAATTGTCATTTTTAGTCCCGACCAAAAGAAGTTACATTGTTCCCGGTCATACATTTTGCAGAACCCAGAGTGCCCTGTTGATGAAGAAGCATGGAGTTCATAGAAGAGATAGCCCTGTTGAACATATTGCAACCAATTTGGAACAAGCAGAGAAAGAGCTGTAAGAGAAACTGGGTCATCAATTGTGCGAGAAGGAGCATGTTCCACCATATTGTCCTTACCCTTCTTGTAAGTGATCACATAGGGACAACCCATGAGTTGGATAACCCATTGCAGGTGTGTTGGGGAGGAGACCCATTGTTCCAAAAAAATTTCCAGACTTGGGAGATCAGTCTTGATGCAGAAATAATTCCCTAATAGGTATGGCTGCCACTTCTGTACTGCATGAAAAATAGCCATCATGTCCTCCTGAGAGGTAGATGTGGCTACATTCTTACCGGAAAGGTCTCTTGAAGGCAGCAAGCGCATTGGTTTAGCAAAGATACCTACATATCTATCCAAGGAAGTAGTAGAGACTGTTGATGGGTGCATCTGAATGGAATTGAGCTGAGCGATGACACCATGTGAATTCTTCTTAAGGATTTTTTCCAGGCCGTGTGAACTGATGATGCAGAGAGACCCTGGTTGTAAGCCCATAAATTTGTGTTGTGCCCCATTGACTTTGAACTGCATCCAAAGTTACGCAAGATCCCATAAGATGGGGCCAAGTGTGCGTAACCATTGAACGCCCAAAGTTCCGCAAGATCCCATCCACCTAAGGACAAGGCAAACATGTCAGAGCGTAGGTTATAACCTTCCATAGAGATACGCACATTGTGACACTTCCCCTTGCAAGGTAAGGTACCCCCGTTGGCAACCATGACTTCAAAGTTGGAGCAAGGATGGACAAAACAATCAGCCTGTTTGGCAATCCGAGGGTCAATGAAGTTATGAGTGCTACCAGAATCAATGAGGATGGTAAGAGGGAGCTTCTTGAAGTATCCCCTGACTCGCATTGTTTGTGGGGTGGTGACTCCGGTTACAGCATGGAGAGAGATCTCGGGTGGGTCGTCCTGAGATGGGGTGTCAACAGGCAGGTGTTGAATGTCGACCTGATCATCTACTGTATCTGTAGCTTCTTCACCAAGTTCTAAGGCAGGAAGAGAATCCACATCCAAGAGATAGAGCTTTTGTTGAACACATCTATGTCCCCGAGTGAATTTCTCATCACAATTATAGCAAAGCCCTTTTTCTCAGCGTGCCTGCATTTCTATTTCAGACAAATGCTTGATAGGAGTTGGTTGAGGAGCAGGCATGATGGACGGTCATTGGGAACCCATATTTCTGAAGGGAACAAAGGTGGGTTTGGAGCGTTGTTGAGCTGCGATCTTGTCCTCGGCTAGCTTAGCCAACCCTAGGACTTCCATCATTGTGTTGGGACAAAACATTTTGACCTCTGAGCAGATTTCATCCTTGAGACCACTGATAAAACAACTCCTGTAGAATTCATCAGACAATCCTTCTGTGTGATTGGCTAGTTTCTCAAATTCCGTCTGATACTCTCTCATTGTGCCAGTTTGGTGAAGTTTAGTGAGTGCTCCTATGAAGTCATCAAAATCACTAAGACCAAATTGCGGCAAAATGAGGTGGCAAAAATCTGTCCAATTTGGCTCGGGATGAGCTTTGATGTACCAATGGTACCATTGAAGGGCTTCCTGTTCCAAATGAAAGGATGCAAGTGGAACTTTCTGAACATCAAAAGTATTATGAAGACTGAAATATTGTTATGCCCGGTATATCCATCCAGTTGGATCAGTACCATTGAAGCGAGGAAAATCAAGCTTCAGCCCACGAAAAGTGCTAGAAGAAGAGAACCCAATGGCTGCAAAAGATTCTGGCTGTCTGGTATTGTTCATGGCTGAATGCTGAAGATGGAGGCTGAGAAATTTTTCATCCAGATCCTGGAGTTTGGCTTGGATGGCTGCAAGTGCTTCCTCCATGGTTGTTGCTCCTGCACGGGTGACAACCATAACCAGGAATTTTTTTTTTTTTTTTTTGGTTGACTGATTAGGAAAACAAAAACAGGAACTACTTCAGTATGGAAAATTTGGATTTGGGAAAAAATCAGAAGGATAATTGGGGTTGGACTAGGTTTTGGACACTATTGGATAGACAGGGAAGCAACAATGAGAATTTCAGAAGCGGGGTGAAAGAATGGAAAAATTTGGCAGAGGGGAACAAAGAAGCAGAATTCAGAAAGGAACTCTGTGGTAAAATTTGAAGGTGATTGGGTGAAATCTGAGGAAGTTATGGCAAACCCTAAAAATAGACAAATGTGAGATTTCGAGTATAGGAAGGGGAATTGAGGATAGGGTCCTCAGGAATGAAATATGCAGACTGGAGCGGTTTTTTTTTTTTTTTTTTTTTTTCTCAGACTGGAGCGGCTATGGCTCAGCTTTTTTTATTTTTTATTTTTACAGACTGGAGCGGCTATGGCTCGGAAGGAATCTGGAACAACGTCGAACGGCTGGATCTGGAACGGCTTGCAAAATGGATCTCAAACGGCGCAGCAGTGATCGACAATAGTTCAGCTGAAAGTAGATATGGACCCCAGGTATGTGCGGCTTCCTAACAGTTCAGGGGTTTCACTCGGCCACCAATGCTATCTGACGGCTTGCGTATTGGGGCAGTACCCCTCACTCCACGGCTCAGGTAAAACTGATAACCGCTTTGCCACAAACGACAGCTCTTGGTTTACCTCACGGGTGGGAATAGTCAATCAGGTAGGGGTCGTTGCCCTTTTCTCTGGCAGGTCCTCTCAATGGGCCAGCTACTTCGGGGTTCCTATGGTACTCCTCACAATGATTTTTAGGGCTTATGCCCAAGTACTTCCCACAGTTAAGCGGATAGGGATTATTCCCAGATCCGAACCTGCAACAGAAAAAATTTGGGCAGAAATTCCACCCAATGTTCAAAAACCGGATCTATATTGCTCAGAATCGCTATTATAGCATGTTTCCAGAACTGGAACAACCAGTCTGCTTCTTCCCATGAAAGCGGAATAGAAATCTGGGCACTCGGTCAAAAGATTTTCTCACCGCAATTTCCGCGGCCATCACCGAAATTCTGAAAAATTGCTGATTTTAAATCCGCGATATCTCCACTTTTAGAACTCCAAATGAGATGATTTGTTTTTTGAAACTACGTATTTTTGAAAGAGGAATTCATATATGCAATCGGTTTCTTCTGATTTTGTGCAGAAAGTTTTAGAAATTGATCTGAAAGTCGCCGCCCAAAAAAGAAAAAAAAATTTCCACTTGTGCCAAGGAAAGTGCTTTGATACCAGATGTGATGTACCTGCAATAATTAATTAATGCAAATACACGAGATATCAGAAGTAATATAACAGAATCACTTTTATATTGATCACGGGCCACTTCAAGGGGGCAACCTCCTTTGAGCAAGCTCAATACAATTAACTTCACCGTGCCTTCAATGACCTCAACACACACTTATATATACTAAGTCTATGCCCAATACTATGAGTCAAAACCATGGGACATATAATACTACGGGATGACTTACAAAGCATATGCGTCCAATACAATGGGTCAATACTATGGGCTAATATAAACTACGGATCAACAAATACTACGGGACGACTTACAAAGCATATGCGTCCAACAACAATATACTAACATAGTAAAGAGAAGGGTTGACATAGGTTCCTAACATCCTATCTCAAGGAAAGTGGTACTTTGTTACTGAAATAACCGATAAGTTTCCTCACCTTTGCAAACAAACAATAGGGACCATTGTTTCTTAAGGAGGGAGGTCTGATCCATGTTGCAGTTGGCATTATTGTCGAATGCTAACATCGACTTTGTTACTAAAATCCTCTAATATTTGTTGAAATGGTCATACACCAGTTTGTGGAGGGGCCTCCTGACTGTTTTAAACTTTCATGGGTTAAATCGCCGCGAGATTGAGAACCAGACAGACTCTATGGAATGTTGCACTTCACTTAGCCCTAAGGAAACATCGATCATTGTCTTCCTTGTGTTATATGGCCACCATACTGATAATACAAGGGTGATAAGGCAGAAGCGCCGAAATCCTTTTCCAACGTGTCATGAACGAGGTAGCTTAGTAACTTTTCTACTAGGGCTCTTTTACCCAGAATCCCTTTCGGTAGAGGGATATCCTTCTCATATTGGTCTCTCACATTGTATTGTTTGACTTGGATTTCATCACCTTGCGAAGGATACAACTTGTTGAGGCCTCTAGCTCTTAGTTAGGAAGTTTGCTTGTTATCTCATCTTAATAGAGGGTCATTTTTCTTTTTAGTGATTGCTTGTTGGCATTCTGTCCATTTTTGTTTCTTGCTCGCTTGCTGTGACGCCGGTCTCAGTATAGTTTTTTAGAGCTTGCTTTTTTGGCCTGCGAGCCTTGCTTTTTCTAGCTCCCCTTTTGCACACTCGGCTGCATTAGGGATTTTGAGTTCTTTGTTGCAAGACTACCCCCATATTTTGTATATCTACCATTATGTCAGAACCACCACAGAGATCATGAAGAATATAGGGACGAATCCCACCACCACCACCACCACGGACCTCTAATCCATCTACATCACATATTCCCGCACCTCTCGGCAGTGATGTCAGCCAAGGGAACGTTCCACCGCCAATCCACACTACATCTTCAGTTCCTCCCGTAACTATTACTGATAGTACGGTCTCAGAACCCCTTGTAGTTTCTGTAATCACTAATACACCTGAAACTCCCACTGTCACTTCACCCACTGTTATTCCAGATATATCTGCCACAGTGGACAACACTACAGTGGCTAAAACTAGTACTGCCCAAGATACTAGACCGGAGGCCATCGTCCTCCCCGATGTCAGCACTACCCTTCCACCAGAGACTTTCTACGATGTTCCGGAAGGATCTCTTGGCACCACTGAAGGATCCGACCAAGATATATGCGAATTGATTACAATCGCGGGCGGATACGTCGAAGTTATCGAAGAAATCCAACTTCCTAATACACCCTTTGAACTTGACTATGGATTTATCACTTCCCAGGAAGAACCTCCACCTGCTATCACTGCACCATCCAGTGTTCATCCACAGGAAACCGGTTCTTCCAGCAACATACCTCATACAGTATCCCTCCCCAACCTCCCTTCGGGTCACGAGATCATGGCCTACATCCAATCTAGTATGGTTAGTCTAGCTAACTCCCCGTTAGCGTCGGTACAGTTTAAACATGATACAGAGAAAATGCTCTCGACGACTTCTAGATATCCCCCTGCTACCTGTCCTCTCAACTATCGGGCCCCCAACATTCCATCTAGCACAAAGTTTCATCACTCCTATGTAGATGGTTCCAAACCTTCAGATGTTACTATACCTCTATTCCCTCCGGACCTTGGAAACCCTTTTCAGGATACAAACCCAGACCCAATCCTCGATGGTCCTCCTATTGTTGAAGACGCTATGGATGAAACCCCTGACACCCCTTAGTTAAATTCCCAACATTTACTACCATCACGTATGTTTGGTACACATTCTATGAGGGATAACCCAGTATTTTCTCTGTCCCGACCCATCACATATGGAAGACCCCCTCCACAAATCGGCACCCTTGGTGCCATTGGCCAATTGACACTATCTCACCTTTCTAATGTCGAAAGAACACCAATTCATACTGCTAGATCATCCATACTAATCGGAGGTTCACCTTCGACCACTATCTACACCATTTCAGGAGGTGGACAACCAACTGTTGCGACCGCTAATCCCAACAACCAACCCCCTCCTAGTGGGCCATCAACCTAGCCTACAGGAGGACAACCCTTTGTTGGGAACCCCACTCCTAGTTACCAACCGCCTCCCATTGGGCCATCAACCCAGCCTACTAGAGGACAACCCTTTGTTGGGAACTCCGTTCCTAGTCACCAACCTCCTCCCATAGGACCACCCAACCCACCTACTGGAGGGAAACCTACTGGTGCCATCCAAAAACCCTCCCAACCAGCAGCATCTGCTCAGTTCGGTATGTACAACACACCTGGCAGTGGACAACCTTATACTGGTTTTCCAACCGATCCTCATCTTCAAGATCCCTCGTTAGGCATGCTTCCTTCTTGGGGATCTCAAATCCCATAGAGCGGGGGGTACTCATTGTTCGGAAACTAGAACCTAGCTGGGGGGCAACCTCAAATTCCCCCCAACTTGAATTCTGGATTCCCCTACCCTTCGGCTGCAACAACTCCATGGAACCCATCCCTTCAATTCCCACCTCTTCATCAAGGTGGAACACATATTCCATGGACACCACTGTTACAGCCACCCCCCAACCCTAGAACGGGAAATCCTCCACTTACTCAAGGTAGTGGTAACATTCCTGGGACCCAACAACCCTAGGGAACCATTCCCCAACAAGGAGCAACAACCATTCCTGGGACACAACAACCCCAGGGTACCATACCCACCATCCCCACTCAGCAGAACGTCTAACAACCGGTTACCACTGTGATTCCTAGTCAAGTAATGACTTCCAACGCACAACCAGTTAACCAGATGGCCTACTACCCCCAGAAATTCCAGCAGTATCCTGCAGGAAACATGTATGGGTACAACACGTAGCAATATGCTGTGCAGGGCCCCTCAAGCATCCCTGCACCATACGGTTACTACTCATACCCGTAGCCGAAACGTCAACTTCCTTTCTTGGCCACGCTAGATTTACCTGATTTGTCGAGGCTCATTAACGATCCTATATGGCATGAACCTCACTGGCCACCTATCCTAGCCAAAATTCCATCAGACATTCCTAAGTTCGATGCCAAGACTAGGGAAGATCCCAAGAACCATGTGATGACCTTCCATCTTTGGTGTTCATCCAACTCATTGATGGATGACTCCATTCGGCTATGGCTCTTCCAGTGCATGCTTACCGGCACGGCAGCAAAATGGTACATCGAGCTGCCACAACACTCCTTTCATGATTTTAACACCTTGGCTATGCAGTTTCTGACCCATTTCCAACTCCCCATCCAGTATGAGACTAGAACAGAACTATTAACCTCGTTGCATCAAACCACTTCTATGACATTGTAGGCTAATCAAGGCACCCATTTTGGATTATCTACTCGTTGATTGGTTCACAAAGTCTTTTTTGCCTCCCATAGCCAGGGACATTGCTATGCGTGGGTTGGTCACGGAGGAACAAGCCATCTCGGCAACCCAGTATATGGATTTGGTATATACTCAATCCGACACTTTACACGAACTTCTTCCCCACGCCACCCGTGTTACTACTGATCCAACTAAGCCTACCACTGAACCCCCTATCGCTGGTATCGTCAGTTCAGTTAAGGCCTAGCCTACCATTCAACCGACGGGTAGTTAACTGACCGGCAGTGTTAACTGACCCTTTCCCTCAACAGCAACAGCAGATGGTTTCCCAAGAAACCCCACAAGGGGGAAACCCGAACAACCCATCTTGCGGAGAGACGTCCACAAACCGCGAAATCCTGATGACGAGTAATGAAGAGATTCACATAACCACTCATTCAAAGATGTACGAAAACCCCCCAAGTTCAACCAAACAGTCAGAGACAGCCAAAGGCAAGTCTCCTGTTTAATATCCTTCTCCTACCCCTCCCCCTAATGGCCATCTCCACATCGAGAGACCGTTTACGGACACAGTGCTACGCCCACCCAAGGGCACCATACGAAAAGCGACATTTAATCCCAACATGTGAGCTGCCCAAAATTACAACATTGTTGAGGATTTAGCTCAAGCACCATGCACCATGTCGACTCTTGAGGTTCTCCAACACTACCCTATGCAACGCAGAACCTTACTTTCAACACTGAGAGAAATGGACCCGGATACTTCAAACACCATCATGTTTAACTTGGAGTATGTCAAACCTCGGCTTTCCCATCAGTTAGCCTTCCAGGTTCATACAAGAATCTATGGAAATAGCATCCATCGCACTGTCTTAGACAAGGGTGCCTCCACGTTGATTATGTCTTTGAATTGTTGGAGAGCTTTAGGCTCACCCAAAGTCATGAAGTCTCCCACTACTCTTAGAGCATTTGAGGGACACGGTTTTCAACCTTATGGACTCATTCCTGCGATTGGTGTTGAACTGGGGGGAAAAACAGTATCTGTACACATCGAAGTCGTGGATGTGCCATTAGATTACAATCTTCTACTTGGTCGGAACTAGTTTTATGCCATGACCGCCATAGCATCTACTGTCTTTCGAATCGTGCAATTTCCTCATGAAGGGAAAATTGTCACCATAGATCAGCTAGATTACTGTATCCTAGACTCTCATCCAAACTCTGCCAACACCATCCCATTATTGGATCAACCTCGGTACCATTTCCAAGACATTAGCGTTCATATTATGAAGAATTCTTCCCTTATTGGAGTTTTCCTAGAGCTCGGCTCCCACGTTCAGCCAGTCAACATGATATCATCGAATGTCACCCCTTTCAATGATTCTTGGGTGATACCGAGTCCCACTAAGATTGAAAACTATGGCAACTCCATGCCGTTAAATGGGAACCTCGCAGTGTATGAAGCGATCCAGTCAGCCACCGATTGGGTCGATTCTTCTACCCATCACACAATGGCACAACTCTCGTCTGAGACCCATTCATGCCCACCACTTATCGATCCTCTCACATTGATTTTTCCCACTGATGAATCAATCATGGAGGTTATGTGCGGTGATGAACCACCATGGGGAAATTTCCATCATCGATCTTCCTTTCCCACCATCCAGATGCTTGAGCCTGACACAAAACCCAGCACTTCACTTGGAATGGTTTAAAACAAGTTTCCCACTTCACTGGATGAAGTATTTTCCGAAGGAAACTTGGCCAACCTTATGGAAACCACTCCCATTGACATTTCATTGAAGCTTGGTGTCGTGGAAAATGTTCATATTGGCAAGACATGCACTCCCACCGAAATAGAGTTCTACACTGCCTACTTTAAAACTTTCCACGACGTTTTTCCCTAGAGTTATGAAGAAATGCCAGGAATAGACCCGTCTATCATGGTCCATGAGATTCCAACCTTTCCTGCTGCCCAACCTGTTTGGCAGAAACTCCGACCCGTCCACCCCCGCAAGGCAGCTGCTATCAAAGCAGAAGTTGAAAATATTTTGCGTGTTGGTTTTATATATCCTGTCCCACTAATAGAATGGGTATCTAATATCATTCCCATAGACAAGAAATAGGGAACGATTAGAGTCTGTGTCGATTACCGCGACTTGAACAAAGATTGTCCAAAAGACAACTACCCAACTCCGTTCATCGACTAGATCATTGATAACTGCGCCGGGAGTGTCATCTTTTCATTCATGGATGGCTTTTTCGGCTATAATCAGATCGAGATACTCCCAGCCGACCAACACAAAACAACCTTTATTTTCCCATGGGGAATCTTTACATATCGAAAGCTACCTTTCGGCCTGAAAAATGTCGGGGCTACTTTCCAATGGGCGATGTCATATGCATTTCACGATATCAAACATATTGCAGAGCTGTATCTTGATGACCTTCCCGCTCATTCCCAGACAAGCGAAGATCATCCTGATCACTTATGCGTCGTTTTTGCAAGGTGATGTCGCTACAATATCTGTTTGAATCTGCATAAATGCGTCTTTTGCGTTGAAGCCGAAAAACTTTTAGGATTCATAATCTCCAAAAGCGGCATACGATTGGACCCTGTGAAGGTAGAAGCTATTCTAGCCCTACCTTCCCCCACAAACATACCAGAACTTCAAAGTTTGTAGGGGCACGAAAACTTGCTACGCCGTTTTATTTGCAATTTCACCGAGATAACAAAAGGCTACATGAGGCTTCTAAAGAATAATACCCCATTCATTTGGGATGACGAAGCCCAATGCTCTTTTAATCATCTAAAGGCGGCCTTAACTAAAGATCCTGTGATTCAACCCCCCAATTACACACGGGATTACATTCTTTATCTCGCAACTTCGATTTCGACCATCGGTATGGTGTTAGTCCAAGAAGATAATAATGGCATAGAACATGTGGTATACTATCTTAGTAAGAGTCTTCTCGACTCCGAAACACGCTATTCACATGTTGAAAAACTGGCTCTGGCAACAGTTTTTGCTGTCCAGAGATTTTGTCATTACATTCTACTCCACCAAACCACTATTATAGCGGATTTCAATCCAATGTATTACATCCTCACACGTCAAGTGCTTGGGGGCAAATATTCTCATTGGATTGTCATCCTACAAGAGTTTGACTTGGAATTTGCCAAATCCAAATCCAAGAAATCTTTGGTCTTTGCTGAGTTGATTTGTAACCTGCCCCGTGTTACTGAGCAACCTGATCCCATTGATTCTCTTCGCAATGAATCATTGTTCCTCATTAGCACGTCCGACCCATGGTACAGGGATATTTTATTATATCTCCAAACCCAACGTTTCTGCCCCGACCTCAACCACGATGAACGTCGATGTATCCGACACCATGCCAAGTACTACCTTATAGTCAACGATACCCTTTACCGTCGTGGTGTTGATACCATTCTTCGACGTTGTTTGAATTTAGACGAGGCCGAACATGTTCTTAATGAATGCCATGCTGGAGCATGTGGTGGTCATCTCTCTACGATGGCTGCGACCCAGAAGATACTGCGAGTGGGATATTTTTGGCCCTCAATTTTCAAAGACTGCATTGAAATGGTGAAGAAATGTCCACCCTGTCAATTCTTTCATAGTAATACACGCTCGCATCCTGCTCCACTCCATCCTATTATTTCCGTCGGCCCCTTTTCCAAATGGGGCATAGATTTCATGCATTGCAAGTCCACTTCAGTCGGGGGGCATAGCTATGTCATAGTAGTTGTCGACTATTTCACAAAATGGGCTGAAACGATGCCTACTTATGTTGAAGACGGAAAAATAGTAGCACAGTTCATATTCAACCACATTATAGCTAGGTTTGGTGTCCCACAATCCATTGTGACCAATCATGGCTCCCACTTTAGGAACCATATGATTGAAGAATTGAGCACCAAGTTGGGTTTTCGTCATGAAACTCAACCCCGTACTACCCACAGGCTAATGGCCAAGTCAAAGCCATTAACAAAGTTCTGAAACGTATGATTCAGCACATTGTGGGTACTCACAAGTCCAATTGGCACTCAGCTCTATTTTTGGCATTATGGGCATACCAAACCTCAGTAAGCGCTACCGGGTTCACACCATTCCAACTAGTGTATGGCCTAGAAGCCATCTTACAAATTGAATGTGAAATCCCGTCACTGAAGATAGCCATAGAGCTACTTCCCCATACCACTTCCAAAGAGGAACGGTTTCTATACCTAGACAAGCTATATGAAACCCGTCGAGACACTGCTTTAGCCAATGAAGCTCATAAAAAATGCATCAAAGCACAATATGAAAAATCCGTTCAACCTCGGGTTTCAATGAAGGCGACCTCGTACTCACATATGACCAAATGCATGATAATTTTAGAAAAGGAAAGCTAGAGTCTAAGTGGTATGGCCCCTTCGTTGTAAAACATGTTCTGGAGAAAGGAGCCTATGAACTTGTCGATTGTGACGGCATGCCGCTGGCACAGCCCTGCAACGGGCTATACCTCAAATGTTTCTACGCGTAGGTTCATCCTACGCGAGATACGTTTTGTACATAATGTACCTAGTTTGTTTTCATTTATCTTTTGTATGCATGCACGGATCTCACGTATCCATACTTACATTGACTTGTGCTTTTATGTGTAGATGTCTTCCTATTTTGGATTCGCAGATGGTGTGAGCTGACACACATGGAACATTGCTTCCGCAGCATGGGTAATTTATTCTCCCACTGGCGAGTTTTTATCTTCAGGAGCCGCTTGCTTGGGTCCCGCAATCAACAATATTACAGAGTACCATGCAGTCATTGGACTCTTAACAGAGGTTGCTTCCCTCGGAATTGACTCCCTACTGGTCTTTCTAGACTCCCAACTTGTGGTTTCCCATTTGAATCATGTTTACGCAGTCCGCGATCCTATCCTACTTCGCTTATTTCGAAGGGTACGCCTCTTGAAATGATCTTTTAATTATATTTCATATCAACATATACCAAGGGAATTCAATTATGTAGCTGACTCATTAGTTAACTACAATTTGGATTGGCATCTTTCCACACATAAAAATACATCATACAAGTCACTGTAAATAAATAGATCATAAAAATAGGTCGATGTATATATATCACTACATATAAAAGTGTTTTTTCCAATACATAAAGTTTGTGTTCAAAAAGACAAAATTTGGGATTCAATCCCATACTAAAATTTTGCTCCCAAGCCTACATATCGTGTACATGCCGCAAAAGACAAACACTACTATCTAGGGAGATCTAGGAGATTTATCGGCCTCCTCAGAATCCTCGCATTGCTGATGGTAGCAAACTATAGCTCGAGCCACCCTATGGAGGAGAATACCAATACGTCTAAGCACACCTACAGTATGCTACTGAAGATGCAGAGGAACATCATCCATCCTCATAGCTGGAACCCTGTGGGTTAAACCTTGTAGGTTCTGCTATATGTATTGAACCCCTCCAGCCTCTTCTTCCTCTTCTTCTTCTCCCTTCGAAGCAACCTGGCGCTCAACACCGCCTCGGCGTAATGGAGAGTATCCTGCAGGCCTCTGTGGTCCACGATCTGCGACATGCACATAAATATATATTAAAATCTTTTTTACACATTCTCAAAAAAAATTAAAAATCATATAATTAAAAAAAAAAATTTAAAAATACATTAATGAAGGTCATACCTGAGTTATCCCAATCCTCATCCTCCGGTAGTTCCAAGTCTATGTCCTCGTGGAAGTCCACCCCCGCATAGGGGTAGTTCTCGATCAGCACGATTTGTTCCTCGAGCCATGAGAAGAAGTTCTCACCAAAAGCCAAATGCTGTGTCCCCCCGAGCCATCCTGCATACTCACGCCATCGAGCCATCCATGGATCAGTAGGTGGACGGGAGGGCATAGTCAGCTGGGGACGCAATAGTGGCACCCTCTCCAAGAAGAAGGTGACCAAAATGCTCTCGTACCCAAATTGAGAGTTCTCTCCAGTCCTACACTTGTTCACTTGCTCCTTGAGATTGGTCAATACTGCCTCACACTAGTTGAATAGTGTCAGTGCCATACAATCCATAGCAAGATTCATTTGTGTATGAGATGCCTGATGGGGACTCGTACTCCCTACTGCACGTGTGATGGTGAACAACATCCTTAATGACAACCTTGCCACTTTTCTTCCCCGAACCTTGACGACAATAACGAGCAATCAAAGCATCAGTGCTCGCCTCCGAGTTGGTGAACCCTGTAAAATTCACCTAGGCCCCTCTTTTTGAGAGACCCGTGAGGAAATAAATGTCCTCAAGTTCAATCTCGAGGGTATGTACTCCAACGCGGAAAGCTTGAATGTCGGGGTCCCACATTTGTATAATGTGGGTGAGAAGTTTTTC
Organism: Larix kaempferi; assembly: GCA_027924585.1. Taxonomy (NCBI): domain Eukaryota; kingdom Viridiplantae; phylum Streptophyta; class Pinopsida; order Pinales; family Pinaceae; genus Larix; species Larix kaempferi. The sequence continues at coordinate 15,717,534 of BSBM01000539.1, forward strand.
TTGCTTGCGGATACCTTTGGTTTTGAAGAATTTTAAAAATCCACATTCCCGCAGTGCAGTCAAGGTCGCTTGGTCATCTTCAGCCAATAAATCATCTACTTCATGCTCGCTTTCTTTCTAGCTGACCATTTTGCCCCAAACAAGTTGAAACACCTGCAAATGGTCACAAGAAGCATTCATTAACAAATTAACAACTTGATCTTGACAAAAAATTTGAGAAAAATCAATTTTTCTTCCCTAATGCTCGCCACTACCGCACCTGGGGGAAACACTATTGTGCAGTAGTCCACACTACTACACCCCCGTTTAACCCTACAGAGCGGTAGCCATCGACAATACTGCGCTTCCCTATTAAGCAAGTGCGCGGTACTGTCAGGGGCAGAAAAAAGCCTATTAGGGCCTGCTCAAAAATTAATTTTTACTTATTGAAATCAAGTTTTTTACCTATGAAATGAAAGAGGAGCTTGAAAGCTCTTACCCGGCGCAGACAGCTGTTGAAACGGTGCTCCAGATCTCTCAATATGAACTCTTGAATTTTTTGCTCATCAATGGGTGAAATTTCCTCTTTTGGCAAATGCACAAGTGAAATGGTAACTTTCCACATTTACCTCTTGCTTATATAATTTTTTCACTTGTTTTTCACTCATTCTTTTATCTGGTTAAATTAAAACTCACTTCACATTGCTAATATTTGGTTCCATGAGCCTTTTTTGACAGGTTCTCCTTTAAAGATGTTCACACTGGTGTTTAATTACTCATTTGACCTTCATTTTGAGCCTACTTTATCTTTTTCATGCTCTAGATTAAAACTTGAAAAAGATTCCAAGCGCTTTTTACACCCGGGTTGTGCTTGTCAAACTCAAGTAAACGGTGTCGAGCTTAGTCAACTTTACTCGTGCTCGTTAAACGATGAGGAAAGTATTATTTTGGTTGTATTTTATTCTTTTTTTGGACCAAAATAATTAAAAATTACGAAAAAGACCATTGGAGCTCTTTTTAATCCCTTTTCAAGACTCCTTGTTTCGAAAAGATTGCCAAGTGATATTGTCTCTTTCACACTTGTAAAAGTATTTGAAAGGTCATCTGTTCGGTGATAGGTTACCCCTTTTTCGGCCCATTTAGACTATTTATGAGAAGGGTATACCTCAGTCAACCTTCGACTGGGAGAGTTCTCTCGAAAATTGTTTTACACTTTTTCAGGATCGAGGGACTAAACTTACGAAAAAGTACACTTTGGAGCCTTCTTTAAGTTTTTCAGGCTCTCTAAATGTTAAAAACTACCGATTTTTCCTTCCTTGGACTTGTTAAAATTTGACATTGAAGGACCCATCTTGGGACGAACCCCTCCTTTCTCAGGTTCGTAAAACATGTGAGATCGGACTCATCTATGAGATGAGTTATACCGAGCATATGTTATCCTCTTCAAGCTCGTAAAACAAAAAATAGGTACTCGTCCATCATGTCAGGGGAAAATGGGAAACAAGTCGAGTTTATTTTGTTGGCAGCTTGTCAGTCGTCACCTTTGAACATGGCATGTGTCTATCCCTTGTCTATTTTTGGGTATCTAGTCTTGCTGAGTTATGGTCATCATCCCAAGTCGTCTCTCTGGCCACGAGCCTACTCGTTCAGTGTCTATCCTTTGCTATCAATAATCCCTACTCCCAGGTCCTGCTTCATGCTGTTATATGTTCAAAGGGTTGCATTGTTCAGATTCATTCATTATGTCAGACCTCCGCTGTGTCAGTACATGTTCTATTGTTTCATAGTCCTATACGATCTTTCATTTCGATTTCGTGTCAATGATGTTGGAATAATTATGGCCCACCTTCGATGAGTCTATTCCTGTCGACGCTAAATCACTATCCAGGAATTGGATTTAGGAATCAACCACTACTACCTTGGTACCTACATGCCTCAATGGTAGGTTTCCTCATGTTCGACGGTAGGTTTACATCATTGGCATCTGATCGAACGATCTCTCAAATGCTTGACATCAAATCATTCATTCGCATTCCGTTGAGATGTACTCTAGATACCTTGGGGATCATCGTCATCATTGGTGATTCCCCTCGCATTTGTTAACGATTCACATCATTAACCGATAATCAAATGGTTTCTACCATGTTCGACTTCAACACCTTGTAATCACAAGGCTAGATTCGTATCATTTGCGATTGAGTAGAAGACCCTGGACGCACCTTTGTACTTTCATTGCATCCAGGTTGCGATAGATATGTCCTCTGTATTATCACACATATCCACTTTTGTATTGGTCGTGGTTGTGTCATTACTGTCTCATGGATCTATGCCTGTTCATAGTAGCCATGATTTGTCTACAGTCTATATCATCTGAGTACTCATGGATCTGCAATGTATTGGTCGGCAGCCATGCTTTGAGTCAATTGTTTCCGAGCATGGGGATGCCTGCCTCGGTGGTATATATCTGACATTTTGTTTCTGTTTCAGCTCCTCGTTGCTCCCCTCGATGCTATCTCCGCACAGTATTTGTAAATTCTTTAAGCCATCAGTCTCTTCTGACCTCACACTTTAGCGGGCATCTGTTATACCTCTATATTTCACAGTGTCGTACCTTCACCTTTGACGACACTTCCCCAAACTACCTAAAACACCTAGAAGGGAAAAAATGATGATGACCCATGAAGACAAACCTATCCTGTCATGAATCAACCCAACTGAGACTTCATATACCTACACTATCGCTCCTTGCTCAAGCTTAGGGGCATGGTAGTCCCCACCACCGTGCTATGCCCTGTCCCTTCTGCGCGGTACTACCGCGTTTTGCTCAGTTGCAGGGGCGCGGTAGTCCTTTTTAGCCCTTTTTCCATGGCTTGTGGGATCTTGACCTTCGAGAGATTTTTGAGGATTGGCATCCCTGATTCAATCCTAACTCACCTTCTCATCTTAGTGGGTCTGATCCACTAAATACTCGCAAGATCCATTCTTCTCTCTTGTTGGTTAATCCCTCCACACACTATAAGAGAGAAGCCTTCCATGAGCAATGGGAGGACTCTTGGAGACATCAAACCTATGATCTTGAATCTTTGTGGAGATAGCTAGAGGAGAAAGCACTTGGAGCTGGGAGTTGGCTTGGATATCAAGCAACCATTGTAATTGACTTCAAGTTTGTAATAAAACATAACTTGTCTTATTTCCCAAATCGTGTATGTTGATCTTGTTTCAATCATATGATTTGTTCCTGCTATAGATTTAGATTTTAACATATATTTCAGATTGCTAGAATATTGTATGTGCTTGTACCTTGGTTCATTCTAACAAGTCCATTTGCGAGGACTTGAAGATTGGAGCAACAACTAGGATGAGTGATTAAATCAAAGGTCAGTCAGATCTCTTCCATTTCTTCCAGCATTATGGTATTGAAATATTTGTTTGGATCTAGGAATTCAAGGTAGAATTTGTTTTCTTTTTTTCTTAGTTTAGAGTCAGTTAAGTCTACTTTAACCTAAGAGAGTTTCTACCTATCCATAGGGAGAAATATCTACAACATTGAGGATGAGTGATGCCAATATTCCTTTTCGGAGCTTCCTTTGTGATCTTCATCTTAGGCAACACCGAGATTTGATCTACCACTGGCCCTTTACTTCTAGTGGTAATATTTACCGACGATACTTGGATTTCTTCAGCCTACTCTTCTTCATTCAATCCCAAAGTGGATGCCCAATCCCATAATACCATTGTGGTTTCCTCAGTTGGATCTTCTTGTTCTTTTGTTTGATCTTCTTCTAGATCTTGTTGATCTGTCAGTTGTGCATCTAACAATTGATTCATTACCAAAGTCATTGAATTTATCCATTGTGGGCAGCTCTTTTCAGAATGTTTTTCTTGGTGAAAAGTGCAGAAATTTTCCATGCCAACCTCATTCAAATTTAGGACAATAGAATTAGTTATAGGCGGTAGAGGCTATCCACTTTCTTCCCTTTTCTTGTAGAAACGCTTAAATGGTTTTCTAAATGTACTAGCTCCCTTATATTTCTCCAAGTCTACTATTTTGTTAGATAATTAGTGCACCATTTTAACCACATTTTCTAATTCATTCCAGGGTTCTTATTTAGGTCTAGATAATATAAGAGGATTCTGGCTAGTCGTTGGTTTCACTTCCAATTTTAATGTGTGTTTTTAAATACTATCCAATTCAGCTTCTACCTTCTTAGCTTCCTCATATTTTTCTATCAACGTAGCCTTAACTTCTCTTTTGACAAACATAGCTATAGGTGGATATAGTGTTGTAGTGTAATATTCTACCAAGGATTCCTCAGCGGGTTTTGTTGCAGTACTAAAATTATTTAACAAGGTAGTGAATATTTGATTGAACTCCTGCACCTTTTCTTTCTTCTCCATCCTCATAGATAATAGTTATTTCATGAGCGTGGCAGCGGTATTCTGATTGCAAAATTTGTTTAAAAAAAAAATTCAAAACCGTTCCAATCTGCTATATAATTAGCTTGTAGACTAAAATACCAAGAAGATTCCCTCGGCTCAAAAGTGTAAGGGAAAAGTCTACAAACTACATCTTCATGTTCTACGTTTAAAATATTCAGAGCCAAATAGAAACTCTTCATGTGGTCTTCGACAGAGATGCCTTTTCCAGGGTCGAATTTAGGTAGCACCCTCTCTAGATGTTTGGGCAGATCGTGTAATGGTGCAGCCAAATTAAGTGGCCCTCTGGATCTCCACGAAGGTTGGTTAACATTTCCAGCCATAATTCGCACACTATGGAATTATGACCCAAAATCCGATGAGAAAATCCGACGATATCCGACGAAAAGGACTACGTCATCAGATTTCACCTTCAAAATTATGAAATTTGATGATTTTTTTTTAAATTGATAGAAAGGTCGGTAAGATATCCGATGGCCCTCGGATATCCAACGACGTATGTCGGATAGTCGATCAGTGTCGTCGGATAGCCGACACTATATTATGCCCGCGGTTGTTGGATATCCAACACTATATTATGCCCGTGGATGTCAAATATCCAACACTATATTATGCACGCGAACATCAGATAGCCGACACTATATGATTCCCATGGTTGTCGAATATCCAACACTATATTATGCCCGCGGATGTCGGATATCCGACACTATATTATGCATGAGGATTTCGGATATCCGACAATATATGATGGTCATAGTTGTCAGATATCCAACACTATATTATGCCCGCGGTTGTCGGATATACGACATGTATTTTACAATCGTAATTATTCTTAATTCGTCAGATATCCGACAAACGTTTATATTTTAAAATATATAAATTTCCAAACATTTTGACATGTTTTCTATACAAGCGACGCTTTGTAGAATTTTTTAATTCGGCGGACTTTTTTCCGTAAAATAATACATCATTATTTCTATTGTTTTTGTGATTAAAAATAGTGAAGTGCGGAGCTTGATTTTCTAAGATTGGTAATATTCATTCAAGCTCTTTATTATAAAATGTCAAATAGCAATATTCCTGATCCAAAGGAACAAAAATCGACAATTGCTTGGTAGATTGTGGGATGGAATGAAAAGAAAGGGTGATGGGAAATTTTATTGTCCATATAGTCAATGCAAGGGCTTTAAGAGGAGAAGATTAAAGATCATAATAGCAAGAAAACATTGTAGGGAACATGGACACACTAAGGGGGGACATGAATATTGTCCATTTGTAAGTTTTGCATCATATATGTTTTTATATTGATTTCTTTTTTAAATGTATGTATTATTTTAATATTTCTTATATTAAATTTTATCTATTGATGGTTTCATGTAATTATAAAGGAAATACATCCTACGACATATCGTCTAGAGGAAGTGCTTTTAGAACAAGTACTGGAGGAACATGGAGCTATGAATAATGGATAACAAGTTAATGATCATATTTAAGACGATGATCATACTGATAACATAGTTGAATATGATGGTACAAATACTTTTATCCGTGATTCATTTAATGTTAGAATGGATGATCATGATCATGATCATGAAAATGATGATCATTTTGATGATATTCATGATTTACCTCTTATTGAGAAGGCATACAAACCCCTTTATGAGGGATCCAACACAAATATTCTCTCTTCTATATTGTTGATAATGAACTTGAAGGTTATGATTGGTCTTTCAAACATATCAGTCACACGGATCTAAGGTATCACTACTACATATGGCTCAAAATTCCCATGAAAGTTTGCCATGAAACAGTTAAAATCGATGTTTTCGTGGAAAAACAGTTTAAATTTTTGGAAAAATTTGAAAATTCCCCCAACGATCGTCGCTATAGCCAGGGATGGACTTTTCGTCGCTATAGCCATGAACTTTCATCTCTATAGCCACAAATAGTACATCCATCTCTATAGCCACGAAAAATACATGTAACAAATTTTATTAACAATCAAAGGAAAAATACATAATTTTAAACTTAGACACCATCATTCTCCAATTCATGGTCTTGTTTTTTAACATTGCTTGTGATTCAAGCATAGCTTATCCCACCATAATTAGGTTTTTCATTCCAATGTTGCACATGAAAATATCTTTCTTTTAGGGTCTTTTATTCCTTTAAACCCAAGTTTTTTAATTTATCTCACCTATCTAATAAATCAAATTATCTAGATTTATCTTCAATTTGAATATCTTCTTTCTTTTAGGCTGCTTGTTTCAGTTTTTCCAATGGCCTCTGGAAATATAGAGAAGGAAGAAAACGGGGTGGTTCCAGACGATCTACGCTGCAAGAGATCATATGGAAAGCAATGGATATGTAGTACACGGTCTATTACAAACAAGACTATTTGTGAAAAGAATTATATTCAAGCAAAGAGGAGGACTGCAAACTCTGCCAAGCGTGCCAGCGAGAAGAAGCTGAAGAAAAAGGAGGAAAGTAGTGAGCCAGTGCTTGAAAACAAGAAGAATGAAGTTGAAAAACCACATGTCACTGCCATTGCTAGGCGAGAGCTCTCAACCATCCCAATGAATAAGAAATCAAAAGAAAATGTTCCAAAAGGCCAGCTTATGTATCCCGTCTATTCGGCATACACAACTGATCATGAAGAAGCTGAGGTGGATATCTTAAGAAACTGTGGAATTGAAAGAGAGACTGATTTTCCGTGGTATCAATTGCATGCACCTTCAACAAAAACCAAAATTGCAAAAAAATTGATAAACAAGCCTGTTTTGGCGAGTTTAGCGAGTTATCACCACTTTTGTATGGCATTGTTTCCTTCTATTTTATTCTATTATTCTCAGGATTCTCGTGTTGTTTTGAACATATAATTGGTAGCATCAATTATAATTGGCATGGCCCTGGTTAAGGAACATTCTTTGTTGTTGTGTCTCAGGATTGCACTAGCAAGAGGACTGGTACCTTGGTTGAGGCAGAAAGTGCTATATGTCTTCAATGTCATAAGAACGATAAAGGGAAGTTAGTCTGATGTTCAAAATGAAAAGGAAAGCGTTATTTGTTCTCTTGTATTGCTAACCGGTAGGAATAAGCTTTTCTTCCAGTGGATAATGAGCATAAAAAACCCTAGACCTTTTTGTTTTAAATACAGGAGGGTTCATATGACCAAATGCATCACCTTGGATAGAACCCATATTGGTAGTCAATAAGAAGGATGGAACCTTTTGGATGTGCATTGGTTATTCAATGTTAGATAAAGTGACAATTAAGAACAAGTACCTCCTACCCAAATCGATGATCCTCTTTATTAACTCAAATGGGAAAAGGTTTTTTCAAAGTTCGACTCAAGTTTTGGGTATCATCATATGAGAGTGGAATAAATTAGCATACTAAAGTTCTTAGATTTCCCCTTTGCATTGACAATTGCTCCATACTTTTCATTTAATTAACAAATGAGGTGCTCCAAAAGTATTTAGACTGTTGATGTATATGTAACTTCGGAATGTATTTCATATATATTTATTGTACCCTTATAAGAGATGTGTTATTCCTCTATAAGGAAGTGTCGTCATGTGGATTGACAAGTGTCGCAAGTGTGTGAACTTGCCAATGGGTTATTATACCACCATGTGTGGGGTCGGCCTGAAATATATATTATATTGTGGATGTACCTAGCTAGACAAGTCGGCCCCATAGTGTAACTGGGAAAATAGGTTAAGTATAAATCGAGATCGGGAGATCTCTATTTTATCACTCGGAAACTCACACTTCTCTCACTCAGAAAGTGGTGCACTAGTGAGGAGGAGGATCATCTACTACTAGGAGACTATCTCAGTGTATTTTGGTTGTACTTTGGTTGAGCCATTGCTCTCTCTATCTCTGAGGAAGTTGTGGGGTTTTTCACCTTAGGGTTTTCCCCACGGAAACTCTGTGTCTCTTGTCTCTCATGCTTTTGATTCTTGTGATGCTTGTCATGCTTATTGTGATTGCTATGCATTGATATATTGTACATGGTATTCTCTAAGTAAAGATCCTAGAGTATTGTGAATTAATGCTCAAAATTCAACATGGTATCAGAGCTAACCTGAGAAGAAGACATTTTGCAGTGACAGAAACTTGAGTTTCTTGTTTATTGGGTTTCTCTCCACAGATTTTGGAAAACAAGTATAGTACATTGACTCTACCCATCAAGGAGAATCTATCTGTCCAATCAGAATTCAATTCTGAGCATTTTCAGATTTGGCCGTAAAAATTAGGGTTTCCACAAAAATAAGAATTTCTGGAATCCGAAGACATAGCTGGAAGCTCCTTGCACAAATCAAAGTTTAGAGATTTGGATCGAGATTTTTGGCTGGGTAGATCTCCGGGAAACGCAAACCCTAATTCAGGGCTCTCCCAAGTGAACCCGGGAGGACAAAAAGGAAAATCGAAAGGGTAAAGCTTTGCTGATATCAATTTCTGAATACACCAGGCTGATCAGCTCATCAAGGCACATCTTTCTATCATTTCAGAAAGTTGAAATTCATATTTTGAATTTTTAGGGTTTTTCCGACAAACCCTAATCCGAGACCAGATCCAGTTTTCAGCATTTCAAGTGGTAAGACCTAAATCTTTTCTATTTCCATTTGAAGTACTCTTTAAGATGTATCACCAGACCAAGCTTGAGGATAAGCTTGAAGGGGCTGATAACTTCTGAGCTTGGAAGTATATGATTGGGTTCATCCTGGAAGAGAATGAGTTGGACTCATATATAAAAGAAGACATCCATATCCCATAGGATGAAGAGGCTAAGATGTTGCATAAGAAGAACTTGGTCAAGGCAAAGAGAATCATTGTTGAATCCATCAAAGACCATCTCATACCCCATGTGTCTTCTCTAAAGACACCCAAGGCTATGTTTGACTCCCTGACCAAGTTATTTGAAGGGAAGAACATAAATCGGAAGATGACTCTGCGGAATCAATTGAAAGGGGTCAAGATGTTGAATGGAGAAACCATTCTATCTTACTTCTCCAAGGTCTCTCAGATCAAGGAACAACTTGAAGCTGTGGATGAAGTAGTGGAAAATGGTGAAGTTGTTATGACCACTCCGAATGTCCTACCTACGTCATGGGACTCCTTTATTCAAGGAATCTGTGCAAGAAAGAAATTGATCTCTTTCAGTAAACTGTGGGAGGAATGCTCTCAAAAAGAAGCTAGACTTGTAGCTCGTGAGGAAAAGATGGGAGGTGAAGATCAAGCTCTCCCAGCTCACACAAAAATAAGCAAGCCCAAGAAGGAGCACTCTCACTACAAGAGATCCTATCAAAAGAATAAGAAGGATCGAAGATGCTTCACATGCAATGAGAAGGGTCACTTTGCTTTAGATTGTCCCAAGAACAAAAGGGATAATAACAACAACTCCAGCAAGAAGAAGAAGGGCAGCAAAAGAAAGTTCCATGCTCATGCTACCGAGGATGATGAACCTCCAAAGAAGAAGGCTAGGGAAGAAAGTGATGATAGTGATGATGACTCATCAAGCGAAGAAGAGTATGTTCTAATCTCTGCTCTCACAGGTACTCTTTCCCATGGTTGTGATGATTGGATAATTGGCAGTAGGGCTTCCAAACACATGACTGGGTTTAAGGAATCTTTTGTAAAACTATCTGAACATGAATCACCCCATAAGGTGAAACTTGGGGATGACTATCAATACCCAATCAAAGGAAGTGGTGAAGCCTCCTACAACCTAGATTCTGAAAAATATTTGAAGATGAAAGAAGTCCTTTATGTACCTGGGCTCAAGAAGAATCTTCTCTCCATCTCTGCATTGGATGCAAAAGGTATGAGGGTTGCATTTGTGGATGGCCATGTCCTAATGTGGCCAAAGGGAAAGACCATAGATGATGCAGTAGTGATTGAAGAGCAAGAGGGAGGTTTGTATAAATTGAAAGGACAACCTGAACATGCCATGGTACATGACTCCATGGAGCCAAGTGAACTTTGGCATAGAAGAATTGCTCATATACATTATAGGGCACTTCCAATTGCAAGCAAGGCTGTAGAGGGTCTTCCTGAAATCAAAACCAAACATGAAGGTGTTTGCAAAGGATGTGCAAAAGGTAAGAATATTAAGAAGGCTTTCCCAAGTAGTGAAAGTAAGGCAAAAGATATCCTGGAAATCATCCACTCAGATGTATGTGGTCCTATGTCATCCAGTTCTCTAAGTGGGTATGTTTACTATGTCTTATTTATTGATGACTTCTCCAGGAAGACTTGGGTATACTTCTTGAAGAACAAAGATGAGGTGTTTGATAAGTTCACGGAATTCAAAACCTTGATGGAGAATCAAACTGACAAGAAGATCAAAACATTCAGATTCGACAATGGTGGAGAATTCACCTTAGGTGACTTCAAGAAGCTTTGCAATGATTCAAGGATTAAGAGAGAGTTGACTACTCCTTACAATCCACAACAAAATGGAGTTGCAGAAAGAAAGAACAGAACAATCATGGAAGCAACAAGGGCAATGCTGCATGACCAGGATCTACCTATGCATCTATGGGCAGAAGCAGCTAGAACAGCTGTATATGTGCAAAACAGAACTCCCCACAAGATATTGGACAACAAGACACTAGAAGAGGTCTTTTCTTGTAAGAAACCTGAAGTCATCCATCTCAGAATATTTGGTTGTCCAGTATACACACATGTCCCAAAGGAAAAGAGGAACAAGCTAGATCCTTTAGGAAAGAAGGGTATCTTTGTGGGTTATGGTGAAAGCTTGAAGGCTTACTGAATATACTTTCTAGGGTTCAAGAAGATTGATGTCAACAGGGATGTAACATTTGATGAAAACTCAACATTCATCAAATCAAGGAAGGCACCTATCGAAGTTTATGAAGAACCTAAGGAAACTAGATTTCAAGACACTACCATGACTGAAGCAGTTCCAGAAGTTGTTCGTGATTTTGAAGATCCGCAAGAACCTATAGATCCACCCCATGAGGATAACTCTCACAAGAGGAAACCTGCATGGGCTAGAGAGCTCATTCAAGATGCAGAAAGATTTGTCATTCCAGAAGGAGAACACAAAGCAAAGAAGAGAACCAGATCACATACTAGCTATGTTGCTTTACTCTGTGACATCATGAATAAAGAACCTTCCAGTTATGAAGAAGCAGTGGAAAAGAAAGAATGGAAGGATGCCATGGTTGAGGAATACCATTCAATAATGAAGAATGATGTTTTGGTTGTTGTTCCCAGACCTAAAGAGAAGTCTATTGTGACTTCTAAATGGATCTACAAAATCAAGCATGCTGCAGATGGCAGTGTAGAGAAATACAAGGCAAGATTTGTAGCTCGTGGCTTCTCTCAGAAAGAGGGAATAGATTATGAAGAAACTTTTGCACCTGTAGCCAGGTATACTTCCATCAGAACAGTACTTGCCCTGGCTGCAACAATGAAATGGAAAATACACCAGATGGATGTCAAGACTGCTTTCTTGAATGGTGTAGTCGAAGAGGAAGTATATGTGGAGCAGCCACTCAGTTTTGAAATACATGATAGGGAGTCATATATGTGTAGATTGAAGAAATCCTTGTATGGCTTGAAGCAAGCTCCCAGAACCTGGTATGGTAGGATGGATAGTTTCCTATCTCGTTTGGGCTTTACCAAGAGTAAAGCGGATTCCAACCTTTACTACAAGGTTGAGGAAGGAAATCCTGTGATTCTACTTCTGTACGTGGATGACTTATTTGTAACAGGAGATGATAGATTGATTGCGGATACTAAGAGGAAACTTGCTGTTGAGTTCAATATGAAAGATTTGGGAATGATGCATTATTTCCTAGGTATGGAGGTGTGGCAGAGTGCAGGTGGGATCTTCCTTGGTCAAGGGAAATACACAGTAGATATCCTGAAGAGATTCGGGATGTGTAGCTAGGGTTTTACCCCTAGCTTGTGCAAATGAGAACCTACTAAGGAGAATGGGCTCCTTAGTAGCAGTTCAGTAAATGTAAATTATTAAGCTAAAACAAAGATATAAACTATTCTAAAACATGTGCATGAAACATAAACAAAAGATGGAAATAATGGATTTTTTGTATTAATATTACCTTCAATGTGAAGGTTGATGAAGCCCTTTGCAATGTACAAGAGGGTTGCTCCAAGCTCCAATGTGCTCCTTCTCTTTCTCCAATGGTGGGAATGGGCCAAAAGAGGCTCTCAAGGTGAAAGTAGTTCAATGGTGAACTAGGGTTTCGAGAGAGATTTTGGCAGAGTAAGGGTATACTTGATTGTGGATATGGAATAAGGGATCTCCATCACCTATTTATAGTTTTTTGGTGGTGGAGTGCTAACCCATGGTTTTGGGAAACACATGGTTTAGGGCAGCTGTATAGGGTTTTTTCCTCCTTTTCCTCATTATTTTATATTTTTCTTCCCTTTTTAGGGGGTTTTTGCTAATTTTAAAGGAATTTTGGATACTTTTGGAGGAAAAATGGGTTTTTTAACCTTTTTGAGGTTATTTTAAGGGTTTTGTGGCCTTTTGGAGGCATTTTAGGCCTTTTGGAGGCTTTTAGTGGGATTTTTTGGGTTTTTAAGGGAAATATGGTAGGAAAATGGACAAATGAGCCATATAATGTGGTAGATGAGGTAATGAACACTTTTTGGGTGTTAACAGATTGCCCCTTGATGTGCGAGGGCAGGAGCTCATCGTATGGCCGATGGACATCATAAGTCATGAATGGTTTTCCTGGGTGTGGAGAGAAGAGAAGAAACAAACTGAAGCCTGGAACAACGATCCCGAACAAACTGCAAGAACTAAAAGTACATAACCTCTATAATGGATGAGGAATCATCTGATCATATGGACGAGGCAGGCATACCCATGCTCGTATCAGGATATAACATAATAACAATGGGGTCCAAAAAATGGGGACCTGAAATATACATGACCTCAAATACTGACTGAGGCATAATCTCAATATATGGTCGAGGCGGGCATTCCCATGCTCGTATCAAGATACATAAACAGATCTGTGTGGCCCGAAAAAGGGGGACCTGTAAGATACATAGATAACCACTGTGTACATCATAGGTGTCAAGAGGAGACACAAATATGGGACATACTGCTGAGCGGATCATGTGCAAACTGAAGAACTGGTGCACTGGAATATCAACAGTGCTGCTGACTGGGGTACCAGAGGAACTGATGAGCTGCTAGATCATGATGACTGGGAGCAATAACCTCGATGGTACACTGAGCTGGAACTGACATGGGTACTCAAGGAAGCATATAACTGGATGGCTTCCGAATACAATCGCCAACGCAGCCCGGACATCCACAGGAACATACAACTGGGCGTTCCGAAGTGACTCACCAATATGCTAGAGTCGGGGGAAATCCGGGGTCTTCGACTAAAAACTGATGGGATATAATCCTACGCGATCCTCAACGATGTGATCAAGGTGCTGAAGTCGAACATGTGAGGAACAACCACTCGGAGAGGCAATGATGACTCCTCTCAGAATGATCCGTAGGCACTTACCACAGATGGTGATAAGTCCAAGGCGTAGGGACCTCTGGGCCTATCCTCTGGAATAGAGGAGCTGTCGTCGACAGAGGGAGACCTGCAACGATCAAGGAAATGATGTTTCCTTGACAGGAGCGCGAGGTACAGGACCGAAATGTGATAGTACTGATGGCAGGACTGACAAACTTGGGGGGATAACTGGGCAAGCAGAGTGGGTGGACTCAAACTTCCTTTGTTCAGAGTATGATACTGGGAATGATCGGGCAGCATATGAAACTGACTGAGGGGAAAGGGATCATAGCTGATATTGGATCTGGGAAGGTGACTGGGCTGAGGGAGACTCAAGCTGTGGTAAAAAGGCAGGAGACTGTAGAATACTCTGAACAAAGGCGACCTGATTGGGGGTGCTGCTGAGATGATCGATCATAGTTCCAGGAGGCACGGGAGGGCACTTCTTCATGGGTTAAGGAACTAGAAGAAGTGTGTGTAAAATGATACTGTCGTGTGGATTTATACGAGCCCAGGACAGTTCATGCTCGTGGTTGCTTTCAATTTTAAGGAGTCTGAAAGCAAATAAGAAGACTCTGAAGTGATAGAATGGTACTGTCGTGTGGATTTGACGAGCCCAGGACAGTTCATGCTCATGGTTGCTTTTAATTTTAAGGAGTCTGAAAGCAAATAAGAAGACTCCAGGGGGTTGCTTTTTCGTAGATTTAGTCTCCAAGGCCCAAAGAAGCATAAAAGGATGCAATGAAGAACTCTTCTCGCCGGTGTGACTAGAGTATTCCTTTTTCGTAATTAGTCTACCAGGTCTGGAAAAGGGTTAAACTTATACCAGATAGACGCCCTTTCAGGTACTTTAACGAGCATGAAAGGAAGCAAGATTGCTCGGCAATCTTTTCATTCTTTTAGGAGTCAGAAAAGAGCTTAACGGAAACTCCCTAAGTGCCTTTTTCGTAAAGGACTTCTCCGGCCCAAAAAAGGGATAAAATTATGCCGAACAAAAGGAATGGCCAGGCAAGGAGGAAGTGTTCAATCAAGGATCAGTAATGATGACCAAAAACGAGGGTAGGGGGGAACACTGGTGGGCCTCCTTGCGGGGTGAGTGAAATGGTGGCAAAATAACGAAATATTTGCAGTATGACAGGAGTGAATGGCTCATGTAAAAGTGTGGAACAATCCGATGGTGGCCGATGTGGCACGTGAACCGAGGTAGTAAGGTGTCGGGACACAATGTTAAAATTGTACCAAGTGAGAGTGAGAAATTATCTCAAGCATTATCACGAGCTCGGAAAAATGGATCCGGCGATATAAAGAGTGTCAAAAACGGGTAACGGCCGATGTGGCACGTACACCGAGACGATGGGGGTGTTCTGGAAAAAATACCCAAAAAATCGAGGGGTGAGAGCGAGAAATGATCTCAAGAATCATCACCAGCTCGGAAAAATGAATCCGATGATATAAAATATGTGAAAAACAGAGAACGATCGATGTGGCACGCAAACCGAGGCAACTAGTGGCGTCTGGAAAAATGGGCAAAAAATAACAGGTAAAAAATAATGCAACGAGGTGACCATCATGACGGTCTCGTCGTGCTGATTCCTAGGAGAAGGGAAGGGAGATCAGTAATGAGCTGGGAAAGCGCGAGGGCTTTAGTGCTCTTAGGTGATTTGAAGGTAAGGTCATATTCCTGGAGGATAATGACCCATTTAGCGACACGACCTTGCAGGAGCCGCCGGTTTAGAAGATATACCATGGGGTTAGAGTCGGCGATGACTGTGGTATGACTCATTAAGATATAGTGTCGCAATCTTTGGACGGAAAAGACCACAGCAAGGGCGATTCTCTCCTCATATGGGTAACGCAGAGGGGGTGCAGACAAGGTCTGACTGACGTAATAAATGACGTGCTCCTGGTGAGAAGCATCTTCTTGAACCAAGACTCCGGACACAGCATGCTCGGATGCCGAGACGTAGAGGATGAAGTCCTGGGAGAAATTCAGAGGGGAAATCAGTGGGGCTTGGGTGAGAGCTTTCTTGAGTGCTCCGAATGCAGCTTCTGCTTGCTCATCCCAGACGAAAGGTACGTGGGTACGGAGCAGGCGCAAGAAACCGTGAATGGTTGTGGCATAATCCGGAACGAAGCGTCAAAGGAAATTGGATCACCCCTGCAAAATTTGGAGCTGCTGGAGCGTGCGAGGAGAGGGAAGGTCCAAGATGGATTGGACTTTCAGGGGATCAACAGTAATTCCTTTCTGGGAAACAATAAAACCCAACAATCGGCCTGCCGGAACGCAAAAGACACACTTGTGTGGGTTCAAGTGGATTTGATATTTGCGACAACGCAGAAATACTTGCCGAAGGTCGTTAAGGTGGTCGAATCGTTTCCAGGAACGAGCTGTAAGGTCATCAAGGTAGACTAGCAGGATAAGGACCAAGTCGTGAAAGCAATAGGTCATGGCCCGCTGGAAAGTGGCACCAGCATTTTTGAGGCCGAAAGGCATGACACGATAGGCAAAGGTGCCCCATGGGGTAGTAAAGGCAGTTTTGTACTGGTCTTCCTTACGGATATGAATCTGGTTGTATCCGGAAAAACCATCCATGTAGGAGAGGACTTCATGCCCCGCACACGCATCGATGAGCTGGTCAATAAATGGCGTGGGGAAATTGTCCTTGGGACAAGCGCGGTTTAAATCGCGGAAGTCAGTACATACTCGAATGGTGCCTTGTTTTTTGTTAACGGGAACGGGGTTTGAAACCCAGGTGGTATAGGCAATAGGATAAATGAACCCTGCCTTGCGCAGTTTCTCAATCTCGGCTTTAACAGCTGGGAGCTTGGAAGGATGAATGGGGCGCTGTTTTTGACGAACAGGCCATGTGTCGATGTGGTGCTCTATAATGGCGGGGTCAAGACCAGGCATCTCTGTATAGGACCAAGCAAAGACGTCACGAAATTATCGGAAGAGTTTTCGGTACTCCTCAATCTCTTGTTCACTGCAGGAGGCTCCTAAGGCAATGCATTCATTGACGCTAGGGGGGTTAGAGATATCTATATGGATGACGGGTGAGATGTTGGCCATGTTACCCTCCTCAAAGGTGTCAGGAGCAGGAATAGGGTCCTTGAACCAGTCGACCTTGGTGGGGAGGAAGTCTTTGGAATCAACTGTGAATTGGGTAGCTGTGCTAGAGGAGGATTCGTCTGGGATGAAATAGGAACGGTGGTGCATGTCATCCCAGGGATAATCCGGGGCAGTAAGGGCCTCAAGAATCTCCTCATCAGTACGGAAAGTTTACGTCGTCAAATCGGTTGACGAGGGGATAGTGGTTAAAGAGATCATATAAATGGTATTGACCTCCCCAGATGGGGGTGAGATCGGGGGGTGAATCTCTTCAATAGTAGTTGGTGCTGTCTCAAGATCCAAATTGTTCATCTCATAAAGAGTCGCTCTGTAATCCGGGAGATCAGGACAATGATGTGAATAATGCCCGTAAATACCGCATATGGTGCAGGGGTGGTTGGTACGCAGGGACTTATCTTTAGGCTTGGGAGTGGGGTTTAGTTCGACAGTTGGGATGTTGGGGTCATTGTCGAGCATCTGCATGTGCTTTTGCAATGCTGGTAACTGTGGGCATTGGTGGGTCGCATGGCCCAACTCATCGCACAGCGAGCATTTGGGAGGAGCACAAAATACTGGAGGGTTTTTGACTGTCTTGGGAGGTGGTACAGCAGTGTAAGGTTGTGGACCTCTGCCCCCAGTGGGTTTGGGAGTAGGAGGGGGAGTCGTGGAGGACGAAGGGGTAGAGACACCAGGAGGTGGCTGAGAGGTAGTAGCCATGGGTTGCACCGGTTGGAGGACGACGTCTGGTGTCGGCGGGTGAACGGGAGGCGAAAGATACCATACGAGTAATCCCAAAGTTAACCCAGGGAGGATAAGGGTAGCCATGACCGGGGCGCTTACTACTCCCAATGGAGGGACTAGGAAGGGGATCGTATGGATAGGTGTAACACCAATGTGGCTAGGTACCAATGGTGGTTTAGGCAACAAGGGTGGTTGATTGTTAGGTGGTTGGTTGTCGTGGGACAAGGTACATAAGTCAGACACTTTGGGCGTAGATGACGGGGGAGGAATGGATTGAAAGGTGGAGGTCATCGGCGCATCTGAGTAGACTCCAGGCCCCATAGAGGAAACAAATGAGGTGGTGGCACGAGAAACAGGTTGTTCAACCATGGGGAGAACATTTTCAGGTGCCGCAGGAGCACTGGGATCATAGTAGGTGAGCTGGTCAACCTTAACCACGCGTCCCTCATGGGGGAACATCATGGTGCGAAAGATGGAAGAGGCAACTGCCCGCATGGCATACATATAGATGCGGCCAAGTAAAAGGTTATAATCCAATTGGGCATTGATTACCTCAATGTCAATGAGTACAGTTTTGCCACCTAACTGGACGGGGACATTGGCTAGGAGGCCTTGGGGCTGAGCTGAACGACCGTCGTAGGCACGTAATGCAGTGGTGGACTGCTGGAGAGTGGGGGATCCCAACTTCTGCCACACGAACGTAGACATGACGCATGTGGAGGCACCTTCATCGATGATGCATCGATGGATGACAAGATTCCGAATGGAAACAGAAACTTGGAATGCTAGGGTGGAAGGCAGGCGAGGTTCAGACTGGTCTAAATCAAATGCCATCAAATTCGAATCATTTGGGTCAATCCCCCCAATGGCGGAGAGTAAAGTCTTGCACTGGGAAGGGCAATTCTTCAAGACTTCTAACGCAGACATGGCTGCGGGAGATTGGGCTAGGTCGTCTACAATGTTGTAGTTTGATGCAGCGCGCGCATTGGGGTTATTGTTGATACGGCGAAGTGGGAAACGAGGGGCTTTGGGAGCGCCATCTAGTGGAGGTGGAGGTATACGTAATGCTTGATCGGTGGGATGGGCGTTAGTAGGTTTATCAGTGGGAGGTACTTCAGTGGTGGAGCCATACTGGTTCCGACGAGTCTGGAGGTTGACGTCAGCGGATGACATCATCAACAAGTGGTGAGTTCCTGAGTCAAACATGGGTTGATCGGGAGCAGCGTACGTGATTTGCTGTTGGGGTTGCGCGGTGGCTTGAGGGGGAGCCAACGGCTGAGTGTTCACAACACCTTGGTTTGGTAATGGGTTTTGCAGCACCAAAGGTGGCTGCTGAGGTTGAGGGGGGTTAGGTGGCGCCTGAGGAGCTACATGCCCTTGGCGGTGGGCATCGTCAACCCAGAGTTGCCTAGCTCGTTCCAAGTGTGGGAAAGCATGCGTGTAGTGGCCATAGACCCCGCAAATAGAACAAGGGTGGTTTGTTCGCAAATTGGGGTTTTTAGCCTGCTTGGGCGGGCGATCAGGGTTTTGGTTAGCAAGGGCTGCATTATTATTGTCGGGGGGATTCGCCGGTTGACCAGATTGGTCTGCAGGTTGGTTGTTCCCCCAATTATGGCCCTTGCCGCGGTTTTGTTGACCCTGGTTGCGTTGGTTGTTTTGGTTTTGCTGCAGGTTTTGTTGGGCGTAAACTTGCCCTTGGGCAGCAGGTGGATTCTGAGGTTGCGAGGTGCGGGGGAAGGCTGCGGTGGATGATATGCAGGTGGAGGCTGAGCAGGTGCAGCAACTTGAGGAGGTTGCTGATATGGCTGCGGAGCAGGTTGTGGGTTTGCGGCAGGGGCTGCCTGTGGTGGATAATAAGCGGGTTGGGCTTGTGAAGGCGCAAGAGCTGGGGCAACCTAC
The DNA here is from genome assembly GCA_027924585.1 of Larix kaempferi. Lineage (NCBI taxonomy): Eukaryota > Viridiplantae > Streptophyta > Pinopsida > Pinales > Pinaceae > Larix > Larix kaempferi. The sequence continues at coordinate 15,737,226 of BSBM01000539.1, forward strand.
TGATGGTAGTAAGGCTGAGGTGCGACTAGGGGGGCATAAGCGGGAGTCGCATGACCGAAGCATTGAGGAGGACATGAGGGTCCATGGTGGTGGTGATGTGTCATGGGAGCATACGAGTTGGTTGCTCCAGACTGTGAGGTAGCCCGCGAAAGGTCGGGGCCAGGGTTAGGACGTGCTATGGAAAATGGTTGGGGATGCGAAGAAACACGGCCAATGATGCCGTCTGCAGCGTGGGATGCCCCTGGTGCATCGTGCGGGGAGGGGTCTCCGCAAGGGGCGTCAGGTATAATGGTATATAGGTAACCCGACTGGGAATAAATGAGGTCGAACTGTTGGGCCTTAAGGATGGCTTCTTCTTCAGACTGGGGTCTTTCTGATGCCACATCCTTAGCAATGACAGGGAGAAGGGACTTGAGGAACCAATCTAGGAAGATACGGTCATCTAATTTGATCTTGCATAAGCTACGGCGTCGACGCCACTCATGAATGTGGTCCGTGATGTGGGTAGCCGTGTTTTGTCTACAAGATAGAAGGATCTCAACGCCCACATCATAGCGGACAGGCAACTAGAAGAACTGCAGGAAGGTCGAGGCAAGGGAAGCAAAGGTGGCATGGGTCCCATGGGGTTGCTCGATATACCACTTGGCTGCAGAGCCAGTGAAAGTGCGCTGTAAGAGACGGAGGCGAACAGAGTCATCCACTATGGAGTTGGAGGAACACCATAGGTGGAAAGACATGATATGGTTTTGTGGGTCCTCACCGGCCTTGCCCTCGAACTTAGGGATGTCCGAGGGAATCTTGGTAGGCATATGAGGCCATGCAGGGTCGTGTCTGATAGGGTCGTTGGTCAATCTGGCTAGGTCGGGTAGGTTGAGGCTAGCCATGAATGGCAGACTGGAAGAAGGATGTGACACAGTAGTGGGTTGGACCAAGTTGGGGCCAATGCCCCCAAGTGGAGGGACAGGATTTGGGATGGTGCCCCCAAGTGGGGGAACGGAGGTAGTATAGGAGGGGCCCGCACCACTATGGGTAGTGTGAACCACTGATGAAGTGGGAATAGGTATCCCAGCTGCGGGAATAGGTGCCGTGAGGGGGGCCGTAGATGGGGGCCCCATGGAGGGCATACCCAAAGCAGGTGTAGTCACTGGTGTAGTGGTGGATGTGCCACCAATGGTCCCTACAACAAAAGGAGTGGAAGTCACGCTAGCCATGGGGCTAGTAGGGGCAGTGTAAATGGGGTTCTCAGACTCTGTCTCAGAATCGGAGGTAAAGTAGGGGGCGTCACTATCTGGTGACGGAGACCTACGTCGCTGACGAGTGGAGTCAAGTGACAAGGCTCTAGATCTGTGATGAGTGGTATCAACGGATGATGATCGGAATCTATGATGGGTGGTGTCAAGTGAACCGTGCTGTGGGGGCTCGCCCCTGAGGCACCGAGAATGTCTCGGGGACTCAATGGTGATAGATGGTGTCTAATCTCTGTGGGTTGAGGTGAGTAAAAACAGCTCAAAAACCCTAATGCAACCGAGTGTGCAGAAGGAGAGCTCAAAAACAAGGCACTCAGGCCAACAACCAACTCAAAACACCCACTGCAACAGTTGTGCTACAATAGGTGGAGTATCAACAAAGATGGTCAGAATACCAACAAGCAGCAGGTTTCCTAGAAATAAAAAATGGTGGACTCACTAGACCAAAGGGAGGTAAAGGAGCATGCAAACACCTAACTAAAAGTATTCTGACTCAACTAGACATATCCTCTGCAAGGTGATGAAATCCAAGTCAGACAATATGAATAGGAAAGCCAAGTGGCTATGATATCCCCCTACCGGGAGGGACACCGGGTAGTCAATCCTAGAAGAATGGCAACTAAGATACCCCATTCATGACACGTCCAGAAAGGTGAATCTACTGTTTAGTCCGTTTACCGCAATACCCCTATACAGGGATATCCCGCGAACCGCGAAAGGTATCCCTTCGGTTACTGAATGGAGTGCGGTATTCCACTCAGGCCTCCGGAACCAGTCTCCCGACTTCAACCCTCCTAAGGGAGAGGCCCTCTGATAAACTGGTCGTGACCGTGCCAAAAAGTACTAGGGGATTTTGGTTCCCTATTTGGACAACAACTATGTCTCAAGTGTAAGTGAGCGAGGGGTGTTATTGGAAGCCTATCCCCCCGACCCTACCTAACTACAAAGATTCTTTTGTGTTCCCCAAGTGGGGTTAGAATATTGGTTGAGTTAGGTACTTTTTAAGGCTCACTTGAATTATGTGACAGAGTGTGTGCTCGTGAGGTGATGAACCCAAAATAGAAGTGCCACAAGGGGGACAACTTCTAACTATGAATAATACTGGAATTGAAACTTTAACTTGCAAAATTTTCTGAATTAAAAATACTGAAATTTTAAAACGATTCTATAAAGGAAACAGAAATTATGTTGCAGAAAGGCTGTAGGGAAGGGAGGCTACAGGTAGGACAGAGGGCTGTTCAAATGCAAAAAATATTGCAGCAAAAGGGGCTGGGCTCAAATTAGGGAAAAAATGAAGAGATCAGACCGCGGGTCTGTGGCGAATCTGAGCAGGCGGACCGTGGGTTTAATGGAAACAGACGCGGACCGGTCACGGCTTTTTGGCGAACAGAGGCAGTTGGGATGCAGGAAATAGGTAAAAAGACACAGTCGGGTCGCGGAAAAAAGGCTAACAAACGCAGTCGGGACACCGGAAAGGGGCTGAAAGCCACAGTCAGGACGCGGGAAAATGGCCGACAGGCGCAGTCAGATCGCAGCAAACAGGCTGATTAGCCGCGGTCGGGATCGCAGGTAACAGACTTGAATCCGCCGGCAGGGCGTCGGAAACAGTCTGAGAGCCGCGGTCGGGTCGCAGGTAAGGGCCTGAAAGACGCGGTCGGGACGCGACTGCAGAGGGAAAATACGCGATATGCAGCGGTCGAAAGGGACAGCCGAAAAGAAAAAAAAAATTTAAGCTAAAACCAGAAATTCAAAATCTAGGGGAGTCGCCAAAACTGTAGCTAGGGTTTTACCCCTAGCTTGTGCAAATGAGCACCTACTAAGGAGAATGGGCTCCTTAGTAGCAGTTCAGTAAATGTAAATTATTAAGCTAAAACAAAGATATAAACTATTCTAAAACATGTGCATGAAACATAAGCAAAAGATGGAAATAATGGCTTTTTTGTATTAATATTACCTTCAATGTGAAGGTTGATGAATCCCTTTGCAATGTCCAAGAGGGTTGCTCCAAGCTCCAATGTGCTCCTTCTCTTTCTCCAATGGTGGGAATGGGCCAAAAGAGGCTCTCAAGGTGAAAGTAGTTCAATGGTGAACTAGGGTTTTGAGAGAGATTTTGGCAGAGTAAGGGTATACTTGATTGTGGATATGGAATAAGGGATCTCCATCACCTATTTATAGTTTTTTGGTGGTGGAGTGCTGACCCATGGTTTTGGGAAACACATGGTTTAGGGCAGCTGTATAGGGTTTTTTCCTCCGTTTCCTCATTATTTTATATTTTTCTTCCCTTTTTAGGGGGTTTTTGCTAATTTTAGAGGAATTTTGGATACTTTTGGAGGAAAAATGGGTTTTTTAACCTTTTTGAGGTTATTTTAAGGGTTTTGTGGCCTTTTGGAGGCATTTTAGGCCTTTTGGAGGCTTTTTAGTGGGAGTTTTTGGGTTTTTAAGGGAAATATGGTAGGAAAATGGACAAATGAGCCATATAATGTGGTAGATGAGGTAGTGAACACTTTTTGGGTGTTAACAGGATGATGGATTGCAAGGCCATGGCCACACCTATGGCATCGAACCTGAAGCTTCTATGTGATGCTTCATCTGAGCCGATTGATGTCTCTATGTATCGTCATATGATTGGGTCCTTGATGTACTTGACGAACACGAGACTAGATATTTGCTTTGCGATGAACACATTGAGCCAGTTCCTGATGGATCCGAGGAGTGTTCACCTGGTTGCTGTAAAGCATGTTCTGAGGTACCTAAAGGGTATAGTGGATTATGGACTCAAGTATGAAGCGAATCAAAAGTTTAACCTGCAGGGTTATGTTGATTCAGATTGGGCTGGCAGTGCTGCAGATAGGAAGAGCACATCTGGGTGCTACTTTAGTATGGGATCAAGTGTGATCTCTTGGTTTAGTAGGAAGCAATCCTACGTAGCACTGAGTACAGCTGAGGTAGAGTATGTTGCAGCCTGTTCAGCTAGTTGTGAGGCAGTATGTCTACGGAAGCTACTATCTGAGTTATTTGATCTCCCACTGGATGTTACTGGTATCTTTTGTGATAACCAGAGTTGTGTGAAGCTATCTGAGAACCCAGTGTTTCATGATAGGTCGAAACACATAGAGATCAATCTGATTTATTTGATCTCCCACTGGATGTTACTGGTATCTTTTGTGATAACCAGAGTTGTGTGAAGCTATCTGAGAACCCAGTGTTTCATGACAGGTCGAAACACATAGAGATCAAATATCACTATATCAGGGATATGGTGCAGAGAGGATCTGTGAAGCTCTTGTACATTGCGACGGACGAGCAGATTGCAGATGTGATGACAAGCCACTAGCCAGGGTGAAGTTCGAGTACTTCAGGGAGAGGCTTGGTGTTCTTCAGATTGATGACACTTCGAGGAAGAAGTAATGGACACATTTGCAAAATCCATTCCAAGCATGTTGGAAGGAGGATCCTTCACATGACTGTGGATGTAAGCGTTCGATAATGAGCATCAGGACGATGCTCCAGTTACTGCTCTGTATATGCATCAAGAGGATGTTGGAAATGATCAGTTGGATCATTTATATGTATATGTATGTACGCATCATGTTGGATGCAGGATATGATCAGTTGGATCATTTATATGTATATGTATGTACGCATCATGTTGGATGCAGTATATGATTATTTGGATCATTTATATGTATATGTATGTACAGATCATGTTGGATGTTGGATATGATCGGTTGGATCATTTGTATGTATTTTGTATATGCATCGTGTTGGATGCTTGGACTATGTATCTGTATATGTATCAGGTGGATACATTGTATGATCAGGTAGATCATGTATGTTGATATGTATCATGTATGATCAAGTATTTGTATTTGTATCAGGTGGATCATGTATGATGATATGTATCAGGTAGATACTTGGTATGCATCAGGTAGATGCATTGTATGATCAGGATGATCATGTGTACATTAGGATGATGTATCGTGAGTATCAGGTTGATACTGTATGGTCGTGGCTCAGGTTGTGCAGATGAGCATATAATTTGGCCCTGGGAGATTTGCAGATAGTCTTTCGAGGTTTTGCCTATGGCATGTAATCTGGCCCTGGGATATCTGGCAAATGCTCTTTCGAGGTTTTGCTCTGGGAGGACATATAATTTGGCCCTGGGAGATCTGCAGATAGTCTTTTGAGGTTTTTCGTATGGCATATAATCTGGATCTGGGATATGTGGCAGATGCTCTTTTGAGGTTTTGTCCTTATGGCATATAATATGTCCCTGGGAGATCCGATAGGTTGGGCTGTGTGCCCGTAATAAGTCCTAGGATGCTCTTGCGAGGTTTTTCCATGACCACATATAATCTGTCCCTGGGAGATCCTATAGGTAGAGCTGTGTGCTCATAATAGCCTGGGATGCTCTTGCGAGGTTTTGTGGTGACCACATGCAATCTGTCCATGGGAGATCCTATAGGTAGATCTGTGTGCTCGTAATAGCCTGGGATGTTCTTGCGAGGTTTTATGGTGAGGTCACATATAATATGGTCCTGGGAGATCCTATAGGTAGAGCCGTGTGCTCGTAACAGCCTAGGATCCTCTTTCGAGGTTTTGTGATGCCTGTAATAAGTCCTGAGGATTCCATAGTATGGCCAGTGATGAAGACCTGCAGGTGGTGGGCCTACATCCAGTATGAAAAAGGACTAGCTCTGTAGAACTTCCTATGATGAGTAGAGTCAGAGATTGGTTGAGATAGCAGCAGCAATGATGATGATGATGATGATGATCCCGAGAAGAAGACTTGTCTAGCAGATCTGTGTCGAGAAACACCTTCCTAGTTAAGAGGGAGTGTTGATGTATATGTAACTTTGAAATGTATTTCATCCATGTATTTCATATATATTTATTGTACCCTTATAAGAGATGTGTTATTCCTCTATAAGGAAGTGTCATCATGTGGATTGACAAGTGTCGCAAGTGTGTGAATTTGCCGATGGGTTATTAGGCCACCATGTGTGGGGTCAGCCCTGAAATATATATTATATTGTGGATGTACCTAGCTAGACAAGTCGGCCCCATAGTGTAACTGGGAAAACAGGTTAAGTATAAATAGAGATCGGGAGATCTATATTTTATCACTCAGAAACTCACACTTCTCTCACTCAGAAAGTGACGCACTAGTGAGGAGGAGGATCATCTGCTACTAGGAGACTATCTTAGTGTATTTTGGTTGTACTTTGGTTGAGCCATTGCTCTCTCTATCTATGAGGAAGTTGTGGGGTTTTTCACCTTAGGGTTTTCCCCACGGAAACTCTGTGTCTCTTGTCTCTCATGCTTTTGATTCTTGTGATGCTTGTCATGCTTATTGTGATTGCTATGCATTGATATACTGTACATGTTATTCTCTCAGTAAAGATCCTAGATTATTGTGAATTAATGCTCAAAATTCAACATAGACAAGTACTGTGTTTTGGTATTCATTGATGGCATCCTAATATATTCTCAAAATGAGGAGGAACATAACACTTATCACATTTCTTCCTCTTCTTGTAGAAGCTACGTGAATACCATCTATATGCTAAGTAAAGAAAATGAAAATTCTTTAAGAAGGAGATTAAATATATCAGGCTTGTCATATCTAAAGAAGGATTAAAGATACACCCTAATAAGGTCAAAGCTATGTCTAGTTGTCCAACCCCAAAGAATGAGACCAGATGTGTTGGGATGTAGGTTGATATTTGGGTTGTATCATTGAATGGTGTACATTGCATGTAACCAAATCTGTTTGGATGCAAGTTGATTTTTGGGTTATATCATTGAGTGGTGAATTATCAATTCTTTGAATGAGGTAGAAAATAGGCACTGATTGTCTCTCCGAAGTGATGCCAATAAATATTGTGCAGTCTTTAGTTACCTTCTTCCTCTATCCAGATTAGATATGCTTAGCTATTTTCGAAGGGAGGTGTTAGGATTCAAGACATAGATCTTACAAGGACCTCCCCAAATAATCCTTGTCAAGGAGGTCATTTTGTTCTTTCCTTCTATCCCATCTGTTAGTAGCAACAAGCAGCTGACAAAAACTCAGGTCATTTTGAACACCACATTAGTGAGACCACAAAGATTTTCTTGATCTCCGGCAAGCATACTTTCCCTTGTGATGCTTTTGGGGAGTTCCCATTCTCGATCTCAGCATTAGACCTCATCTTATCTCATGCACATGTTAGTTGCTCAATCCCCACCTTCGAGACACCGGTCTGTCATCAACTGATTCTTTTAGTAGCTTCAAGCGTTAGAATAGTCTCAGTGGATCATTCTCAACTCACTCCAAGGGTTTCACAATTAGGTTTTCTCAGCCTTGGACTTTCTCATGAGGACATTGTCAGACAATATATCAGTTCCTTCTTTGTGGTTAATGGTGTAGCAGGGATGTCTTCATCTTCTTCGTCCTTTACTTCTATTTATGATGCAGTTGTTGTGGTTTCCATTTTTTCTAGGATTATGCTTTTGGCTACTTTTATCATTTAGTTGTTTATTTTATTTGATTTTGTACTTTATTTGATTTATCTTCTATGAGTTATTGAGTCAGGCTGACCTATCTTTTTGGTTATTCATGGACATCAATAAAATTAGCTTAGCTTATCTAGAGGAGGATCTTCGTAATACTACTCTTCAGGAGGAGGCTACGAGGCTGGAGATGGCAATGCATAGAGATGATAATTATATTTCCAAAGGTACTAGGATATGCTTCCATCTTCAGTGGATTCAAGAGGAAGATGAAAGGTCCAAATTCTACTTTGACCTCCTTAAGTGGAAGGTGGTCGTTAACAGGGTGCTTGGTTTCCATAGGGTCGATAGTTCTCTTGCAAAGAACCCTTCTGAGGTTAGAGGTATTTTTAATTCTCATTCCAACAGAATTTTGCTCCTTATACTCTAACAGGTGGGGCAGTGGCTACTAGAGATACTTGTGGAAAGGTTGTTCTTTGCAAGGTATCCAATGATGATTGGGACAAGTTGATAGAGACTTTTTATGTGAGGAGTTGTATGTTACTTTCTTGTCCACATGTGATAGTAATATTATGTAAGTTATATATTATATATTATAATATACAATATAAATACAATATATAATATATAACTTATATTAAATATAAGTATATATTATTAATATAAATAATATAAAACAAAAAAATGAATTATAATTACAAAACAAAAACATGTCATTAGGCATCCATATACACAAAACCCACAGTCAAACTGGTTTTTGCAATGCTAATGTTTTTTTCTCTTGTTTGCTACAAAAAAATACCGCCATTTGTTCCATCTCATATTCTAAAACTATCCCTCATTCCCGACATTCATTACATGGCCAGAAATCCAAACACGAGCCACATATTGCAACCGAGTGGCATTGCTTTCGTTCCATGTTTATGCAACCTCATTTTAATGGAGACCAGGGTATGAGAGAAGGGTATTCGAACAAATTCCTAAATGCAATGAAGACTCTTTTGCCAAATGGGAGCAAGAGAAGCCAACCCCATTCGTGTTCGCCACAGTTGTCAGTTCCTGTACAGGCATAGAAGGCATTGAAGAAGGTAAGTAGATATATACCCAAATCATTAAAAGTGGATCAGAGTCAGATATATTTGTGGGCAGTGCCCTCCTTCATATGTATGGAAATTTTGGGTGTAGGTATATTGAGAATGTGTTCCACAGGTTTTTGTTCCATCGCATATTCTAAAACTATCCCTCATTCCCCACATTCATTACATGGCCAAAAATCCAAACATGAGCCACATATTGCAACCGAGTGGCATTGCTTTTGTTCTATGTTTATGCAACTGAGTGGCATTGCAACCTCGCTTTAATGGAGACTAGGGTATGAGAGAAGGGTATTTGCATCTGTGTCTAGCTAGCGCTATAATCATCTGCAATTTGGAGAATGGTCCAAGTTATAGGCATTTTGTCACTGTGTGAACTGCTGCATATTTCCATTGGAATGCCAGCTGGTTGCATCATTGATTTTGTGGGTGAAATAGTAAGGGAACACTTCATCTTGTGACTTTTAGTGTTTAAAAAGAGAGGTCTCACCCTGAGTTAGACTCAGTTCATGATTGAAGGAGTATCTATAGTGTTGATAGGTCTGTGGGGGTTGTGTGAAGAGAGGAACGTAGCACCCAATATTTTCCACCCTAGTGGTCGTCTGCATAGGGATAAATTTGCTCCAGTTATATGCCAATTTGAACAAGAAGAGGGAACACCCTATGTGTATAGGGATACTGTCATCAAGAAGTATTTGGTTGTTGCTTATTGGATTGGAGAAGATACCAAACAGGGCTGGGCTCTGCTATTTTGACAGCCATGTATCACCAGCACTCTCACCATCTACTGGAATAAGTGGTTGTAGCTCATGCATATGTATAGGTCAGATATCTATTAAAGTTCAGATCTGATTTCTAAGTGTTTAACTCTATTTTACAGTGACATTTTAATAGATTCGTTCATAAGAAAATTGTGTTCGTAGTTTCCAATTGAATCTATGTCAAATATTTGTGTTTGTACTCATAATGTATGATGAGGAAACTCATATTTGGCTTAGAAAACATAACCTACAACAATTTAATGTTTGATGACTCAGTGTGGGTCAAAGGACAAAGGAAGATTTCATTAGCCTTGTGGGGTGAAGTCAGTCTGGAATAGATTGGGATCATTATTGTGGTTTCAGAGCACTGTAGACAAAGTGTTTTAAGAAATTCCTAATCCAAAAATGCACATAGTTAACTCAATAACTCATTCCAGATAAATTATTATCTATAACTTATAATCCATATCATCCTTCACCAAACCAATCCAACTTTAGCTCAAGTTTGCTCTCCTTTGAGTCATGTGTTCTCTTCCTTGACGAGAATAGACTAGGTAAAACAAGAAAGTGTTTCAAAGCACCCTCTCCAAATCTATGTGCTCCAACCACTTTGCTGAAAATAGTTTGCATAAGAAGGAAATGCACCAACAAAAGCTCCCACTACACCATACAAGTCCTCCACTAAAGGGTGTTGTTGCCGCCTGGTTCCACACCTGGGAAAACGCAGCAGAAGTCTTCAAGCTGCTGGTGTGGCCTTGGGGGCAAGTCAGAGTCAAGTGCTGTCACTTGGGACTCGACTCCTCCGTCTAGGCTTTCCTAGCGAAGCCAAGGGGGGTAGACCCTAAAAAATTAAAAGAAACTAAAGCCTCTAATCTAGGAGTTAGAAAAAATACCTTTGCAACCAAGACAGACAGCATATACTTTTTCAAATAAAAAAAAAACATCATTTATCATTTACTCCCATCTAGAATAATCATCATTCAACTGCATACTAGTCAACAATATAAAATGGAATTTGCATCAAGACCAGTGCCTTGTTACGGAGTCAAATAACAAATGCATAAACAGAAAAAGTAAATGTTGTGGAGTGTTCTTGGTTTATTTTAAAATTTAATGTGATGGTGATCTTTTTTATTAAGGCAGGTGGGTTCCCGATATACGCAAGGTACGGGGGAACATGTCCGGAAATTTGAAGCGTGGCTTCCCTCTCAGGCTTTAGGCTGGATCGGAGTCTCGAGGAGGTGTTCAGATGCTATACCAACGAGGGCAAGCCTAACGGTTTCCAAGAGGTCGCTATCCAGTTTTATCCCAAGCCTTCTGGGAAATTTGCCCACGACAACAAATTACGTGTTGTGCCGGATTTTCACAAAAAGGGTTTTTTATTGGGGTGGTGTTAAGTCCTATTACTAGTCATCCACTCCTTTCTGGTGTGTACCAACTGGATCAGACTAAGCTGCAAGTTGGCCACAGAGCATACGGGAGAAGACCTTGGTATATTTTTATAAAATTTTAAGAACCCAAATTTTATCTTTTTATAACCCCAAGAGTCTCTTTTCAGGCATGTATTTCGGGCAAGCCCTCATACAAAACCCTACTTCGGGAAAGCAAGGGGGGCGTTATGAGTTTGTAAAAAAATGTGAAAAGCTAGGTTGTGAGTGAACTTGTGGCCCGCCAGTGGAACGGACCAACAAGGTTTATTTTAATCCTAATTTATTTTATTTAATGCCGGAAAACAAAGAAATAAACTACTCTAACATTCACGCCATGAAAATGAGACGACACAGGCCACCCCTGGGGGGATGGGGTATGGGCGCTGGCTAGCCCACTTGCTCTCGTTTAAAATGTTTACAATGATATAGAGAAGTGCCCCAAGTCTACTTAATGTGACTTGGTGGCTTACAAAATTATAGAAAAAATATGACCGGTTTTGAAAAATATGGAAATTTGTATTCCGGATCGCCTGGATGCTCGAAATTTTGCCAGCACTTCCTCCTACCTGCTCATCTTTTGCTGCAAACCAGCAAGCAATAATTAGTACAAGATGCCCAAAAACACTTTAAGAGTGTCTTTGGAACACCTCCTAAAAAACCCAAAATTTTCTAAGTTAAAAACTAAGTAAAAATGACGAAAAATAACCAAGTAAAACAAGCTATGGAGCTTGTCTACTTGGGATCTTTGCTAGCCCTTTAATGGCTGCAAATTTCAAGCTCTAGGACATCCAAATATATCTTTTATATCAGCACTACAACTACCCAGCAAGACTTGAAAAAGATATGACGATTTTACTTGCAAGTCCTTTGAAAAGTAGATGCTAAATGAAGGAAAGTCTAACAGTTAAATATATAAGCTTTATGACTGTCTAAACTAATCCTTTATGAAAATATTTCTGATCTATTTGAAATACAATATGAGCATATAAGTCAGAAATATTTCAAATGCAAGTAACCAGTTAACCAAAAATTTTTTTATTTGGAGAGAGAGAGAGAAAATGAGCCCAGTTTTGTTTGAAATCCAAAGCCTTGGGGAAATATTTGTGGTGTTCCAAGGGACTGCATCTGCAAACAAGAATTAGAGAAGAGGAAACAAACAAGATCCGCTTACTCCAGTTGAGATAACCTGCACATTACACACTTTGCAAACAAAGATCAAGTGTAGAGATATATATGAAAGAGAAATCTATGCTGAAACTCATAAACAAATGAAGCATACAGACATGATCCTCTCTTGCAAACATATAACAATAGACTAGACAATAAACAAATTAGAACTAGTCTATCTCATAAATTAACACTAATCTTTTGAATGAGTACAATTGATACTAGTGAATAATCAAAGCTTATGCACATGTTACCTCATAATATAAGTCCAAGATGTTCCATCCACTCACAATGAACAACACAGATCTGACCTCCAAAGTCTTTTTATTCATACAAGAAAAGTATTACAATCATAAGTTTTGTGCTCCAATTCTCCCTCTAAAGAAAAAGGAGTGGGAAGCCATGCTTAAATAGCCAAAGATGGAGAGAAATGGGTGGAATGAGTGGCATAACTCGTGGAGAAAATGGGGCTGCCCATTCCCATGTAATGGGCTGCCAAAATCAGCCCCAAATCAGCTAAAAATCAGCCATGTGACAGCCCATAAACATAGCTGCAAATTCCATGATTTAAGGGGCCCAATTTTGGGAAATATGCCCCCCTCAAATGGGGAAGTAATCCCAATAATATAGCTGCCCGGAATCTTTCCAAAATCAGCTCTTACAACTCCTAAAACATAGCTGAAAAAATCAGTCCCTAAATCACTCCCAAAATTTAATATTTTTATTAAGTCATTTTTTCACTTTTTCAATTTTTTATGACTTTTTGGGGTTTTCTGACTTTTTTGGATTTTTGTGGAAAAATAATCACCCAAACATTAGAAAGAGTGGGTTTAGGGGTTTAGGGGGTGCTCTGAGTTCGAAAACGAGCACCCCTAAGGCAAAAAATACCTCCAGATGCCCCTTATAGGCCAATTACAAAATTTTTAATTGAACCATTAAAAAATGGCCCAATTTACGGGAAAAAATAAAACTTGCCGAAAATTAAAAACAACCTAGGGGGACTTAGCACATGTCCATATGACTCAAAATTAACGCCTAGCATGTTCATATACATTGACCCATAGACTTTAACAATCCCCTAAGGCCCGTCAACCTCCCCATGCATTTCAGCTTTGGAGGAGCAGGAGAAAAACCCATTAATTATGTTATGCACTAATGCAAGACATAATAGATAGGTGAAAAAACTCCTTGGAATACCTGACTTAGCCAAAAAGTCCTAGGGAACCAAGTCTTTTACAAAACACCATGCTAGTACGTTTTGTTACAAACCCCGCAGGGCCATGGACATGTGGAAAATTTTAAAAACGGGGGCCTTTAAAAGGCCAGTTGGATATCAAATCACCAAAAATGAACATGTATCATGTTCCACTCTGCCCGCTCGCTTGATAATCCAACCAAGTACAACTTAGTTCGCAACATCTGGCTCCAACTGCGGGACGTGTGCTCGATCTGGTCTTCAAGTAAGGAGAGCATACGAGAATATCAGAATCTCTGGTTTCTATGACCTGTAAAAAACATCTCAACTTGACAAGAAAACCTTTCAGTAGCACAAGTTCTTATAAGAAGCCAATGAACCATAAGTTGCATTATTCAAAAACTAAAAATTGACTAATGAAAAATTCTGAGTACATAAAAGGAAAGTATTGAAAAAGAAATGTTGAAAGTAAATGCTCACTTGATGAGCTTATTTTCCTACTCTAAGCATAACAAAATAAAATGCTAAGTAAAATGATAAATCCAATGCAACCATCTTAACATTTTATCAATATAAAAACTTTTCACCTTGTGTTTGGTTACCAGCCAAAACAAGGGTACCTTGTTTAGAAAATGCAAACCTGCATGATAATTCTGGATTGAAAGATTGGATGGTAGATCATAGGTATATGATAAATCTTTGAAGTGCTTCCCCCAATGGTAAGTCCTCATGCAGGCCTCCTCTACCCATGACTGGATAGGGCTGAGAAAAAACTCGGAATGATAAGGCAGACCAACTACCTCATCATATTGGTCCGAAGGGCTCTTCTGATAGTTTATTTCTGTGAAAGTATAAGCCCCAAGTTGCTCCAAATCATAAGGAACCTCAGAATGTGCTGATGAAGGTTGAAACTGAAATTCCACTGATTCCATCCTATCCAACTCTTCGTTATACTGCTGATCCAAGTCTTCATTACTAATACTTATGCATGGCTCTGATTGATCATGAGAAGTATCTGTATGTTCCTCTTCCATGTCAAGATTCCCCAAGGTCTCAAAATCAACACTCCCCTCTCTTGATATATCAAAGATGGGTTTTTCTAAATCCGTCCAATAATCATCATGCCCATCCTTGTAAATGAAGGGGGAGTCTTTGTCTATTGCATCACAATCCTGGCCATACCCATCCGCATCTTCGAAAAGAGTGCTTTCAAAGATATCACAAGGAAGCAAACTTTCACAATTTTCATGAGCATGATACTCATCCTCAGAAGGCTTGGTTTGAAAGATATTACAAGGTATAAAGTTGTGCAAGACTTCACCACTATGCGGAGAAAAAGGAGGAGTGTCATCATAAATCATACAAAAATCATCACAAGTTTCTTTAAAGGCTTCTGTAATGGTCTCTTCCTGAGGTGAATCTGAAGTACTAGCATCATCATTTACACTGAAGTAATCTCGAGATCCCAAATCTTCAATGGCAAATTGAGGGAGCTCTTTTGAAAAATCTTCAATTGGAAATGGAGACCCTTCATGAATTTCTTTGTCAACTTCTATAATGGCTTCTTCTTTAGGTAAATCAAGAATACATATGTGATCATCTTCATAGGTTTGAGAACACTCCATATCTTCTATGTTTTCAATTATGGTGACAAGGGGATGGTTTTCCACAAAATCTTCAACAGAGGGTGCTTCATGGAACTCTTCGATAGGGTCATGCTGAATCTTTTCTTTAAATCCATACTGTGCTACAGGGAGATCAACACGATTGACATAACTTAGAGGCACCTCCCAATATTTATCATTCTCTGTCATGATGATACGAGGAAAGTTGGGGTCTTCCTTATGATACTCAATCCAAGGTATGAACAAGAGAAAGTACCTTCTAAGGATCCTATCCAAGTGCTCCATACTAGCTCCTTTATTATGCCATTACCTTATAAATATTCTAAGGAGGCTCGAAAGAGAGTTAATACATTTATTTGGAAGCTCTTTAAAATACCATTGATAAACAGGTCCCTGTAATGTACTAACAAACATCTCCATTATGTTATTTTCATATAAGACTTTGAAGTTAGCCACAACTTTAAGAAAAGAAAAGACATGCCGGGTTTCTACATCATCATCATCTCCCCAAAAGACCGGTAGATAATCAGATACATCTTCACCATCATGATAATTAGGGAAACCAGGGATGCCTGGTACTGAATCAGTGGAGTTGTCAAAAGGTGAGTCTTTATAGATTTTACTGTAATGGATGGACTCATCTACACACAAGCAGTCTCAACAAACTATATGAGAAACAAAGGGTTTTATCCCTTCAATGGAGTCGCCATGTGAGAGTAAAAATATACATATAAAACAATCTCACAAAGAATTCTATTTTTGCTTTTCTTTGAACTTTTATAAAAGGAAAAAAAGGTTAGTGGAGTCGCCAGATGAAAAATTAAAAATCTAATCTAAAGATTCATCAAACAAAGCAAAAACAAAAAGGAAAACTCAAAAGTCGTACTCCGGGAATAAAAAGACTTATCCCCGGCAGCGGCGCCAAAATGTTGCCGCCTGGTTCCACACCTGGGAAAACGCAGCAGAAGTCTTCAAGCTGCTGGTGTGGCCTTGGGGGCAAGTCAGAGTCAAGTGCTGTCACTTGGGACTCGACTCCTCCGTCTAGGCTTTCCTAGCGAAGCCAAGGGGGGTAGACCCTAAAAAATTAAAAGAAACTAAAGCCTCTAATCTAGGAGTTAGAAAAAATACCTTTGCAACCAAGACAGACAGCATATACTTTTTCAAATAAAAAAAAAACATCATTTATCATTTACTCCCATCTAGAATAATCATCATTCAACT
Source organism: Larix kaempferi (assembly GCA_027924585.1). Taxonomy (NCBI): domain Eukaryota; kingdom Viridiplantae; phylum Streptophyta; class Pinopsida; order Pinales; family Pinaceae; genus Larix; species Larix kaempferi. The sequence goes on from BSBM01000539.1 coordinate 15,753,458, forward strand.
GCATACTAGTCAACAATATAAAATGGAATTTGCATCAAGACCAGTGCCTTGTTACGGAGTCAAATAACAAATGCATAAACAGAAAAAGTAAATGTTGTGGAGTGTTCTTGGTTTATTTTAAAATTTAATGTGATGGTGATCTTTTTTATTAAGGCAGGTGGGTTCCCGATATACGCAAGGTACGGGGGAACATGTCCGGAAATTTGAAGCGTGGCTTCCCTCTCAGGCTTTAGGCTGGATCGGAGTCTCGAGGAGGTGTTCAGATGCTATACCAACGAGGGCAAGCCTAACGGTTTCCAAGAGGTCGCTATCCAGTTTTATCCCAAGCCTTCTGGGAAATTTGCCCACGACAACAAATTACGTGTTGTGCCGGATTTTCACAAAAAGGGTTTTTTATTGGGGTGGTGTTAAGTCCTATTACTAGTCATCCACTCCTTTCTGGTGTGTACCAACTGGATCAGACTAAGCTGCAAGTTGGCCACAGAGCATACGGGAGAAGACCTTGGTATATTTTTATAAAATTTTAAGAACCCAAATTTTATCTTTTTATAACCCCAAGAGTCTCTTTTCAGGCATGTATTTCGGGCAAGCCCTCATACAAAACCCTACTTCGGGAAAGCAAGGGGGGCGTTATGAGTTTGTAAAAAAATGTGAAAAGCTAGGTTGTGAGTGAACTTGTGGCCCGCCAGTGGAACGGACCAACAAGGTTTATTTTAATCCTAATTTATTTTATTTAATGCCGGAAAACAAAGAAATAAACTACTCTAACATTCACGCCATGAAAATGAGACGACACAGGCCACCCCTGGGGGGATGGGGTATGGGCGCTGGCTAGCCCACTTGCTCTCGTTTAAAATGTTTACAATGATATAGAGAAGTGCCCCAAGTCTACTTAATGTGACTTGGTGGCTTACAAAATTATAGAAAAAATATGACCGGTTTTGAAAAATATGGAAATTTGTATTCCGGATCGCCTGGATGCTCGAAATTTTGCCAGCACTTCCTCCTACCTGCTCATCTTTTGCTGCAAACCAGCAAGCAATAATTAGTACAAGATGCCCAAAAACACTTTAAGAGTGTCTTTGGAACACCTCCTAAAAAACCCAAAATTTTCTAAGTTAAAAACTAAGTAAAAATGACGAAAAATAACCAAGTAAAACAAGCTATGGAGCTTGTCTACTTGGGATCTTTGCTAGCCCTTTAATGGCTGCAAATTTCAAGCTCTAGGACATCCAAATATATCTTTTATATCAGCACTACAACTACCCAGCAAGACTTGAAAAAGATATGACGATTTTACTTGCAAGTCCTTTGAAAAGTAGATGCTAAATGAAGGAAAGTCTAACAGTTAAATATATAAGCTTTATGACTGTCTAAACTAATCCTTTATGAAAATATTTCTGATCTATTTGAAATACAATATGAGCATATAAGTCAGAAATATTTCAAATGCAAGTAACCAGTTAACCAAAAAAAATTTTATTTGGAGAGAGAGAGAGAAAATGAGCCCAGTTTTGTTTGAAATCCAAAGCCTTGGGGAAATATTTGTGGTGTTCCAAGGGACTGCATCTGCAAACAAGAATTAGAGAAGAGGAAACAAACAAGATCCGCTTACTCCAGTTGAGATAACCTGCACATTACACACTTTGCAAACAAAGATCAAGTGTAGAGATATATATGAAAGAGAAATCTATGCTGAAACTCATAAACAAATGAAGCATACAGACATGATCCTCTCTTGCAAACATATAACAATAGACTAGACAATAAACAAATTAGAACTAGTCTATCTCATAAATTAACACTAATCTTTTGAATGAGTACAATTGATACTAGTGAATAATCAAAGCTTATGCACATGTTACCTCATAATATAAGTCCAAGATGTTCCATCCACTCACAATGAACAACACAGATCTGACCTCCAAAGTCTTTTTATTCATACAAGAAAAGTATTACAATCATAAGTTTTGTGCTCCAATTCTCCCTCTAAAGAAAAAGGAGTGGGCAGCCATGCTTAAATAGCCAAAGATGGAGAGAAATGGGTGGAATGAGTGGCATAACTCGTGGAGAAAATGGGGCTGCCCATTCCCATGTAATGGGCTGCCAAAATCAGCCCCAAATCAGCTAAAAATCAGCCATGTGACAGCCCATAAACATAGCTGCAAATTCCATGATTTAAGGGGCCCAATTTTGGGAAATATGCCCCCCTCAAATGGGGAAGTAATCCCAATAATATAGCTGCCCGGAATCTTTCCAAAATCAGCTCTTACAACTCCTAAAACATAGCTGAAAAAATGAGTCCCTAAATCACTCCCAAAATTTAATATTTTTATTAAGTCATTTTTTCACTTTTTCAAATTTTTATGACTTTTTGGGGTTTTTTGACTTTTTTGGATTTTTGTGGAAAAATAATCACCCAAACATTAGAAAGAGTGGGTTTAGGGGTTTAGGGGGTGCTATGAGTTCGAAAACGAGCACCCCTAAGGCAAAAAATACCTCCAGATGCCCCTTATAAGCCAATTACAAAATTTTTAATTGAACCATTAAAAAATGGCCCAATTTACGGGAAAAAATAAAACTTGCCGAAAATTAAAAACAACCTAGGGGGACTTAGCACATGTCCATATGACTCAAAATTAACGCCTAGCATGTTCATATACATTGACCCATAGACTTTAACAATCCCCTAAGGCCCGTCAACCTCCCCAGGCATTTCAGCTTTGGAGGAGCAGGAGAAAAACCCATTAATTATGTTATGCACTAATGCAAGACATAATAGATAGGTGAAAAAACTCCTTGGAATACCTGACTTAGCCAAAAAGTCCTAGGGAACCAAGTCTTTTACAAAACACCATGCTAGTACGTTTTGTTACAAACCCCGCAGGGCCATGGACATGTGAAAAATTTTAAAAACGGGGGCCTTTAAAAGGCCAGTTGGATATCAAATCACCAAAAATGAACATGTATCATGTTCCACTCTGCCCGCTCGCTTGATAATCCAACCAAGTACAACTTAGTTGGAAACAGGTGTGCTCTAACTTTGGGAGAAATAGAAGGTTCTGTTACCCCCCTTTTTGCTTTGGGTGTGTTACCCCCCATTTTGCATGGATGTCCATGTGTGATTTTGATCACACTCTTGAGAAGGGGGTGGCATTGTTGATTCCTTGTTTGAAACGAGGCTTGGCTGGGATTTTTGCTTTGTCATAGATGGAACAATGTCATGGTTATGGAGGGTTGAAGACAAACCTTTGTATGCTTATGCAAGAAGGGGCCCTAAGAAACAAATCTGAGCTCTTTTCAACCCTTAAACAACTTCCAGACTCCATTACCGTCAGGTCTGTGGGGTAGATCAGCGAGTTTGAGCATATCTAGGCAACTTTTTGAGGGCAAAATAGTAGTAAAATCCTTTACTTAGCAAATATGGGCACATTTCAGTCCTTTGTTGACTTTCAACAATAGTGAGCAAGCTAGTTCCTAGCATTTATGGACACATAATAGAATTAAAGAGGCCTTGAATCGGTATGAAACTCAGGTCTGGTCTGTTTTAGGCCAATTCTGGGCATAATTTATGCCTTGATGCGCCTATTACAGTCTCCAAAGTCCAAACAGCCATAGTAAAACACCCCAAACATCAAATCTGGCCAGTCTTTAGGCCTCAAGCAATAGTAAGTAGTAACCATTCCTCAGTTTTAAGGTTGGCCATATTCCAAGTGGATCTGAGATTCTGAACCCTCTTCAGCCATCAATCAGAAATTAATGTGAGTTCTGGGCATGTTTAGGGTCAATCTGAGCCCAAAGACAGTCTCATAACTTCCCCTTCTTGAATTCTGGGCAGCTTTGAGGAGGTTCTAGGCATAATTTGTACAAATCCCTACATCAAGACAACAACAAACAACAATATAAATAATTCTGGGCATGTTTAGGGAAAATCTGAGCATGAAAGCAGCCCTAATCTCCAGTTTGTGCTGTGTTGGGTTGATTTCAGACCCCAAAATAGCATTAGATCCCTTTCATCTTGAATTTTGGGCACTTCTCTGCTCTAAATCAGTAGTAAAAGAGCCTCAGATGCAGTTTTGGGCGAGTCAAAGTCAAAGTAGCCCTTAAAAATCGATAAACAGCACTAAAATCAAGTTTTGGTGAGTTCTGGACTGTTTTTGAAGCATGGGCAGTAGTCAGGGGTCATCTCTACTTAATTCTGGGAATATATCAACCATTAAACAAGCAGTAACAACTCCAATTATGAATTTTGGGCAAAAATATCTCCATTTCTGGGTCCTTGTGTGTAAAAGCAGCAGTGTACCAGCTTAATCATCCAATATGGGCATATTGTGGGGTAACTTCATCCTCAAGAAACAAGTGATTTGTGTGTTAGGGGATCCCTGAGCATAAAAAATAGTCATGAACCAACAATTCTAAGGAGTTTTCTCTTGCGGATCAGCCCTACAAACATACCTTTCATTACAATGTACCAGACTTGTGGAGAGGTTTGACAAGTAAGAGTTTTGTGCAGCATCTCAGACCCTATTAAGAGCAGCGTTCAACTTGTAAGCATTCATGATTAGGTTGAGGATCTCTTATACATCATGTAAGGAGGACATTTTTTCTCTTGGTAGCTTCTAGCCTTTTGTTTGTTATTTGTGGACATTCTCTATTGGAGTGCCCTCTCTTTGAAGTCCTTGGAGATTGAAAGTTGTTGTCTTGTGGACACATTGGTGAAACATTGCATCTTGGGGGCCTTTGGAGGCTGGGGTTTGCTTCTACTTGTCATTATTCATCATTGCTTTATGTAGACGTTTCGAACTTTTTACATTTGGAAGATATCTTGGTACAGTTTGTTGAGTTGTGGACATGATTTGGTTAGAGTTGGTTGCTTTGTGGACATTGCTTATTGCAGAAGTTTTCTTTGAAGTGCCTTTGGAAGTTACGTAGCATCATCACTTGTCTTGGTTCTCTTATGATGGAGGCAACCCCCTCATTTTGGGTTCTTATGTATCTCATGTATTGTACATGTGGCAATTGACCACTTTATTTTATGATTTGATAGGAGTTTGTTAGCTTTAGTGGGTGTTTTTCCATAGGTTTGCGGAATTTCAGCGTTTAACTTTGAAATTCAGTGAACTTCAAAAAAAAAATTGAATTCCTTCAAGTTCGGCAAATTTCAACACCGAACTTAAAGATGAACTAAACTTAATCAAATCGAATTAAATCTAGTTTGAGTTTAGAAATGAATTATAATGCGATTTTTTCAGTTTTTATGGGTTTAAGTTCGAGTTTTCAAGATTTAAGTTCATTTTTTTAATATAAATAATTATTTTTTACTGAAACCCTAAATCGCATGCCTACTATACTCTCGTCGCTGGCATTTCCTGCCCTTTTCACTGCTCGCATTCCCTTCCCATTCCGTCACCCGCATTCTTCAAAGATCAGACTCGTCACTTGACTCACCAATTCACCGAGGTCCAGAGATTATCCTAACTTGTGGCTACTGCATAGATGCTCGTCACGCTCCTATGGGGTTGAGTTATATTTCATTTTAAATTATATATATATATATATATATATATATATATATATTTGGAAATTAGTATATGGGTGGACCTAGTGCTGAATCTCATCAAAAAATTTGAATTCAAATTGAATTTCATAGTTGCTGAATTCAAATTTGAACCCAAACCCATGTGACATAGGTTTACCCCACCCTAGGCTAGATCTAAGGATAAATGAATATTTTATTGTAAAGGGAGTTAGGCTACTCTCCTATATAAAGAGAGCCACTTCCTCATCTGAACTCATGGTTGGATTTTGAGAGCTGTCTCTCTTCTTGGAGCCTAATTGTCATATCTTTTATGGAGCATTTTTGAAGTATGAAGGATATCTTCTCTTGGTTCTGTTGGTGACTTAATCTTTGAAGCAACTTGTTCATTTTGGCATTGTAAGATCTGTTTATCTAGTGTAGAAGAAGGGTAGTGCTACTCCATTAGTTTATCATACTTTAGTTTTGTAGGTTGTTTGAAGTATTTGGCATCCATAGGAGGGGTACGCATCAGTTCTTCATATGCTAAAGGTGAGCTAGATAGATAGGTTGAAGCTGTATACTAATAGAAACTATTCCTTGGTGAAATTTGCAAGAAGCTTCAAATTGTTTGGGGTAGGAATTTGGCATGCATGTTGCAGCGGTTCGGGTCAAACACATACAAACAAGGCCCGAGGGGGGATCTTCTTGAAACTCCATATTCCCTAGGGATTGGCACTAGTCTTCATAACCCTCCCATCACCTATACTACAAATAAAGACCTATAGCATAGATTTCTCACAAGTCAACAATGTCAAGGCTCAAGCCCAAAAAGTGGGCACTCCTCCATCCAGCAAAAATAGCAATGCACAACCTCCAAAAACTTAAAAAGTCACGAGAAAACTACTCAACTGTAGCACTCCATTTTCTAGTGAAAATAATGGTGGAATTGAGTCCAAATCTTAGTCCTACCACAGACCTTAAGAAATAGCAGGTGTCAAGACTCAAAACGGATCGGGTCCCTGAAAAATAAAAGTGCTCACAATGTCTTGGAATTTTGGACTGTCACTAAATATCATACTGGGTCCTTAAAAATAAATTCTCCTTGCTCAAAATATTATCCACCTACTAAAAATAGACTGCTAAAAAATAGACCCAAAATTCATGGTCTCAGGTTCAGCTGAAATTTGAATTTTAAACTATGGGCTAATCTCCATACTGGATCCCTGGAATGTAGTTTCCCTGCTATTCTGATAGCCTTCTAAAAATATAAATTTCTAAAAATAGAGAACTTCTAACAATACAAGTTCTCTGAAAATAGAATTTCCTTTGATTCATTCCAAATTTAAACCATAAGCCAAGCTGCTAAATATCTCTAAATCAAAACTCTGAAAGTGTCCATCTGATTGTCCTTCATCCACCATGCATGCTCCCCAATTTGGATGTGAATTTGATGCATGGGGAAAATATTGCTTAAAATAGAATGCTAGAAGGCTGAATTGAAATCTGCTAATAATAGCATAGGATGTTTTATCCCCCTAAAATACCAATCTTTGAAGTTTGAATATTCCCCAAAACTCATATAATACAAATCTAGGAAGAGCTAAGGCTAGAAAAATGCTAAATCAAAGTATCCATATGGCTAAGGTACTCATGAACCGTTGATGCTAAATAATGTACTTTGTAATCTTGAGTTTATCTCATATGATGTCCACGAACCATCGATGCTGAATGGTGAACTTTGTAACATTGAGCTCTCCTTGAATAATATCCATAAACATATGCTGGAAAGTAACACTCAAATTTATGAAGGCAAATCTGGTGTTAACACCATGCTAGGGGGACTTATTAGGTCATACAAAGCTTTCACCAAGTTGCATACCAGTGCTTCTTTACCTTTTGCAATGAATCCTTGAGGTTTCTCCATGCAAAATTCTACCTCAACATCTCAATTTAAAGAAACACTCTTTATGTTTATTTGATGAAATTTCCAACTGAACTAAGCTGCATTCACTGACACATTCTAATTGTGACTGGTTTGACCATGGATGCAAAAGTTGAATTGTAATCAATGCCTTCTGTTTCCCATATATTTTGGTGGTGATTCTTGCCTTGCATTTGTTGACCAACCCATTTGCGTTGAACTTCATACTGTAAATCCTCTGTCTTCCAATTGCTTTCATCAACCAAATTTGGTCGTTACTTGCAACTAAACAAGTGGTGAAACAATTGCAGAATGTTTATGGCGAAAGCTGCATAGTATGATGCTCACACTTGTGTGTGCTTACCATTCTATAAACTCATTAGCACTTTGATATTTAAATTGGCTCAATGAAGTTTTTTAATACTACATCTAATAATTTCTTTTCCTTTTGTTTCTTTATGGTTGCATTTCATTTTAGCTACTGAGACCAAGGCAGGGCAAACTTGGGCTAGGTTTGTATTATTAGCAATTTTATTTGGGGGAAAGATATGACTCAGTATTTTGAATTTGCTTTTGTTTCATTAATGCTTGGAAGTCTGGAAAATACATTTCTGAAGGGCTAATCTTGCTAAATTTCAATTCTTTGTGTTACTTGATTTTCTTCCATTTCCATGTGAGAAATGAATCTGGGCACACTTGCAGGAACTGCATATGTACATGGCCTCAGGTATGCATCGGGAGATTTTATCATCATTATGGATGCAGATCTCTCCCACCATGTATGTATTTTCAACAAGTTTCAAACTTTCAACACTTAGGAACATTATTTTGTGAGAACTTATTCTGCGGTGCGTTATTCTTTAACTATTCGTAACGTTGTTGTTTGCTGTGGTAGCCAAAGTATTTTCAAAGTTTCATAAGGTCAGTGTACTTTGTTTCAAATTTCTTTTTAAATGTATTTCAATTATTTTTATTATTATTTTCAGTTGTGGAGCGATTATAAACTAAATAAATTGCCTCAGGCTTCTAGCATAACGGTGTGGATTCTAGCTTGTTTACTGACTTTAATATTTGGCTGGTTCCCATTCTGATGTTTATCATGTAGTGTGAGAGTTAACATGCTCATTGAAATTTGTAATGGATGCCTTGTTTTTATACTCTCTATTTCTGCATGCTATTTATTACTTTTTTTCTCCTTATTATGTTCATATAATGAGAATATGTTGTTTCAGAAAGCAGATAGAGACTAGTGCTGATATTGTTACTGGGACACGGTATGTTAAAGGAGGAGGTGTACATGGTTGGAACCTTATGCATAAACTCACTAGCCAGGGAGCAAATGTCCTTGCACAAACAATACTGTGGCCGGGTGTTTCTGATTTAACTGGATCATTTCGGTATTTAATTTGTTTGACATTTAGTCTTGAACACCCGTGGAACTTTTCTTTTGAAATGAGTGGTATGCAACGTCAATAATAACCTTTCTTACTCTATTGTTTACAGACTTGATAGGAAATTTGTACTCGAGGACCTTATTAAGACCTGTGTAAGTAAAGGATATGCCTTTCAGATGGAGATGATTGTTTGGGCTTCTTGGAAACATTACCACATTGAAGAGGTATTATCTTCTTGTAAGGATGGAAAGAGCTGCTCAAATTAATTCAACCATAATTTTGCCATGAAAACTACAAAATAACTCATGGATTAGGACTAGCTTATTCTTCTGCTTTTGTCAGCTGCTCTGCAAGTATTTTTGAAGTGAATCTTTGATAGAATATCTTGACCATCAACCTTGAAATACTAATACTATCTAGAATTTTTTGATACAGGTACCCATTACTTTTGTTGATAGAGTTTATGGCATCTCAAAGCTTGGAGGATCTGAGATAGTTCAGTATCTGAAAGGTCTTGTTTATCTGTTTCTAACCACATGATGAAAGTTTTGTTGAGTTGTAAGCCAACAACTTTCAGGTTGAAAGGCCGTTGTTCTTTTTTCACGAACCCAGAGTTGCACTTGGTTTCCTTAAATGTGTCAAGAATTTTATTTTCCCATTGTCAGAATGGAAATGAGACCTAGAAACATGTGTACATTATGAACTATTGTTAGATTGGGTTTGAAAGAAATAGAAAAAGCCATAGATGACCCAGTGTGCCTTATTGTGAACAACAAAAAAATATTATAGTAAAAGAAACGAAGACTCACTGGATGTTCTTTCTTTATTTTTCATTAGATATCCAGGTGGTTACATTAGATATCTAGGTTGTTACATTGTTAATCTATCCTCCCAATTTTTACAGCATAGGCGTTGTTTTAAAGCATCTTGTCCATTCATTTGTCATATCTTTACCAATGATCGTGCTGCCCATTTATTCTTATATGTTGATAGTGTACGTCTGCCTTGTTGCTAGTGTTATTAATCCGTGATTATGTAATTGATGTAATTGACGGCTGCTCCTAGTATTCTGCATGATTCTTTCCTCACATCACAGTCTTCTTTCATAGCTCGAACTCCATGCTCCAGGTTGTCTCTATCAATGGTGGATTTAGTGGGACGAGTTGTATTGGCTCTTCAACTCTCCACTCTGAAGGAGCTCTAATCGAGTGATATTTATTTATTTATTTATGAAATGAAAATCATGGGAAACCCTCAGGGTACTTCCTCTTGTTTCGAGGATGATACCTGGGTAAACCATTTGGTTACCTTTTGACAACCTAACATGGCTTGGACATTGAGTGAGGCCCACAATATTCATAGAGGCAGCCAACTTGGGAACTTGACCTCGTGACCTCCAGCTTGCAATTCGCAACACAACCGCTATAACTAACCCACTAACTAACCCACTGGCCTCTAACTAGGCTCTAAGAGACTCTAGGAACTGATCATGAATACAATAAGTATAAGGAGAAATTAGAAATATGTGATGGAAACACTGGAACCAATAACCCACAATGTGGAATAAATGAAATCCAATTTGAAGATCATTGAGGAACAATCATAATGAATTTACAATGTAACACGGAATTTGCTACCAATGGTCAGACGACGGGAGCAACCAGCAGAAGCACTTGAACAACAAATTGTTGCACTATAGGTAGAGAGTGACACCATAAAAAAATTCTTTGTATAAACTAATTGGATATCAAAAAGAGCATGAAGTTCACATAGACACATGAATCCTCCCTGCAGAAAGTATGCAATTCCCTTACGCTCTGGACACATGAATCCACAATACTCGAAAAACTCAAGAACATGATCATGAGGACCATGGTAAACTATATGTCCTTATGCATTATGATGACATCATCAAAGAGATCAAATGTCTTTGGTGCTGGCTGAAGAAGCGACATGACTATTGTAGCTTGCTTGATGTGTGCAACCTGTTGAAGACACTTTACGACCTGAAAAGTAGTAGAGTTGTCCAATCCAGTGGATACCTCATCCATGAAAATATTTTTCATTGGAGACACGATCATTTCCTATGCATACATAATGGATACCATTGACTCTCATTCAAAATTTAACAAAACCCAAATCCAAAAGACTGATATAGAGATACAATCTCAGTCATTATCAGTTGTTACTCTTTTTCTCTGCCCACAAGAAATTCCTCTTATAATGGTATCACCAATGATGGTGTCTGCACAAATATCCAGACCAAGGATCTACAACAGTAACACACAGGCAGTAAAACATATCTTTATAAATATGATAATGAACTATTACATCTGCTTCTACTCTATATTAGAACTGATAAATGGATGAATATATATATAACTCTAGAATATAGAGTATTTAGATAGAAAAATAATATATCCTAATAATATTTTAAAAAAAAAGTCAAGCGTCTCTCCTAGCAAGTTTCGATGAACTTGCTATACTAGCGACGAAAATTTCCATCGCTAGTATATCAAGTTCGTCGAAACTTGCTAGGAGAGACACTTGACTTTTTTTTAAAATATGAAACGCCATCTCTATAGCGATGGACTTTCATTGCTATAGCAACGAACTTTCATTGCTAGAGAGACAGGGATCGCTTGACTTATTTTTTTTAAATATGAGTCTCTGTCTCTATAGCGACGCACTTTCGTTGCTAGAGAGACGGGGATCGCCTGACTTAATTTTTTAAAATATGAGTCTCTTTCTCTCTAGCAACGAACTTTCGTTGCTAGAGAGACGGAGATCGCTTGACTTAATTTTTTTAAATATGGGACCCGTTGCTATAGCCACGAACTACCGTTGCTATAGCAACACCTTTTCATCGCTATAGCGACACAATTTGGATTTTTAAAGGTAGCACGGTCCATGTCATTTCTGTCTCTATAGCGACGAATGTTGGCAAGTGTTGCTACAACGACGAAATTATTGCCACGAAAACAAAAAGTCCTATTTGTCACTATAGCCATGCAAAAGTGTTGCAATAGCAATGATTTTTCGTGGGAAAAATGCCCACATGTACTAGTGTATGTAGTATATTCCATCACATGATAATATATATGATTAGGCTAAAGGTTATCACCATTCGTCTAATAATTTTATTGTTAATTCATAAGTCAAATTAATACAGATGAAATGTGTTTCATTAATATTATATATATATTATATTAACTAGATTTTTATTTTAATTTGTTGTAGCATGATAACAAATTTTTGTTACCACCGTCAAATATTTTACCTTGCACATATCAAGATTTATCTGCCATCATGAAACAAATTGGAATGTAGTATGAAGCAATTCATGCATGCTCCGATGACCATGTTATATATTATAATTAACATGAATTTGTAACAGAATGTCTGAAATGTCATATCAGTAGATATCGAATAGATCAAGTAACAAAAAATGTGCCTTGTAAGGTTCTTCGTTATATTCCCATTATTCCACGTTTGCAACGAATGTTTAGGTGCAAAAACATAGTGCAATTTATGGATTACGATGCACAAATTAAAAGTCAAGATGACATTATTCGAATGCCTGCAGCTGGGTCTGCATTTAGAGATATGGAGGGAAAATGGCCTCACTTTAAAGAAAAACCTCATAATCTTAGGATTTCTTTGGTAGCAGATGGTGTCAATCCATTTGCAGAGATGAGATCTATTTACTCGGTGTGGCCTATTTTTGTTATCAACAATAACATTCATCCATGGTTGTCAATAAAGAGGGAGCATATAATGTTGTCCATGATCGTTCCAGGTATATTGTGTCTACAACTTTTTTTTTAATGTAGTGGTATATCATTTGTCGTATTTTGTTGCATAATGTCATATATATATTTTTTATTTTTCTCTTGTGAAATATGGTTTATATATCTAAATGGTACGTCTCATAATTATATTTTTTATATGTTCAAATCAATCAGGTAAGTACCAAGTCAAAGATATGAATGTATATATCGAAGCTCTGATTGACGAGCTACTAAAGTTATGGAATGGCATCACTATGTATGACATATCTAGACCAATACGACAAAGGCAATTTCAATTCCATGCAAAGCTTGTATGGACAATACATGATGCCCCAGGGTTAAACCATTTTTGCGGTTTGTAATTATAAGTTCCACTTTATTTGCATTTAATTTTATGAACTAGTTAATATACTATGCACGCATGTTTTTCTAAATAATCCATTCATTTTGTATATAATTATAATTGACAAAGATATTCCATCTCTTTATGTAGGTATTCAGACAAAGGGGAAATTTGTATGTCCAGTTTGTGGTCCTAAGATCAAATCTCATCATTAAAAAAGATTAGGAAAGGGGGTGTTTGATGAGTATAGGCACTTCCTCTCTAATAATCACAGGTATTGAACTACCGAAAAACGTATGTTAAATGGAAAGCAAGAGACTGCATTAAAACCGCATAGAATGACACTTCACCTATCGAAGTTGCAATATAATAGAAATCGTCAAGGTACATATGAATCATCGTATATGAAATGTTATGTATTTATTTTTATTGTGTGTTGTTTACTTTTACTGACATTGATTTCTGTAATTTCTTTATAAACTACAATTCATGATGGTCGTTCATGTGATCATGAAGGAATTAATGGGCTTCCACGAGGAATGAAAATTTATCCTAGATAATTTAGTAGGTTTCCCTACTATGAGCACCTACAAATTGCTCATTTGTTTGATACAATGCATATAAAAAAGAATGTGACTGAAACATTATGGCAAATATTGGATGGAAGGAGTGAGAAAGAAAAAATTGTCAAAATTTGCAAAGACATTCAAGAAGGCAACCATGCAATGAAAGACGTCATTCAATTTCATAGCAACGAAGAGAAAATTAATATAAACTCACTTCCATGGATGTTAATGGACCATCAAAGTAATTTTGTAAAAGAAGTCATGCGAAAAATTAAATTTCCCACCGGATTTTGTGCGAACATGAAGAATATCATAACAAAGAAAGGTGATTTTGTGGGGGTGAAAACACATGATTGACATGTCTTCATGAAGGTAATTATTATGGTATGCATTTAATTATTGCGTTTTTTCTATTCCAGTGAATATTGTTGGTATTTTGTTTGTCTACTCTTTGTTTAAAAAATTAAACGATTTGTATATTGTTACAGTATGTTCTACCTCTCTCTCCCGGACAACTTCGACAACAATGTCAAACCAATAATATATAATCTCGGGAAATACATGCGGTAAGTACTGTTTTTTTGCATGCGCTTAGTGTTTGTTTAATTCATCATAGGACTTATATTTGATTTTTGTGCTCTAATTCATGTTATGTAATATAATTTTTTTTTGTTAAATCTCTTGATTGGGTTGCGTCACTTGTAGATGGTTTTCATCTAAAGAATTCCATAAAGAAGATATAAAGTATTGGAGGAGATAAATTCCTCGTCTCATGTGTGAAATGCAGAAGCATCTGCCTTTGGCATTTTTCAATGCACAGGAACACCATGTCATACACCAAGTTGAGGAGATTGAATTGTTTGGACTTGTGCACTCAAGGTCCATGTGGATGGCTGAGAGGTACTTGAAATTTATGAAGGGTTTGGTTAGACAATGAGCACATGCTGAGAGTTCTATGATGGAGGGATATATGGTATACCAAAACATGTTGTATATTAGTGAATATCTTCCTAAATTGGTGTCAAAGCTCAATTTACGTCGCATTTGTGATCCAGAATCCAATACCAATTTCGAAAGGGAGTACCCGAAGGGGAAAGGTAGATCGAGGAAGGTGAAAGGTAATATAGCACATTTGACTGTTGATTTTTATGTATATATATCATACATATTCTATTTTTATATTCAATATATTGCATCAATTTAGAGTGTAATATAATTTGGTAAGTGAATATACATTTGTATTGAATTTTAATTTTATTGTCATCAAACAGTTGGTTGAGAGTGGGATGCAATTCATTTATACATCGCAAACAATCTTGAATGGATGAAGGTATGCATTGAATGGTCTGAACAATCTGGTCATGGAATATCATGGGAGTGTGTGCCTTCATTGGTTAAAGAAGCACATCACAATGGAGATACCAATCTAACACAAAGGAAAATCGATTTAGCATATGGTTTAAAAGATAAGCAGGCAAGTATATTAATCAACCATGCTTTATTTTTTTTGCAAACATATTGTCGATGTACATGCTAATGTTTTTCGCTATATGGCATTATAAACATGCACTTAATAATAAATATTGGATCATTATGTAATATTTTCTTGTATGGATTGTTGTAGGTAAAACACCATAAGGCTATGTGGCGCAATGGATGTATATATCGCATCAAAATGTTGGATGAAACGAAGAAAACTTCATATTGTGGGATATCTGTAGTCTTTGAGGTGACCAATGTTTCCTCTAGAAGTGACAGACATCCATAACTCTCTAAAAATCAATATTATGGGTATTTGGAAGACATTCTTAAGTGTGACTTTAACTCCAAGGTATCTATGTTCGTTTTCAAATGGTACATGTGTTGATTGAATCAACGTGATCCAGATAAAACAATTGCTAAACATGATAATGGATTTACCATGGTAAATACAAGGTTGTTTGAGCCAGGAACGAAGCCCTATGTTCTTCCAACCCAATGTGAACAGGTATTTTACTCTGAGGTTCCAGGTAGAGCGGGTTGGTCATTTTTTGTAAGACATGATCCAAGGGGAAGGCCGGTAAAGTATAACGTAGATGAGGGTAATGAAGAGGTTCTCAAAGAAGAAGACGATGTTGAAGATGGTCAAGATGAGTTAGATGATCATGTTACAGAAGATGTCGAAGAATTAGTTGAATCAAATGATGTAGCAGACAATGTCCATGAATATTATATAGATGATCAAATGATGATCGTAACTGACATCGATGACGAAGATGATAAGGCCAATCCTTACAATGTTTACTTTGGATCGGATGATACAGATGATGACTTTGATGAAGAAGATGATGAAGTCCATTGAAGTGTACTAGGTATGCAGTAATATATCTACTCTATATATTTTGATTGCGATAAAAATATTGAATTTTATTGGTACATATAAATTAACTGTTTCTTAGTGTTTTTTCCATTTTCCTGTATGTTGGCATATGTTATAATTAGAAACATTGCTTGTTATAAAGTATGACAAAAAACACATTTAATTGTTTTGTACATAGATATTTTTGTCGGGTTATGGGGAATCGATAGTGATGTGAGGGGGAGGAGGGGCCATAAGAGCTTCCACCTTCACGTGGTTGGACTTGTTTAGTAGAGAATAAAATTATTCTCGAAACAAAGAGATGCTCAATAAGGAAATGCACAATTATCATGCTAACCCAAATGGCGTGCTTGATCATGTACTGCACGGGTCAAACATTGAATTCTTTTAAATTTGTGCTGGCTTGGACTGAAATTTGGCATGGTTAGACTAGATGCATGCATTGACGGTGTGGGAGGGTTTCCAGACTCGAACATGTCTGACACTAACAATTTGAGCATCAAAAACCATACCTATAGTTTAATAGATATCCTACCGAAACTACATTATAAGAATTATAGTGATATTCGACGCCTCTTATCATCGATGGTATGGCGAGGTCCTTGGAATATTCATCATGATCATCATAATAATCATCATGATCATCATCATTTTCTTCGTCGTCATCACCATCACCATCACCATCATCATCACTATCTTCATCATCATCATCATCGTCATCGTTTTCATCACCCTCTTCCTCATCAACACCTTCATCATCATCATCATCATCTTATTCATCATCATCATCATCGTCATGTTCATCACCATCTTCATCATCATCACCATCATCATCTTCATCATCATCATCAACAACATCATCATCAACAACATCATCATCATCATTATAAGAAGGGGGTGTCAATATCCTAACGAAACTACATTATAAGATGTCTGATATCCAATGCCTCTTTCCGTCAGTGGTATGGTGAGGTCGTCGGAATATTCATCATCATCATCATAATCATCATCATCGTTTTCGTCGTCATCACCACCACCACCACCATCATCATCATCATCATCATCATCATCATCTTCATCATCGTCATCATCGTCATCGTCATCGTCGTCATCACCCTCTTCCTCATCAACATCTTCATCATCATCTTCTTCTTCATAATCATCATCATCGTCTTCATCATCATCATCATCATCATCATCGTCATCGACATCACACTCTTCCTCATCATCATCATCAACATCTTCATCATGATCCTCATCATCATCATCATCATCATCATCATCATCGTCGTCATCATCATCATGATCATCATCATCACCACCATCATCATCATCCTCATCATCATCATCGTCATCATCATCCTCATCATCCTCATCCTCAACATCATCCACATCACCATCATCATCATTATTATCATCATTATCATCTTCATCTTCATCATCATCATCATCATCATCATCATCATTATCGTCATCATCATCATCATCATCATCATCATCATCACCTTCTTCCTCATCAACATATTCATCATCATCATCTTCTTCATCATCATCATCATCATCTTCATCGTCTTCATCATCATCATCATCATCATTATCATCATTGTTATCGTCATTGTTATCACCCTCTTCCTCATCATCATCATCATCATCATCAACATCTTCATCATCATCATCATCATCATCATCATCATCATCATCATCATCATCGTCATGACCATCATCATCATCATCCTCAGCATCATCATCGTCATCATCATGCTCCTCATCCTCCTCCTCAACCTCATGCTCATCATGACCATCGTCCTCATCCTCATCCTCATCCTCATCATCATCCTCATCCTCATCATTGTCATCATCATCTTCATGGCCATTTTTGTCACCGTCATCATCATCTTCGTCGTCGTCGTTGTCGTCGTCATGACCATCATCATTATCGTCATCATAATCGTCATCATTATCGTCATCATCATAATCATAATCATATTCATCATCATCATCATCATCATCATCATAATCATCATCATCATCATCATCATCATCATCGTCATCATCCTCATCACCATAATCCTCATCCTCATCCTCATCCTCATCCTCAACCTCATCCTCATCACCATCTTCCTCATCCTCATCCTCATATTCATCATCATCATCATCCTCATCCTCATCCTCATCATCATCATCGTCATCATCAACTTCGTGGTCGTTGTCATCACCGCCATCATCATCATCTTCATCATCATCATCATCGTCATCATCCTCATCACCATAATCCTCATCCTCATCCTCATCCTCATCCTCAACCTCATCCTCATCACCATCTTCCTCATCCTCATCCTCATATTCATCATCATCATCATCCTCATCCTCATCCTCATCATCATCATCGTCATCATCAACTTCGTGGTCGTTGTCATCACCGCCATCATCATCATCTTCATCATCATCATCATCGTCGTCGTCGTCGTCGTTGTCGTTGTCATCACCATCATAGTGTAATGAACACTTAAATCTTACTTAATTTAAATAAAAATTATACCGTAATGAACACTTAAATATTACTTAAAAAAACTAGCATACTATAAAAATATCATTAACCACAAGTTAAATTAGAAATGAAGTCCCAATAGTTTCATTATAGAAGACTTCAAACACTATAGAATAAATGAATAAGTAATATTTATATTACTAATAAAGTAGAAAGCTAAAGAAATTAAGAAAAATAAGTTTTAATTTCACAATATTTGTAATTTCACTATACATTTATAATAGTTCTATCACATGTTGTTTGCCATAGCATGTA
The DNA here is from genome assembly GCA_027924585.1 of Larix kaempferi. Taxonomy (NCBI): domain Eukaryota; kingdom Viridiplantae; phylum Streptophyta; class Pinopsida; order Pinales; family Pinaceae; genus Larix; species Larix kaempferi. The sequence goes on from BSBM01000539.1 coordinate 15,772,153, forward strand.
ATATTTTGTATTTTTCTTTCAAATGACATAGCATATGTGTGCTTATTTTTTTATATTAAAAATGAATTTTCCTAAAGCTATATATTATTACATGGATCTAGTTTTGGGTTTGGGTTTAGGAATTAAAATTTAAAGTATTAAACTTAGATATAGGATTACGATTAAGGATTAATAATCTTAAGCATAGAAATTTGGAAATAAGATTGAGGCTTAGGGATATGGGCCTAAGATTGAGTTAGTATAATGTAGGTTAAGTTAAATTAGTCTATGTAGGATAGGGTATAATAGATTGCGTTAAGATCTAAGATATGGTATGGTATTGCATGTTGGAATAATTAAGCATCAATTAATCACTTAATGGTTAATTCTATGTAATAAATGAGGAAATTGCCATTGTATGGTCCAGAAGGCAACATCGGAGGATAATATTCCATTCAAGGTGTGATCTACAAGCTACCTAGGCCACTTGGGTGCTTTTCTAAATATTTATGGATGAGTTTAAGGAAGAAAGGCGCACTTGTGAAGAAACTGTTGCTTTTTACTGCTTTTTCCCCCATAGGGAAAAGCTAGTCAACCTAGGAAAGTGTTTTTCTCACAAAAAACTTTCCTTAATGCTATTTCCACCCAAAATTCGTATTTGGCATTTATTTTACCTATATTTCACCTTCAGCTCACTAAATTAGCAATTTGTGAGCTTTTGGGCTGATTTGGAAAGTCAACTTGCCACCTAGGGGGGATGGGTAGTTTTAGCAAGTTTGATGATTAGGAGTTTTGTTTGGCATCTTTAGCCATTCGATTTTCTGCTGTAATTTTATTTCATAACAGCCTATTACATTCATATGTTGGATGGTGTAATTATTACTCATGAGAAGTAATACAGAATTCCATTCTTGTGCATTACTTTTGTGTCTTTGAGTAGTTGTGTGAGATTTTTTATATGAGAGAGGTTAATTTCTTGCATAGTTCTTCGATGTGATCTGATTTTCACATTGTAGACTAGGGTAGTTTAGGTTAGCTACATTTTTTTTAGATTAGGGTAGGGTAATGTGGGGTAAGTGAGAATATGTTATCTTAGAGTAAGGTGGGATAGTTTAAAATAGGGTAGTTTCGCCTAGGTTAAGGTATCCTGAGTTAGTCTAGAGTAGGTTAGAGCCTTTCTATTATAGTGTAAGGTAGATGAGATTCGGTTAGGCTAGGTTAAGGAAAGCTAGTCTAGGGCTAGGTTATTACAGGCTAAGGTAGGGTAAGATAGGGAAGGTTGTTATGATAAGGTAGGGTAAGTTAGTATATGATTAGAGTGGTTGGGTGGACTAAGTTAAGGTAGGATATGGTAGGCTATGGGTGGACTTAGAATAATCCCTAGGCCATATTCTAGCATTCAAATGTTCACTCTTGTTAACATATGGCTTGTATTTAGTGCCTAGGCACTAGATTTGTTATAGTGTCAATTGAATTTATTAACCCTCTACCACATGTTCGAGCCCATGCAAATGTGGAAATAGAGCAGTAGATCAGTGGAGCACTGGTCGTGGTCATGGTTATAGTGGGCGTGGTCATGATTAGAACACAATTTCACCCACGGAGCAGAGGATGAGAGAAGCAGTGGACGTGAGGATCAAAGGATGTGAGGGGAAGAGGAGCAATAGAGTAGATGCAAGGTGCCGCGAGGAACAAAGGAGACTGGCAGGGACTGAAAATGGAAAAAATGTCTTTGGTAAGTCTCAATGGCAGCATTGTTTCCCAAAAACCCCAATATTTTCGTTTAGGATTGTTGCTGCAGATGCACACCCATCTAGGGTTGTTCCAAGCTTTGCATGAAACAGAAAAGGGTAAATCTCCAGGCTTGGATGGACTGTCTAAGGAATCTAATGTGTCTTTGCTCAGTGACTGGTCACAACCTTTTCTGGACGTCTACAGAGGTGAAATTCAATGTGCATCTCATTAAGCTGATTCCCAACGGAACATGTAAGGACACCATAAGTGGATGGTAGCCTATTAATATCCTTAATGTGTCTTACAAGGTATTACCTAAATCTCTTGCTTTCCAAACTTACAAATAAGGTCATTAAAATTGTTCACCCTAAACTGGGGAGAATCAATGATAGAACCAAGGAATAGGTCCATGGGACTATATAGTAAATCAATGACCAATATACTAAACCCTAAAAATCTCAAATCCCTAGCTCAACATCAACTGTCATAGAAATGTAAATGAAAGTAGAGACAGAAGAGTGAGAAGTAGCATCCCTGTCTCCCGCTATCACTATGTAAAACCTGAGAATGTCATCTAGAGAGTGCCTAGGGGTCCTGGCTATGTAATCCAAGGGGGCTCTAGAGAAACTGACTTGTGTCTCTAACATATGGGGCTGTGGAGAATAAACTCGTGATGGAATAAACTCATGATGGTAAGTTTACATACCCTTTTGTATCCATGTTTGGATTGGAGGGGGAAAGTGCTTTGAGTCTCCCTTATATTACATCCCCACATATGGATAATTCTCAATCTATACAGGGATCTTGTGCCAGTGGGTAAAAAATCTCGATTGAAATATGTTTCTCATAGCACAACCCCCATCTCTCCTCATACGCTTATCCCACTACCACAAGTTGGGATTCTTTGGCCCTACATCCCAAAAATCATGGTGTGCATAGAGAGTAGGGATCCTATCAAAGAAAATAATGTAAGTGAAGGCCCCAAAAGAAAAGTCACCACTACATGTTGGTTTGCATGTGGTTAGTTGTCATTGCACAATAGAAAGAAACATCTAGGCCCACCCAATATAAGGTGAAATATGAATTGAGGAATCTAAACAAAGTTGTGTTAACAAATTTAAGGACAATCTAAATTAAAATGGACTACAACTCTCAATTGACTACTTAGCTAGGAAGAAAAAATTATACTAAAAAGCTTTATTTTGAGTCCAAAAAGGCCCTCTTTGCCTAGTCTCTCATATTGTAAGTCTTGGCCATAGGAGTTCAACTAAAATGGAAATTGCTTCTCCTACCTATATTTTCTGCAATATAGAGGAAATACTCCTCCATTTCTTCCACTGATGTCTGAAATACTATGCACTTTTTCACTTGAGGGAGGACCTCTAATCCTCTAAGAGAATCACAACTTTCAATTTATGTTAGCTCATCTTAGGAGATGATTATGGTTGTTAACACTTGTTATCATTTCCACCAGAGAAGGTGAAGGAAAGCCCCCACCCAAAGCCCCAAGGTCATCCATTGGCCGGTTGTATCAAGTAAAGAATCAGGAATCCCAAAAATGGCTAAGTGTCAAACAAATCTAAGCTAAATGACCGAGCCGCAGTGAGAAAATGGGAAAATACAAGGCAGGAGGTCTCTTCCGCAGGAAAAACTAGCAATAGTAGCTTCTTCCGCAACCAAATAATATTGGATGGCTAGGATCAAGGAGAGGATCAGATCAACGGTTAAAATGGCATTCCGCAGAGCCATTTTCCCATTTCCGCAATCCGCATTGCGAATTGTGGATTGCGGAAAATAAATCTACCAAGGGGCAAAAAATATAGTTTCCGCATCCCGCATTCCGCATTGCAGATTGTAGAAAGGAAATTTCCCAAATAAATCAAAGATAAGTTTCCACATTCCGCAACCTGCGTTGCGGATTGCAGATTGCGGAACGATAGTTTTCCAAATGGAAAAAAGGTAAATTTCCTCATTCTGCAATCCGTGTTATGGATTGTAGATTGCGGAAAGGTGATTCTCCAGAAAAGCATGAGGCCGAAATTCCAATCCTTGCATGCCACATGGTAAATTTCTGGTTGCGGAAATGTCGTTGTGGAAAGACTGTTGCGGAAGGGAAATTGCAAAAGGGCGATTGTGGATCGAGAAAAGTTTTACAAAGAGAATTGAAGTCGTGGGGAATGGATATTTTCACAGAGGAATGATGCATTTGGGAATGAAGAAGGGTATTTTTCTGTTACCTGTCTTGATAAAACCTGAACGGCCGGATCCGATGGATGAGTAGGTTGCTTCCATGGACCAATAGTGCACTACCAGCATAAGTGATTCTTCTCCTCCGCAGATGACATAATCAGAGGTTGTTGATTCAGGCGGCTGAGCTTAAATGGCCTCATCATTACCAGTCCGAGTTTGTTTTGAATCAGTTAAGATATTTTTTTTTTGTAAGCCTATAAAGGAAAGGTCTGAAGTAGACCAAAAGGTTGGACGTTTTTGTTTCAGATAGATTACTGCTCTGCGCTGTGTTAAACTCGACCTCTTAATTCAATGAGAAGACTCGACTTTGGAGCTTGAGATTCCTGTGATGTGTGTTCCGATGTTTTTTATTTCCTATGTATGTGTTCTCACTTCGTATTTCCATTAGTTTATTACTTCTGCAGTACCTAAAGATCAAGATTACATGGTCTGGAATTCATGCGTACATGCTCCAGATGCATATAACTAGGTATTCTACCCCTCTCCTCTTGAAGTTGCAGGTTAGAATTCATTCTTAAATGCTCTATCCTTGTGGTCAAACTTGTCTCCTTCCCATACCTTCACCTGCTGATTACTTCGACGTGAAAGAACCATGTCTACCTTTCCTCCTGATCCTGAAATCGCGTCCCAAACCTGCCATTGATGATAGTAACCCACCGAAGTTGACTCATGCCCAACTGTCCTCCTGTTCTCAACTCCAACCATCCATAAAACCCCTTTTAATTCATTGTTTGAATGTATATCCACCACTTTGATCGATATCCCAGCCCATTTTAAGCTGCATCTTATTGTTGGAAGCCCCCAAGGGAGATCCCTCCCCATGGTTGGAAAGGCTAGTTTCCATCCACTAAAGATTGGCTTGCAACAATTACCCCATGGTATTTCCTTCCACAACCCATGAAAATATTGGGTGATAGCATTCTCGCGACTCTGTTGGGGATAATCTCTGGTTTTCATGATGTAAAATCAGACCTCCAAGGGCGAACAGAGAGTCTGAGGTTCCAAGGTTGTATCATTTTCCCTGGCAACTCCAACTTACGTTCTGGCGATTCCACTGGAGATCAAGATTACTTCAAATGATTTGTATCATATCAGAGATGATTACTGAGGGTGAACAGTAGTCAAACGCTAAGAGGATCCTACACTATTCTCGTGGTGAGTCCATCTTTTGAATCGGAGAACCCCTAGGAGAAATTCTAGCTCCCAGAAGAATACCTACCATAAGTCATCCAGATCCTGAGCTACTAAACATTACTTCAGACCCAGAGAAGGTCATTAAGAAAGCAAAGAGAAGTGAGGTAGGTATTTCTCTGTTATCTAGGTCCTTTTCTTTACCTAAAAAAAGAGGCATCTATTATAGAAAACATCCCTCCAAGTTTAAGGACTGAGGCTTCCCCATTCAGATCTAGGTCTAAGACTGATGTAAGGGAAATCCTGTTTGACCAAAGAAAATTCCAGACCCATTTCCTTAGTGCTTTGTGGGAAAATTTACAAGCCTCGGAAGAAACTAGTGGCCTATCACACTTTGCTAAAGCTTCTGTCCAAAGTACCCGAGTCATGAGTGTCACTCCTACTTCTTCTAAAACTCCCTCTACTCCCAAACAAAACCTAAGAGCCATGGCTACCATATATGCTCCTTTGGCCCTCCCACCAAATCTTGATGACATACTTGTGGGCTATTCCCAACACCTCATGAGATTTAATGGGGAGGGAAGAGTCTACGTACAACAACATATAGACCAGTTCAATGAATTCACAGACCTAGAAGACGTGGATGAAGATGATGTTAAGATGAGGTTTTTTCCCAAATCCTAGCAGTGGTAGTGAAGAAATGGTTTAAGGCCCTTCCAAATAGAGGAATAGATACTTATGAAATATTTGAAGACGATTTCCTATCCATATGGAAGGATAAGCAAAACCCTCTCCATATTCTCACTCAGTATGAAAATACAGAGAAAACCAATAGGGATACTAACCAAGAACTCTCTGCCAGGTTCATGAGAATGTACAATTCTATCCCCGTGGACATAAAACCCCCTGTAGGGGCAGCCGATTGATCTAAAAATATTGTTTGATGAAAATGATGTAGCTAGAGATCACAAGGTGGCTCCAAACCCGAAGGAAGTAGAAGACTGTAACATTGGGAGCAATGAGGAACCCGGAATTGTCAAACTATCAAAGTATTTGGCCCCAGGTCAAAAAGGACTATATGGATTTAATGAGAAATTTTTTTGATGTGTGCACATGGTGCTATGAAGATCTAAAAGAATATGACAAAGCTGTCATCTAGTATACCATACCAGTCAAGATAGGGGAGAAACAATTCAGGCAGAAGCTGAGAAGGATGAATCCCATGCTACTCCTGATGATAGAAAAAGAGTTAAAGAGGATATATGAAGCCAAAATCATAGTCTCTTTGAGGTTTTCACAGTGGGTGGCCAACATATTCCTAGTGAGAAAAAATAATGGCGAGATTAGACTATGTATTGAATTTAGAAATCTCAACAAGGTGTCCCTGAAGGACAACTACCCCTTGCCCAAAATGGACCACATTTTGCAGAAGGTGGTAGGGGAACCAAGAATGTCCATGATGGATAGATTTTCAGGATACAATCAGATTAAGGTGCATCCAGAGGATCAGAGAAAGACAACCTTTACCACACCTTGGGGAACCTCCATGTATGCTAAGATGCCCTTCGGTCTGTTGAATGCAGAGGCCACCTTCCAAAGAGTTATGGACATAGATTTTGCAGGAGAGAAAGACAAATTTGTGGTGGTCTACATGGATGAAATCACAGTATATTCTAAATCTGATGCAGAACTTCTGAAACATTTGCACCAAGTGCGGAAAATTTGGAATCTCTTTGAACCCTAAAAAGCCTAATTTTTCCATGCAAGAGGGTAAGCTGCTGGGCCACATAATATCTAAAGATGGGATCAAAATTGACCCAGACAAAATAGATGCAATACAGAAAATTGAGCTCCCCGGATGTAAAAAGGAAATCCAATCTTTTCTAAGCACAATGAATTTCACAAGGAGGTTTATTCCCAATTTTCTAGAGATCATGAGGTCCATAACCTGCATCCTTAAGAGGGACACTCAGGTTAGATGGACTACTGAGGCTAGGAAATCATTTGAAGATATAAAGAGATAAATTATTGAAGCCCCTGTGCTGATTAGCCCATATTTTGACAAGGAGTTTCTTATGTTTTCCTTCGCCTCTGAGCATTCCATAGTAGGTGTGCTTTTACAGAGAAATCAAGAAGGAGATGAGCATCCTATAGCTTTCTTCAGTAGGGCTCTCAGAGATGCTGAGCTCAAGTACAACATTATGGAAAAGCAAGCCTACGCCATGATCAAAACTATGAAACTTTTTAGGGTTTATGTTCTACATTCCCATGTTGTAGCTTATGTTCCTAACGCTGTTGTGAAAGATATACTGACACAACCTAATCGAGAAGGTAGAAGAGCAAAGTGGATAGCTACGCTATTGGAATATGATCTGGAGATCAAACCTACTAAGATTATTAAGGGGCAAGGGATGGCCAGGCTCATGGCCGAGTCAAATTGGGATTCAATGAGTATGAACCTGTTGTCACACATACAGGGAGAAACCTCCCAAGATCCACTACCTAGGTATCAAAAAAATTCTTGTCCTCTCCTTGGTGTTTTGATGTTGTATATGTTTTGCAGAACTTGCAAGCACCCCCTGATATTGAAAAAATAAAAGCTAGATACACCAAGATGAAGGAAGAGAAGTATTACATATTGGGTGGTTGTCTTTATTGGAAAAAACCTAGGGTGTCCTCTTGAATTGCATTGTGGAAGATGAGGCCAAAGAAACATTGAAAGAGTTTCACAAAGGAGTCTATGGAGGACATCACTACTGGAAGGCCACTGTTAACAAAATTCTGAGGGAAGGGTTCTATTGGCCTATTATGTTCAAAGATGCTTATAAGGAAATAGCCATCTTCCATAAATGCCAAGTCTTTGAAGGAAACAGGAAGCTCTTGTCATTTCCTCTGAAGCAAATATCGGTGGAAGCCCCATTCCAGTAGTGAGGGCTTGACTTCATTGGTGAAATTTTCCCCAACTCCTCTGGGAAACAAAGGTGGATACTGACTGCAACATATTATTTCACCAAATGGATCGAATCAATACCTACTAGACAAGCCACAGATATAGTCATCATCAAGTTTCTGGAGGAGAATACCATATCTAGGTTTGGGTGTCCTATTAAGATAATCAATAATAATGCACAGGCCTTCAAATCCAAGAAGATGCTCAAATTCTGTGATAGGTTCCACATCAAATTGGGTCATTCTACTGCTTACTACCCCCAGGGAAATGGATTGGCAGAATCCTCGAACAAAATTCTAGTGAGGATAATCAAGAAGTTGTTGCAAGAAAATAAAAGGTCTTGGCACACCAAGCTAACCCTTTCCCTATGGGATGATAAGAGCACCTCTAAAAGGTCCATTGGAACTTCTCCTTTCAAATTAGTATATGGAACAGAGGTAATATTCCCTGATTCCCTCAAAGGGCCCATGATGAGATTGCTACATGAAGAAGAAGAAGATCCAAACCCCAATCTAAGGAGAAATAACCAGCTGGTGGAAGTGCAAGAAATTAGAGAAGGGGTCCAGGATGAAGCCACGAAAGTTCAGAACCAGATCAAGAAGACGTTTGAAAGAAACACCAAGGCGGGTGATTTCCAAGTGGGAGATCTAGTATTAAAATGGGATGCTAGAAGAGAAGACCAGGCCCAAAATTTTGATAACCTTTGGCAGGGACCCTATACAATCACCGCCTATCATGGGAACAATGCTTTCTTCTTGCATGACAAAGATGATGAACCAATTGGAAAGGGAGCCATCAATGGACAGTTCTTGAAGCATTATTTCAAGTAAAGAACAATTCCACTAACCCACCCCCATTTTATATTATCATTTTTATTTTCAGTAAGTCGTGTTCCATTTTTTTGATACGAAGAAGGAAAAAAGGAGGAAGGGAATAAGGTCCACTAGTCTACATGTTCTTGCTACCTCACGGGGAGGATAGCATCCCCAGTTGGAGCTACTGTTAACTCTTTTTATGGTTTCCACCAGGGAAGGTGAAGGAAATCCCCCACCCAAATCCCCAAGGTCATCCATTGGCTAGTTGCATCAAGTAAAGAATCAGGAAACCCAAAAATGGAAAAGTGTCAAACAAATCTAAGCCAAATGGCCAAGCCATGGTGAGAAATGGGAAAATACAAGGCACGATGGCTCTTCCGCGGGAAAAACTAGCAATAAGAGCTTCTTTCGCAACCAAATAATATTGGATAGCTAGGATCAAGGAGTGGATCAGATGAATGGCTAAAATGGTGTTCCGCAAAGCCGTTTTCCCCGTTCCCATAATCCGCATTGCAGATTGAGGAAAAGCAATCTACCAAGGGGGCAAAAAATATAGTTTCTGCATCCTGCATTCCACATTGCGGATTGTGGATTGCAGAAAGGAAATTTCCCAAAGAATGAAAACATAAGTTTCCACATTCCGCAACACGCATTGCGGATTACAGATTGTGGAACGAGAGTTTTCCAAGCAGAAAAGAAGTAAATTTCCGCATTTCGGATTGCGGATTGCGGATTGCAGAAACATGATTCTGCAGAAAATCACAAGGCCGGAATTCCAATCCTTACATGCCATGTGGCTAATTGCGGGTTGAGGATAGGCTGTTGCGGAAAGACTATTGCAGAAGGAAAATTGCGGAAGGGAAATTGCGGAAGGGCGATTGCGGATCAAGAAAATTTTTGCAGAGAGAATTGCAGTCATGGGGAATGGATATTTTCACGGAGGAATGTCGCATTTGAGAATGACGAAGGGGTCTGTTTTTGTTACCTATCTTGATCAAACCTGAACGGCCGGATCCGATGGACGAGCAGGTGGCTTCCATGGCCCAATGGTGCACTGCGAGCACAAGTGATTCTTCTCCTCCTCACATGACAGAATTAGAGGCTATTGATTCGGGTGGCTCAGCTCAAATGGCCTCATCATTACTAGTTTGAGTTTGTTTTGAATCAGTTAATATATTTTGTTGTTTTGTAATCCTATAAGAGCAAGGTCCAAAGTCGACCAAAAGGTTGGACATTTTTGTTTCAGAGAGATTACTGCTCTGTGTTGTGTTAAATGTGGCCTCTTAATTCAATGAGCAGACCCGACTTTGGAGCTTGAGATTCCTATGATGTGTGTTCTGATTTCTGTTATTTCCTATGTATGTGTTCTCGCTTTGTATTTCCATTAATTGTTTACTTCTCCAGTACCTAAAGATCAAGATTACATGGTCTGGAATTCATGCGCACATGCTCCAGATGCATATTACTAGGTATTCCACCCCTCTCCTCTTGAAGTTGCAGGTTAGAATTCATTCTTAAATGTTCTATCCTTGTGGCCGAACTTGTCTCCTTCCCCTACCTTCACCTGCTTATTACTTCGACATGAAAGAACCATGTCTACCTTGCCTCCTACTCCTGCAATTGCTTCCCAAACCTACCATTGATGACAGTAAGCCACCGAAGTTGACTCCATGCCCAACTATCCTCCTGTTCTTAACTCCAACCAACCAAAAAACCCCTTTTAATTCATTGTTTGAAGGTCTAGCCACCACTTCGACCAATATCCCAACCCATTTTAAGCTGCATCCTATTGTTGGAAGCCCCAAAGGGAGATCCTTCCTTGTGGTTGGAAAGGCTAGTTTCCATCCACTAAAGATTTGTTTGCAACAGTTACCCCATGGTCTTTCCTGCCACAACCTAGGAAAACCTTGGGCGATAACAATGGTTGTCTTGTTTCTTTTTGCAATGCATGGAAATTGTTAAGAATTGACATTTAATATTTAGAATATAATAATACTATTCATAGATATCATCATGGCGAACTATATTTGCATTTCATTAAATATTTCACCATTTTTTCAAATTAGACGTTGCAAATCCGAAACTGGGCAAAGAAGGTAGACATGGCATTAGAGAACCTATGCAGCAAAACCACTAGGGAAATTCCCATGCACTTTATGTAGGGTGATACTTAGAGAAGTATTGACATATAGAAGGTAAATGAATCACAATAGATCATGCCATGGGCCCCATAGCATGTTGTAGGATGAAACCCACTCACAATAGTCCCTGCTACCTCTAAAGGCTAGGAGAAATCAGCCAAACCCTAGTCAAAGAAACCGTAGTAGAAAGACAAGCATTCATGGTCAATATCTATGGTTGGCTAGAGTAGAGAATCATGGTTGATGGCTAGGAACTCTTTCTCCCCTAGTGATAGTGAGGGCATATAATACAACATTAATTCAAGGTTTCTTTATCTTTTCCTTTTCATCTAAATTTTAACACAAACAACAATCCATATAGCTACACATTCATGCTAAGGAATTAAAAAAAACATTGTTGGTTATGGAGCCTGATCTCCAGATTCAGACATATTATTATTCAGCCGTGTCCGTACCCTAGGCTTGGTTATGATCCCGGCATGATCCCTAGGGGGTCCGGGGGAGTGGTTGCACTCCCTCGGCTGGGTGGCGCGGGGGCCAGCAGGACCCCGTCGGGGGTTCATGGGAAACGCCCCTGAGAAAGGGGGTTTGGGGGAAATGCCCCCAAGTTACGGGGGTTCAGGGGCGCAGCGCCCGAGGAAACTTTTTGGGGCTGTTTTCGCCGCCAATTTTCAATCCCATGGTTTTGGGTAACCCGTGGTATTTTTCCATTGTATTTCCCTTATAAAAGAAAGACATTGTAACATGGCTAGGGTTGATGTATTAGGTATTATGCATTGTAAATATCTCTGAGATCAAGAAGAGAGACTATGAGACAGTGAAGAGGAAGTGCAGCAGTTGTGCTGTAGGTTGTATCCCTTCACTTTGCTAGACGGAATAACAATAAGGACTGGCAAATTCAGTGTGGACGTAGCCCAAGTTGGGGTGAGCCACAATATATCTGTGTCTCTGTTGTAATGTGTATGTGTGATTATCTTTGCATTTATATTTATTGTTATTTCTTTGTGATCCTATTTTTCTAACAATTGGTATCAAATCCAAAGGTCTATTTGGCAAATAAACTCGCAGGAAGCTAGGGTTTCTGGTTCGAGTGGGAGCAATGGCAGAAGAAGGAAAGTTTAAGGTCGAGAAGTTTAACGGATAAAACTTCCAGTTATGGAAGATGCAAATGGAGGACTATCTGTACCAGAAGTATCTATTCCTGCCGTTGGGAGGAAGAGCAAAGCAACCAGCGGCCATGAATGACGAAGAATGGGAGGTTCTTGACAGAAAGGCTCTGGGAACAATACGGCTGAGCCTGGCTTTGTCGATGGCTTTCAATATCTCAAAAGAAACGACAACGGAGGGTTTGATGAGCGCATTGGGTAAGCTGTATGAAAAACCCTCGGCCTCCAACAAGGTATTTCTAATGTAGCATTTATTTAATATGAATATGTCTGAAGGTGCATTTGTTACTGATCATTTAAATTATTTTAATATGGTTACATATCAACTAAGTTCTATAAGTGTGAACTTCGATGATGAGGTTAGGGATCTTCTAATCTTGTGTTCATTGCCAGAAAGCTGGAATAGCTTGGTCATGGCTGTAAGTAACTCTGTATCTAGTTCAAACGCCTTGAAATTGGATGATGTTATTGGTGTTATTCTTAGTGAAGAAATGCGAAGAAAAAGCATAGGTGAGACAACAGGTAATGTGTTGACCATGGAGAGCAGGGGAAGACAAAGGAGAGAGGAAAGAGCCAAGGTAATCGCAGCACCTCTAAAAGGGAAGATCCAAGTCCAGACTGGGAAAGATAGAGTGTTGGAACTATGGAAAGAAAGGACATCTGAAGCAAGACTGCAGATCTCTAAAGAAGAAATGAGGTGGACAGAGGGAAACTACCCAGGAAGCAAATGTATCAGGTGATGTGTTACAAGATGCTTTTATTCTTGCATTAGATAATACTAGTAATTATTGGGTAATAGATTCAGGGGCTTCATGTCATGCTACACTCCATAGGAAATATTTTCATGATTATGTTCTAGGCAATTTTGGACATGTTTTATTGGGTGATGATGAGCCACGTAAAATTATTGGAATGTGTAAGGTATGGATAAAAGTTAAGAATGGAACTGACTGGCTATTAAAAGATGTTAGGCATATTCCTGCTATGAAAAGAAATTTGATCTCAATAGGGAAGTCGGGAGATGGCGGCTGTCTATCTACATTTGGAGAAAAGTGGTGGAAGATCACTAAAGGATCAATGGTGATAGCAAAAGGAGACAGGGTAGGTACGTTGTATTTATGTCTTCATAATACTGACCATTCTATCTCTTTAGCTTCCACAGGAATAGATACAGCATTGTGGCATCATAGGCTTGGACACATGAGTGAGAAGGGGATGCAGATTCTCCACTCAAGGAAGTTGCTGCCAGATTTGAAGCGGGTAAGTTTGGAATTCTGTGAGAACTGTGTTTATGGAAAATAGAAGAGAGTCATATTTCTCGGGGTTGGGAAACAAAAGAAGAATGAAAAGTTAGAGCTAGTGCATATAGATGTACGGGGACCGGCTTAGGTACAATCTCTTGGTGGCTCTCATTATTATGTTACATTTATTGATGATGCAACTAGGAAAACTTGGGTTTATTGCATTAGACAGAAATTTGATGTGTTTTCTACTTTTAAGAAGTGGAAAGCTTTGGTTGAGAATGAGACAGGAAAAAGGTTGAAGTGTCTCAGATCTGATAATGGAGATGAGTACTGCGGCAAGGAGTTTGATAGTTACTATTTATAACATGCGATTCGTAGAGAGAAGACAGTCCTAGGAACACCACAAGAAAATGGTGTGTCATAAATGATTAACAGAACGATCATGGAGCGTGCAAGATGTATGAAACTGCATGCAGGGTTGCCCTTACAATTTTGGGCAGATGCTGTAAATACTGTTGTTTATTTAATAAACATAGGACCTTCAAGTGCTTTGGATGGTGGTATTCCAGAGGAGGCATGGACATATAAAAAGGTAAACTACTCATTTTTTATAACGTTTGGTTGTGAAGCATTTGTCCATATTGATAAAGAAAATAGAACAAAGCTTGAAGCTAGATCCAAGAAATGTACCTTTATTGGATATGGGGTTGATGATTTTGGTTATCGTTTATGGGATTATGAAAATCACAAAATCAATAGAAGTAGAGATGTCATATTCAATTAAAAGGTCATGTATAAAGATCAGTTGTAGGGAAAGAAACAGGAAAAGGAAAACAAAGAGTACACAGTACTTGATGAAATTACAGAAAATGAAGTTCCAAAGGTGCCTGTTAAGGTGTCGTCTTTATCAGTTCTTCAATTGTTTCGGGTAAGTTTGTTGCCATATTTTCTATTTTTGGTTTTCCAATTCTGCTATTTTGGATTGAATTTTGATTTTATTTCTTTATTTATCAAAAATTGCAAGCTTTTCACCATGTTGAAAAACACACGATTCGAAATGGCACACAGAGATCTCTTGACCAAGGACCCTAATTTTGGTATCCTCTCGGATACCAGTGAGAAGGTCACTGAAACATACCAGGTGGATTGGTCTACAATTTATGCTATATTTGACAACGACGACCTTTCTTATATTGAGAACGATAAACCTATGTATGAGAGGATTAGGGCTTCCCAAATACACGCCATTGCTGCACGTCCTGCTATCCTACCTTACATTGATGCAGTGAAATGGATTATTGAAAATGCCAGTGTCAAATACCGCGGTTTCAATGATACCTATGGTGTTCAATTGACACATTTTCTCTCAGAGGTCTTCGTTCGAGCTTTTGCTCTTAAACTCCCTAAACAGACCCTTTATTCTGAATTTATTCAGTCCTCAAAGACCCGGTATAACTTCACTGAGATGATAAAGTCATGGATGGTCAAGCCCAACGCCTTTGTGCCTAAGGCTGACAACCTCTATCCCATTAGCTGGTTCAAGGAACCCTACTCTCTGCTGGAAGCCATGCTTTGCAGGCTTTTTGGTCTCCCCAATTGTTCTCTTTTCAAAGCCGAAATGGGCACCTATAGCACATCATGTGTTAACAACTGGTGAATCCTCCCCATGGGCATCTATCTTGTTGTCAGAATTGAAGAATGCAATATAGGATTATCAAAAGGCACCTTCTCATAAGAAGCCACATTTCTTCTTTTCTCCATATGTCCTTGATGTTTTTTGTGCAGAGTTCCAGCATCCTAACTTAGGTTGGAGTTGGACCCCTACAGACCCCCCTGTACACATTTACCATTCAGCATTGTGGGAAGACAATTCTGTGCCTCTATTTTATGATATCTATGATAGCTTTATGGGTACCATTTATTTTAAGATTTTCAGGAAGGAGGCACTTGCTTTTTCAGAAGATGCCAAAGCCTTCATTAATACCATAGGTGATTGGTATGTGTTCAAGTACTTCTCATACATCAAAATCTAGGGAAGTGATACAGTGCACCTTCTACCTAGAATAGTCCCAGACAAGCTAGTTCTATGGGAGGTTTCATTCCAAACAGTTACTGATGGATGTATAAGAAACTCACAGGTCCCATGAAGAAAGGTTGGCCTAAGTTTTCTCTCAACCTTGGCCAGATAGTTATCCCTACCTCAAATTGGGATGTAGTTCTCAGTGACCAAATAGCTAACTTGAACTTGGGCACTGCTGAGAAGAGGAAACATGACCCCAAAGAATTCCTGGATGCACACTTCAAACAGATACATGTAAAAATGGATTATGCACATGAGGTTTTCCCAGATGATTCTATATACCAAGGGGTGGACACATTTTCTCAAGTCTTTTCCAGAGCCAAAGACTCACAGGAACATCATGATATTTTGCAATACCAAAAATATCTCAAAGTTAGAGTTTTGAACTACAGGGCTATCCAGTTGAACTTAATTGAATAGGAAAGGAGAGACAGAGAGGAAAAAGAAGCCCAGAAAGCTAAAGTTCCCTTAATGCTCACTTATCCTGATGGGGATAAAGGTAAAACTCCCCTACAGGAACCTCCACAAGAGAAAATTGTTGAAACAACTAAATTGTTATTACAGACAGCTCGAAATTTCAAGCAAGAGATGACACAGTTGTCTTCAGTACTTAATACTCAATTGCTAGAACCTCCTAGGCCTTCTATGAATATTCAACTGCCTACTACAGAGACTCATGAAGATGACGACCTAGTCATGGCTGGAGCTAATCCATCAAAGAGGCAGAAAGTTCTAGTTTCTAAATCACAGGTGTCCACAGTCAACATAATCGATTGTGATGAGGAAGTTGTGCCTCATCCTCCAGTATCAATGACAAAGGAAGTCACTGAAGATCCTAAGACTGTCACTGACTTGCTAGATAGTATTGACATGGATCATTCTTTCTCAGACCAATCAATGTTGGAATTTAATGCTACCCCAGGCATTTCATCTTCAGCATTTGTGCTACCATCTGTCCAACAAACCTCCACTGCACCTTTAGGAGTGACACTTCCATTTTCCTTGTCTCGGGTATTTAACACTCTCACTGATAGCACCACTCCATTGCCAGAACACCTAGTCCCTTTTTCTATTTCATCACCCATTGTTGCAGAAGTCCAGTCTTTGATTGCCCCTCTGCAGTCACCCATAGTTAACTTATTGTTAACTACCGCTGATGAATATTCCAAGGTTTCCCCTCCATCATCACCCATCAAGGCTGATAAGCAATTGCCACTTCTAGAAGCCAATCTTGACAACCAAGTTCCACTTTCTGAATCTTTTGTCTCAATACCTTCACCAATCAAAGTCTTATCAGTTACCAAAGTCACCTCCACACCTCAGATTATCCCTCAAGTCACTTTTCCTATATCTAATCTAGTAGTCATCCAAACACCCCCTTTGGTTGCAACAGTAAGTGTTACTTCTACTTCTGCTGGGGAACTGACTGAGTATGCAGACCAGTATGTAGTTTCCCTTGGAGACTACTTCTACAGCCATGATGATAAGGTAGTGATGAGAAGAACTAGGAAAAGGAGCAGAGGTCAGGGTGAGTTAGAAGACCTTGTCCAAGATCAGTTAATATGGGATCCAAGAACCAACGACCCATGAGTTGAAGCCATAGAGACTGCTGCAGCTTTAGGATCTTTTGCAAGTGCCAATTGGGGTTCAGTCCAAGTTCTGGACAAAGAAGTTGACCTGAAAGAGAATGAAATCAGAAGCCTGAAAACAGAGTTGGCTGAAATCAGGACACAACATGTAACTTATGTGGCTAACCTCAGAAAAACTTGGGTAGATAAGTTTCAAGACCTGGAGCAAAGGAATGATACACTTCTCAATGAACTTCGTCTTTTGCAATCTCAACATGCCACAGATGCAGAAATGATAGCTTCTTTGGAAAAAAAAGTTGAGGATGCAACTGCAAGTGCAGCCTCCTCAAGTTCTTTCAAGTTTTCCTCATCTGATTTTAATAATTTTTCCCTTAAAGTTAATCAAGACCATCACAAATTGTTGGAGAAGGTTTACCTCGCTCTTGATGAGATCAGGGAGAACTTTATTAATTTTTCCAAGATGAATACTACTCTAGAAGAAAAAAAGAGTAAGATACTTCAAGCTTCTAAAGCTGAAGAAGAAATCAGTCGATGGTAGTTGTATATAAAGAATGTATTAGAAGACATCTCGATCCTCAACTGTTTTCAAATGAAGAAGGTGAAAGCCTCTCTAAACACTTGGCTTGATTGATTGTTCGACTTCAATTTCATCACCTTGCAGAGGATACGATCTGTTGAGGTCTCCAGACCTTAGTTAGCAAGATTTCTTGCTATCATACCTTTTAGATGGTATTTTATTTTATAGTGCTTCTTGTTGGAATTCTAGCCTTTTTTTTGTAGCTTGCTTGTTGTCACATTAGTCTCGGTATAGTTTTAGAGCTTTCTTTTGGCCTGTGCGCCTCTTCTTTTTCTTGCTCCCCTTCTGCATGCTCAGTTGCTTTAGGTTTTTTGAGTTCTTACACGGTCAGTTACCAATATGATGATGTGTGATGTCCTCTTCTCCTAGGTCTTAGAGATGGTTGACTTAGATGGTCTTATCAAGGGACTGGACACCCCTTGATGGAGCCACTAATGCTTGACCTTAGGAGTAGTCTAGAGGACCACATGATCACATCATCCGTGTGGAATTTTCCTTTTACAGTGATGATGGACTTTCAGGTTATATGGAACACTTTTACATTTGAGAGAGAGATGATTGGTTGTACCCCACCTTGGTTTATTGACTTATGGTCCTTTCATTTTGTTGATAAATTTTTTGTGGTACCTTGCCTTTTACCTTTTGGGTCTTTTACTCATCTTGAGTTATCTTTTGATTTGTCCCACCTTTTATGTTTTTGGTCTTATGGGTACTGTGGCAGTTTGTCCACATTTGAGGTACACCCCCTTAGTCCAATGGTTATGAGTCTTTATACCCACTCTTGTCTTTTTGACTTGTAGCTTATTGGTTGGCCTTTGTACCCTCACCTATTTAATTGTGTAACCCTGGTACCAACCTAAGACATTATACTTTACTTTTTTTATCTTTTATTTTCTAGATCTATTTTTGAAGTTTGAAGGTTATTGAGATTTGATTGGTAACCTTTCTTTCTACTGTGTTTTTCGATCTCCTCTCCTTCTACCTATTGGGGAGGTTGTGACACTCAGACTCATCCGTGAGCCCTAGTTTTTCTCTGTAGGTTTTTTTAGTAAGGGTCGTTAGGTCTTAAGGGTTTGCTTTACCCTTCTGTGTACTCATATGTGGAGGTTGTGAGTCTCTTTGGCCTCATTTTGCTAGCTGGCAGCTCATCTATGAGGGACAAAATTTTGTATGTGCAGATTGGATTGAGTTTTTAAGTTATTTTTCTTTTTTACTGGCCTTTGTTTTATATGTTCATATTTTGTGTGTAGTTCTTGATATGTTTTTATATATATTTTTTGAGTTTTATTTGTGATGCTGAGACTTATTAAGGGATGATATTTATTGTGATTGTATTGAGCCTTTTGACTATCATTGAATTTCTTTGATTGACTGTACCATAGCCCAGTCATCTCTCTCTCTCTGGTTTGTACTGACCGTCTAATAAGGTCACTTGGTTCCTAGAGTTCACTGGCCTCTAAGAGGCACAGTCATTTCTGAAAGTAACTCTTCTGAGTATATTACAGGAAACGTCTACACCCAGGGAAGTATCTTCACGTATTTATTTTCTTGTAAATTAAAAAAGTTTATTATTACATGTTACTGAAGATTACTTTAACACAATGACCATTTGGTAGTGTTAAAGGTGAGACGTTGAATTTTAATTTTTTGTATTAAGTAGTTAAGACTTGTCCTGTCAGACAAAATTGTTGGTGATCAAATATGTGTTTTTCTATTAATCTTTTACTTGCATTAAGAATTTCGTTGTAATCATTCTTTTCTCTTTACTTTGTATATTTTGCAAGTCCCATTGCATCCTTTTAAAATGAAATCATTTACCATTTGTGCCAATCCTTTTGCAAATTTGGTTTTCAAAATCAAGTATTCTATAGTGTCAAATAGTGACTTGAAACTTGCATCATAACTTCCTTTTCTGAGATACCTAATTCTCCATTTCATATTGTGAAAGGCATAGTCCCCAAACACTATCATACAATATTTTAATTCTACTACTTGTATTGGAAAGCACTCATACATTGTATTTACAAGAGGTCATTATAGGGAGCTATTGCATATAAGAGGTAGTTGCAAGGATCTATTGCATATATTTGACATTATTTGACCTTCTATCTCTTCGGCATGTCAAATAATAGGTAGTTACAAGGAGCTATTGCAATATATATTTGACCTTATTTGTACCTTCCCCACAATGGTTGATTTACTTTTGGTCCTTACACCTTGTTTTTTATTGGAAAGCACTCATACATTGTAGTTACAAGGAGCTATTGAAAATAAGAGGTAGTTACAAGGAGTTATTGCATATAAGAGGTAGTTACAAGGAGCTATTGCATATATTTGACATTATTTGACCTTCTATCTCTTTGGCATGTCAAATAACAGGTAGTTACAAGGAGCTATTGCATACAAGAGGTAGTTACAAGGAGCAATTGCAATATAATATATTTGACCTTATTTGTACATTCCCCACAATGGTTGATTTACTTTTGGTCCTTACTGCCTATTGTTTATTGGTCTTGTGGTACCTTGTCCTTGGCGTGTGATTGATAGGGTCATTTCTCCCATCTTGAGTTGTTTGTACCACCCTTTAATGTTTTTGGTCCTTTGGGTACTATGGTTGTTTGTCCCCTAAATGACCCTAGTACCCCACTTATGATTTATGTGTTTTTATGTTAAGATTTTACTTGCACTAAGACTTTTGTTGTAATCATTCTTTGTGATTTATTTAAATTTTTTTACGAATGTAATTGTCTTTTTCTTATAACTACTGTTGCATACAACCTTTCTATCTCTCTCTATGGTTTGTACTTACCCTTTAGTAGGGTCAGTGGGTTCCTAGTGTTGGATGACCTCTGAGAGGTACAGTTTTTACTGAAAGTAATAATTATGAGTATCTGACAAGAAGGTTCCACATTATGGTGTAAGTACCCTAAATTACCTATCTTCTTTACTCATGTTAATGTTGATTAAATATTGTTAGAAATTAGATGTTACTAAATATTACTTTAACACAATGAGCCAACTGGTAGTGTTAATGTGGAAAAGATGAAAGAGATGAAAATTATGTTTTGTTACTATTGTTTTATTTAGTTTCAGTGGTACTTGTTTATTATATGTAATAAAAGAAAGGAGTTTACATTTGGTGGAGGCATGCTAACTACGTATGATGATAGTGGAAAATGCATGCCTTAATGCATTGCAATTTTCTAATATGAACTATGCATATGCCTTGTAGCGCCTTTTGTAAGAGGCATGAAGCGACATCTGGAGCCATACTATTATTAGTTGCATAAGGTTATAAGACCAACCTTTCCTTGACTTGCTCTCTTCACCCACAACAACAAAAACAGAAAATGAGACTAAAAATGAAATTGAAACAAAAATTGAAACTAAAAATGAGACTAAAAATAAAACTGAAACTGAAACAAAAAAATGAACCTGAAACTAATATTCACTGCCAAAAACTGCAACTAAAATCCCAGTACCCAATACTGAACAGATAGCCCATAAAATTAACGTGCAGCCCTTAACCGACACCTACACCTAGGTGCTACAAGTCACTTTATAAAAGGCGTTGCACGTCACCTTTTAAAAGGTGCTATGCCTTGAGGTCCTATATGAACTTTTTTCCCATGGTGCAGGTAGAACCAAATAGGTATTTATCATATATGTCTTCCTTCAGTAAGGGGAGTTTAGGAATGCTAGAGGAAAGTGAGACTCTAGTAGGTCTACAAGATTTCCATCAACTAGATGTCAAAAGATCAGAAGAAAATTCCATAAACGCATCGAATGTTTTCTCGCTGAAGGGGGTTCATGTTCCTATGATGATGAGACAATAGGCGACATCGAGGTTCCCTTGAGGTACATACATATAGTGAAACAATGGGTACCCAAGGATCTTCCTCAACTAAACATATATTTTTGTGTGAACGATAGGATATATCGAATTGCACCGTCATCATTACATGGTTTGGGGTTGTTTTGCATGGATGGCATAAAGTTAGGATACGACAGATGTACAGAATTGATGGAGTATGTTGGACCCTATTACAACTACAAAGATTGGATGCCCCTGGTCCAGTATACATGAAGTATGCATAGATATGGATTGTCAGCAAACTATTGACAGTTGAAAGACAAAGATCAAAATAAAGGAGCAACGTTGTACATTGACGGAATTCCAAAGGCCACAGGGAATATTGTGGGGTTTATAAACAGTACACAACCAGGGTCTAAAATTAAGCAGCCCAACTGTGAATTTGAGGGGCGTGAAGGAAACTATGTTTTTGTATGTGCCATTAAATCAATATCTGCAAGGGAAGAGTTGCTTATTAATTACAATTTGAATCAAATAGATACAAACACGGTTACTATGGGAGTGGTACATCTAAAAACTTAACCAACCTTTTATTAATGAATTTAACATCTTAAGCAGGTCGGTTCTGTAAGGGGAACCTCCCTAGAAGTAGATCATGCCAGACCTGTCTCGAGGCAACAGGCATACATCTTTGTAATAGTAAAAATATAATATGAAGAATAGTTTTTTGTTGTTGTGTTTTTTCATGAGTATATTCATTTGGTTTATAGAATGTTATCTATATTTGATGTAGAGTGTTGATCGGGGAAGCCACCCCATTGTTGATCAGACGAAAGCAGCCTCGGGGCAACAAGTAAATCATGATCCTCAAGGAAGCAAGTATAATTCATTGGAATTGTACAAATATAATATGTAGCATAATGTTTATTTTGTTATGTATTTTTCGTGTGTATATTGGTTTCATTATGATAATGTTTTCTGCTTTTGTTTTGTAGGGGGGTGATTGGGGCAAGTCCCAAGTTGTGGATCAGACAACACCATCATCCAAGCATCAGGTAAACCTAGTTGTAATTTTAGAAATCTATCGTGATAGATATGTTTTTTTAATATAATTTTAGGAATCTATCATGATAGAACTCAGTAGTTTTTTATATATTTTTGTTGCAGACCAATGATTCAGTGTATGAAACAACATCACAACAATCAATAGCTTTTGACGTGGATGAGTTGTTGGGAGATGTTGACATTGGTTCTTCTCTAGACTCAATTAAGGTGATAGAGAACACCTTGAAAAAAATTAGTGCGGATATCCTTTTTTTGTTGTTCACTATTCTGCATACATACGAGATTAAAGCCAGGATTGAAGTGTTGACAAAGAGATATCATGCCTTGCAAGTAAGTTATGGAATCTTGAATCATAAAATAAATTCATTTATAACTTTATAATTTTGAATTTTATATGATAGTGAACTTATAAATGTGGTTTGTATTTACAAGATTTTCTGGGAGCACACACTAGTGGTCAAGGCAGTGTTGGCCCCAGTGATGCTCGTGGAGAGACGACGCATCATGAGAAAATGAATCCACGTGCATCGAATCATTCGCCATTGTTGTCGACTGAACAGTCGGCAACACGTTCTGCAACACCCCAGATTCCAGCTGTGAGTGCACGGACCACTAGTGACCAACACACACCAGATCGTGCAGAAGAAGGGGTCAACACTGAGCCTCCTAGTATTGATATTGCTAAAGCAACATTTCCTGGATCTTCCCATGTCACTAGCACGGGTGCAATCGAGACAAAATTTTTGGTGGACAAAGATCTCGTTCCAATAAAGATAGAGAAGATCCCAGGTAATTATACGTTGATC
Source organism: Larix kaempferi (assembly GCA_027924585.1). NCBI lineage: Eukaryota > Viridiplantae > Streptophyta > Pinopsida > Pinales > Pinaceae > Larix > Larix kaempferi. Next base: position 15,795,494 of record BSBM01000539.1, read on the forward strand.
AAGCTAGTGTTTATAATTTGATTGTAATATACCGATAAAACATTTGTTTTCAACTAATTATGATCATGGCATGATCGTTTTCTAGGAAATGATGTTTTTTATAAACATCTGAATGATTTGTCCTTGGAGATATTCGGGCCCACCATCCACATAAGGTGGGATAGACAAACGAAAAAATTTAAAATATGAGCTCACTAATCGGTTGGTTAGCCTGTTCGACAACGATACCTTTGATCGAGCCACGGTCCTAAAAAACGCTGAAAAACATATGAATATTGTCTGAGACCAATATAGGGTTCACCTAGAAAGAAACCCTAGGTATGAGCTCCCTCTGATGATTCGAGCAAGAGAGTGGAAAGATCTAGTGGAAGATGGAAAGGAGAGAGCTCTAAAAAAAGAAGGAAAGCTAACACCAGGCACAGGGAGGTATGCAATACTTTCCACAATGTAATTCTAAACCTTATTATTATTGATTTTTATATCGAATTTGGAACATCTAACGTATTTCAACACTTTCATAGGCTTTCAGACACATCAAAGGCCACAAAAGAAAGACTAGAAAAAATGGTCAGCACAAGCTTGGGCCTGGTGGTTATTCGAATTTGGTGGCATGAATTGTAAGTTTCGAAAAAACCAATCATGCATCTAAATAATAAATTGCAAATTATTTTTCGCTTTATTGCACCACAAAATGTAAATTAATGACGTTATGCAAATATGTAGGCTGACCGATTCAAAGAAGTGTTAGGATATTTAGACACTTAGGAGTTAGTTAAGATCAACTTGTGTAATATATCCGTTAGGGATAGTGTGTTTCTTTAGTATGCATTAGTATGCATTTGTAAATACTTAATCCGACGGTCACGATATGTTTCCGACATAGAGTGATCTGACGGCTCAACTTCTCTTAGATCAAACCTGACCTTGATTAGTGGCTTAACACCCGATTGGTCCATGATCTCTATTTAAAGAGCATGGAGGGTCATTGTTTAGTTGATCGATTATGAGAAACTCATTTGTAACTTTCTTTCTTTGCATAATAAATTGTCCCGTAGAAGCTATTTGGCCAGGGCCGTGGAGTGTTTCCCTCAAGAGGGTTTAAACCACGTCAAAACATCGGTGTGTTGATCTGTGATCTGTTTGTGTGAAGTGGTTGCTCTTGGTGTTCGGTCCTTTGGTAGTACCCTGTGTACCCGAACATGGTATCAGAGCTTTTATGAAGTGTCACTTCCGGTTATGATCTAGATCTTGAACTGCTATTGCCGAAACTCGTAAGGGTTTCTAGTTCTGGTATTTCTATCCATTTCTGGGCTGTGGGAGGTATTCCATTGCGTCCGGAGCATCATTTCCATTGGGAAATAGTTTTCGTTTCATCGAAAATGGTTCCCGGTTGCTCTAGAAACGCGTATTTCATCAGATTTGAAAGTATAATGTTACAGTGACGCATTTTTTTATTTCGTTTTTTGAAAAGAAAAAATCTCATATTTCATCTTTTTTTACTGTTAGATTTTTTTTTGGTTCAGATTGTTGCTTTCCCATCTGCATATGCTCTTTGCCGTGCACCTTGAGCGATCTCGGCAAATCAAAAACAGAAAGGGAAAGGGTTTTTCTCGGCTGCGTATGCTCTTTGCCGTGCACCTTGCGCGATCTCGGCAAATCGGAAACAGAGAGAAAACGTAGACTTTCCGGGCAAGCTAACAAGATCTAACTCCACAAGTGTGGAAAAGTTTTTTTGTTTCGATTTGTGGTCTGTTCTGCAGGAAAAAGGGCAAGCATGCAAACCGAGCAAGAAGAGTAAAAAAAAAAAGCCCCCTTCCTCATTCCCATATTTTACATACCTTTTAATCTAGCTCACTTGGTTCAAAGTTGCTTTATTCCTTAATAGGTCTTGAGTTCAAGTCTAAGGAAGTTGCTTTTAAAAGAAAAAGTGCATGCAATTTCTAATTTCAAGTTACTTTATTGTAAAAGTGCATCTCACTTAAATAATAAAAAATAAAAATACGAGTCACTTAAGTTTTTTTATTGTTGCACTATTTAAAAGTAATATCATTGTAAAAGTGAAATCACTTATTTTACAAAAGTGGTTCACTTAAAGCAACTTTCTTGTAAAGTGATTGTCAAAAGGTTCATCTTGGGAAGAGGGGGGTTCTTTTTTTTGCTAGACATTCTCTAGCTGCCACGTCACTATTGGGGACATCTTCAACAGTTTCTTTGTTCAAGCATAACTTCATCATACAGAGTCAGTTTTCAGTGCCGTTTTTTTTGAAACCACCTATTTTTTCGAGCTCTTCACATCCAGACTATTGGTTTCTACTTTTATAGCCATTAATTTACAAATATGGCCGCCCATTGTGATATTCTACTTAATAGTTCCAACTATTTCTCATGGAAATCTCGTATGGAGGATGTTCTACGAAGTAGGGGACTTTTCAGAATTACAACAGGGAAAGAGAAAGAACCCACTGATGATGATAAGAAAATAAAATGGGAAAATAGATGTGATGAAGCTCATGGATTGATTGGGATGTCAATCTCTACTGATTTGCGATTCCACATATCTGGAATTGATGAACCTAATGCTGCTTGGGACAAGTTGGAATCTGTGTTTGGTAAACACAATGAAATTCGAGGTCACCAACTCGAAAATGAGTTGATTTCCTTAAATCCAAGTGACTTTTCATGCATTCAAGATTATTTATCTATGTACAAAACTCTTAAACTCTTATGTGCAGAATGTAAGATTGAGAGGGAAGAAAAACAATGTATTTATCATATTCTTTCCAAACTTGGACCTGCATATTCTATTTTTGTATCTACATTTTACTCCATGAAAGCATCCTTGAATGCAGCTAGATATTAAGAGCCTAGTCTTGAATCCTTTTGTGATTTCTTGATTAGAGAACAAGATAAACTCATTCACCTTGGAATAATCAACAATGCAGATACATCTGGGAAAGCCTTATTGTCCCAACAGAAAGAAAAGTCTAAGCCTCCCAAGAAACAAAATTTTTGCAATAATAAGTCAAACAAGGGTCCCAAACCCTCTCAGTCAGCTCCTTCTTTAAAAAATGACAAAGGATCCAAGCCAAAAGGCAAGAAGACTGAGCGTCATTGCAACTATTGCGGGAAAGATAATCATGATGAATCTAAGTGTTTCAAGAAGATGGCAGCCTTGGAAGCAGCAATGAAGAAGCACCACATCAGCCTAGATTCGCCTTCAGAATCTGCCTCTCATGGACATGCACTTTGTGCTTCTGGTTATTCTTATAATGCATCTTCTTCTACTACTTCAAATGAATGGCTCATTGATTCTGGAGCATCTTATCATATGGCTAAGGATCAAGCCATCTTTTCTACTATGCATGAATGTAACACCAAACACATATTTGTTGGTGATGATAGATCTCTAAGTGTTGTAGGAGCTAGAACAGTTCCAGTAGATAATGGTCATATTAGTGATGTACTATGTGTTCCAAGAATTTCCTGCAATTTGTTATCAGTCTATCAGATCACTCATTCTGGTGAAGTTAAAATTGTGACCTTTACACCTCACCAAGTTGTAATCAAGGATTTTAAAGATCCTCAACAGGTCCTAGCTACCGAAATTGTTGATGATATTACCAGGTTGTACAAGTTTAACAACTTTGGGTCATCACCTTTCCCTTCAGTTTTTGTTGCTCCTAGTGATAACTTGAGCAAACTTTGACATGAGCGATTTGGTCACTTAAATTATCGCTCATTGCAACAACTATGTAAATAAAATATGGTGACAGGTCTTCCGATGGTATCTTGCAGAGATGGTGTTTGTTCCGGTTGTGTACTCGGAAAACATCATCGGGACAGTTTTGACAAACGTGCCTCTTGGCACGCCTCAATTCCCTTGGAGCTTGTGCATAGTGACTTGTGTGGTCCTCTTCCATCTGCTTCATTTTCTGGTTTCAAATATTTCTTAACTTTCATTGATGATTACACCAGACGCACTTGGGTTTATTTCCTAAAACTTAAGAGTGAAGTATTTAACGTGTTCTTGGCCTACAAGGCCCTTGTTGAAAAACAATCTGGTCATCAAATTATTAAGTTAAGATCTGACAATGGAGGAGAATATGTTAACAAACAGTTCACTACTTTCTACACTGAACAAGGCATCCAACAACAGCACACTGTTCCATATACACCACAACAAAATGGTGTAGATGAGCGGAAGAACCGCACTTTAAAAGAAATGGCTAATTGTATGATCCAATCTAATGGACTAAGTCTTCAATTTTGGGCTGAAGCCATTAATTGTGCAAATTACATAGTTAATCGCACCCCCACTAAAGCATTACAAGGTATAACACCGAAAGAAGCATGGAGTAAAACTAAACCTGATGTAAGTCACTTCCGTGTGTTTGGTAGTGAAGCATGGGCTCACATTCCGGATGAAAAACGGAAGCATTGCAGCCTAAAAGTGAAAAGTGCATATTTGTTGGATATTCTGAAGATGTAAAAGGTTATAGACTTCTTCAACCACATTCTCATGATATAATCATTAGAAGAGATGTTAAATTTGATGAAAATATCTTGGCCTGCGAGCCTAACTCGGCGATTGTGCCATCTTTGGCCTGCGAGCCTGATTCGGTGTTTGTGCCTTCTTCTTCTTCTTCCAACTTCCTTGACAGGTTTCCAACTCCAGTTTCTGATGATGACAGTGAGGATGAAAATCCACCTCCGCCTGCTCATGTTCCTCCAGTTGCACCAGCACAAGTGCTTCCTCGATGGGTCCGTTCAACATGTGAAGCAACTGGTGATCTTGTCGGTGATCCTAGAGATCAACGTCGAACACGTTCTCAGTTTCAGCGAGCCTCTTCTCTTTTGGCTCAAGTTTCCGAGAATCATGATCCAGCAACTTTTGCAGAAGCTTTAGGGAATCCAGATTGGGATGCAGCCATGGATGAAGAATATCGTTCCTTAATGGCGAACGATACTTGGGATCTTGTACCTCTTCCAAAAGGAAGAAAACTTGTCAGATGTAAATGGGTCTACAGAACTAAGTATGCATCAGATGGAAGTGTTGAAAGACTTAAGGCAAGGTTAGTTGCCAAAGGTTTTTCCCAAGTTGAAGGGATTGACTACAATGAAACCTTTGCTCCTGTCGCAAAAATGAACTCCATCCGCCTTGTTCTTTCCCTTGCAGCCTTACAAAACTGGGAAGTCCATCAAATGGATGTCAAGTCTGCCTTCTTACATGGTGATTTATAGGAGGAAATTTACATGGAACAACCTCCTGGCTATGTTCAGAATAACTCTAGCCTTGTCTGCCGCCTTAAGAAATCCTTATATGGCCTTAAGCAAGCTCCTAGAGCTTGGTATGCCAAAATGGATAACTTTCTCCTTGACATTGGTTTTTCTAGATGCCATTCTGACCCCAATGTCTATACCAAGAAAGTAGGAAACCATCTCATCATACTTGTTCTATATGTTGATGACCTTATTCTTACTGGTAGTGACCCTAAGCTTATAACCCATGTGAAATCCAGTCTTAAACAAAATTTTGAAATGTCAGACTTAGGATATTTGCATTATTTTCTTGGTCTCCAAGTCCTGCAAACCAAAGAATGAATCTTTCTTTCTCAGTCTAAGTATGCTTGTGACCTTCTTCGTCGCTTTCACATGGAAGATTGTACACCAGCCCCTTCTCCCTTCCAGTCTGGAGTCAAACTTTCTGCCACTTGTACTTCACCTGAAGTTGATGCCACCTTGTATCGTCAGCTTCTTGGTAGTCTCTTATACTTGACTCATTCCCATCCTGACCTTTCCTTTGCCGTTGGTCGAGTTTCCCGTTATATGTAGACACCTCATGAAAGTCACTAGAAAGCAGCTAAAAGAATACTTCGATATATTCGAGGTACAATTCAGTTTGGGATTCATTACAGTACAGGGGGGAAACCTTTGTTGGTTGGTTTCACTGATTCAGATTGGGTCGGCGATCCTAATGATCGAAAGTCTACTGCAGGTTATGTTTTCAGTCTGGGATCTGGACCTATTACTTGGGCTTGTAAGAAACAACAAGCTCTTGCTCTTTCTTCAGCAGAGGCAGAATATCGAGCAGCCGTCAATGCCAGTCAGGAAGCTTTATGGCTTCAACAGATCCTTTCAGAGTTTGGATTCGAGCAGCAGCAGCCTACTCCACTTTGGTGCGACAATCAAAGTGCCATCAAGCTTTCCAAAGATCCAGTTCTACATCAACGCAGCAAAAACATTGAGCTACATATGCACTTCATCAGAAATCTTGTTCATGATCCGGTTCTTGAAGTGCTCTTTTTCCCTACAGATGATCAAGTTGCAGACATCTTCACCAAGTCTCTTACAGAAGCGAAGTTTTCTAAACTTTGATCTATGTTAGGAGTTCAGGAACTTGTCATTAAGGGGGGATAGGCTCTAATGCCTCCTTCCTTCTCCTAATAGTGTCACTTTTGTAAATCCTTCAATCCTATCCCGAGTTGTTCTTAAGGGGGGATGTTAGGATATTTAGACACTTAGGAGTTAGTTAAGATCAAATTGTGTAATATATCCATTAGGGATAGTGTGTTTCTTTAGTATGCATTAGTATGCATTTGTAAATACTTAATCCGACGGTCACGATATGTTTCCGACATAGAGTGATCCGACGGCTCAACTTCTCTTAGATCAAACCTAACCTTGATCCGTGGCTTAACACCCGATTGGTCCATGATCTCTATTTAAATATCATGGAGGGTCATTGTTTAGTTGATCGATTATGAGAAGCTCATTTGTAACTTTCTTTCTTTGCATAATAAATTGTCTCGTAGAAGCTATTTGGCCGGGGCCGTGGAGTGTTTCCCTCAAGAGGGTTTAAACCACATCAAAACATCGGTGTGTTGATCTGTGATTTGTTTGTGTGAAGTGGTTGCTCTTGGTTTTCGGTCCTTTGGTAGTACCCTATGTACCCGAACAAGAAGTTCCCACTGAGGAAGAGTTGAAGCTTGGATTCCAGCACAACTTTGGAGCTGTTGTTGAACGGTGAAAAAGATTGTCTAGGAAAACAAAATATTTTGCTACTGATCCATCTGGTGCACAGGTATATAAAATCTATATAGTTTAATGAATATTTATTACTCGTGCAATCTATTCGTTATAAATAATTGACATAAAATATTGACTTTGTTTTGAGTAGGAAAGAAATGATCCCCTTAATGTCGAGGAGGGACAACAGCAAGTCGAAGATCATGCTTTGAATCCTGGTAATGAATTTATTCATATGCTACAATTTTATCTATAGCATTGTAGATGGTGAACATTAATTGTACTTCTCCATATTTCAACTACAGAGCATGTAGAGGGTCACACAGTACAGGTTGATCCTGGACAGGAATATGAAAAACATGATGTGGACACAACAGGTAAAAAAATACCTTTGTAATGTTTTTTTTAAATGAAATACTTGTCATTATAATAAGAAAATATATTGATGTAACATTTTCACATTATTGCAGCAAATCCGAACCCCTTGCCGCAAAATCCACGTCGCGAGCACTCTACGAGGCAGACATCACGCCAAGCTAATTGTGACATCCCTCAAATTCAACCCTATTATTAATATTCTTATAAAATATAATTATGAATTTTGTAATTGACCATGGTGAGGAGCTCAAGGCCAAGGCCCCACCAGTGGACCTCGAGCTAGTTTTATGTGTATAAGCATTATTTTGAGCCTAGAAGGTTAAAGCTTGGTGATACGAATAAACAATAAATGACATACTATACTATGTAACTACTTAATATATAATATTATTATGGAAGGGGCATGGCCTCCTCTTAAATGATTAATATTAATTTAATACATGAAAGCTTTTAAAAGAGATAAAGCAAAAAGGGGATAGCTCTTTTTAGGATAATTATGTTGTATTAAGAAAACAAAAAGAGTGAAATATTTTTGGAAAATATATATATATAATAGATTTGAAAATCTTAGATACTTATATACAAGAATTATCTATATATTCTTCCTTTTAGAAACACCATGACAGTTCGGGAACTAATTCTCAACTAATACTCTAGTGGAGGAGTAATTACACGATTTGTGATCGTGTGTGGAGAGGTTACAACCGACTTTTCAGGGATTTCTGTCGGCCTCTCTTTTAAGAAGAAACCAAACTTAAGTAATTAATTTTTACATTTGTCACCTGCTTGGAGAAATGGAACTGTCCACCACTGCCAAACGTTGGGAGATATTTCGAATGGAGTATACGAATCTGTTTATTTTGGTCCTCTGCTTGACAAGTGTTTTCTGCTGCGACTCTCACGTCATTTTGATGTCTGTCACGAAATTTGAGAGACAGGTGGAGCTCGTCTCCCAATTTGTGAGATGAACCCTTGTCACTTGAGAGGGAGGAGAGTTGTATTTAGGAAAAGGAAAAGAGAGAGGAGGGGGATGGTTTTGCATAACGAATATCTATGAATTGTTTGAGTGAACTCTCGGATGGGGGGAAAAAGGAGGAAAAGAGAAGGAGGAAACATCTCGGCGGGGGAGGCTGCGAATTATCGGCTTGGGATCTCTGCGACTGATTTACTTCGATGCCCAGGTTTTCGAGGGCTCATCACAGAGAGATGGCGAAGGATGTTAAGATTCCTTTCTGCAGAGAAAGGAAAAAGGGAATCTATGTATGTTGGGCTAAGTCCGAATCTGGTAAGACCGTCTGCAATGAAAAATTCCTCTCCGTTCATATATATAGAAATATATCTGTTATGTATTATATCGGCTTAATGAGCAGATCCTCTCTACGTAGTTATTGTTTAAGTATAAAAATTGCTGAGATAACCAGTTTGTTTACAACGACTGATAAAACTGATTCCATATATTTAAACCTCATCTACGTGTAGTTATGCTTTATCCCTGCGTTAGACAATGCTTGAGTTTGTTCCAGATGCATAGGTATATATATGCTTTGAGTAGAGAGTTAAGGGAAGGGACAGCTCGTAAGAGAGCTCGATCCCCATCGATAAGGTTTCTGCACTCATAAGTTTTCATTTGTATATTGCTTAGATCGCGGTGGAAACAAATCCGCGTGGGTTTCTTTCTCAAACATTTGCATTTAGTTAAATAATGACTCCTGTAAGAGCAAAGTGGCATCTAGATGAGATTGTGACCACATTTTCTTATATCTCCAATCCGATTTAATCATTGATTTGCGATCAATGTTTAATTAGGTTTTGTTTTCAACCTTCCATTTTTTTTTTAAACATCCCTACCCCTACCGTTTGATGGAACGCATTGGCCAGGGACAGAGCTTATGCTCTCGAGGCGTACACATCTGAGTTTTGGAATAGTATTGTTTTTACTGCGTTATTGTTAGAAGTTGCCGGGGACAGAGCTTATGCTCTCGAGGCATATACATATGATACGTTTGAATTTATTTTGTTGTGTTTATTACAGATGAGTGGCATGGTGAATCCAATGGGATTCAATCCTTACAAGACTCGAGATAATTGTTTTAGTTCTGTGTGGGATATAAAGTATTTGCAAATATAGATATTTAGGATATAGATCCTTATGGAAACCTACAATATATGTTATCTTATTACTATTACTGTGTGGACCTATGCCATCGAACCCTAACCTTTGTTAAAACACAATTACAACTATTTTTAGATAGTATTAAATCTCTACCTTTAGCATTTGACATTTGATGTCCTATACGGTGATTTCTCTGCACAGTAATTTTATTGGTCAGAGTATCGCATGGGTCCCTGCCCGGAGAAATCGATTTTCCACCTCTCTCCATATTTATATTTTGCATAGAACGCACGATGCCTCTACCTTTGGGCAGGTTGCATTATCCTTAGTAGTATTAACTTATCACTTCTAATTTCAGATACGGTGAGGATCATTGCTTGTTGAGCGGTCTATAAATGATTTATTGCTTTAAAAGTGATTACTTAGATAAGTGATCTCTCTCTCCCGAGAAAGGTCAACCCGAGACTTGTTCGGATATTTGTTCTTTTATTTTGTTTATTTTTGGTTTCCTTTAAAAGATTTGACCTAAAATCTAAAGGCTAACCTTGGTTTCTTTTAGAAATCGCAAGTTTGTTGAGCCAGAAGGGCATTGCCTTAGGTTTTTGTTTATGCAGATTATTTTATAAATGGACCTTGTTATATAAATTTAGCACGTACTAACATGTTATTTAATATGTTAATTATATGGAGGATACATATCGATATTAACATATTAAATTAGACATGTGAAGTTTTTAATGTTGTCTCTAACAAGAATAGATGTATGTACTTTTGGAAACTTCTAGATGATGAGTGTATGAAATTTGCTAGTCATTTATATTATATGTAACTTTGCATTATTTTAAAGTTAAGGTTAAGATTATAAATGTATAATGTATCTATGTGTTAGTTTGTCTATACTCCAGTATGAAGAGAAGTCTCTCTTCTAGCCTTTTGATTTTGTTATGACTATGTTATCGCCATAAAGTTAATTTGGACCCATTCAAGGGTACCTTATTGATACTTGGAAAACTCTATGTAATAGAAGTTTGCTAGAAGAAGATGAAGTCTTGATGCAGCAACTAAGTTTCTCTTTGTAATCCTACTACCTTTTCTCCAAATAATAAAAGATGCACACACCTTTGTGGACTAGCCCGTGTACGGGTGAACCACGTTATCTTTGGTCTCCTATGTTTGCCTATGGTGTTCCTCAATGTGTCTTTATGTATGAGTACTTGCTTCTTTCTTAAAATGTTTATGATTACTTTGAAGTATACGATTCAGTTAGAAAGTTGGTTGTATGATGTATAATGTCAATATGTTCCCCTTATGATTATGATTAAGTTGTTACCATTTAGGTTGTTGTATTGGCACAATTAATTGATAAAAGAAGTACATGCTTCTTGAAAATGAATAACATCTTGAAGTGCATTTTATTAATCTGATGAATAATTGAATGAATTGATATGGAGCTTAAATATAGTTGACAATGGTTTCATGGTCTACATTCTCAGGAAGGGAAAGGGTTTAGTAAAATTTAAACTATTGTTATTTAATATTAAATTTTGAAGGTTGTATCTTGTCCACACATATGAAGAGTTAGTTGGTTCAAAGAAGAAAACCATGTGTTGAATTTAGAAGAGTTATGTATTCGTAAAGTTTTAATTATTTGTAAGCAATATTTAAAGAAAGTAAACCCTCACTTTATATTTCCGCATATATTTTAGTGGCATTTTAGGCACTTAGAAAAGTTTTAAATTTTACGAAATTTTGGGTTCGTGACACTAATGAAGCACCAAGAACTGGAGTACATGTTCCAGAAGATGAGATTCTTGTTGATTATGTAAAGAGAAGAAAAATTAGAAAGAAGTGATTGAAAAAATATTGTATAATTATTTTTTATAATATTATGTCCTGCATGATTTTTGGCCTAATGAATGAATGAATCGTTTAATGAATGTTAGCTTCTATTGAATGGATGTGATGACTGAATGAATGAATGGTTTAATGAATGTTATCTTTTATTGAATGAATGACAAATGTTTTTTTATGATGAAATCTGCATGAATTTGCATGTAATTTGTTTTTTCAAGTATATGCATTGGGTATGGGGAATTGAGAGTGATGTGAGGGGGGGAGGGGCCATAAGAGCTTCCACTTATGTCCTGCATGATTTTTGGCCTAATGAATGAATGCATGGTTTAATGAATGTTAGATTCTATTGGTTGGATGGGATGACTGGATGAATGAATGGTTTAATGAATTTTAGCTTTTATTGAATGAATGGTAAATGTTTGTTTATGATGAAATATGCATTAATTTACACGTAATTGTTTTTTCAAGTATATGCATTCGGTATGGGAAATTGAAAGTGATGTGAGGGGGGGGAGGGGCCATAAGAGATTCCACCTTCACATGGTTGGCCCTGTTTAGTAGAGAATATTAAATTATTCTCGAAACAGAGAGTAGCTCAATGAATGGCTAACATTGTAGACAAAAAAATTCCATTCAATGGTAAAGGAGGTATTTTGGTTGTCCTATTTTTCCATATTGACTTTATGGTATTCAAATAATAAATATGTAAAAGAGCACACTTCATTTAATAAGATGCATTCTGGTGTGCAACGACCATCACCACAATGATTCATGATGGTCGTTGTGATCATGAAGGCATTAATGGAACATGAAAGAGTAATGCATGAAGGTATCCTACCTTTGTAAATAAATCTTGATTGAATCCTACAGCGAGATCTCTAGGAAATAACAGATCTACCTGCCATCTTATCGATTTAGGAATTGTGTTTGGAATCGGTTTTTTTTTTTAGCAATATCATGTATAATATATCAACCCCATAGTGTATCTATCAAGTTTTTAGGGCCTGTTGATGATAAGACTGAGTGAACCACATTACACCTATCGCATGCTTCAAGTTGACACTCATAGGGACTTTACCGTCAGTTAAAGACCAAGAAAATTGATCGTCCTTCCTAAGCATTTTCTCATGGTGATACCCCTTGGTAGGTACTATGACTAGAGGCCTGCAGGATTTACGAACTCCTAAAACCGAAATGGCATTGAACAGTCCCTCCAAGAGACAACTTGGATAGAGGGAATTCTTACCGAAATTAAGGATAAAAAAATATCCAGTCCTGATGGCTCATTGAATCCATTGCCCAAGATTACCATGCATACCTATAGGAGAGTGGAATTCGAGGTTGGGCCCTTCCCTTCCATCCCAACCAGAAGGCATTAACCCTAAATAAGCAAGCAACCATGCCAAGGACAAGGTTGCGCCATTCAGCATATGACTCGGAGTCTACTATTGATTCCAATTCTTATCCCACTTGATCCAGAGAATTACTATCATCGCTATAATTTTAAATAGAAATTATAATCATCCAAAATAATTTTATATTGAATGGTTAGATAACTAAATGATATTTGGATTCGGTTTGGTTAGTCATTGGGAATGATGAATTAGTCATTATGTGGGACAATCACCGAGTTATATATAAATTTGTAATGAATCATATTTAGTTGGGATGGTTTATCTATATGTAAGCATAATATGAACTCTGGGGGGGAATGATGAGCCTATATCTTCTGTTCATCTTGTACCTTTGGGTGTTAAGAATAGTGTTTTACTATACAATGAGTAGGTATATAGTATATGATACTACTCAGGAGAATCTAGTTTCAAAGTTTGTGGTGCACTTGGGTCACACAAGTGGGATATCTTATAATCCACTCTTCTTGGTAATTGTTACATCAAGCCATGATTGTCCTATATTGACCCTCTTCTCACGAATTTATGATTTAAAATATACCAATGATTCCATGCTTGGCATCTCTTTGATTACCTACTCACCCTAGTGCAACAACAGTTACATGGAGACACGTAAACAATTACTTGAGTTATTCATGCATTAGGATTGTTCTTATATGATGAATGGATTCATGCTAATGCACATTGTGGTACTATATAATGATTGGATGTGGGAATTATCAAGTTCATTCATAGTTGGAATTTAATTGTCAAAGGGTTAATGCCTTGTGATTGTTATTAAGGGAGTTGATGTGAATAAACAATGCATATGTTACTACGTTCTTATATCATTAGAAATTGTATATGTCAATCAGGGTTCATAGAACAAAATAAATACCTTGGGATTATGGTATAATTAGATTCTATATAATAATCAAAGTTGAATGTTTTATGTAATATGTTGTACTCCCATATGGTGTATTTATGTGGAAATAAAAGTTGGGGAAAATGACTAGTGAAACAATGTGTAAAGCTAGACTAAGCTAGACTAGAAGTTTCACACCCAATCAACCACTATGATAGTAGGGAACATCACTCCAATATGGTTGCACCTATTGGCTTAAGGATCATGGTATTTTCATCTTTATATGAAGTTCAAAAAGGGAGTATTGCAATCCCATATCCATTTTGATCAATATGTGTGAATGAAACGTTTGAAGGATGAGCTTAAGTTTGAAATAAAGTTGATTATATGTTAGATCAACTATTATTTTTACAATGATATTGCTATCTTATGAATCTATGGTTGCATTAAAGAAAAAAAATGTTGGAGAAAAGAGAAAGTCAAGCGGCACTTATAAGACAATGAAAGGCATGATATTTAATGATTTAAACTTTGAAAAGGAAATAATATTATAATTTGAGTTAAAGTTTTTATAAAGGTCACAACATCAAAGGGAAAAAATAGTGTGTATGATCATCGTGATCTTTGTAATTTTTTTAAAAAAATTACACATAGTCGTCGGATATCCGACTTCCCATTCCAAGATATCCAACGTAGTTTCGATACCACCGACTGCTAACAATGTTGGATATTTGGTTTCTTAGAATGAAAATGGCATTGGATATTCGACGTCCACTTCCGAGATATCTGATGACAATAACATACAACCAATGGCTAAAAGCATCGGATATTGGACGTTATCCGACGTCAACTTCCAAGATATCTGACGCTCCTACCATACCACTAATGGTTAAAGGCGTCAGTGTTTAATTTCAATTGTGCCGGATATCTGACTCCTCTGTTGTTGGATATCCAACCTCCTATAAAGTGAGATTGGTCGAATATGCGACGGAAATATTAAAAGTGGCGTAATTGGACATCCGACATCTACCTGTTGGATATCCGACCACCTATAAAGTGAGATTTGTCAGATATGCGACGGAAATATTAAAAGAGTCTTTGTTGAATATTCGACAGGTAGATGTTGGATATCCGACATGTTCATTTTACCGTGGGATATCTGTCGAAGTGCCACTGACATTTAAACAAGAAGATGCTTGTTGGATGGTCGACAGTAGAATGTTGAAAACCGGACATCTATGTCGTTGGATTTTGGGTTCAAAAAACCTAGTGGCGATGGAGAATGTGGTGGTCAATGATGTGGGGTAAGAGGAATTTCCTGAGCTGGAGGGGATTCAGGTCCCAACTGATCAAGGGTATCTGTGATTTCTTGAAAAGATAAATCCAACAACTCCTCCAAATTTTCTACAAGCACCGAATCTCTGGTGTATGAGACCTCTTTTTTAGGAACTCATCATCTGGGCAATGCGGGAATTACATTTAATCCTCCAATATTTATCACGTAAGAGTGTGTATGCCTCCAGAAGTGGTCTATCTCCTTGACTAGGAAAATGTATAAAGGTTCTTTTATTTCACCTCCAGAATTTAGGTTTTCTTGATATTTTGGTTCCAGAACGAAGTCTTCTGGTAAAGCTATTTCAAGTGGGTTTTCAAAGGAATTCCTTCATACAAATAGATCTCCTCTTCCAACCATGCACTGGAGGCCCTCCTTCTAGCGCCAAAAACTATTGATTCCCAGAAAATCTCAACACCAATAGTAGGGATCACTCACCATTTGGTGTGGGGAATCCGTCTGGTTTATGGTCCGGCTACCGTAAGCGTGTTTGTTTAAGTTCTTTACCAGTTGCGGCTCGGTTCACCGTTTATGTATTTTTATCTTAAAGTGTGAGATGCAAGTGCCCTAATTAAATGAAATGGAATTAACATGTAGAAGCCTCACACGTGATGCGCAGGTTCTTACCTCTCGTCTTACCACTTCTACCTAATCAATTCGATTATTATCTAATCTAAACTAACTATCCTATCCCTGCAAGGAGAAAATATAAATTAAGCGTAATATACTGGAAATGTTAATATAAGTCTTACAGATAGTTGTTCCAACACAATATTCACATTTACAGCAGAAAGAATATGAAAGGTAGCTTTGATATGATTAAAACCATTTATTACTCATTTTACACATAAAAAATTGCATAGAAAGTAAAATCATTCATCACCATTGAAGTAGTTCAATAAAGTTAGAACGATCTCACAGTATGAGTTACGAATGCAAGAAGAAGTAGTTTGACAGACTCCAATACTTATAAAGTCACTTCATGAGTTGACAAATGTGTCTCTATATGTGCCAACCCTGCTGTTACAGCCTTACAGCTATCTTCCAGAAAGTAAGCATTGATAGATGCTTGTCCCACAAAGTGATGGATGTCTTCTTCTGTGAGAGCACCCAGTTTTCTGATATAGTCTAGATCCTCCCGCAACCCATCCTGCAGTTGTGCTATGCTTTGGTATTTTTGTAGGAAGCTCATTCATCTTCGGGACAAAAGGGAGGTGACATTTCTCATGCACCTGGTGGATTTTCTCGTAAAATCCATGACACTTTTGGATAGTCTTAGGAATTTTGTTATTTATCCTCCTAGCATTTTTCCTTCAAAATTCCAGAAGTGCCATATCCGACTTCAGGTCTGTTGTTTTCTTCTGGGGCAAATGATCTGGGAATTCTGGGTTAGTTTCCTTCCGGGCCATCTAGTTCTTAACCTTATCTGCAATATCCAACAACCTTTTCCTGAATGGCAGTGACTCCATAGCTATCACCTTCATTCTCGCCATCACCAGCTTCATCTTGTAGATTTCATCTGTGAGAATTTATTGAGAGTGATATATTCATTCCTGAATATTGCAGGATTGATTACCAAATGGATTTATGTCTTGCTTTCTCTTATCTTCCAACTCCAGTTGCTCTTCAAAATATTCTTTCTCTTTAACCAACTCTTCCACCTGACCTTTCAATTCTTCGACTTGCAGGTTTGTGGCTGACTCTCTTGACTCTAATTGAGTGATTTGATCTTCAAAGTCACTCCTTTCCCCTTAGATAATAATTAAATGCATAGTTAATGTCTTATTTTCTATGTCCAAATTTTGGTATTCATTTAGTAACCTTTCCTTCTCAGATAGAATGGAATCATGTTTCCTCTTCAGTTCTATCCCTTCCCCTCGCACGTTCACCAAATTATCTTTTAATTTGAGCATCTTCTCTTTATTTCGGTCAATGGTGTTTATCAATTTTTCAACATTATCTGCACTTGCTTGCACAGTAGCTATGTTAATAGATGCCATGAACTTAGGGTCCTTTTGGGTACCCTCCATGATGGTGTTCTCCTGAACAGTAACGACATCGGGTTGGGCTCCCATTTTCAGTCTCTTCTTTGTCCTCCTCATGATGGTCTTTCTTTTTTGATAAAAAATGATCGTGTCCAATTTGGACACAGTATGTTGCTTTGATGGGCTGAATGGGGTGAGTCCGAGCTAAGCAAATGGGAGGTGTCCTTCGGTGAGCGTTACACTAGACACCTCAGGTGGGTCTATGTCCATATCCTGCATATTCGGGATTCCCTTTTCCACAACTTTCTTGGACTTTTCTTCTTCTTCTTTTTTCTTTTGGTATTCTGCCGCTTCTCTTTCTACTCTTTCTTTTACTTCTTCTTCCCCTTTTTGTGACCTCTTATCTTCCTCCCTCTGCATTCTCTCAGCTTCTTCCTTTATTCTCCTTTCTGCCTCTGGTAACTGAATTTGTGTGGCTTCTTCTCATTGCCTCTGTAATTATTCCTTCTTGGCAAGGTTGGAAGTAGTACTGGAACCATCCCTGCTCTTGGGACAAAATCGTTTGGTTAGCTTGGTCATGTTGCTAGCCATTCAATACACCTCTTCCTCTTTGTCGAAGTGATTGGTGTATTCATAATGTATTTTGAGCGATGCACAATGCTCGACAAACATGCCTTGGATATCATTTCTCGCAAAACAAAATTCGCCAAAATGAAATGCTTCTAAATCTTGATAGAAAGCTTCGACAGTTTTAACCTTGGAGAACTTGTATGCCCCAATACAAAAAAGAAAAGGTGGGAATGAAGCTTTCTTATGATCATGCATGAACTTTCCAATACCATTAATGAAAATGTGCCTTACTGCTTCCTTGTGGACCACAAAATTAATTGCATATTTGGGAAAAAGGGATGGAGCTCGGGAACCTCCAAACATTCTGATGTACGTGTTGTCCTATGAGAAGTAGTAGTCCCCGTATTCATTTATGACTGCCATTTCATTTTCAGACAACTATTTTGGTTCTTTATGGAAAATTATCCAGTAGAGAGGCATCATGAACTCTTCACATATGAGCTTATAATGACTTGCATATATATGGGCCCACATGGTCTGATAAGCCACATAGAGTGAATATTCAGCTCTATTCCAGATGCACCCTAACTTAGGAAAGGGGTTCCTAGATAATATGCAATCTATGAAGTATGAAGACATGTAGAATTCTTCCTTCTTTTGGGTTAAACCTCCTTGTGTAGCTGTTATTGACGATGACAGGATGTCCGCGATGATTTCTTCCCAATTAAAAAATGGTGCCATGGAAGGCTATGTAGTAAATTAGAGGTACCCAATTTATCTTGTAGATAGTCCCATCTGCCTTTCCAAAAATTCTGCTTAGCATTTGCATTATAATTCTGAAAGGGGTCCTCAAGATTTGGCACTCATTTTCTTTGCTCGCTTTCTGTGTCAACTGCTTTCCCGATACTATCTTTTTCTTAGCATATTCAAAGTGGTCCATGTTTATACCATTGATCTAGTCTTCAGTTAACATGACCTGGGCTGGCAGTAGCTTGTATGTCGCTGCTATATGAGATGGATGGAATGAGGAAAATGCTTCCCCTTTGGTGTCATATATTATTCTTGATGTGGAATCAGCTTGTGGCAGGATCCATCCAATGACCTCTGAGCAGGGAAAAAGTTATGGGCATGTAGATGCTTTGGTGATGCCCGATCTCTTAATATTTTGATACAAGATCATTTCTTCGAGAGCTACCTCATGGATATCCTGGTTCCAGATCATCTGATACAATTCCCCCATTTGAATTAAGGGACAACTCTTGTTAATGCTTTTGTATCTTCGAACGCAGTTTCTATCTTGGTTTCTAATATAATTTCGACGTCTGATTCTGATTCAGTTACCTTATATTTCTTCTTGGCACCCTTTTTAGACATTTTCAAATCCTGCCAGTCTCGGTTTGGTCACGAGAATAAGTTGAAAATGACATCTTGGTGTCCAAAGATTGGTGGAGGTGAGAAATTTGAGAACGATGTTTTTTCAATGCTAAACAAACAATGGTTTCGCCCTATATATAACAAAAATCAAAACCTAGTCATTTAATGTGGGTTTGGTGGGGTCATTAATGGCCAAACAACCCCATTCGGCATCAAAAGGTCATTTTACGTGTCGCTTCCTTTAAAAATTCGCTAATGACCGTTTCAGAGCGACTTGCTCAGTTGCTGTGAAACGCGTCGGTGATGTTCTCAAAATTATGCCAATGACAGCTTTGGGCATCCTTTCACGAGTTTCTTAGACGTCATTTCGTGAGCTTCATTTATCTCTTGTGACCTTTTCAGCAACCTTTCATGAGTTGAACCGAAAATTCGGAGTTGCTTGCCTTTGCAATCTTGCATCGGCGTTCGCTTCGTTTATCTCCTTTTGTGAGTTTTCATGTTTCGGTGGCAACCGTTTTGGCAGAACTGACTGAGTTGCTGCGAAACGGATCGAGGCCCTCAGCAATTTGTGTCGATTACTTTCATCGAGAATCCATCGGTGTGTCTGGGATATTTCTGCTGAACCGTTCCGATGTGATTGAGGCTTTATTTCCGAAACATTCGACGCTATTCTTTGTCTTCTTCTGACCAGAAGCACAAAAAAAAAACTCTAAGTTTTATCGGTGTGAACTTTGCGAAGCTCCGCCCATTTTGGTTGCACTTGCCGAGTCACTCCGAACGCATCGGCTCGACTGGACGAGTGTCTCTGAAACAAGTATTTTTCCAAAAAGCAGGTTTTATGCTCCGACCATGTCGAGTCGACTAGCTGAGTTGCTCCGATCATTTCAGCTCAAAAAGTTGAGTTTTTACTTAGTAAAATTTGGCCTTCTCTGCTTGTTTCTTAGGAAAAGATCTAAGTTTGAGGGTGGGATTCTTCTAGGATGACTTGAACTCAAAAAAATAAATTAAAATAGGAGGGGCCCTACAATTTTTAGAAAAAAATTTGGGGATCAGCTGCAGCAGCAACACTCTGAAAAGAGACATAGACTTTACAATCGATTTGATACCAGGAGCGGTACTAGCATTAAACTCTCCTTATCGGATGAATATAATAGAACTTATGGAACTTAAATCACAATTACAAGAACTAATTGACAAGAAGTACATGCGACCTAGTGTTTCCCCTAGGAAAGCACCGGTCTTATTCATAAAGAAGAAGGACGGAACTTTAAGATTATGCATAAACTATCGGCAATTAAATAAAATGAATATTAAAAATAGATATCCTTTACCCCAGATATACGACCTATTCGATCAGTTCCAAGGGGTGATAATCTTTTCTAAAATAGATCTAAGGTCCGGCTACCATCAGGTACGGATCAAAGATGAAGACATCTTTAAAACTGCTTTTAGAACTCATTACGGTCATTACGAGTTTGTCATAATTCCCTTTGGATTAACAAATGCACCTGCAGCTTTTATGTTCTTAATGAATAGTATTATGAGTAACTATTTAGATAAATTTGTAGTCATCTTCATCGACGATATACTAATTTACTTGAAGAATAAACAGGTACATGAAGAACACCTAAGAATAGTTCTGCAAGTGTTAAGAGAACAACAACTATTTGCTAAGTTTAGCAAATGCGACTTCTTTAAAGACAAAATTCAATATCTAGGACACGTAGTGTCTAAGGATGGAATATCTATTGACCCCGAAAAGATTAAGGCTATAACTGAATGGTCAGTTCCTAAAAATGTAAGTGACATAAGATCGTTAATGGGGTTTACGAGTTATTATCGAAATTTTATTGAAGTATTTTCTAAGATAGCCTACCCCATAACTTCACTGCAAAAGAAAGGTAAGAAGTTTGATTGGAACAAAAAGTGTATGGAAAGTTTTAATAAACTAAAACACCTGTTAACCACCGCCCCTATCTTAAAAATTGTTGATCCTTTTAAATATTTCGTCGTATGCACCGATGCATGTAAGGAAGGATTAGGCGGGGTGTTAATTCAAGAGAATCACGTCATGGCCTATGAATCCAGAAAACTAAAAGAACATGAAAATAATTACGCTACACACAACTTAGAACTTGATGCAATTATACATGCATTAAAGATGTGGCGACACTACCTCATCAGAAGAATTTTTTTGCTAATGTTAGATAATATAAGTTTAAAATACTTGTTTGACCAACAAAATCTAAATGCTAGACAAGCTAGGTGGTAGTCATTCCTAAGTGAATATGAATTTGAAATAAAACATATAAAAGGGAAAGAAAACAAAGTTGTGGATGCCTTGGCCACTTAATTGTGTGCAGGTAGGAGAACTGCCCCAAGCTTGCAGGAGCACTGCATTTTACTCTAAATAGGCTATGTTTAAATTGATTCTCTTAATGGTTGAGGCTTAAAAGCCCCTGGAGCATCTTGGAGCTTAGGAGTACTGAGCTGGATGTTGGGTTTCCTACTGCCACTGAATCATCCTAAATAACTTGGGGAAACAAGTTAAGGGTAACTTAAAATCTACAATCTGACTTGGGGGAATCTGAACTCAGCTCGGGGGTGACCTGAAAGCAAGGAGAACTTGTTGGTCAAAGGCTGGGAGGTTTGTGCTTGGTTCCACTGGTCATCAGATTTTCAAATAAGTTTATCTGCTGAACCTATATAATTATTTCTATGGACAGTAATGGAATTTGTTCATATTTATTTCTGGAAGTATTGTTAAATGATCTACTATTTCAGATCTGCTTCTATGTATACTGTTGTATTGATTTCTGGGTATAGATCTGCCAGAGATTCTTAGATCTCTGTAATATGAAGTAGTTTTATGATCTAAGTTGAAATGCATGAATATTCATAGTTCATGTGTTGTTGTATGAATGGATATAGTTCTGATGCATTAAGTACACATAAACATTGGTTAAATCAGGGTTTGCATGCCTGAGAGAGGAACCCTGAAGTGGGTATGGTTTAATTGCTAGCCCATGGTTATATGTATGCATTTTATGCTGAATACATTCATTTCTATCTTACTGACAGAACTCTGGTTATATATTTTACTGTGCAAATCAGGCACACATGTAAACCAAGGGTTTTACATGTCAAGCCATAATTATTGATAAACCCTCATTTTCTATTTTATAGATCAACCTAGAAAGGGGATATTTATGCCTAGAATATTTTTCCTACAGGTTATAGGAAATGTTTATTGCTAAATATGCTTACACATTCATGTCAAAATATATATGAAATACTGGTATTATAGATTGGATAGCATGGTCATATTCCTCAGCTATTCTGTAAAAGCATATTGTATAAACTTCACCTTAGAACTTGAATGGGGTTTTATTATCTTGCTTACAGTACTAGTTACACTACGGGATGCATTCCATAAATGCATCGTATTGGCAGAGTCAAGTCGCATTATCCCTTCAAGAGTTAATTTGTGGTCCATAAAATGGAATCCACCTTAATATAAATTATATATATATATATATAATTTAGGGTTTATTTCCATGAATCCATTCAAACATTTTAAGTGTTGCGATTTACACAATCGGTGCATAGAACATTGAACAACACTGCATAACAACATTGAAAACAAATCCCCGGATATGTATATATTACAACTATCCAAACTATGCGAATGTCGATGGTTCTATTGCATGCATCAGTTGTGTATCACAGTACCAATTTATTTTATACAATGTTTTTATTATAACTTATGTTATCAATACTGTATGCAACTAGTTTAACATTCTAATCCTATGGCTATGCTCGGGGAGCAGTTTAGAAATCAAGGTGTACATTATAAATATCAAGTGCTAGAGAGCACACTGTCAAGATGAATGCAAATCAACTCAACAGATCCCATGTAACCTTGTGTGTGCCTATATATGCTCTGAGGAGCAGTAATAATAAAACATGTAATTACTGTAACATTCCTTTATACTTTGTGAGTTCATGGGATGCAGCTACCTTTTAGACTGACGCTTATACATTTATAAGTTTATGGGAAAGCATAATATTCAATATCAAATTGGAATACAATATGCATTATGTTAAGTATGGCGAACCCAGTGATTAATGCACAGACATTATAGACAAAACGATACAAGTATTATCCATTTACTTGCAGTTAAACATTCTACAATTAAAAGGATGGACGCCATATGATTCACATAAAATTTTTGTTTAATTAGTAAAAGAAAAAGAGACAGAGGTCGAGACCACCCATGGCTTTCCATTACAGTATCAAAACAAGCTATGGCTTAAACGTTCACATTTTACAATGCATTCCTTATTTACAAACTAAAATTTACAGTCCAGAGTGAACACTCTTCTTCCCAAACATTATCCCTTCAAGGGTCAACCCAAGTTGTGACGGTACCCGACTGACGATGCCCAGTGTGGCCAAACCACCCAAGTCGCAAGGACCATCTTTCTAAGCAACAAGCATAACGCTTTTGCGTTTTGGGTCCAAAGGTCACCACTCTTTTAAAGCAATGAAACAAACAACCCAACACTTAACCCTTTCGAAACGTTTGAGTAACTCAGCCTGAACCACGGGGTGAAACCACCCAAGGCTTCAAGTAGTGGCGCATTACCTGGCAGTTTGGGGAACTTTTCCCCATGCTGAATGTCGGTTGTGGAGCCACTCCGTGTGCCCTAACTTCCACCACCTTCATGCTGACCTACAAAACAGCAACGAGAGGTTAAACAAGTAATAAGTGAAACTGTAACTACCTAGCTTTTACCCCAACTTGCATTAAGGGTTGTTATGAAACATTACCTGTAAGAAGAGGAGTTTTGTTTCCACGCCTCACCTGAGCACACAGATAGAAAGCGACAAACATTATTCAAGCTCGTAGATTTGTAAATGTTTAAACATTGCAGTAAACAGGTTACGAACTGAGCTTTCGACTTACCATGGAATACAGTGGTGAATGTCGGCAGTATCGTGGTGTTGTTCGGGTATCGTCTTGGAAACGAAGCCATTCCTTCTGTATTCATGGTGTACAAGCTCGTTGCATAGGGCAGTAGCCCTCTGCACAGATCCTCAATGTCACAACACTGACCACCCTTGTTTCTCAATCCTTTTACATTGCTGCGGGCACCAGACAGGGAAGGTAATGGTCATCACTGACCCCGGTTGCTGAAGAGTTATGGAACATGGCATGGATCGATGGGCATGAAGAGTATAGTGTATTGGATCAACGGCGATGCAAGTATCACATTTTCCAATAAACCAAACCATGTTGAGATCAATGGTGAAGATCAACCAGAGAATTAACGGATCCTACATAGAGTACGCAGTACATCTCACGGAGTTGGTAGCATGTCGTTCTGAGCTGGTTTGGAGGCGGGAGTGTCATTAAATGTATACCAGCCACTATCCACATAGACCAAAGCCACAATGAAGATGTCAAACCTTCCACGTGAACCAGGGTAGTCGCTTACTTGCAAAAGGGCAAGCCAACTGGGGGTCAAAATGTTTGAAGAGGTTTGGTTTAGCTTGCATGGCTTCGCCACATCACCACCCAGGCTACCCATTGAAATAAGTAGTGCCAACACTCTATTCTTCCGCGGATCTTACGTGTGTTGTCCACGTTAGCAGGGTAGTCATATTCTTTATAAACCCCAAGTCGTTGCTTAAAACCTTAGTCGTTGCACTTTGGTATTTCATGGATTATGTTGGCAGTAATGTCATGGTATGACTTTAGGTATCGTTGTATTTGGGTCGGGTTAACAGCATAAGTGGCGCAAGTTTAAACGTATTGTCACATAGGCATGTTAAGCCTTAGTCCATTGTATGGGACGTATAATATATATATATATATATATATATATATATAATTAGTTTTTAAAAGAATTAAGTTGTAATTTCAATGTTATTAATATAGATATTCTTGCTACTATTATATTGGCATTTAAGCCATGGTCCAAACCATTAGAGATAGGATATATATATATGTGTGTGTGTGTGTTTCTATATATATATATATATATATATATATATATATATATTAATTATAAAGTTAAGCCATCCTAATATTTGATTAATATGATGGAGAAATGTTATGTAGAACTCATAACAATACCTTTATCTGTGTTCAATTTATTGATGGAATTAATATATGCATATATTTATTAGGTTAATCCTAATGCTGCAAACATCACATGATATTCTCTAGTCTGTTTTAATTGATTATAATTGCATAGACATAGGTACTTTAAGAATACTCATAATCTATTATTACCTGAGCCTAGTATATTGCAAGTAATGCTAGGGCACAATTAATACAAACACATAGGTTATATGTTGGGAACATATAACCATGTTAAGTTAAAATGGTATTCAATTAATGCTATACAAAGATTATAGTTGGGTAATAACATAATAATAGATGTTAATATAGTATTAATGGAATTATTTCCTATCACTTTATATGGTCGTAAGTGTTTAGGATGTAGCGCATATGTAATTGTTGACACATGAGTTGTCCTTGCATGTTCACATTTTACTGAAGAGTTATGCCTATTGTAGCGATAGCTAGAGTTGGTGTTTTCCGCATTATTAAGTGATTGGAGTCTTTTTCAAAAAAAAAAATCACGTAGAAGATACGTGACAAGGTGGAACCCAAATAAGAGTTCCAGGTGGGACCGAAGCGTATTCTCAACATGAGAGAACTTTTACTCTGGAACCGTACCATTAGACAAGTCAAGGTGCAATGGAAGCACCTTAGTCTGGAAGAGTCCACTTGCGAATTGGAAAGTGATATGCGGAATACATATCTGATCCTATTTCAAGATGAAGAGATGGAATAATAAAGACAGACAAATAATAACACAAAGGACGGTGTTATCCTTTAAGGGGAGGTGTATGTAATACACCAAGATTTAATAAATTGTTATTAAATACTTTTCGAATATTTTATTTTATTTTTATTTATTATTTAAATATTTTTGACAAGAAGTCAAAAATAAAAATAAAATGTAATGAATTATTCTTTTATTAATAAAAAGATACTGTAGGGGATGGAAATGAAATAGTTGTTGAAAGAGTGCTCGACGAACTACAAGAGGAAAAGACAAGTGACTGAAGCTACATAGTGAGAACTCGAGGTGAAGGAGGCATCTTCCCCAAAGTCAAGTCACAACTCTTTGTTGAGTGCTAAAGAGAAGGAGGCTCATAAATGACCAAGTCCTAGGAAAAATACTATATAATAGTATATCCATTAGCAAGCAGGAGAATAGCATTGGACGGGGATTGAATCTGCTAATGCAAGAGATGGCGCATTAAGTGGATTTTTCTCTTGTGGTTTAGCAAACAGGATCGAGGGTTCTGGAGAAAGTGATTTTGGATACTCTTGGAGTTGGTTGGGAGGAATTTCTAATCCATTTTTGTTTTCCCGACATTGATGCCAGGTTCCTTATCTTATTTATTAAATGATTAAAACTAGTTACAGTAGGATTTCTATGTTAACTAGGAATCGCAATTATTTTCTTTTTAGCAAAAATGTATTATGCATCTGTATAGAAAAATGATCTATTATGCATCTAAATAGGATATGGTTTTATTATGCATCTGTTCAATAATTATTCCTATTGTGTTTTTTAAACTAGATCTTCTTTTATGTTATTATATTCATGCCTGTAAAATACCAAATTTAGTTATAATGTATGTCTGATCTGGCATTCATACCTGAATCGAAGATTCTAGTAATGTGCTTTATTTTAAACAACTAGTAATTTGAACGCAAGCTACTGAGAATCTAGTTAAATATTACAGATCAATAATGGTTTCAGTGATGCTTTACAACTAAAGAGTATGTGGAGGGCTATCTATGGTGGATCCCTTTGGTCTCGGGTAATTGATCATAAATATATCAAGACCAAGATTTCTTTCTGGTTGAGACAGCCCAAGAAAAAGGTTAAGGGAGTCTCCCCTATTTGGAGAGGATTTATGAAGGTTTATAGTTGGTTTGCTTGTTTTCTTTGCTGTAAAGTTGGTAACGGATCGGAGGTGGCTATCAAAGTTGATCCCATCCTTGGGCTCAAAGGAAATTATATACTTTCAACAGAATTATCTGCTTATATGAGAAGGGATGGGATGGTTACTATTAATTCCATTGTAAAAAATGCTGCCTCTGGATACTGGCTCAATGCTGGTGATTTAAATCTTCCTCCGAAGCTGAATGAGGAATGGGAAACTTATATTTCTGGTTTAAATGCTACTGGTATTCACCTGAATGTTGAAGATGATATGGTGGTGTGGGTTGGTAATGAAGTTTTAGGTAATATTACTGCAAAATCGGCTTATGACTGCATTATCAAAAGAAGATGTATTTTCCCTAATAACTGGTGGTACAAGAATATCTGGCAGTGGAATATGCCATTGAAAATGAAATGTT
The DNA here is from genome assembly GCA_027924585.1 of Larix kaempferi. Lineage (NCBI taxonomy): Eukaryota > Viridiplantae > Streptophyta > Pinopsida > Pinales > Pinaceae > Larix > Larix kaempferi. The sequence goes on from BSBM01000539.1 coordinate 15,822,839, forward strand.
TTAGCTAGTTTCTATTACTGGATCGTTTAAAGACTTGGACAATTTGTCTGGGATCGGCTAGGTTGGTCCTAATTGTTGTATTTTATGTAAATCACATCAGGAGACTGCTTCTCATCTCTTCATAGATTTCTCTTTTGCTGTGGAACTATGGGACAAGTTCTATCAATCTTTGGGTATTGCTCATAAACGGAGTGGTACTTCTATGGATGGTTGTCTTCTGGAATGGATGTGAATTTGTAAACAGTATCCAACTTTGCCAATATTTATTTGCTGGTCCATTTGGTTTGCTAGAAATAAGGCCACCTTTGAAGATCTGACTCTGAATGTACAGGGCTCTTACAACATTATCCTTTCACACTTTCTGCAATATCAGATAGATATACCTGCTTCAATTCCTAGAAAAATTGGGGAATTTCATTTCAGCATCAAGGAGCCAGTTCTATTTTTTGATGGGGCTGCAAATTTTGGTGATTGCGAGGCTGGTGGAATTATCTTTTTAAACCAATCTCACTACTTCACACTTCGTCTAAGGTGTGGTAGAGGTACTAATATGAAGGCAGAACTTTTGGCATTGTGGTGTGTTCTCAGAGTTGCTAATATATTTGGGTTAGTTAATGTGAAGATCTTTGGGGATTCACGTGTGACTATCAAATGGGCATGTGGTGAATTTGACATTAAAGTTCTGGAATTGTTCAACTGGTGTAGGAGAATTAAGGATGAGCTCAGTCTTCTTGGATCGGTTACTTTGGAGCATATCTTCAGGGAAAATAATGAGGATGAGCTCAGTCTTCTTGGATCGGTTACTTTGGAGCATATCTTCAGGGAATATAATGAGCAGGCAGACTGTCTATCTAAGTTGGCTCTTGTAGGCGAGGAGGATTTTCTGATATGGGAAGAGTTCTGTGAGAATTAGATGATTGATTCAGGGTCTCATAATATCATGATCTGAATCTGTTTATTGCTAATCTTGACATTTGGACTTTTGACATCTTTTTTGGATGTAATTTTGCATATTGTAGGCTCTCTTGATAGGGATGCTTGGTGGATAGGGATGCTTGGTGGACAATCTGGTTCTATGATAGACCTAATCATGTACTGTTTGATTCAACTTATGAATATCAATAGTATGTTTTTTTTCGCGGAAAAAAAAAGGCGCAAAGACAATTAAGATAATATTTTAAAATTTTATATTAATTTAATAAGCATTTTTCTTTTAAAGACATATGATGTAGTAATATTTTAAAATATTTTAATTGATGAATTTTTCATCATGAAATTCACTTTTAAATATTTTGAACTATTTAAAATCTTTATAAATAATTTAATTAAAAACACAAAACTAAATCTACTAAGTTTTCAACCATTTTACCACTATCTAAATTGAATTAAACCATTTTCACTAAAATTACAATTTTTAATTAATAAAATTAGTACATGTAAAAATGGATTACCAAATACAATGTTAATGTTAATATTTGATATGTACATGAAGTACAAAATAAGTGGTTCAATGGTCAAACTTAATAACTCATAAGATGCATGTGAAACTTCTTATTGGAAAACAAACAACAACATAAGCTGAATGGTCAAACTTCTTATTGAGAAACATGTTCTCTACTAAAATTATCAATTTCCACTGTCCATGACATTTTTTGCATGGTCAAAGAATTCACTTTTCTATTGAATTTATAAGATTTAAGATAGGCTAAATTATCGGGTTTCCATGTGGTTATATAAGATTTATGGACATTGAGAGTTAGAGTTCTATCTAGAGATCACCAAAATTACAATTTTTAATTAATAAAATTAGTACATATAAAAATGGATTACCAAATACAATGTTAATGTTAATATTTGATATGTACATGAAGTACAAAATAAGTGGTTCAATGGTCAAACTTAATAACTCATAAGATGCATGTCAAACTTCTTATTGGCAAACAAACAACAACATAAGCTGAATGGTCAAACTTCTTATTGAGTAACATGTTCTCTACTAAAATTATCAATTTCCAATGTCCATGACATTTTTTGCATGGTCAAAGAATTCACTTTTCTATTGAAATTATAAAATTTAACGTTCTGGAACAATTAGACTTCTATTAATAGGCTAAATTGTCGGGTTTCCATGTGGTTATATAAAATTTATGGGCATTACTATCTCGAGATCACCAAAATTACAATTTTTAATTAATAAAATTAGTACATGTAAAAATGGATTACCAAAAACAATGTTAATGTTAATATTTGATATGTACATGAAGTACAAAAGAAGTGGTTCAATGGTCAAACTTAATAACTCATAAAATGCATGTCAAACTTCTTATTGGCAAACAAACAACAACATATGCTGAATGGTCAAACTTCTTATTGAGTAACATGTTCTCTACTAAAATTATCAATTTCCAATGTCCATGACATTTTTTGCATGGTCAAAGAATTCACTTTTCTATTGAAATGATAAGATTTAACGTTTTGGAACACTTAGAATTCTATTAATGAGCTATATTATCGAGTTTCCATGTGGTTATATAAGATTTACCAAAAAACAATGTTAATGTTAATGTTAATATTTGATATGTACATGGAGTACAAAATAAGTGGTTCAATGGTCAAACTTAATAATTCATAGGATGCATGTCAAACTTCTTATTAACAAACAAACAAACAACCATATAAGTTGAATGGTCAAACTTCTTATTGAGTAACATGTTCTCTACTAAAATTGTCAATTTCCAATGTCCGTGACATTTTTTGCATGGTCAAAGAATTCACTTTTCTATTGAAATTATAAGACTTAACGTTTTGGAACAGTTATACTTCTATTAATTAGCTAAATTATCGGGTTTCCATGTGGTTATATAAAATTTATGGGTATTGACAGTCAGACTTCTATCTCTAGATCACCAAGTTCCCAGAATCCAACCAAGTTTAGACTTATATAAAATATCTAGAGTGGAATCAAAATAGAAGTACGCACAACAAGGCTTGGGTAAGGAAATCTCCTCAAACGTGTGTTGAAGATGCAGACAATCCAGGTACAACAAGCAATTGCTGCCTCTCTTGCTAGTCCCATAAGGACTATGGGAGACCCTTGAGTTAAACACAATGCATCTTAAGGAATTCAAGGGGATTTTAGTTAGGTGTGTGACTAGAATGTGTTAATTATGTTCGCCCATGATTTTATGGTAAGTTGATAATGTCGCGAAAAGGGAAAGTGCATGCATACATTAAGTAGTTGAATATTTACATTGCATATGATACATTACAGAACATTGAATTCAATTATACAAATATAGACAAAAAAATATTTACATGAAGAATCAATTATTTGATGAAAGACTTGAGACTGCCCAAAACGAATATTTTTCGTTATATTCAAAATTAGGTATGAGTACAAGGTTGCATGAGATAAGACTCCATGTCGAAGCCAAGAATAGCATACACAAAAAAAGGGGAAAATTTGAGAAAATGTTGAAGCATTCTATAGCCGCAATTTAAGGTGAACTTCAGAGTCTAGCTGGTTTGCAAGACGTAACTCCAAATCCACTAGAACCAGTGTTGTGCATTCAGAAGCAAGACGGAGAGGTAGAAGCTGCAGAGTGGTAGATGACGACATATCAGCATGTTGAGGACAAAGAAGAGATAATTCATCCAAAATTTGTCGCTGATGGTACTCCATATTGTCAACCCAACGAGTCAAAAGGATCAACTGATCAGAATGTCTATAATTCACCTGTGACTGATAAAATTGATGACAAAATTGCTTTTCCTCCATTCGTCATTGCCAGGAGTCCATCTCAACTCTCAAGCATGAAAAATCAGACCGCTAAGTCTGGACAGCAAGACGCACATTCTCGAGGGAATTGTTTGCTCTGTGATAGAAGGAGGCCATTGAAAATAAAAAGAATAACTAGAGGATCAAACAACAATGTGACATGGAAGAGAAAGAGTGAGAAAAGCGATGAACCGAGCATTGTTCTTAGAGATCTTATAGATTTCATTGAAATACGTTCACACGCATGAAATTAATTTGATGAGAAATGTATTCAATGTCGCAAAAGTCAAAGAAGGTGGTGGAGTCTCTAAAATTAAATGCTCGAGTTAATGAGTTTGCGAAAACAATACAAAAAGGAAGAAATTCAATTCATTACACAATAAGATGAAGAATGTTTCCTCAAAAGGTTCAAGTACGAAAGTGACAGATCATTGTTACCACACTAACTAAGTGTCATGTCTGATTTTATGTCCAGTTGGCCGATAAATTAAAAATGTGCCATATATTTGGTTGTCTTGGAAAAAACATTAAATACGACAAGGCCCTATGACAGTGCAGTAAATGCAATAGATGGAGCAGTCAGGTGCATGCAATGTAATACAAAACTACTAGAGGATTGATTTCTACACTGCGCAATTGGAAAATAATGATGATTGTATGGATCACTGCTCAAGGAATGATGAAGTACTATGACAGGAACAAGATATCAATATGAAAGGACAATGTAACGTCTGTATCAAGAAGTCAATCAAAGATAATTATGAAAAGATATTAGTATAGAATTTATGCAAAGAAGTGAAGCATGAAGATAGGGGGAGTCATTCCCGACAAATAGTCATGATGAGGTCAGTGCAAAGTAAACAGAAGAATCTACATCACGCAAATAATTGGCACATATTTTCCATTGATGTCAAAGGGGGAGAGATGCATGAAGTTGAGGCATACATGAAGAGGTTGAGACATGAAGAGATGCATGAATTCAGTAGGATAGAATGTAAGGATAGATGCATGAAGCTGTGGCATACAAGATGAGGCTAGACATAGAAGCAATGCATGAAGTCAACAGGAGAACATGAAAGGGGGTTGATTGCATAAAGCAAAATAAATAGCATGAAGCCTTAGCAGATGTGAAAGAGCATGAAGAAAATCATCAAAGGAGCAACATGAAGCTAGAACATACGTGAAAAAGCGTGAAAAATATTACTTGAATAAATGACATGAAGACGACTGAACATATGGTTCACGCAAAAGTAGTAGAAGTACTTACAGTAGAAAGTGCAGTAGCCAAAATCCCAAAGAACTCACGGGGAGCATATACACAGGGGGAGAATTATGACTAAGTACAGATGAAACATACAGTTCAAAGAAGATTAGGCATAGCTTCATAAGGTGTTGACATCAATTCCAAAGAGGGATATTGTTGAACTTTGGTTGTCATTGATGCCAACTAATGTAAAAGAGGATGTCAACTGATTCAATCTGAGTCATTGATATTAGCTTAAGTCAAAGTGGATACAGCATTCCTACAGAAGTATGAAGAAGTATATGGAATCCACTTTGAAGAATTCTATGCACAAGATGAAGAAGAACATGAAAGCTAGAAGTATATGCGCAAAATGGTGAAGGTGACAGATATTGATGCAAGTTTGAAGAATTATATCCAGAAGTGCATTCAATATGAATATGTCATTCCAAGGATACATCATGCATGATTAGTTTTAAGAAGTATGTAAAAAGATACATCATGCAGATCCAATTCAAATAAGAACAAAAGTAATGTATCCTACTGCATGTGGTCCTTGCACAGATATCAAGTCCACCAAGTCATACTCTCTCATGGTAGAAATAAAATGAATTGGTTGGACAATGGTACATGTGCACTAGCATCCAAGGAGTTGGTTGGACATGTGCACAAGGAGCCAAGGAGTGTGATATTTTCAATTGCTAGGAACTAGATTCAAAAGACAATTTCACATGGAATATTTCAGATAATGAGAGAAGAAGAATAGAGAAGATAAATTGTGGAAATCACTCTGTATCTTATTCATTGATATGATAAACATATATAATACATCCTCCATGCAGAAAATCAAATTCCTTTGAGGCAATTTGGAAAGAGCAAAAAGAAAAGGCTTAGAAAACACAAAAAAAAACCTAGGTGGCAAAAGTATCCAAAATTGTCCTAGAGGCTCACGAATTTAGTAAGTATGGTATGGAAGCTAATGAGTGAGGTAAATAGAATGTATTGATGGCTTTAGAAGAGTATATATGATGTGGAGGTCGAATTGGTCAAGTGGCAAGAGTTTCCAAGTCAACTAGCTTTTCCTTTTCCACTAGAAAGTAGAAAAAACAGGATAAAGCTGTCTAAATCAGGAAAGTGTCTTTCTAATTCAAGAATAAAATAAAATCAGACAGAATCCAAGGAAATATTATCCAGAATCCATCCAAATTCGTTTTGGTAAGTTATGATGTAATGTCCCCATTTTGACCCCCTTTGTATTAAATCGTAAATGATGTAAATATTGTAATTTGATCATGGTGAGGAGCTCAAGGCCAAGGCCCCACCATTGATTTAGCGTTTTATGTATCGGCAATTAAAGAAATAGATGCCTATGGTTCTTGTGCTAGATAGGCACAATGTAAATAAGACATCATGTAAATACGAATTTTAATGAAAATACCCACAACTAGCTATGCAATGCAACAAAGAGATGGGGGCATGATCCTACAAGGAATAGGGAGGGAAATTATTCAAACCCTTGAGCCAATGGTGTCAATCCATGTGTCAATGAGAAAACCCATAAACCACCAACTACCCATTTTGGGTTATGCACCCAATCATTTAATTCTTCCAAGAATTGGTTGAGGTAGTTAATGCCTTGGGAATGAAGAGGTATGGTAGCCAATTTCGTGTATGTGCAAGCCATCAACCTGGGAAATCGTATTTTGTCTCCTTTGGCAAGAAAACACCCACGAAATGGGGCCCAAAGCCATTCTAAACATATAGTTTTTCATCCTCTCACATAGAGGGAGACGGCTGGAAGTTACATTCGCGTTTTTCATAAAAAACGCAGGGTTTTCCTTGCCCAGAAACTCGTTTTTAGTTTTGGACAGTAGCTGGGAAGAAGGGGCTGCGATTTGGGACTGTATGGAGGTCGTTTTATCCCAGAATTGCCATGGGCATTGTTCCTAAAAATGATTTCTGCTTCCTGGGGTTTTCCCAAACCTCCATTGTTCATTTTTAGCCTTGCCACATTTTTTCTGAAGCTCAGGGCATCATTTTCATGCTTACCACTGTACAAACATTTTTCTCCTGTCCAACCATTGTGGTTCTGCTGTTATGTGCATCCCTGTTTTGGTTTGAATCTATGAGAAAGAGATTGGAGTGGTAGTGGACAGAGAGGGCTTGATAAACCTAGTGAAGGGAGTAACCTCTCAAGAAGATCAAGAGGGCTTTGGCTACTTTTCTATGCACACCCTGAGAGCACTAGAAAGGAAGGTATGGCTTGAGGTACTGTGTGGCAGTGAAGAGAATACTTCCTTGTGTTGGGTGTGTAGGCATTGTGAGTGCCAAGCTGAATAGATTTGGGAGGGGTACCCATAGCTCTGTGGTTGAGCTCACTAGCTTAGCCATTCTTCCTTTCCATTTCCTAGCAGCCTGATAAACCCAATTGTAGATTGGCTTGGCTCATCTTGGTGTGTGCTTGGCTATGAGTGAGTCTGCTATTCTCTAGTTCCTTGTAGTAATCATGCCCATCTCGGGGGTGGCAGTTGTATCAAGAGGTTGATAAGCACAACTGGCCTATAGTTGGGTAGAACGTTGCAGATGCATAGCTGGTTGCTTGGGACTACTTGTTAAGCTAAGTATTCTCTTTTATAAACACTGCAAGGTCTTTATTTAATGGCTGTCACAAAAATTTTGAATGTATGTTAGAAATTAAACATGATTTTTATTCCGATGTGTTTCTATAACATGCACATGTATATGTCTTTTATCAATAAGTTTTTAATTAATGGATATGGGGCTAGATGCCCGGTTTTAGCATCACTATCCTCTCTATCATGCTGGTATGATAGGAGGGGACGTTACATAGGATGGCATGTGATCCACTAAAAGACAAAACTGGCCTATTTTACCTAGTCAAAACTCATGAAATTAATCATAAATGATTAATTAATTTATCCTAATTCTAGAATGACATAGTGGGTTTTTTTAAATGTTCCAACACCCCCCTTAAGCTTGAATTTATGTAATGGGAATCAAAAAAATATCAGAAATATAGGTCCCAAAAAAAAAGGCTTATGGTCACGCCAATACAAAAATAACTAGTCCATGTAAACCGAGGAAACAGGGAAAACCTCATGGGAACAAAACCCTCCCTCAAAAATGGACATGCTTGATGTCTTCATACTGTCATATTGCTCATTTGAATGAGTTGAATGAGCTGAATGGGTTGCTTCTGAGTAACATACTTGATGAAGAGATTGTGGATGTCATGATCATGCATCAATGTTGTGTAGGCAAGAACCATGTGTCGAAGCTCTATGAAGCTCATATTCTGATGACGGAGGAGCATCAAATGAATTTTTCTTGCTGTTGTAACATATATAATTAGATCTGAAAAAATAATCAATGATGGAAAGGAGATCTATGCATACTCCTTCCCAAGGAGAAACAATGAACTCAAGAGGATCAATTTCTTCTGTAGCTGCAATGTGGTGCACTAGTTCTTGTATCTTCTTATCAAACTGATGTAGGACCTTCTGATATTTAAAATGAGATCATGCTACTCTGAAATATCAGAATGTGAGTCATATGGAGTAGCAACCAATAAAGATGTGGAGACTCCATGATCGAACAGATTTTCAGTAGGAAAAGTGTGAGAAACTAGGTCACCCTGACAGTTGAGCGAGCCTGGAGAGTGTAAGGACTTGAATTTTGAACCATGAGTGGTGGGGTTAGGTCCATATGTGTGTAATATCAGTCCAAATATGGCCAAAAACATGGATGTCCAACCAATGAAGGATATGAAATACAAAAGTGCAACAAAGGCAAGTGACACAGTGTAGGAAAACATAGAATTTTGTAGTTTCTTAACTGGAGAACTTGGTGGTTGTGGGGTCTTTTGTGCATCCAATGGTTTGGAAAATGGTGTGGGATATGTAATGACTTACATATTAGACTATAAATCATCTTCTAAATCAGAATCTGAAATATTTGAATGGAGGTGGAAAGATCTTTCAGAAAACAAGTCAGAAGCTAGTAAAAAATTACTAGTTTTGAGAGTAGACTTGGATGAACTAACTGGAAACTGTTCCAAAGAAGAAGTGGAGGTTTCTAATTTTGATATATCAGAATGTGAATCAAAATCAGATACATCAGAATTATATTTCACTCTAGAACTCAAAGCATAAGCATGATTACCTTTGGGAGAAGCTTGGAAACAATGTTCTTGTTCTACAACAAGCTTGCCTTGTTCTTTCTTTGCAAAGTCAGGAAAATCTATGTTATGCTCTTCAAGCATCTTGGACATGATGTCCAATTTATTCTTGAAGCAATATTTCTCAGGATGAGTGCCTTTGCAGAAATAAGAACACTTGGGATTCTTCTTCTTCATCTTCTTGGATTTGGAATCTCCATCAGAATCCTCTTCATCTGACAATATTTTTTGTTTGGATTTGTCATTCTTGAAACTCTTTGCTCCATGAGAAACAAGTGCGAAGTATTTGGGAGGTGATAGATCCCTCTTTTGGACTAGCTTGTCCTTCTCCTTAGTGGGCGAATCAATGAATGCATCCAATCTTGGCATCTTCCAATTACGAACTGTAAGTCTCGTGGTATGAAAAGTAGACACAAATACTGCGTATTTTAAGCTCAGTTTTGATAGAATGGTAAGGATTAATTACTCATCCTTATTCTCTATGCCACATTGCTTGAGTTGAAGCACTAGGTTCTTGAATTTTGAGATGAACTCCTTCATGGAATCAAAATTACTTGGACTAAGAGAGATCAACTCAATCTCCAATAAATGACCTCTAAGCTCGTCATATTTTCCAAAGAGAGATTCTAGATTTGTCCACACTTGATTTGGAGTGGATAGAGAATCAATATGGAATAGAATATCTGTAGATACAAAGAGACAAAGTAACCCATAAGCTTCATCAATCCTATTGAACCATTTCGATTTTAATGCAACAGCTCCTGGCTCAGTTTCAAGCCCCATAGTGACTCTATACAATCCTCTGCTTCGAAGCTGGATGATCATATGCGCCTTCTAGCCAAAGAAATTGAAAGGAGTGAGAGTCACAACTTTTGCTTGATTTTGATCCATACTGATGCGCTCCTGGTGATGGAAAAAGCTGCAAAAAACACTCTTGGAAATTGCTTTGAATCAAGATAGCTTTGATAACATGTGAGATTTTCAATTGCTAAAAACTAGATTCATAAGACAATTTCACATGGAATATTTCAGACAATGAGAGAAGAAGAATAAAGAATATCAATTGTGGAAATAACTTTGTATCTTATTCATTGATATGATAACAATATATAATACATCCTCCATGGATAAAATCGAATCCATTTGAGGCAATTTGGAAAGAGCAAAAAGAAAAGGCTTAGAAAAGACAAAAAAACCTCTAGGTGGCAAAAGTAGTTTCCAAAACTGTCCTAGAGACCCACGAATTTAGTAAGTATGGTATGGAAGCTAATGAGTGAGGTAAATAGAATGTATTGATGTATTTAGGAGAGTATATATGATGTGGAGGTCGAAATGATCAAGTGGAAAGAGTTTTCAAGTCAACTAGCTTTTCCTTTTCCACTAGAAAGTAGAAAAAATAGGATAAAGCTGTCTGAATCAGGAAAGTGTCTTTCTAATTCAGGAATAGAATAAAATCAAACAGAATCCAAGGAAATCTTATCTAGAATCCATCCAAATTCGTTTTGGTGAGTTAGGATGGCATGTGGTCCACTAAAAGACAAAACTATCCTATTTTACCTAGTTAAAACTCAGGAAATTAATCATAAATGATAAATTAATTTATCCTAAGTCTAGAATGGCATAGTGTTTTTTTTTAAATGTTCCAACAAGGAGTTGGTGAGAAAATGGTACATGTGCACAAGCATGTTAAAAGAAGTCTTTGGAATGTGCCAGCAGGTCTAAGCGTTGTTTGGTTAATAATCAGAAGTGCGCAAGCATTAAGGAACAACCCATGGTCGGATAGTCCTAAAAGTGCGCAAGCTTAGCCAATTAGAAGATGCTTTCAGATAGTGGAACGTGCAAAAGTTCCTAGAAAGGTACAGCTATTGAAAAAACATCTATGAGAAAATTCCACAGCTGACAGCACAACATGTGCACAAGTCCCACAAGTGCTGACAAGGCAAGGGTCATAATCCCACCAAGTAGAAGTTGGAGTATGTGTAGATTTCGTAAAGTTTTAATAACGCAAGGGTCCATTACCCATAAGGGATGGTATAGAAATGGTTATAGACTCATCAAGGTGAAGAGTAAAGGATGCACTCATACCTCAAGGAAATGGTACACCAAGAGCACAAAGTTACACCACCAAAGTGTAAAGTCCCACTAAGGTGTGGACCATAAGGGATCTTGTCACACCAAGGATGACACATCAATAACACAGAATATGACATGTGGCATATGCATAATTTGTGAAGTATGGAAGAAGGGTTGCCACAACCAACTAGCGGACATACAATCCATGCATGACCTGTATAAATAGAGATGCAAGTTGGAGATTTGAAGTAATCTTGATGGTGAGAGCATAAGAAATTCATGTGTAAGTTTCAGTTTGATTTTCAGGGCATCAAAGGGCTCATGGAAAAAACATAATGATCTAGCGAGGAGCTGAGTGCACACATGCAGCAAAATTATGTTTTGATGGTGTGCATAAAGATGTTGTAGATCTATGACGGATGCGCGAGTACTGAAAGGAAGAAATACTGAAGTATGTGCAAGTGCTTGATGTTTCAAAGGACAATATTACAGCCAGCACACCGATAGTCACAGATATTGTAGAGACAGAAGTGCAGAGACAGAACCGAAGTTTATCATGTAATGCGCATATGCCTAGCTGATGCATATGAGCAGAAGTGAAAGTGTGCGAAGTTGAGAACTTCATCTGATGCACAACCACAGAACAACAACAGGATCTGACAAGTGCATCATGATGCAGATGATCTGAGACAAGTGCATTAAATCGAATGAACAAATCTTTTGATGCACATGATGTCGTAGATTCTGATAGACTACAACACTTAAACATAATGGACACATTAGTTAGTGCGCAGTTCCATCTGCTACTAGTGCTTCATTTCAAAATAGAAAACTATCAATTGAAAGCACAACATCAATTGGTTATTGCAGTGATGCAAAGCAGAACGTGATACTACCAGTGACGCAGACTGGATTATCAATAGGCACACCATACATGAAGTAAGTCAACAGCAGAACTATGATTTGAGAAGTTCAAGAAGTCAAGTGATGTATGCAGTGCAATGACAAAGTATTGACTACATACGAAGGTAGCACACAACATAATTATTAGCAGAAGACCATAAGAGTGTGCAGAGTTGAATTTCAGTAAGACAACAACACACATTGGACATCAGGGTAGTTGGACAGGGAAAGGAGACAAGGAGTCGGAGCTTCCTTCAAGTTGGTGCCTGTAAAAAAACAAGGAGATAGGGAGTCGGTTCCTCCTTCCAGTTGGTGTTGGAGAAACACAGAGAGTTGTAGCTTCCTTCAGGTCGATGCTTGTAAAACCAGGGGATTGGTGCCTCCTTCCAGTTGGTGATGGTAAACACATGAAGTTGGTGCTTCCTTGAATGTATTCTTTCTCATTATAAAGAAACAATCTGTGGTTTTCTTCCGTTTGGGTTTCCACGTAAAAATATTGTGTGTTATGTGTTGTTTATGTGGTGCATATATGTGTGGATGTTTATTTTCTGATGCATAGTTGAAGATAAGGATTAAATAAAGGATAATCTATTAAAGAAGGTAAAAACTGTTGATAACTGCGCTAATACAGATTCACCCCCCCCCCCCTCTAAGTATTAAATCGATTCCAACGCTTATCAAGAGGATCCAATTGTATATGTGCAAGATGAATAATATTCATTAAATATTTCCATTTTCTAAAAGTAAAGGGTAGTTTTGATAGAGGAACCAATAATTGTGTTGAATTGCTTGCTTTAAAATTCTTGCTTTTTCCTATGTTGAAAAAGTGGTGAATAATCTCCAAGTTTTTGAGGATTCTACGATGGTTATCAAATGGATCAAGGGAGATTGCAATATGGAAAAATTTTGTTGAGACCCATTTTTTAAGAAATTCAAAATTTCAAATATTTTTTTAACTCAAATTTTTTCCCATGCCATATGGAGAGCAAAATGGAGACGTTGATTCACTCTCCAAAAGTATTCATTTGGACATAGGTGTTTGGAATATTATGGAATCAAATAAGGGATAGATTTCTAAACACCCTCACTCTTTTTTGGCCTAACAAATAGGTTTATTGCTTCTCAACTCGATAGGCACTTTCATTTATTAAATTTTCATGGTACATTTTTAGTTACTTTGGGTGAGATAAGGTTTTATGATGCTTCTCAACTCACTAAGCACTTTCATTTCTTGAATAATTTTAGTTTCTTTAAGAAAGATTAGGTTTTATGATCCTTATGATGTAAATCTTTGTTGGATTGTTTGATAAGTTTATGATCAATGCATGGATATCCCAAAAGAAGGAAATTGCAGCTTGCCTCGTCATATTATTTCAAAATGTACATATAGTACCTATAAACAACCTACAAACTTATTATTTTTAATTTTCTAATATAATATTTTATTTTATTTTCTAATGTAAACTACCTATAAACTTATTCTTTTTAATTTTCTAATATAATATTTTATTTTATTTTCTAATATAAGCTCAGTGAAGAGGAGGATCTTGAAACGCACCATGCATATATAGTATGACTTTTCTTTCTTCATTAATCACAATTAAAAAAAAACACGAGGAAAAATAATGTAAGAACATTTTTATAAAATCATTAATTATTATAACATCGTTAATTATAATATGTGAGATCAGAAAATGTTATCTCATTACTTATCAACAATTTATCCATTCACTATTGATAATTTGAACTATGTTTGCTTTACTTATCAACAATTATCCATTCACTATTAAATACTTGAAGTGTAGGACTTAAAACCAAATAGAAAACCACATATAAATTCATCATTTGAAGATATCTTTGTTTTACCTATCAACAATTTATCCATTAACTATTAAATACTTGAACACAGTGAATTTTGGACTTCATAAAAGAATGCTCTTCAACTATTTGAAAAGTCCAAATACATTTTGAATTTCTCACAAAGTCAAGTGGGATTTACACCTTCATAACCAAAGGTTATATAGACATTCCATTTTTTTAATCCTCCAAAAATGAGCATAAATATTTAACCACGCCTTTGTATTTAACCTTTAAACGTTTAAAGGGGGTTCCACATTCAAGAACTAAACCACAAATCCTCAGCTTTCACAAATAATTGAAAAATGACGTCATTTTTTTTCCCGCGAAAAAAAGCATACTACTGCTATTCAATTATATCTGAATCAAGTAGTACAGATGCTCATCCAATAGATATTACAATACTTTTTCAGAAAGACCCTGTAGAAAAGGTCTTTCTATCCCAAACAAAATTACACAAAATTACAAAATGGATAGATATCCATGGATTATCAGCTATCAAACCTATCTCCCTTAATAACTTAGTAAAGAAAATAAAGAGAACCGGAATCGACCACCACGTCTTCACAGACATCCTCCCAGAATAAGATACCTTCAACACCATCGATCACCAGCTTTGATAACATGTCAGCCTATGAGTTAAACTCATGATATCTATGGTCCAGCGAAAAAAAAGTGAAAGAACTGAGAGCACGCTGAATGCGATTGCACCAATAGACAAGATTCAGAACCCTTAGATCAAACTCCCCACGAGCCCATTTTATAGTGACTCTAGAATCCCCAAATATTTTCACCTTGGTCAATCCAAAACAAAGTGCAACCTTGACAACACACCAGAGAGCTAATAGCTCAGCTTTCATATTAGTTCCAAATTCTCCATGCATGCGAAGAGTGAAAAAATTATCAGAGTTAAGAAAAATAACTCCGCCAATACCACATTTTCCAGAAGTTGCAGCCCCATCAAAGAATAGAAGAGGGTCATCAATAGTGAAGTGAAACCATTCAATGGTCCTTTCCACAGGTTTATCATCCTCCTTCTGAAATTTAAGAAAGTGACTAAAAGCTTCACAAAAAACAAATTCAGCATTTGGAATGGAATTCTCAAAAATGGCTTCATTCCTTGCTCGCCATATCACCCAGCAGATAAAGACTGGCAAAGTAATATGATTTTTACCAACCTTCACCCATCCAAACAAAATTTTCTCCACATTGCTCCCAGCCCACTTCTGAGGTAAAGCCAGATTCTTTGTAAACTTTCCCAAACAGTTGAACTGAAAGCACGGTCCATAAAAATATGATTAGTTGTTTCAGACTCCCGCCTACAGAAAACATATTGACTTGGCCCAATCCACCCCAATAATGTCAAATTGTCCCATGTTTTCAGTCTATTCATTCAAACAAACCAAATGAAACACTGTAGCTTCAATGGAAGATACCACTGCCATATCAGTTTATACCACAAGTGTGACGGAAATAAACATCTACGCTTAATAATGTAATCATATGTAGTGGAAGCTGTGATGATACCTGTAGACGCATTTCCAACCCATCTGATTTCGTCATCCTCTTCCATACAGCGGATACCTATAGCATTAAGGGATCGAATATATAGTTCCCATTCCAATGAAACCTGCCAAGGTAAGCGCAATTCCGACGCTCCTAGCCAGTATCCCCAATCATCATTTTTCACAAAAGAATTGAGAGTGACGAAGCCCTTCCCCCTCAACAGATGTAGCAGATCATGAGATAATGTCAACTAATCCTTTAAGCCAGCGATCGGATCTACCCCCACTGCCAATTCTGCTCCATTTCCAACCTTCCAGCAAAGACCATCCACCATCCAACAATAAACCTTCATGAACCCATTCCAAATGGGAGACACTCCTCTTAAAACTTTCTTCAGCTTCCTCAACTAGTGGGAGACTTTAGTTTTAATGTACTTCTGGTGTATCACTTGTGTCCAGAGAGTCTTTCCAAATAATGCCCTCCATAGGCTTTTCAACCTAAGTGCAGCACTAAAAACATAAAGATCTTTTATCCCCCAACCACCTACAGCAACCAGAATTGAAATATTATCCCATCCTATCATGGACAGAGAGGATTTCTTCATCCCTCCAGACCATAAAAATTGAAAAATTAACTTCCTCAATGTATTGATAACAGAACATGGCATAGGAAGTAATGAGAACCAATAGATGGGTGTCCCAGTCAAGACCGACCTTACCAGGGTAAGTTTTCCTCTGATAGAAAGAAGACGAAAAGTCCAGTGATTGATCCTAGATTC
Source organism: Larix kaempferi (assembly GCA_027924585.1). NCBI lineage: Eukaryota > Viridiplantae > Streptophyta > Pinopsida > Pinales > Pinaceae > Larix > Larix kaempferi. The sequence goes on from BSBM01000539.1 coordinate 15,839,175, forward strand.
AAATTTTTTTATGAGCCACTACCAATCTTTAACCAGGTAACCATTTGGCTTCAATTGATAGCCAAGATAAGTAAAACCATCTACACTCTTCGAGCAGTTATAAGGTAGAAATAATTTCAAAATTATCAATCTATCTATGCAAACCAGATTCTCATAAATACAAGATTTTTTAAGACTAACTTTCATATCAGAGGCAGCATAGAAAAGATCAATGATCTTTTGGAAAGCCCTCCATTCTTGCATAGAATCATTGCCAGCTAACAATACATCATCCATGAATAATGCATGGGACACCACTAAATTCTTTGAAATTTTCAAACCTCTAATATTTCCCACCTCAACAGCTTCCTTAATCAACCAGCTAAGTCCATCCATCACCAACAAAAATAAGAAAGGAGACAATGAACATCCTTGGCACAGCCCCGTGAAGCAGTTAAAAAGGGAGGATGGAGCACCATTTACAAGTACTGCAATGTTCATAGTACTGACACAAGCCATAATCCACCTTATAGCTAGAGCTGGAACCCCAATATGAATCAAAACAAGTCTAAGAAAATCCCAGCTTACACGGTCATAAGCCTTTTCCGGATCCATTTTAAGAATGATAGCCTTTAGCTTTTTGCATTTGATAGTGTGTAAGAGCTCCTGAGTGATACCGACAACATCATGAATCTATCTATCCTATAAAAATCCAAATTTCGCTTGAGTAATATGTCTAGAAAAGACAGGCTTCAAGCGACTAGCAATAATTTTTGATACCACCTTGTAGATAAGATTGCATAAGGCTATAGGCCTGAATTCCCCAAAAGATTTTGGGTCATTTACCTTCGGAATAAGAGTAATAAATGTAGCATTTAAAGCCCCAGAGACATATCCCTGTGTCCTGGTAAAATCCACCATTTGCAATATTTCCTCCCCCATAATGTCAAAAAACTATAAGATGAGCTCCACCGTCCAACCATCTGGCCCGGGACTCTTCTCCTTAGCAAAATATTTCAATGTACATTCCACCTCATCCAAAGTAACTTCTTTACAAAGATCAGCAGCTTCCTCATCATCAAATAATTTCGGATATAGCCTTGCAACCCTCAATTGGGCCATAAGATCACACCCATGATCAACTGAATAAATATTGCTGAAATATTTCTTTGCCAACACCTATAAATCCTGTGCAGAAACCACCTCATTGCCAACTTCATCAGCCATTTTCCAGATTGTATTACTGTTTCTCCTAGCCAATGAAACCTGCCAAGGTAAGCGCAAATCCGACGCTCCTAGCCAGTATCCCCAATCATCATTTTTCACAAAAGAATTGAGAGTGACGAAGCCCTTCCCCCTCAACAGATGTAGCAGATCATGAGATAATGTCAACTAATCCTTTAAGCCAGCGATCGGATCTACCCCCACCGCCAATTCTGCTCCATTTCCAACCTTCCAGCAAAGACCATCCACCATCCAACAATAAACCTTCATGAACCCATTCCAAATGGGAGACACTCCTCTTAAAACTTTCTTCAGCTTCCTCAACTAGTGGGAGACTTTAGTTTTAATGTACTTCTGGTGTATCACTTGTGTCCAGAGAGTCTTTCCAAATAATTCCCTCCATAGGATTTTCAACCTAAGTGCAGCACTAAAAACATAAAGATCTTTTATCCCCCAACCACCTACAGCAACCAGAATTGAAATCTTATCCCATCCTATCATGGACAGAGAGGATTTCTTCATCCCTCCAGACCATAAAAATTGAAAAATTAACTTCCTCAATGTATTGATAACAGAACATGGCATAGGAAGTAATGAGAACCAATAGATGGGTGTCCCAGTCAAGACCGACCTTACCAGGGTAAGTTTTCCTCTGATAGAAAGAAGACGAAAAGTCCAGTGATTGATCCTAGATTCAAATTTTTTTATGAGCCACTACCAATCTTTAACCAGGTAACCATTTGGCTTCAATTGATAGCCAAGATAAGTAAAACCATCTACACTCTTCGAGCAGTTATAAGGTAGAAATAATTTCAAAATTATCAATCTATCTATGCAAACCAGATTCTCATAAATACAAGATTTTTTAAGACTAACTTTCATATCAGAGGCAGCATAGAAAAGATCAATGATCTTTTGGAAAGCCCTCCATTCTTGCATAGAATCATTGCCAGCTAACAATACATCATCCATGAATAATGCATGGGACACCACTAAATTCTTTGAAATTTTCAAACCTCTAATATTTCCCACCTCAACAGCTTCCTTAATCAACCAGCTAAGTCCATCCATCACCAACAAAAATAAGAAAGGAGACAATGAACATCCTTGGCACAGCCCCGTGAAGCAGTTAAAAAGGGAGGATGGAGCACCATTTACAAGTACTGCAATGTTCATAGTACTGACACAAGCCATAATCCACCTTATAGCTAGAGCTGGAACCCCAATATGAATCAAAACAAGTCTAAGAAAATCCCAGCTTACACGGTCATAAGCCTTTTCCGGATCCATTTTAAGAATGATAGCCTTTAGCTTTTTGCATTTGATAGTGTGTAAGAGCTCCTGAGTGATACCGACAACATCATGAATCTATCTATCCTATAAAAATCCAAATTTCGCTTGAGTAATATGTCTAGAAAAGACAGGCTTCAAGCGACTAGCAATAATTTTTGATACCACCTTGTAGATAAGATTGCATAAGGCTATAGGCCTGAATTCCCCAAAAGATTTTGGGTCATTTACCTTCGGAATAAGAGTAATAAATGTAGCATTTAAAGCCCCAGAGACATATCCCTGTGTCCTGGTAAAATCCACCATTTGCAATATTTCCTCCCCCATAATGTCAAAAAACTATAAGATGAGCTCCACCGTCCAACCATCTGGCCCGGGACTCTTCTCCTTAGCAAAATATTTCAATGTACATTCCACCTCATCCAAAGTAACTTCTTTACAAAGATCAGCAGCTTCCTCATCATCAAATAATTTCGGATATAGCCTTGCAACCCTCAATTGGGCCATAAGATCACACCCATGATCAACTGAATAAATATTGCTGAAATATTTCTTTGCCAACACCTATAAATCCTGTGCAGAAACCACCTCATTGCCAACTTCATCAGCCATTTTCCAGATTGTATTACTGTTCCTCCTAGCCAAAGCATAAGAATGAAAAAAACAAGTATTCTTATCCCTAGAATTAACCCAAAGAGCTCGACTTTTCAATCTCCACTCTTTTTCCTCCATTAAATAGAAGCTTTCCCTTTCCTTCTCCAAATTTTTCAAAATGGAAAAATTAGTGTCATCTAATGGATCATCCAGAGACTGAGCAAATAAAGCCTGTAACTATGATTCAATCTCCAGTAATTTCTTCTTAACCACTTTTTTCCTCTCATGAATCCAAGCTGAAACTTTCCCTTTAAGCACCTGCAATTTATAACAAATTCGGTCCATAGGATTCATATCCTCTTCCAAAAATATGTGTTGCCACACATTTGAAACAAAGCTAACAAACTCATAATTTTCATTCCAAGAGCAGTCAAATTTAAATGGATAACATTGATGCTGAAAACGATCATCCAACTGCAAAAAAATAGGCCAGTGGTCGGAAATCTTATTCCTTCCCACCCATGTACGATACCTGCCAAAAGACTCTAGAAGAGATCTCTTAATAAGAAATTTATCCAGTCTTTTCATAATGGATTCATGTCCCCCTCTGCCATTAGTCCAGGTAGCAGAGAAGACGCCTGTGCACACATCAATCATGTCATTAATAATCAAATAATAAAAAAAGAAGTCTGCCAAATTATCCAATTTAGCCGAAGTTCCCCAAGTCTCCTGAGAAAATCTTGTAAAATTTAGGTCCCCTGCCACAATGATATTCTTTCTTTCCAACAAACCAGAAGCTTGTAACCCTTTCCAAAAAAATGACTTCATTTTTTTTTTTCTGAAAAATGACGTCATATTAATATACAAGGTAATTTTTTATTTTTTTAGAAATTTGGGTGTGATTTCATCAAATAAAGCATGATTGTGAATATATAAAATTTTATTATTAGTATTAGTCATTACTAAGCAATATGGATTATTGAAATCGATATGATGAATAATTAAACCGATAGGTGTTTAGATATTATCTGGGATTTTGGACTTCCTTGTGTGTATCAACAAGATTAACCTGAGTGTAACAAGTGTACACTGAGGATTCACTTCATGGCCGTCATATCTTGTTGCACCAAGTGAAACGAGGTGCTCTACACTCCAGTATGAGGGAGATGTTGTAATGTGTGTGATTTAATGTTTGTGATGTAACAAAATAATTTAAAAAAATTCATGTCGGCTCATAAAATAAATTATGGAAAGTATTTTAAAAAAATCCATATCGGTTCATAAAATAAAATATTATGAAAAGTAATTAAAAAATAGATGTTCGTTTATAAAATAAAAACTTAAAACTTAAACCCGGATCTATCAATCAAGAAAGATCAAAGTATTTTAGTTTAAATTTAAAAAAAGAAATACACCTCAAGAAATTGGATCCCTCTCTGGCTTGATAGATAGGGTTTAAGATGGATCTATGCTGTTTATGTTCAAATGCATCTTTATTACGATTTCAATAAACTAGATTAAGTAGTGATTAAGAAAACTAATATGTTTATTAAATAGTATTTGTTTTATGTTTATATTAATTAGATGAATATTTATCTTTTGTTTAACAACTGATCATCTCCACAAAATTAAGTGGTTGCCTACACTGGCCACTCTACTTGTAGTGCTAATTATTTAATCTACACATTTTCCAATACCTTATATCATAAGGTTTATGGCCTTACCGATGTTTGGACCAATGGCCATCTTTGAGACCCTATTTGGCCTCTTTTCGAGGCAATGGTAAATTAGCAGTTCGACTATGCTCTTGCAAGATGATATTGAACTATACTTTGCAATGGATAATTAAGCTGGCGACTTTAATCCCTAAGTCATTGCCACGTAGAGCCTTTTTTAGGAGAAGTTGTGTTATGTTTGTTCTTCTGTTGTTTTCTAGTGATATTCAACAACTTTAGAAGCTCTATTCTCAACATATCAAAAGCTATCTTTGTGATTGAGTTACCAAATGACGCTATGATATCAGCTCAATGTTCATATACTCTACTTCTTCCTGTCTCCAATTTGTTTCTCATGCAGTCATCTTTTTTTTTATTTTTTAACTACACATTTTTTAAAGGAACTCTTGCAGGTTACTTCATGCTTTCTCAGGTGTTGTTTATATATATATATGTATAAGATGGTGGCTCTACTGCGCAACCTCCTACAAAAGGAGATTTCGCTTGCAGATAATTAGCTTTATTATGAAGTGGCTGAAGAAGTCTAGCTTTAGCTTTATTATGAAGTGGAATAAGTATTTGGATTGCATGTTATTTCAATCCTTTCTCGAATGGTGGTAATTCACATCATGCTCAATTAAATGAAGCTCTAACTGTATAGGTAAGAGGTCCTTCCAATGGATTATAAGATACTGAAAATAACTAAACATCTAGATACATTTAAAGACAACAAAAAATGGTACTTTTATTGATTTCATGGCTTTTTTGTTCTATGTTGAAAATTCATTTATTTTTCGTGTTCTTTGTTGATGATTTACATGTGCTATGACTCATTAACATTTGCAGGTGCTTCCAAAAAAACAAAGTTTAGCTCTATGGATTACACTAACAATATCATTGTGGCTCATAACCACTTGTTATGGAAATATAATGTTCCTTATCTCCTTGGTAGCGAAATTGTGAAGAGAATAGAAGAACTAGGAGTAAATTCTGATCTTTAAATGCCTATTTGAATTTTTTAACAGCCTTGGCATACCTTTTGTAAATGGTTGCACCTAGTCCTCTAGCACTAGCCATTTGATGTGCTTTAGAATTTGCAGATCAATGAAGAGAGAAACCAACATTGATAATGTTGATGATCAAAATTAGTGATAAAAAATCTTCACAAAGAATATAAATTTTGGTAATTCATTATGATGGATGTGAATCAGGAGAAACGTTCATCACCCAATATTTGACAAACAACTTATATGCTATGAACATCACTTGGAAGTCAAGGACTTGTTTCCCTTGACAACTCTCCGTGTTAATACATTATTATTATTAATACATGATTGCGAATTTGAAGAAATGCAAAACCCTATTAATATGATTACGAAATTGAAGAAATGTAAAACCTATTATTAATAGTTATGTACAAAAAAAATTGAACCAAAGAAGAAGCTCATTAAATATATATTAAAGGTGGACAATATAAAATACCATCCGCCATGGAGAGTTCACTTAAAGAGTTATCAATCTTTGAAATGGATAACTAATATTTTTCCATTTCCAAAAGCCAAAAACTTGGAAATAACAAATAACAATTTTGAAAACAATATTTTTCTTTTTTTTAGTTTTGAAGTTTAAAAATTAAGAAAACAACATTGTTTGGTTTAGTCTAAGGAAATGGTTGAAGGAAATGGTTGTTGGGAAGTTGTCTACCATGTTTCTATAAACTGTGGGAAATTGTTAGGGTTTTTGGAATGGTCTCTAAGGTTTGGAAGTGTTTCACAAACTAAAAACGTGTTTTCTTGCCCACCAGAAATGCATCCCAAAATTTGTAGCTAAAGACAAAAGTGTTTCCATTATATTTCACCTTAAAAACACCATCTTCATCGATGAAAAAAAAAAATGAAGGTTGCAACAAATATGAGAACGATATCCAAGATAAAAATCTAGATACAATACTGCGTGGAAACAACAAATATATATATGTCGGGAACTATATCCATGATAAAAAATCTAGATACAATATTGTGTGGAAACAACAAATATATATGTGGATACAACACAACACACAGATACACACATAACCGTGACTCATGAGATAAAAAAAAAATCCAACTGAAAAATTGCATAACTTCCTATTCAAGATTGAATCAAAGTTATGAGAGAAAATAAATAAAAGTTAAATGTCAAGTAGAGCTTAGCTTATGGACGATCACCATTGATGTAGAAGCAACAACTATATAGCTAGGTTACAGTCTTTTCCTATGAAGGCATACAATCTCACAAAACATAACAGTATAAATAAAAAAGATTCCTATCCAAAATCATACCAACAAGTAGAAGACCTGTAGCCTTTGGAGAAACACTTATGCTATATATGCAGTACCAAAAAGCTAAACATCGTTTTAACAAATAGATACATATAGTCTCACAATACATACCATCAGAAGTCTGGATATGTCCTATCATAAAACAAATAAGAGATGTATCTCCAAATCCTATATTCAAAGGTTAAAAAAGCTAATAACTATGGTCTATTTAAAAATCTAGAAAAGTTCCTTCATTAATTTTTGTTGGATCCTTGAATCCTTCATAATGAAGAATGCCCTCAGTAGCATCAAATTCTTCATTATGAAGAATGACCTTGGTAGCACCAACTGCCCTTTTGGATAACAAGTCCACTAAAGGGTGAGTGCACAAATTTGAGGAACCTTTTAGATGCAATGGTAGATTCAAGAAACTCATTCGATTTTTATAAAAGAGAATTGATCCCAAGCAATATCGAGTCTACCAAACCTGGTCCCAAGCCTGTCATGGTGAAGTCCAAGTAGGATAATTAAACCAACCGCATACGCGTTATGTAGTTCTAAAATGTGTATGTGTTTTATAGAACATGTTTTATGCCCCAAAACATGTCGCGTCCGTCATTTTCTCCATGACAACAACAAGTAGCGATTTCAGGCGACCAAAGAACGTGTTGGTGAACACTATTTGGGTGAGAAGGGCCTCCATCTTCCACCTTAGGAATCATTCTCCTCTATCTAAGGTATTTACATCAAAATACATCCTTCTAAATAATCTATTTCAGTGATTTGTATGGCGGAAAATAAATTTAAACCATAATTTCATTAATTTGTATGCTCTAAAAACATTTGAACCATAATTCTAGTTATTTGCATGGCCAAAAGAAATTAAAACCCCAATTTACTCATAAAAATAAAATCAATTTCACTATATGCATATATATCCATGAGCATCCTTATGCAAAGTTTCTCAGTATATAGCAAGGTTGTAGACAACTAAAAAAAAGTATCAAGTGGAATTCATATCTGCCCCAAAATACAACTAAAACAAATAGCAAGTGGAATTTATATCTAACCTGAAATACAACTAAAAAAATATCAAGTGGAATTCATATTGGTATTTTATTTATCAATAGGATCATGTGCCCCCTCCTCTAGGCTTTATCCCTTGCCTCTACCCGAAATCTCAGAGTTGGTCCTCCAAGGGAATTAGTCAACACCCTATACTTTTGATGAAACTTCATAATCCAAGCCTTAAAATAAGGTAGAGAAGCTTGCCATGAAATATACACATAGGACATTTAATGTATGTATCTAGAAATTTAAATTAATACACATATACGACACAAATTTAGGATGGCAAAATGTTAAATTTGTATTCATTAGTGCAATTCTTCAATTATAAATATTAAATTAAAAATAGTTCATGTCGTTATTTGTTGTACACTATTTTTACATTTTTCATTTCTCAAAGATGTCATTATACCATGTGTATTTTTCTAATGATATTTTTTTTGTATTTACAATTGCAGTGGCTACTATGGATCCATAATGCATATATATTGAGAGAGATTTCACATTTGAGAGAGATTGGTTCCACTTGGAGAGGTGGAGATGAACTCCGTCGCTCCGTTGTAGAGTCATTGGATTCTATCATAGACACTATTAGCTTCTCTAACGATGTGTTCTAGAACATAGCATCATACAGAGAAATAAAACGACAAGAATATGCAAATGGATTGAGTTTCAACGAAGTCAAGAAGATGGAAATCACAAAAGATAAAATATATGAACAATTCAGAGTTCCTAGAACGAATCAAATTCCAAACACCAACAGAGCACATATTTCGATTGAGTGGTGCACATATCATCCATTTTGAGATCATTGGATGGATATATGGTATATGGTTTTTGATATTCCACCAATAACAATAGGGAACTATCACTATACTTCCTCCGAAAGTTATATGTTGAGTTTGTGTTGGGTAAATATGTAAACTATTTTGATATATTGGGGTTCCAAGGCATTGGTATGGGTATGCCTCAAAATAGACCCAATGCTAGGCATTGATATGCCAATCGGCTCATACGTCTTGCTCATATCTAGCTACCTAGGCCATATGTCCCTCCTACACATCATACAGGTCTCCAAACACAAGAGGCGTTTCTAATGCTAGCTTAGGTAATTTTATGCCATAGCACAACTATTGACGAGGGAGGGCCATATTCATCTAGTTAGGCACAACCATCATATTTTATGGCATAGGACCATCTAGTGGTGGGGATAAACTGACATCCCATGAGCCCCACATTGAGCCACACGCGTGCATGACATGTGGTCAAGCCTACTATAGTCGTGGACCAACACTTGGTACCTATTCGATGACTTCCGATCATGTAAGTATATGGTTAAAACACTAATGTCATTGCAATTATTTTTTCCATATTACACACATATTAAGATTGTTAATGTATAATTTTTTAATCTTGTAGGAGCTTGATGCTTCTACAAGGGGTAGTAGTGTACTAGGTGTTGTCGTATCTTAGGCAAGAACAACTAACACTGAGGTCATATTTCAACATGTTATTTTGTTAATACTGTTAATTTTATCCAGAGATCACTACTCCTTCTTGATATCCCTAAGATCTCAAGCAGTTTGAGTCTTTGTAAATCAATAATGCAATAAAGTCTTAAGAATCAAATGCTATAGATATCTTAACACTTTGAAAATGAAGGCACAACAATCACACAACACTAGATGTATCCTGGAAACCCCAAACGGGGAAAACCAACTATCTGTGGGGATTTCTTCTATCTCGATCCTAGAGAAAAAAGAGAAGAATACAAGTACATACAATGTTACTTGTTGGTATGGGGTTAGAGTGCATGAAGTGTGGAAGCCGACAGTGACAAAAGGGTCATCAGCAGAATAAAGGACCATTCGCGATAGAGAAGAAGCCAACGAAAGCACAAGTTTTGGTCAAAGTTAGTTAGATTTGGTCATGTAGACCATTTTGAAACCACATTAGTTGTCTATAAGTAGATCCACATTTGTAATCCTAAGGGCAACATCATCATGATCTATCTTTTCGGCATCGATTGATATCATAGAAGAATAAAACGATTTTGTATTTTCTGCTTTCAGCAATTTTTTCCCTATATGTGAATTTGCATTAAGTCGCAGCTTTTTAGATGAGTTAATGCATGAGGATGTTCATTATGTTCCTTTCTGGGCCGATGCTCAGGGGTGTTTGGTTGGTGTTTGTTGACAGCAATCTGAAGTGAACCCCTGTCGACAGAGTTGTGTCAACAAATTGTTCTGTTTCCAGTACCCTAGTGCAAAGAAGAAAAGTGAGGGAATGATATGGCATCTGACGAAACCAGAGATCTAGGACTGGTTTGATAAGAAGGCACAAGAATTTGCAGAGGAAGAGAATCACCAACCCGAATGGTTGAAAACTGAGTGGTTGCAGAAATACATATACTCCGACGTCCACAAGATTTTTTTTGTGAATTCCCAGTATTGTTGCATGAGTTGTTGGCGCAATTGGAATTTCAGAAGAAAAATTGCCAAGGTGGTGAACCTGAACACTGGACACTTGAATTGATTCAACAAATGAAGCGAGTGGATAACAATTCATCAAGGGATGCCGACGTCTAGGTGGATAGCATTATAGAAGGATATATTACTGAATTTTCTGTCAACATGATCAAATCATATAGCGATGTCGAGAGGAAATTTTTCAAGGGACTCTGCGGAAGATTTCTATTGTCACTAAAAGTGTGGATTAAGATGTCATTTGCGAAAAATGAATATTGAGGATAAACGTTGACAAGTAAAATCCCAGTGTGCAGAGGTTGAGCGTACTGCGTGAATGTGGGTCTGGTAGAATGATTTGGGGTATATGGACATGAGTGACGACGAGTTATTAAGGGAAACTGAGGAAGGTTATGGTACCATGCGAAGTGGGGTGAGGTTCCGGCAGCCAGAGAAGAAGAGGAGGATTGAGATTGAGAGAGAGTCTCATGAGGTGACCAAAACGAAGAACTATGAAACAGGACCACATGGGACGAAGCGATGCTACTGTGACTAAGGGAACGACCAGGATACCCCTGAATCCGAGAGACAGAACCAAAGTTACAACATACCCACAACCCCGCCCACCACACCAAATTTTGGAGGAAGGAACGTAAGTTCATTGTAGTGTTTCCTGAAGCGTTAGAATAGTGGTAAAAGTAGAGAATCAATAAATAATAGTAGGAGATCAAGGATAGCAGGAGACAACATAAAGATGCCAATTTTCCATGGTAATGGGATTGAGGATCCCGAACAATATTGGTTTTTGTGTGAAGCAGTATGGACAGTGAAATAGGTCCAAGACGATGAAATCAAGAAAGGACAGCTGGAAATGACCTTTAGCGGTCATGCATTAGACTAGTTCATAAAGTTTATACACGTTCCTGCAGGAAATCCAAAGAAGACATTGTCGTAGATAAGGGCAGGACTAAGTGACAAATTCAGAAAACCAAAGTCTGAGTTGCAGTACATCACAGAACTGAAGGAAATCAAGCAGTTTCTGAATGAATCAGTGTGGGAATTTGATCAGAGATATAAAACTCTTATGGTGAAAGTTAGCTTCGGGATGAGCGATGTGTAGCATAAAGAGTGGTTCATCGCAGGACTTGTGCCGCACATTCGTGGGCCACCAATGCAACAGAAGATCACATCTCATTCGGAAGCATTGGAGATTGCAATGAAATTGGAGGCTTCACTAGTTGGCGAAGCAGGAGTAGGCATGAATCATATTCAAGCACAACTGGAAAATTTGACGCTACAACTCCAAGACATGAAGAAGGGAAAAGAGGTGCAAGAGGAGATATGGTGCACTCGCTGCAAATTGGAAGGGAACCATAAGGACCAGTGCCAAAGTTCTGCGAGTATTTACAGTCCGGCACACTAAATCCACTTATCCATGGGGTAATGCCATGGTGTCGGGTTTGTCAGACGAGGGGACATCGACAAGAAGAGTGTGTATATTTGTAGAAAATGGTTTCAAAACCAGTCAACTTGTTCTCAAGTTTTGTCGATCAGTTGGACACGACGAAAAGGAGTATAGGGCATACAACTTGCTCCAAGAGAGAACCACAAATAGGTATTTCATGAAGGGGGAGGAGAAACCGTCGGTGCAACAGCAACCGTATTACAACCAGCAACAACCGTAGTATGTTCAGCATCAACCGCCCTACAATCAACGGTACAATAAACCGCAACTCAATTATAATCAACCACACCCGATGTACAGTTAACCCTAGCCACAGCACGGCCAACCGCAGTATCAAAATGCGCAGTACAACCAATAGGCTTATGGCCAACCATGAGGAGGATTTAGAGGAGGATTCCGCGGAGGCAGGGGTAGAGGTGTTGGTTGAGGTCGAGGGCAAGTAGTGTGCTACAATTGTGTTCAAGTGGGACACTATAAAAGATATTGTTCGAGCCCAGTTTCGTAGTGTACATATTGTAGCACACTGGATCATAGTGTTGAGGACTGCCCACAGCTGGTTACGAAGTGGAAAAATAAAAATCCACCTCAGTGTCAACCGAATCCGAACCAGGGAAAAAATCCCCCTTCAAATGTACAGAATATTTCGGCAGAAATAAGGGGTTGACCAGTGAATGTCACGGTAGTGACCAGAGGAGGGGTTATGATAGGAGAAGACAGACCACATTTGACTGTGCGACCAACAACAAGAAAGCAGGTCCAATTCGATGAAGAAACATAAAAATATATCTTCTTGGAAGCACAAGATGCAATGAGAAAGACGAGGCATCCATCGGTGGGCCAGAAAGAACCTACTTATGAGATGTCATCGACATTCGACAGGACAAAGTCACAGAAGAAGATCAACACCTTGAAGTAATTCTTAGAAAGTTGTTTGGAGTTGGAAAAAGACCAGGATGTGCTAGTAGAGATAGCTAGCCTCTTACAACGACAAGAGGATGGTTGACAGATCCGAACAGTGAATTGGCTGCATAAAAAGAAGAGGGCAGGGAGATGAGGATGAATGCACAGATTGGTGCATTCGATGTTGACTCCATTATTCTGGATTTGGGGTCAGACGTGAATATCCCGACAAAACAAACATGGGAGATGATGGGGAAGCCACAGCTCTTATGGTATCCAGTACAGCTTCAACTGGCGAACTAGAGTAAGGTCACGCCTATCGGCTGACTATGCCACATACCAGTTGAAATAGAGGGAGTCAAGACATATGCCGATTTTGATGTGATAGAAATAGTCGACAACACGAGCCCCTATCCGGTGTTGTTGGGGATAGATTGGGAAATGGAGAACCAGGCCGTAATTAACATCCGCAAACGAACAATGTCATTCGAGAATCATGACATGAGGGTAGTCGCACCACTGGATCTAGCAGAAGGACAGACGTATGTGGTGCTGATGTGGGATGACTTCATAGAAGGACGGGATAATTTATATAATATCGAAGAAATGGAGAACTGGCAGAATCGACTGCATGAAGTATCATTCCGGAGATGTGCACGCATCACCCAGTCACTGAGATGGGTGGCGATGGAGGCTTGCAAGTTACTGACATATGAAGGACTGCCCAACCTGACTGAATTCATCATTCAATTTGAAGAAAGAGTCATCGAACCACAGAGGATACTGGCATTAGAGGAGGCATTGAAGGCTATGCCAACTCGATGGTGGGCGACACATAAGTCGACAATAACGAGCTGGCCGCTATGTAGACAACTCATGGAGATCAAGTTTGGCGAGACTGAAGGATACCACGGAAATAAATATAGCGGCGGGAGTGATCCAAGAGAGCACTTGGAGGAATGTCCAGGTGCATGGGAATGAGACCGCAGAAATAATGGGTCCATGCATTCATCCATATGTTGGATGATATGCCGTAGAACTGGTATGTCGCAACAGAATTACGACACGGAATGACAATGTGGGAGGAAATCACTATCAATTTCAGTCGGACATTCAACTTCTCGGATGAAAACCCATTTATCCATAGCACACTGTAGGTGATAAGGGAAAAAGTGTTTGAGGCAGCTCCAATGGAGAAGCCAATGGGATTGTAGTGGACCGCAACGCCGAAAACGTCGCTCAATTGTTATAATGTGACGAGTAGACCGGACGATGAGGATGATTCACGAGCTACTTATATCCCAGAATCAGAAGGAATTTGAAATGTTGAATCACCGGAGATACCTTTCGACAAGTTTTAGCAGCCACTGCGCCTCAAGAAAGTGAACATTGGGTCGAAGGAAAATCCCAAGTTTGCAAGCATAGGAGACTATTGGGATGATGCAACCATCGAAAAAGTTACAGATCTCTTACACGAATTTCAGGATCTATTCCCAACAAAATTTTTGGAAATAAAAGGCATTTCCGGGGAACTAGGCAAGATGAAGATCCCACTAAAACCTGATGCGAAGCCAATGAAACAACGATTATGTCGGTTGAACCCCAGGTACAAGGAGTGAAAGAAATCTGACATAGAGCGAAGTATTAATGAAGAAGAGTCGGCTACGGCCCTACTGGGATAGAGCGACAAAAAAAAATACAGAAGACGCGATGAGGTTCAACATCCGTCGATGAAACAATCACAGACTACAAAAGAAGCGGCAAAGTTTGGTGTCTGGCGATGGTTTACATGGTGCGAAAGTGTCAAATCCAGTCATAAATGCAGCAGTTAAGCCACGACGGAAGACACTGAAAACAAATAACGGCAGAATTAATACCCGATGCATGCAGAGGATTTGGTAAATCAGCACTGGATTTGGCAATAATTATCCAAAATCAACAAGATGGATTGGACGCGGCAAATCAAAACTATAAATGCAAGGCAAGGGGACAGTTTGACGCACTATGTGTTAAGCAAGAACCTGCAAAATAGCGCATGGCATTTTACGTCCACAGCCAACACCAATCATGCAAGAGCAACCAGAAATTGTGTCCATAATATCGTTCAGAAAGAAGCGGAGTGCCAATCGGCCTACAGACACCTACTCGAAGCCGAAGAGGGGGACCCAAAACTCAGCGCAACTAGTAGAAGGGAAAGCAGGAATTTAGGGCACTGCTCAAAAGGAAACAACATTGCAGGGAGGGCACCCTGGCCCTACAATACCAGGGTATGTATCACCATGCAAGAAAGGGACACTAGCACTTGGGTGAGTAAGAACACAATATACACAATCCAAATGCCAACGATACCAAAAGGAGTTCCCCACGCTAGAAACATTGTGGAGAAATTGCAAAATCCAAAATATAGCAATCATGACCTTATGAACTACCCCTAATGCATAGAAGACACATACATTAATGTTTCGCATGGAGAAGGAGGCCTGGTCACAAAGGAACCAATGGAGTGGGAAGTGGGATTAGAGAAAATAGGACTATTGGGCCTCACCCAAATACCGCACTTTGGGAGAATGGTGTAGAATGCAAGTATAAATCAATTACTCGCTTGTTTCCATGGAGGGTACCTATGGCTGGATGAAAATATTCCAGTCAAAGTCGACCTGATTTCAAGAATTAGCATACTACCCAAGGCTGGAGAATACCCTTCCCATTTTTTTCAGGGGAAGGACAACGATAAGAAGCTCGCCATGAGGCTGAAGATGAAGTATGGAGTGGAGAAAAACTCCAGAGGATACCTAATCAATGCAATTAAGTACCAAACAGTTAGGGTTGCAACGAAAATAATAGAGGTCAAGTTGGTGTGGAAGAACAGGCCGAAAGAATGAAACTCAGGCATCATCGTGTCCTCAAAACAATGTGCTGCAGGAGTACAAATGAACTAGTCACAATTCCTGCTAAATCAGTTGATGGAGGATGCCATTGAACCACAGGAGAAGGGGAATCCATTCACATATTCATGGCGATTTATGTTGGTCACACTAGTTGGATGGAGGGAGCCAGAGCACTACTAAGGCATGGACACAGTACAAGCCAGGGTACGAGAAGGTGTGAGGTACCAAAACCTGTGGGTGATGACTGACAAAGAATAGTAAGAATTCAACACTGTGCAATTCTACCTATTCCTAGACGGGATGCAGATAGATGCGCAAGCAATACCACGGATCACCAAGCAAGCAGCAAGGAAATATCGACCGATCACAAGGCTATCAGTTGAATCCCAAATGATTTACATTTAAGCACGAGAAGATAAGCAGAGGGAGTGGCTTCCAAAATAGTGCAAGATCACCTAGGAGGAATTGGACGCGATAATTGCAGGATGGCCAACAGAGTGGAAATTTTTGGTCGCAGAAGAAGAACTATCGAATGTGGAGAATGGACAGTCAGTAACTGGACCAAAGCCACTAGAGGTAGATAAGGATTCAGCCAGTTGAAAAGAGGGAACAGGAGAAGGTGATTTTCTAGAATAGCAGTCGCATATGATCAGTCATGATGGAGCCTCATCGGCCACCCCGATGGATTTAGAACTAGAGGCACAACGTGAAGAAACGAGAACAAAGCATAGGATGGACTGTGGCGAAGGAAGCACAAGTAGCGGTCTTCCTGAGGAGAAAATTAATAGGCTCCTGGAGAAAATAACTGCGGTCATAGAAGAAAACCGCGCAAAACTAACACAACATGCAACAAAATACTGTCACCAAGTAAATCAACTACTATTCTCACTAAATAATACGGTCATAGATACAAGGGTACCACACAGGGAAGTCCCACCAAGTTTGTCGAGAAGGAGGGTCGAAGTAGAAATCGGCACACATCCAAGGCTTGTAAAATTTGAGCCAAACGCAATGACAACAGGTGATGAGGAGTTGGACATGGGATTAAGGAAGCATGATTCAACCCTGGTAGATTTCAACATCCTTCTGATATTGACACTACAACGAATTCAAATAGCAGCAAATGCAGAAATCAGTGACCGCGAGGCCGCAATGCATGACCAAGTGCTAAGATATAAACAGCAGGCATATAACATTGAAATGGAGGCAAGGCGTCTCCAAGAGGAAAAATCCTAAACCCTGGTTGACAAAGCGAAGGATGTAGAGGATAGAGAGCGATTGCAGAAGGCGATAGAGAAGGCATGCGAGGATGCCCCATAGATGGATCAGGATATACTACAGGAAGCAAAATTCATATTTTTAGGTGTAGTTATCGCTGATCTGCGGAAGGAAAATGAAGCATTACATGAAAGGGAAGTACCAGGAACACCACCAGAACAGATTCGGAATCACCAAGATGCGATAGAAGAGGTTGCGATGGAGATCGCAGAATTGAAAAAGGCGGCCCATAAAATCATTGAAGAGGTTACCAAATTTTGTGGGAGCTTGGTGCAAGACGAGCAGTTGAATCAGCTGAACACGCAACTCACCGAGGAAGAGACACAACTGGAGTCATTGAGGGTGTTAGAAAAACAGGATCGCAGAGCAATAACAATAACCATAAATGCAAATATAATCACACAAACATATTACAAGAGAGACACCAATATATCTTGGTTCACATAAGATGGGATACGTCCACACTGAAATTTCCAATCCTTATTATTATACCATCCAGCAAATGAAGGGATACAACCTGCAGCACATCCGCTGCACTTCCGCTTCACTATCTCACAGTCTCTCTTCACGATCTCAGAGATATTTACAATGCATAATACCTAATACATCTTACCCTAGCCGTATTACAATGTTTTTCTTTTATAGGGGAAATACAATGGGAAAATACCACGGGATACCCAAAACCATGGGTCTGCAAAACTGTTGGCCAAAAAACATTTCAAGGTTGGGGAACAAGTGTACAGTCCTTTTGCATATCATATAAATCTGGGGTACATGGTTGAGACAATATCATCTATGATACTGGAATATCTGGCTCCACAACCAACAATCTCCCACTTGTAGACTGATCACAACAACTCCATCGCTGCTGTACTTGCTGGATATTGGACTTGGAAAATTTCTCATCTTCACCTTCACGCTAGAAGGAAAACTAAAACTGAGCAGGAACTCAGTTTCTCTCTAGTCACTACCTTTGTAAACATGTCTGCAGGATTTTGGCTAGTATGTATATTTTCCAGCTTCAACAGTTCATCTTCAATAACAGAGTGTATGAAATGGTACTTGAGTTTTATATGTTTAGTCCTGGAATGGAATGTTGAGTTCTTTGCAAGATGAATGGCACTCTGGCTATCACTATACAACCTTCTATCCTTCTTCTTCTTACCCAATTCCTCCATAAACCTATGCAACCAAATCATCTCTTTACTATCCTCTGTAACAACAACATACTATGCTTCCGTTGTTGAAAGTACAACAACCTTTTGTAGTTTCAAAATCCAACTTACTGTTGTTCCACCTACAGTAAACACATACCCTATGGTGCTCCTCCTACTATCCTTATCACCTTCCATATATGCACCAACATATCCCTATAGAACATTGTATGAACCACCAAAACATAATGCCTGAGTGGTAGTACCTCTCAAATACCTGAGAATCCACTCTACTGCCTTCCAATGTTCTTTACCTGGATTGTTCATATATCTGCTCACAAATCCCACTGCATGTTCACTATCTGGTCTTTTCCACACCATGGCATGCATCAAGCTGCCAACTGTTGATGAATAGGGAATCTTGGACATGTAATCTGTCTCTTCCTGTGTCTTGGGACACATTTCCTTACTTATATTGAAATGGTTGGACAAAGGTGTACTAACTGGTTTTGCATTCTGCATTATGAACGTCTCCAACACCTTTTGTATGTACTCACCCTGAGATAATGTCAATTTGCGATTTTTCTTATCTCTTGTTATTCTCATACCAAGGATTTTCTTTGCAGCACCCAAATCCTTCATCGCAAATTAATTTGCTAACTTCCTTTTGAGCACATTTATTTCCTGCATGTTAGACCCCGCAACAAGCATGTCATCCACATACAATAACAAGATAATATATGTTCCATTATCTAGCCTCTTGAAATAAACATAGTGGTCAGAATGACATCTACTATAACCTTGTTCTGTCATAAACCTGACAAATTCTAAATACCACTTCCTTGGAGCTTACTTCAAGCCATACAAGCTCTTTTTCAACCTGCATACCAAATTCTCCTTCCCTTTGACCTCATACCCTTATGGCTGCTACATATATATCTCTTCCTCCAAATCCCCGTGGAGAAAGGCTATTTTTACATCTAACTGTTCAAGATGCAAATCTTCTACCACCACTAGACTTAAAATAGTCCTAATTGAAATCATCTTAACAACAGGAGAAAATATTTCATCAAAATCTATACCTTTCTTCTGTGCAAACCCCTTTACAACAAGTCTGGCCTTGTACCGCTTCTTACCTCCTTCCTCTTCCTTCAACCTGTAAATCCATTTGTTCTACAATGCTCTTTTACCAGCAGGCAACTGAACCAAATCCCAATTATGGTTTCCTACCAATGAGTCCATCTCCTCATTCATGCCTTGGTCCCACTTCTTTCTATTTTCCATATGCATTGCTTCTTCATAAAATTTCGGTTCGCCAGCATCAATCATCAATAAATAATACATTGAAGGAGAGTATCGTTCAAGGAGTCTACTTAACCTGGTAGATCTTCTCACACTTGCAGGAGTTTCAGGTACTTGCTGTTGTTCTTGATTTTCTGGCACCTTTGGAACTTCATTTTCTTCAATTTCATCAAGTATTGTGTACTTTGTGTTTTCCTTTTCCTTTTTCTTTCCCTTCAACTGATCTTTATACATGAACTTTTCATTGAATACCACATATCTACTCCTAATGATTTTGTTATTTTCATAATCCCATAAGCGATAACCAAAATCATCAACCCCATATCCAATAAAGGTACATTTCTTGGATTCAGCTTCAAGCTTGGTTCTATTTTCTTTATCAATATGGACAAATGCTTCACAACCAAACGTTCTAAAAAATGAGCAGTTTACCTTTTTACCTTTCCATGCCTCCTCTAGAATACCACCATCCAAAGCACTACAAGTCCCTCTATTTATTAAATAAACAACAGTATATACAACATCCAACCAAAACTGTAAGGGCAACCCTGCATGCAATCCCATGCACCTTGCATGCTCCATGATCGTTCTATTTATCCTTTCTGACACACCATTTTCTTATGGTGTTCCTGGGACTGTCTTCTCTCTATGAATACCATGGTATGAATAGTAACTATCAAAATCCTTGCCGCAGTAATCACCTCCATTATCAGATCTGGGATGCTTCAAACTTTTTCCTGTCTCATTCTCAACCAAAGCTTTCCACTTCTTAAAAGTAGAAAACATATCAGATTTATGTCTAATGCAATAAACCCAAGTTTCTCTTATTGCATCATCAATAAATGTAACATAATAATGAGAGCCACCACCAAGAGATTGTACTTGAGCCGGTCCCCATACATCTGTATGCACAAGGTCTAACTTTTCATTCTTCTTCTGTTTCCCAACCCTGAGAAATCTGACTCTCTTATGTTTTCCATAAACGTAGTTCTCACAAAATTCCAAACTTACCTGCTTCAAATCTAGCAGCAACTGCCTTGAGTGTAGAATCTGCATCCCCTTCTCACTCATGTGGCCAAGCCTATGATGCCACAATGTTGTATCTGTTCTTGTGTAAGCTAAAGAGATAGAATGTTCAATATTATGAGGACATAAATACAACGTACCTACCCTGTCTCCTTTTGCTATCACCATTGATCCTTTAGTGGTCTTCCACCACATTTCTTCAAACGTAGATAGACAACCGCCATCTCCCAACTGCCCATCTGAGATCATATTTCTTTTCATAGCAAGAATATTCCTAACATATTTTAGCATCCATTTAGTTCCATTCTTAAATTTTATCCATACATTACCCATTCCAACAATTTTACATGGCTCATCATCACCCAATAAGACATGTCCAAAATCACCTGGAACATAATCATGAAAATATTTCCTATGGGGTGTAGCATGACATGAAGCCCCTGAATCTACTACCCAATAATCACTAGTATTATCTAATGCAAGAATCAAAGCATCTTGTAACACATCACCTACTACATTTGCTTCCTGGGTAGTTTCATGTCATCCATCTCCTTTCTTATTTAGAGATTTGTAGTCTTTCTTCAGATGTCCTTTCTTTCCACAGTTCCAGCACTCTATCTTTCCCAGTCTAGACATGGATCTTCCCATTTTAGACTTGCCACAATTACCTTGTCTCTTTCCTTTCTCCCTTTGTCTTCCCCTGCTCTCCATGGTCAACGCATTACATGATGTCTCACCTATGCTTTTACTTCACATTTCCTCGCTAACAATAGCACCAATAACATCATCAAATTCCAAGGTGTTTGAACCAGAGACAGAGTTACTTACAGCCATGACCAAGCTATTCCATCTTTCTGGCAATGAAAACAAGATTCGAAAAGCCCTAACCTCATCATCAAAGTTCACACTTATAGAACTTAGTTGATTTGTAAGGTCGTATTAAATTCATTTAAATGATCAGCAACAGATCCACCTTTGGACATCTTCATATTAAATAAATGCTTCGTTAGAAATACATTGTTGGAGGCCGAGGGTTTTTCATACAACTTACCCAATGCATTCATCAGATCCTTTGTTGTCTTTTCTTTTGAGATATTTAAAGCCACCAACGAAGCCAGGGACATCCGTATTGCCCCCAGTTCCATTCTACCAAGAACCTCCTATTCTTCATCCTTCATAGTCGCCAACTGCTTTGCTCTTCCTCCCAATGGTAGGAATAGATCCTTCTGGTACAGATAGTCCTCCATTTGGATCTTCCATAACTGGTATTTTTGGTCATTAAATTTCTCGACCTTAAAATTTCCTTCTTCCGCCATTGCTCCCACTCTAACCAGAAACCCTAGCTTCCTACGGGTTTATCTGCCAAATAGAGCTTTGGCTGTGATACCAATTGTTAGAAAAATAGGATCATAGAGCAATAGTAATAAACAGAAATGCAAATATAATCACATAGACATATTACAAGAGAGACACCAATATATCGTGGTTCACCCAAGATGGGATACGTCTACACTGAAATTTCCAATCCTTATTATTATACCATCTAGCAAATGAAGATATACAACTTGCAACACATCCCCTGCACTTCGTCTTCACTGTCTCATAGTCTCTCTTCACAATCTTAGAGATCTTTACAATGCATGATACCTAATACATCTTACCCTAGCAGTATTACAATGTCTTTCTTTTATAGGGGAAATACAATGGGAAAATACCATGGAATACCCAAAACCATGGGTCCGCAAAACTGTTTTCCAACAAACATCCCAAAAAAAATTCTTGGGGGCTTCGCCCTCGAACCCTCTTTTTCAGGGCGCTTTCCTGAACCCCAAGGTTGGGGAACAAGTGTACAGTTCTTTTTCATATCATATAAAGCTGGGATACACAGCTGAGACAATATCATCTATGAGATTGGAAGATATGGCTCCACAACCAACAGAGGGGATCACTGAAGGTGATTCCCCTACTCACACAAATGACAAAGGCCACAGAGTTGAATGAACTCCAACTTCGAGTGAATAAATCAAGGACAAGACAACAGAGGAGAACAACGCACTTAGATGAATTGCAAGCAAACGACAAAAAGTTGGGAATGCAGGAAATGGCAGGAATGGAAGAGGTCAAGTAGGACCTGGAGAAGGCACAACAGATGAATGGTGAGCACCCAGTGGAACAATATGTAGAGTATTGCGTAGAAATCAAAGTATTGGAGAAAGAAGTTGTCGACCAGATTAGAGTCGCATACGATGATTTCAAGTCCCAAGTAAATGCACCATAGGTGTCGAGCTAAGGTGGCTCAAGGGTGAGCCACAAGTTTGTGTTGGGGAACTGTTGGCACGGGGTTAGAGTGCATGAAGTGCGGAAGCTGACAGCGATAGAAGGGTCATCAAGAGAATAAAGGACCATTTGCAAAAGAGAAGAAGTCGATGAAAGCACAAGTTTTGGTCAAAGTTAGTTAGATTTGGTCATGTGGACCATTTTCCAACCGCATTAGTTGTCTATAAGTAGATCCACATTTGTAAGCCTAAGGGCAGCATCATCATGATCTATCTTTTCGGCATTGATTGATATCATAGAAGAATAGAGAGATTTTGTATTTTCTGCTTTCAGCAAGTTTTTCCCTGTATGTGAATTCACATTAAGTCGCAACTTTTGAGATGAGTTAATGCATGAGAATGTTCGATTAAGTTATTATCTTTTTCATTGTGGTGTGAATGGTGAATGATCTTTAAATGGTGTGATGTGTTTAAGATTTTCTTTCTATGTTGATTAATATGTGTTATGCGAATGTCGCTTATATTGTGTTGATGCGGATGCTAAGTTAATGTGTGAAATGTTAAGATAATGTTAGGCATATCTCTGATTTCTGTAGCGGCTAGGTAAGGGTTAATGCATGTTCTCTCCATATTGCAGAAACTTGGTTCCCGTAGCCCCCTTGATCATATCCTATGAGACCTCACTCGCTTCACGAGTGTTGCTGGAAAGGGTAATACCTTTCTGGGCTGATGCTCAAGGGTGTTTGGTTGGTTTTTGTTGACAGCAGTGCGAAGTGAACCCTTGTCAACAGAGTTGTCTCAACATTACCTCAGAAGGAACAACCAAACCTGACTGGGTCAAAACCCTAGATCTACATGCAACAACTGATGCATGCAAAAAGGAAATTTGCCCTAACTGTCAACTGGATATGATCTCTCTTAAGGTATCAATCTGTCAGTACTGTCTCTCTGACAACACTACTCTGTTCTGCTCATCCAAGGAAGAAAGTTAACTGCTAGATCTGGTGAATGCACCCTTCCTTTGCATGGAAAAGTGTGCCTTCCCTCTAGATGTAAAATGATCGTATAGAATCAGATCTCAACAGATATGAGATCTGATCATCACAGTCCTTCCTCAAACACTGAAGCAAGGATACTCTGAAAGTCTCAACTACTCAATCGGTCGATCAGATCCAAAATGATCTCCTCTCTCCTCAAGTAATGCGCCCCCCTCCCTCTCTCGAATTCGTCCTCCTCAATCTCTGCAGAAACCACACTAATGAAATCTTGCATTCCATAGATCTGGGTGCCAATTTACTCTGGTCAAGTGGTGGCTAATCCAGCTCAGATCACCCCACTCTCCCTACTACAGAAGCTTCTCTCTCTCTCATAAATTCTCCCTCTGCATGCACTAATGCACCCTCCTCGCTCTTGATTGATCTCTCTCTGATAAGTCAACTGGGAAACCTCATATAGGGACCTCATGCCTCTATATATAATCTCATTGACCAATTAGGTTTACCAAAAACCTAATATCTGTGCATGCAAAATGTCATGTTTGCATGCATCTTTTAATTAATAAATGTACATGCAAATCTCATGCACGCATGAGGTAGAACACCCCGGAATGTCTGCATGCACCCACCAATGGATTCATGCTATTGAGTAGAGTGCATATCATCCTCTGCTCCATCTTGATGCCTATACTGCTGATATACCTCCATGCATGGCATCTGAATCATGGAGGACATCCCTATATACCACTATATCTAACACTCCCTCTTATCGAGGGAATTCAATCCACTAATGCCTAGATCCAACAAGTCCCCTGCTGCTGACACTAGCCCAACTGTCATGTCTATAACTACTGCTCTATGACTCGTAGTACCCTAATCAAACTCCATCAATGTGGCCCCGGAAGAAGCCCTCTGATCAACCATTGAATCTGTCACTGAACTCTGATTCAAAACCCCTCTGAATCTTTGTTGTAACCAAGCACCCAACCCTCCATCAAGTGAATCTGCTGCCTTGTAGGTGATCTCCCTCTATCTCTGAGTTGTCTCAGCACTCTCCTGTTCTAAGTCCATCTCAGTGATCTCGTACCAACTCAATCTCCAACTGGTACCTGTATGAGCATAATGCTCATCCATATGATCTGAGTCCAAAGACTCACTCCCCTGTGTCTCATCAACACCATGAGCATATTGCTAATCCATCGGTTAAAAGGAATCATTCCTCTGATCCTCACCATCATGGTGAGCATCTCGATCACCCATCTGCTAAAAGGACTCGCTCCTCCTAGCACCATCCCTGCTATGAGCATCTCACTCTTTATCCTCCTCTAACTCTAAATAGGATGCACTCAACCAGCCTAATGTGCCAGATGTGGCTTGTCCCCAAACCAAGTACTCACTATCGACCATGACCCATCAATACTAGATCAAATCCCTTTGGATAAGTGAATATCAGATCCCTCTGGAACACCACTGAGTAACTTATAGCACTCAATACTACCACTGAGAGTATACTCCCTCTCATTCCTGGAATGAACAATACTCCCGATACCTCCAACATTTATCCAAGGTCAAGTTGAAAACGAACTCTACCCACTCTCATGACCAAGTGATCAATCCCCTGCACATCTCAAATCATCTGCATAGGTGTGTGCTCAAGAACAAGGAATGCATTTCGCATCACGGTCATGTGACTGCACTGCATGCATTCAACCCTCCATATCTCATCAACCTGGATCTATGGATGACTACTATCATGCCCTGACATAACTCAGGATAATGAAAACTTCCTCTCAAACCTAGAGTTAAACTCATCCACCTCCTTTGTCTTCATGCACATGCACATGCAACATGCATATCTCATGCACATCTCTACAGTAACACTCCCTCTTAGCAAGGAAGGCACTTTTGGAGAAGCATCCACCAGGATCAAACACATCATATGATGCTACAACTACTCCCTCTAAACTGGAAGGATTCATGACTGCATATGTTGCACTCTTATATGCATATTTGCGCTCCTCCTCTATCAGTGTCATATTGAGATAATCATGATGCTCTCCCTCTGTCAGTGATACTGAAACGGTATCCAAGGCCTCCCCGGACCCACATACAGGATTTCCCAACAACCTGTACTCTACTCTCAAGCTAGTGGCCAGAACCTCTGAACTGAAAATACACAAAATGATACAAGAACCTCTCTTAATCACATATCTAGCCACCCCTTGCACGGATATGACAGATCTATGTCAAATATGTCCACCTAGGTCACAGATCTAATAGATCTTATCTCTATAACCACATATCTGAGCTCTTCTCTTCAGATATGGTATATCTGGTCTCTATATTCACTTATCTACTAGACCTATCTCAAATCTAAACTCCAACTTATCAGATATGTTAGATTTGACCTCTATTGTCGCAGATCTGAACCTTACACTTTAGATCTGGTAGATCCGATCTCCCTCTCTACAAATTTGAAAATCAACTCAAGTTCACCACATAGATCTGGTGTACAACTCGCAGATCTGAGTGTGATTGTTGTCCCTAACCCTTACCAGGGCTCTGGATACCATGTTAATTTTATCCATAGATCATTACTCCCTTTGGATATCCCTAAGATATCAAATGGTTTGAGTCTTTGTAAATCAATAATGAAATAAAGACTTAAGAATCAAATGCTATAGATCTCTTAACACTTTGACAATGAAAGCACAACAATCACACAACACTGGATGTACCTTGGAAACCCCAAACGAGGAAAACCCGCTATCTATGGGGATTTCTTCTATCTTGAGCCCATAGCAAAAAGAGAAGAATACAAGTACATACAATGTTACCTCAGAAGGGACAACCAAACTTGACTGGGTCAAAACCCTAGATCTACATGCAACAACTGATGCATGCACAGAGGAAATGTTCCCTAACTGTCAACTAGACCTGATCTGTCTGAAGGTAGAAATATCTCGACACTATCTCTCTCACAACATTGCTATGATCCACTCAGCCAAGGAACAAGGACAACTACTAGATCTAGTGAATGCGCCCTTCCTCTGCATGGAAAAGTGCGCCCTCCATCTGGATGTCAAATGGTTGAACGAAATCATATCTCAACATATCTGAGCTCTGATCATCACAGTCCTTCCTCAAACACTAAAGCAAGGATACTCTGAAAGTCTCAGTTGCTAAATTGGTCAATCGGATCCAAAACGAGCTTCTCTCTCCTCAAGTGATGCACCCCTCTCCCTCTCTAGAATTCGTCCTCCTCAATCTTTGTAGAAACCACTATGATGAATTCTCTCAGTCCACCTATCTAGGTTCCAGGTGCCTCTAGTCAAGTGGTGTTTGATACAACTCATATCACCCCACTCTCCCTACTACAGAAACTTTTATATCTCTCATAAATTCACCCTCTACATGCACTAATGCGCCCTCCTCATTCTTGAATGATCTCTCTCTGATAAGTCAGCTGAGAAACCTCATCCAATGACGTCCTGCCTCTATATATAATCTCATTGATCAATTAGGTTTACCAAAAACCTAATATTTGTGCATGCAAAAAGTCACTTTTGCATGCATCTTTTAATTAATAATTGTACATGCAAATCTCATGCGTGTATTAGGAAGAACACCCTGGAAGGTCCACATACATCTGCCAATGGATTCATGCCACTGATTAGAGTGCATCTCACCCTCTACTCCATCCTGATGCCTATACTGTTGATGTACCTCCATGCAAGGCATCTGAATCATGGAGGACATCTCGAGATACCATTATCTCTAACAAATACATGTCATTTCGTTAATACATGTTAGTTCATTAATGTTAGATGGTCTAATATTTACAATTTTTTGAAGTTGCAGGCATGTGTTATACCTTAATATTACACATTACATCCCAGTGTCGCATCCTTGCATCAGCGACTAAACGACACTTCCCCTTAAAGGCCATCTGAACATCTAAAGCGAAAATCATTGACTGAACACTGAAAGCAAGCATCTCACTTGCCATGTGTCACCCAGACAAACCCCATCTGATAATATTACCATGCCCTGCACATCTAGTAGAGTGCGATAATTAGGGTTACCACGTTCTGCTCTTACCCTAGGGTGCAGTACTACCGCGTTATGCTCAGTTCTGGGGGTGCGGTAGTCCATTTTTATCCTTTTGCCTTAGATTTTTGGATCTCGATTTTTGAGAGGTATCTTTGGGATTGCCAGCTTCCATGCGATCTCAACTCCTATCTCTGTTTGGTGGGTTTGATCCACTAAATACTCCATAGATCCATATCATTCTCTTTTTCGTTAACTGTCCCATATGCTATAAGAGAGAGGCCTTCCATGAGCCAATAGGAGGACTTTTGGGGCATCAAACCTATGCTCATAAACCTTTTGCAGAGATAGCTAGAGGTAGAATAACTTGGAGATGGAGTTGGCTTGGGAATCAAGCAACTATTTTGTAAGCACTCTTGAGTTCTCAATAAAAGTATAACTTGTCTTGTTAACCTATTTATGTGTTCTGATCATGATTCATTTACATAAATTGTATTCAGTAGAATATAGATCTAACTTGTGATTCAATTATTTGGAAGATATCATGCACTTATTTGTTGTTTTGATCCTCACAGGTTCATCGTGAGGACTTCAAGATCAAAGACTTGATTGGACAAACATAAGAACAGAAGGTTAGTTGTCTTCTTTCTCATCTTTTAGATATTAAAGTTAAAACACTAGTTTAAGATCTAGGAAATGAGGTAGCATTTGTTTCTGTTTGGTCTTAGTTTAGAGTTGATTTATACCTCTCTAACCTAAAAGAGTTTCTCTTTATCTATAGAGAGAAATATATGTAACAAAAAATGGCGACTTCGCTGGTTTGAACCCTTTTTGATTGAGTTCTATTACTTTTAGTCATCCTTGATTGTGATTTTTCTCTTCCTTCAAATGAGTAGTGAAAGTTGGATCTTTGACCTTCGTTCACCCCCTCTCCTCTGCATCTGATCTACCATATCGATCAGTAAGTCCTCTGGGTCTGCACACCTTTGAAAAGCCCAGAACGTTTCTTAAGTTGGCACCCTGTCCATCTTTTTCAGAATTACCACGCCCTCGTAAATGCTTACAGAGCAATATTACCGCGCCCTTCACACTGTCTAGAGAGAGGTAATATACCAATACCGCGCCTGGGGTTATGTCAGGCATGCAATAATTCCTTTAAATAATTTTGTGTCTTAGTTTGTTTGGTTCCTACAGGTCATTTGTGACCTTCTCTGCCTTTGGTTGATTTTCCTGTTGCTCACTAGACCCCTGCAACCTGTTTAACTTTAGCACAGTGCTTACACTTCATTGTTTGAATCTTTGTAAACAACTTCAGAACTTTGGGTTCATGGTCATTAATTATCACCATATCTACTTATTCATTCCCAATTGTTTCTTGTCTACATACTCTATCACTGTCAGTCAATTGTAACTCTTTTCTGGTTTGTTTATATTTTTTGTTCGAGCTTGAATTTTTTCGGTTAGTGGCATCATATTCATATTGATCACCCCTTCATTATATTTGCATTGGCTTGATCCTTTCATCATAATCAAGTTTTTGTCACTATTTTCCTTCCCTCGATTATATAACTCTTAAAAGTTACATTGTTCTTATAAGCAATATCTTTTCCATTACTGCTATCAAAATCAATATTGGAAATTATCTATTGAGAACATTGTATTTCTTTTATTTTGAAACGATCCAGTTCATACTTTTGCACATTAGGAAGTGAATGATTCATCTCGGTTTGCCACATAAATTCTCATTCTGAAGCATTATAGTTGTAGATCAGTTACATATGAAAGTAGTGTTTATTCAGTTTGGCTTATTTGAAAAAATAAACAAAAAGTTGTTTTTGGACTGGTGTTCTTTTCATCCCTTTGAAAAATTCATGCATTGTGATCAAGGAACTCTCTCTTTACTTTAGCTAGATTTCATTGAATAGGAAGGCTCATTTCGATTCATTCTCATTTGCATGGTTTGAGTCATCACAACATCACAAGTTTCACTTCCATTTACCTGATTGAGTAATACAACCACTAAAATTTACACTCCCTAACTCAACACACTATAACCTCACTTGAGGAGAAAAAGAATTTGTTAGTTAGGTAGGACACCGAGGATAGGCATCCAAATAATTCCCCCTTGTCATATTCATCTGAGACATAGTTGTTGTCCTCTAGGGTACTAAAATCCTCTTGTACTTGTTGACACGGTCATACACAATTTTGTGGAGGGGTATCCTGTTGTTTCATGGGTTAAACCGCCGTGAGATCGAGAACCAGATGGACTATGTGGAATGTCGCACTCCAATTAGCCCTAAGGAAACATCGATCATTGTATTCCTTGTATTCTACGACCACCATACTGGTGATACAAGGGTGATAAGGCAGAAGCGCCGAAAAACTTTTCCAACATGTCATGAACGAGGTAGCTTAGTGACTTTTCTACTAGGGCTCTTTTACCCAAGATCCCTTTCGGTAAAGGGATATCCTTCCATTATTGGTCTCTCATTTTGTATTGTTCGACCTGGATTTCATCACCTTGCGAATGATACAACTTTTTGAGGTCTCCATCTCTTAGTTAGGAGGTTTTGCTTGCTATTTCATCTTCTTATAGGGTCATTTCTTTTTAGTTATTTCTTGTTGTCATTCTGTCCATTTTTATTTCAGCTCACTTATTGTGATGCCGGTCTCAGTATAGTTTTTAGAGCTTGCTTTTTTTGGCCAGTGAGCCTTGCCTTTTTCTAGCTCCCCTTTGGCACATTCGGCTGCTTCAGGGTTTTTGAGTTCTTCTTTACAAGACTGTCCCCAGAACTTGTACTTCCATCATCATGTCCGATCCATAGAGATCATGAAATGTATAGGGATGAATCCCACCACCACCACCACCACGGAACTTCGGTCCACGTACATCATTTATTCTTGCCCCTGCTAGCCGCGGTGCTGGCCAAGGGAATGTTCCACAACCTATCCACACTACATCTTCAGTTCCTTCTGTAACTGTAACTCACAGCATGGTCTTAGAAACTCTTACAGTTTCTACGACCAGTAACACGCCTGAGATCCCAGCTATCACTCAACCCACTGTCATTCCAGACATACCTCTCACAGTGGACAACACCGCAGCTTCTAAGGTTAGTACTGCACACGATACTATACTGGAGGCTGTCACCCTCCCAGATATTAGCATTAAACTGCCAACAGACACTTTCTATGATGTTCCTGAAGGATCTGTTGGAACCACCGAAGGATCTGATGAAGATATCTCAGAACTCATTGCAATCCCAGACGGATACGTCGAAATTATTGAAGAAACTGAACTACCTAACACACCTTTTGAACCTGATTTTGACTTTCTCACTTCCCAGGCGAAACCTCCGCCTACCACCACTACGCTGTCAGGTGGTAAGACTCAAGAAACCAGTTCTTCTAGTAACGTGCCATTTATCGTATCCCTCCCTGATCTCCCCTCAGGATAAGAGATCATGGCGTCAATCCAATCTAGCATGGTTAGTCTTGTTAACTCCACCTTAGCGTCAGAACAGTTCAAATGTGATACAAAGCAAATTCTCTCAACGGCTTCTCGATATCCCCCTGCGACCCGTCCTCTTGGTTACTGAGCTCCCAACATTCCGTCTAGCACAGAGTTTCATCACTCCTATGCTGATGGCTCCAAACCTTCAGATTTTACTTCACCTCATTTATTTCCTGATCCCGAATAGACAGCTTGCATTTTCGACCCCTCACGAGATACAAATCCGGGCCCAGCCCTCGATGGTCCTCCTATTTTTCAAGAACCCATGGACGTGACTCCTGATACCCCTCGGTTAAATTCCCCACATTTGCTACCGTCCAATATGTTTGGCGTATCTTCAAGGGACACACCATTTATGAGGGATGACCCAGTTTTCTCTCCATCCCTGCTTGTAACATATGGAAGACCCCCCCCACAAATTGGCACTTTTGGCGCCATTGGCCAAACAACAATACCCCACTTTTCCAGTATTAGAAGAACATCTAGTCATACTGCTGGATCATCCATGTTGACCGGAGGTTCATCTTCAGCCACCATCTACACCATTTCCGGAGGCGGAGTATCGACTATTGGAACCATTGATCCCAACAACCAACCTCCCCCAGGCGGACCATCCAACCCGCCTGTTGGAGGAGAACCATATTTCGGGAAAACTGGTCCCAGTCACCAACTTCCTCCCGCTAGACCATCTAATCCACCTGCTGGGGGACAACCCCTTGGTACCATCCAAAGTGGGGGCCACTCAACAACCACCTCCTTCTTTCCCATCAGCTCAACAGAGCCCTTTTATTGGAGGAGCGCCACTTGTTAATGCCCCCATTGGCAACATCCAACAACCCTCTTAATCAGCAACTTCTGCTCAGTTAGGCACGTATAACCCTGGCAGCGGACAACCTCATCCCGGTAACCAAACTGGACCTCATTTCCAATATCCCACGTCAGGCACTCTCCCTTCTTGGGGACCCAAAATCCCACAGGGTGGGGGTTACTCTTTGTTTGGGAACTGGAATCAAGCTGGGGGGCAACCTTCTCAACCTTTCATACCACCTCACTTGAATTTTGGCGTTCCTTATCCTTCATCCGCGAATACTCCATGGAACCCACCTCTTTAACCTCCACCCCTTTATCAAGGTGGAACCAATATTCCATGGACACCATTCTTTCAGGCGGCCCCTGACCCTGGTATGGTAAACCCTCCCCCCAATCAAGGTGTTGGAAACATTCCCGGGACACAACAATCCTAGGGAACTATACCTCAACAAGGAATGGGAAACATTCCTGGGACACAACAACTCCAGGCTACCATCCCAATCATTACTACTCAGCAGAACATTCAACAACCGGCTTCTAATGTGATTCCAAATCAAACAGTCAATCCCATGATTTCGAACACACAACCGGTTAACCAGATGGTTTACTATCCACAAAATTTCCAACAGTATCCCGCAGGAAACATGTATGGGTACA
Source organism: Larix kaempferi (assembly GCA_027924585.1). Lineage (NCBI taxonomy): Eukaryota > Viridiplantae > Streptophyta > Pinopsida > Pinales > Pinaceae > Larix > Larix kaempferi. The sequence goes on from BSBM01000539.1 coordinate 15,872,128, forward strand.
ACATGCAGCATTATGTTGTGCAGGGCCCTACAGGAATCCCTACAACATACAATTACTACTCATACCCGCAACCCAACTGTCAACTTCCTTTCCTGGCTACGCTAGACTTACTTGATTTGTCACAGCTTATCAATGATCCCATCTGGCATGAGCCACATTGGCCACCCATCCCAGCCAAACTACCATCGAACATTCCTAAGTTTGATGCCAAACCCGGGGAAGACCCCAAAAACAATGTAATGACCTTCCATCTTTGGTGTTCTTCGAACTCATTGATGGATGACTCCATTCGATTATGGCTCTTCTAGCGTACGCTCACCGGTACGGAAGCAAAGTGGTACATCGAGCTACTGCAACACTGTTTTCACGATTTCAATACCTTGGCTATGCAGTTTCTGACTCATTTCCAGCTAACCATCCGGTACGATACTGGAACAGACCTGTTAACCTCATTACGTCAAACCACTTCCACTCATATCTCTGATCATATCCATGAGTGGCGTCGATGCCATAGGTTAATCAAGGCACTAATTTCGGACCAGTTACTTACTGATTGGTTCACGAAGACATTTCTGCGTCCCATCGCCAAGGATATTTCTATGGGAGGACCTATCACGGAGGAACAAGTGATTTCTCGTGCTCAGTATATGGATTTGGTGTATACCCAATCCGGAACTTTATACGAGCTTATTCCCCATGCCTCCCGCACCGCTACTGATCCAACCAAGCCTGCCACTGAACCCCCCATCGACAGCATCATTGGTTCAGTTAAGGATCATCCTGCATCCTAATCGAGTGGGAAATAAGCCAACATTACCCCCTCTCCACCCCAGGCTGCTCCTAAAGCTTCTCCCTCTCCTGGTCCTTCCTCTGAAGTGAACGTGGTTCAATCCACATCACAACCATTCGGGGGAAAGAAGAAGAACAACCGTGGGAAATCCAAGAAAACTTCTAATCAACAGGAGAACCCCAAGCCCCAACCTACCAATAACGATCCCAAACCACATCGAAAAGCAAAGTTTCCCTACCTAATTTGTCAGGAAGATCACTACACATGTGACTGTCCCTACAAGGACGAAGTCAACAAATTTGTCAAAAGATCCTCCCACCCGGCAGTGTTAACCGACCCTTTCCCCCATCAATAGAAACAGATGGTTGCAAATGATCCCCCACAAGGGGGTGATCCCAACATCCCACCTCGCGGAGAGACATCCGCAAATCATGAAATTTTGATGACGAGTAATGAGGAGATTCATATCACCACTCGTTCAAAGACGTACAATAACCCTCCAAGTTCAAACAAATAGGAGACAGCCACTGGCAAGTCCTCTTTTGAAGATCCTTCTTTTATCCCTCCCCCTAATAGTCATCTCCATATTGAGAGACCTGTTACAGACATAGTGCTATTCCCACCCAAGGGAACCATATGAAAAGCGACGTTTAATCCTAACGCGTGAGCAACCCAGAATTACAATACTGTTGAGGATCTAGCTCAAGCACCATGCGCAATGTCGACTCTCGAGGTTCTCCAACACTGCCCCACGCAGCGTAGAACCTTACTCTCAGCATTGGGGGCAGTGGACCCGGATACTTCAAACACGATTATGTTTAACTTGGAGTATTTTAAACCTTGGCTTTCCCACCAATTAGCCTTCCAGGTTCACACAAACATCCGTGGAAACACCATTCGTCACACTGTCTTAGATAAAGGTGCTTCCATGTCGATCATGTCATTGAATTGTTGGAGAGCCTTAGGCTCACCTAAAGTTACAACTTCTCCCACTACTCTCAGAGCGTTTGACGGACATGGATTTCATCCCTACGGACTCATTCCTGTGATTGGCGTTGAACTGGGGGGAAAAATAGTATCTATACACATCGAAGTCATAGACGCGCCGTTGGATTATAATCTCCTACTTGGCTAGAATTGGTTCTACACCATGACCGCCATCGCATCTACTATCTTCCAACTAGTACAATTTCCACACAAAGGGAATATTTTTACTATAGATCAGTTAGACTAGTGTATCCCAAACTCTCATTCGAACTCCGCCAACACTATTCCATTATTGGATCAGTCCCGGTATCATTTCCAAGATGTTGGCATTGGTCTTATGAAGGATTCCTCCCTCATCGGATTTTTCCCAGAGCTCAGATCCCCTGTACAGCTCGTCAACATGATATCATCAAATATCACCCCATCCAATGATCCTTGGGTGATACCGAGTCCTAGTGAGATCGAAAGATACGGGGACTCCATGCCGTTAAACAGGAACCTCGCAACCTATCAGGCGATCCAATCAGCCACAGATTGGGTCGATCCTACTACGTATCACGCCATGGCATAGCTCTCGTTTGAGGCTAGTTCATCATCACCACTTATTGATCCTCTCACATGGATTTTTCCTACTGACGAATCGATTATGGAGGTTATGTGCGGCGATGAACCACCCTGGGAAGATTTCCATCATCGGTCTTCTTTTCCCACTATCTAGGTGGTTGAGCCAGATACTAAACCCATCAATTCACTCGAGATGGTTCAAACCAAGTTTCCCACTTCATTCGATGAAATATTTTCCGAAGGAAACTTGGCCAGTCTTATGGAAACCACTCCCATCGACATTTCAGTGAAGCCTGGTGTCGTGGAAAACATTCATATAGGCAAGACATGTACTCCCACCGAGATGGAGTTCTATAGTGCCTACTTTAAAACATTTTGTGACATTTTCGCTTGGATATATGAAGAAATGCCAGGAATAGATCCTTCCATCGTGGTCCATGAGATTCCAACCTTTCTTGGTGCCCGACCAGTTCGGCAGAAACTCCGACCCGTCCACCCCCGTAAGGCAGCCGCTATCAAAGCCGAAGTTGAAAAACTTTTGCATGTTGGTTTTATCCATCCTGTCCCACTGACAGAATGGGTGTCTAATATTGTTCCCGTAGCCAAGAAACAGGGTATGATTAGAGTCTATGTTGATTACTGCGACTTGAACAAAGCTTGTCCAAAGGACAACTACCCAACCCCGTTCATTGACCAAATCATCGATAACTGTGCCAGGAGTGTCATCTTTTCATTCATGGATGGATTTTCTGGCTATAATCAGATTGAGATACTCCCAGTTGACCAGCATAAAATAACCTTTATCTTCCCATGGGGGACCTTTGCGTATCGAAAGTTACCCTTTGGCCTAAAAAATGTCAGGGCAACTTTCCAATAGGCGATGTCATACGCATTTCACGATATGAAACATATTGTAGAACCGTTTCTTGATGACCTTCCCGCTCATTCTCAAACTCGGGAAGGTCACCCTGATTAGTTAGGCGCCATCTTTGCTAGGTGTCGTCGCTACAACATTCATTTGAATCCACATAAGTGCATTTTTTGCGTTGAAGCCGGAAAAATTTTGGGATTCATAATCTCCAAAGACAGTATACGATTGGACCCCGCAAAGGTAGAAGCTATTTTAGCCCTGCCTTCCCCCACGAACATACAAGAACTTCAAAGTTTGCAAGGGCACGCAAACTTTCTATGCCATTTCATATGCAACTTTGTCGAAATAACAAAAGGCTACATGAGGCTTCTAAAGAAGAACATCCCCTTCTTTTGGGACGACAAATCCCAACGCTCCTTTAATAATATAAAGGAAACCTTCACTAAAGATCCCGTAATTCAAACCCCCAATTACACACGAGATTACATTTTATATCTCGCAGCTTTGACTTCCACCATAGGCATGGTGTTAGTCCAAGAAGATACCAACGGCATAGAACATGTGGTATATTATCTTAGTAAGAATCTCCTTGACTAAGAAACTTGCTACTCACATGTTGAAAAACTGGCTCTGGATAAATTTTTTGTTGTCCAGAGGTTCCGGCACTACATTCTACTCTGCCAGACCACTGTCATAGCAGATTTCAATCCAATGTACTACATCCTCACATGTCAAGTGCTTGGGGGAAAATACTCACATTGGATTGTTATCCTACAAGATTTTGACTTGGAATTTGCCAAATCCAAATCCAAGAAATCTTTGGTCTTTGCAGAGTTGATTTGTAATTTGCCCCATGTTACTGAGCAACCTGAGCCCATCGATTCTCTTCCCGATGAATTGTTGTTCCTCATTAGCACGTCCGACCCATAGTATGGAGATATTATACTTTATCTCCAAACCCAACGTTTTCGGCCCGAACTTAACCTAGATGAACGTCGACGCATTCGACACCATGCCAAGTACTACCTCATCATCAATGATACCCTTTATCGTTGTGGTGTCGATACCGTTCTTTGAAGTTGTTTAACTATAGATGAGGCTGAACACGTTCTTAATGACTGCCACACTAGAGCATGTGGTGGTCATCTCTTTGGGATGGCTACGGCCCAGAAGATACTACGAGCGGGATATTTCTGGCCCTCAATTTTCAAGGACTGCATTGAAATGGTCAAGAAATGTCCACCCTGCCAATTCTTCCACAGTAAGACATGCTTGCATCCTGCTCCACTCAATCCGGCAGTCACCGTCGCCCCCTTCGCCAAATGGGGTATTGATTTCACGCACTGCAAGCCCACTTCAGCCGAGGGGCAAAGCTATGTCATATTAGCTGTGGAGTATTTCACAAAATGGGCTAACGTGATGCCTACTTATGCTGAGGATAGTAAAACAGCCGCACATTTGATATTTAATCACATCATAGCTAGTTTTGGAGTCCCACAGTCCATCGTGACCGATCATGGTTCCCACTTTAGGAACCATATGATGGAAGAATTAAGCACTAAGTTGGGTTTTCGTCATGACAACACAACCCCATACTACCCACAGGCCAATGGCCAAGTCGAATCCATTAGCAAGGTTTTGAAATGCATGATTTAGTGCATTGTGGGTACCCATAAGTCCAATTGGCACTTAGCACTCTTTTCGGTGTTATGGTCATATCGAACCTCAGTGAAAAGTGCTACCGGTTTCACACCATTCCAACTGGTGTATGGCCTGGAAGCCATTTTACCGATTGAATGTGAAATCCCGTCACTCAAGATAGCCATAGAGCTACTTCCCAATAATACCTCCGAAGAGGAATGGTTTCTATACCTAGCCAAGCTAGATGAAACCCACCGAGATGTTTCTTTATCCAATGAAGCCCATAAAAAATGCATCAAAGCACAGTATGAAAAATCCATTCAACCTTGGATTTTTAATGAAGGTGATCTCGTACCCACATATGACCAGATGCATGACAAACTAGGAAAAGGAAAGCTAGAGTCTATGTGGTACGGCCCCTTCATTGTAAAGCATGTATTGGAGAAAGGATCCTATGAACTCGTCGACTGTGACGGCACACCGTTGGCATGGCCCCTCAACGAGCTATACCTAAAATGCTTCTACGCATAGGTCTATCCTACGCGAGACATTTTTGTACATAATGTACTTAGCTTGCGTTCATTTTATTCTTTTGTGTGTGTATGCATGGATTTTATTTCATATATCCCCATTTACCTCGACTTGTGCTTCTATGCACAGATGTCTTCCTACTACGGATTCGCTGATGGTGTGAGCCGACACACCCAGAACCTCGCTTCCGCAACATGGGTAATTTATTCTCCTACTAGCAAGTTGGTATCTTCAGGAGGCACTTGCTTGGGCCCCGCAACCAACAATCTTGCAGAATACCATGCAGTCATTGGACTCTTAACTTAAGATGATTCACTTGGAATCAACTCCTTATCAGTATTGCTAGACTCCCAACTCGTGGTGTCCCATTTGAATCGGGTCTACGTTATTTGCGATCCCATATTACTCTACTTATTTCGAAGGGTACGCCTCTTGGAATGATTCTTTGATTATATTTCATATCAACATATACTAAGAGAATTCAATTTTGTAGCTGACTCATTATCTAACTACATTTTGGATTGGCATCTAGCCCATACATAAAAATACATCATAAAATAATACACAAGACATTGTAAATGAATAAATCATAGAGATAAGTCGACATGTATATAATCGCATATAAAAGTGTTTTTCTGTATACATAAAGTTTGTGTCTAAAGACAAAATTTGGGATCCCATCCCATACAAAAATTTGGCTCGCTAACCTACATATCATGTACATGCTGCAAAAAGATAAAATAGTACTATCTAAGGAGATCTAGGAGATCTATAGCGATCATCCTCGGATTCCTCGTGCTTCCCATGGTAGCAAACCATATCCCTAGCCACCCTACGGAGGAGTAGGCCGATACATCTAGGCACATCCACAGTATGTTGCTGAAGATGGAGAGGAATGTCATCCAACCTCATAGCTGGGACTCCAGAAGTCAAACCCTACAGGTTCTGCTCTATATCGCGGATGCCTCCTGCTTATTCCTCATCCTCCTCTTCCTCCTCGGCAGTCGCTTGTCATTGAACTCCACCTCAGTACAACGATGAGTAACCCACGGGTCTCCTCGATCCATGATTTGCGACATGCATGTGTATATACATTAGGTCTTTTCACACATAAAAAATAACTAAAAATTACATATTCAAAAAATTGAAAACACATTGGTGAAGGTCATACCTGAATTATCCCAATCCTCGTCATCAAACAATGCCAAGTCAATATCCTCACAGAAATCCACCCCCGTATAAGGGTAGTCCTCAATCATCACGATCTGCTCCTCGAGCCACGAGAAAAAGTCCTCACCAAAGTCTAAGTGTTGTATCCCCCCGAGCCGCCCTGCATACTCACTCCATCGACCCATCTTAGGCTCAGTGGCAGGGTGGATAGGAATGGCTATCTGCAGATGCAATAATGGCACTCTCTCTAAAACGAAAGTGACCAAAATACTACCATATCCGAATTGGATAGTTTCCCCATTCTTAGACTTGGTAACTTGTTCTTTGAGGTTGGATAATACCCCCTCGCACCAATTGAACAAAGTAGGCGCCATACACTCTATAGCAATATTCATTTGCACTCGAGATGCTTGATGTGGGCTCACACTACCCGTCACTCAAGTTATAGTAAACAATACAGTCTTCAAAGGGAGCTCTATCACCTCTTTGATGGCGACCTTCCCACTCTTTTTTGACGAACCTTGATGGAAATAACGAGAAACTAAATCGTTGGTACTTTCTGTTGAATGTCTGTGCCCTGTCAAGTTCACCCGTGCCCCTCTTTTGGAGAGGCCAGTGAGGAAGTAAATATCCTCGAGTCCAATCTCAAAGGTATGCTCTCCAACTTGAAAAGCTTGAATGTCAGGCTCCTACATTTGTATTATGTAAGTGAGAAGTTTGGCTTGCTTGTGGATACCTTTGGTCTTGAAAAACTTTAGCAAGCCACATGCCCGCAACGCATTTAATGTCACTTGATCATTTGCAGCCGCTTGATCGTCAGCTTCATGCTCCCTTTCCTTCCATTGCACCATTTTGCTTCAAATGAGGTGTAAAATCTTGAAAAAAAACAATTATAAATGTTTATGAGCAATTTGGAAGCTTGGTCTCATCGCAAACATGAAGAGGAAGCATTAATTTTTTCCATTTTTCACGATTACTGCGCATGGGTTTCACTCGGCTGCACGGAAAAACAACATTACCGCGCCCCTAAGTCTCAGTACAGGGCGGTATTACTACGCTTCCCGATATAGGAAGGCCGCAGTAATTCCTGAAGCGAAAAAGACCCCTTAGGGCTTCCTCAAAAAATTGCTAAAGGGATAAGAAATCAAAAAATAAAGACATAAATGGAAAGAAGAGTTTAAAGCTCTTACCTGGTGCAGATGGTGATCAAAATGGTGCCTCGGATATCTAGATACAACCACTTGAATTTTTGCCCTCCAATGGGTGAAAAATCTCTCTATGAGCAAAAATAGCAAAGTGAAAATGGTGAGTTTTTATTTTTTACCTCTTGCTTATATAAGCTACATAACCTATTTTTTGCTCATTATTTTATTTAATACCTTTTTAGGTCACATTATTCATGTTACTAATATCTATTTCCAAGGTTTCCTTAACCATTTTTTTGACAGGTTCTCTCTACCTTGTTCACACTGGCGATTTATAACTGTTTTGACCTTCATTTTGAGCTGACTTTATCTTTTTCACGTTCTAGATTAAAACCTGAAAAAGATTCCAAGCACTTTTTCACACTTGTATCGTGCTTGTAAAAACCAAGTAAACGGTGTCGAGCTTAGTTGACTTTACTCGTGCTCGTAAAACAATGAGGAAAGTATCATTTCTATATTATTTTATTCTTTTTTTTGGAACGAAACGATTAAAAATTACGAAAAAGACCATTGGAGTTCTCTTTAAGCTCTTTTAAGGCTCCCTCGTTTCGAAAATATTTCCAAGTGCACTTGTCTCTTTCACACTTGTAAAAGTATTTAAAAGGTCATCTATTCAGTGATAGGTTACCCCTTTTTTGGCTTGTTTAGACTATTTACAAGAATGGTATACCTCAGTCAACTTTTGACTGGGAGAGTTCTCTTAGGAATTCTTTTACACTTTTTCGGGACTGAGGGACTAACTTTATGAAAAAGTACATTCTGGACCTTCTTTAAGTTTTTCAGGCTCTCTAAATGTGAAAAATCGCCAAGTTTTCCTTCCTTGGACTCATTAAAATTTAACATCGAAGGACCCATCTTGGGACGAACCCCTCTTTTCTCAGGTTCGTAAAACATGTGAGATCAGACTCATCTATGAGATGAGTTATACCGAGCATCTGTTATCCTCCTCAAGCTCGTAAAACAACAAAGAGGTACTCATCCATCATGTCGGGGGAAAATGGGAAATGAGTCAATTTTATTCTGTTGGTAGCTCGTCAGTCGTCACCTTTGAACATGGCATGCGTATGTCCCTTGTCTATTTTTGGGTATTCATTTGTTCTTGCTGAGTCATAATCATCATCTCGATTCATCTCCTTGGCCACGATTCCACTCATCATGTGTTTATCCTCTTCTACCAATAATCCCTGCTGCCAGGTTCCACTTCATGCCGTTATATGTTCAAAGGGTTTGCATTTGTTCTGAGTCATCCATTGTGTCAAGATTTCCGTTGTGTTGGTACATGTTCCATTGTTTCATCGTTCCATACTATATCTCGTTCTGATTTCGTGTCGATGATGTGGGAATCATTATGGCCCACCTTCGATGAGTCTATTCTTATCGACGCCAAATCACTATCCAGGAATTAGACTTAGGAGTCAAAAACTAGTACCTGCATGCCTCAATGATAGGTTTCCTCGTATTCAATAGTAGGTTTTCATCATTGGCCTCTGATTGAATGATCTCTCGAATGCTCGACATCAACTCATTTATTCGCATTTCGTTCAGATGTACTATGGATACCTTGGGAATCATTGTCATCATTGGTGATTTCCCTCGCATTTTTTAATGGTTCACATCATTGGCCGGTAATCAAATGGTTTCTACCATGTTCGACTTCAACACTTTGTAATCACATGGCTAGATTCGTATCGTTTAGGATCAGGTAGAAGACCCTGGACACCTTTTTGTATTTTGATTACTTCCAAGCTGCGATGGAAGTTTTTCTTCTGTATTGTCACACAGGTCCACTTATGTATTGGTCGTGGCTGTGTCATTATTGTCTCATGGATATACGCTTGTTCATAGTAGCCATGATTTGTCTATAGTCTATGTCATCTCAATACTCATGGATCTGCAATGTATTGGTCGGAAACCATGCTTTGAGTCAATTGTTTCCGAGCATGGGAATGCCCGCCTCGGTGGTATATCTGACACTTTGTTTTTGTTTTAGATCCTTGTTTCTCTCCTCGATGCTATCCCCACAAAGTATTTGTAAAGTCTTTCGGCCATCAGTCTCTTCTGACCTCACACTTTAGGGGGCATCTGTTATACCTTAATATTACACATTACATCCCAGTGTCACATCCTTGCATCAACGACTAAACGACACTTCCCCTTAAAGGCCATCTGAACATCTAAAGTGAAAATCATTGACTAGACACTGAAAGCAAGCATCTCACCTGCCACGTGTCAACCAGACAAACCCCATCTAATAATATTACGGCACCCTGCACATCTAGTAGAGCACGATAATTAGGGTTACCACATTCTGCTCTTACCCTAGGGTGCGGTACTACCACGTTATGCTCAGTTTTGGGGGTGCAGTAATCCATTTTTATCCTTTTGCCTTAGATTTTGGGATCTTGATTTTCGAGAGGTATCTTTGGGATTGCCAGCTTCCATGCGGTCTCAACTCCTATCTCTGTTTGGTGGGTCTGATCCACTAAATACTCCATAGATCCATATCATTCTCTTGTTGGTTAACTCTCCCATATGCTATAAGAGAGAGGCCTTCCATGAGCCAAGAGGAGGACTTTTGGGGCATCAAACCTATAATCATACACCTTTTGCAGAGATAGATAGAGGTAGAAGAACTTGGAGCTGAAGTTGGCTTGGGCATCAAGCAACTATTTTGGAAGCACTCTTGAGTTCTCAATAAAAGTATAACTTGTCTTGTTTCCCTATTTATGTGTTCTGATCATGATTCATTTACATAAATTGTATTCAGTAGAATATAGATCTAACTTGTGATTCAATTATTTGGAAGCTATCGTTCACTTGTTTGTTGTTTTGATCCTCATAGGTTCATCGCAAGGACTTTAGGATCAAAGACTTGATTGGACAAACATAAGAACAGAAGGTTAGTTGTCTTCTTTCTCATCTTTCAGATATTAAAGTTAAAAACACTAGTTTAAGATCTAGGGAATGAGGTAGCATTTGTTTCCTTTTGGTCTTAGTTTAGAGTTGATTTATATCTCTCTGACCTAAGAGAGTTTCTCTTTATCCGTAGAGAGAAATATCTGTAACAGCATGGGATTCTCAGTAGGATGCATGAGACACTAATATTAGTGAGATCCATGAGGATGGCCTTTATGATTTTTTCAAGCGGATAAGTACATGGTTAATGACTTAATCTTGTTCAATTATTTTTTCTTATTTTACTACTTTATAGATTTCTAATATTTAAATCATTTTTAAACTTCCAGGCATTAACTGAGGATGTAGAGAGGCAAGGAGTTGCTAGTAGTGATCCCTCCCATGGGGTAGAGACGTTCCAAACATAGGTAAGTATTACAACATGTTAGTTTTCAATATATTATTCCATTCGTTCATGTGCATGTCTAACTACAACTTGACATTTTGTGACTACAGGGATCAACCCAAATCCTTGCATTACCGCTCTAGTTTGCCTCTCCCTGTAGTCCAAATGTAGAAAAGGGTTTTGTCTACATTAGATGACCCTCTTCCGTAAAAAGAGCAAGTGTCCATGATCATGTACCTACTGGTTCCACGATAATGTAAATACTTTGATGACAATTGTTGGTTAGCTTTCAATTTTAAATCAACAGCTTTGTTATACCTCATTTTTTCATCTTTGACTGTACACGCTTTACCACCATAGAAAGCATGAAGTTTCACAACCTCCTAGGTGTGTTAGTCCCATCATCACAGAGCATACATACTCCCCATCCAAATTGGAGAAATTACTTAGCCTAATAGGGTCGAATGTCACTTCACTAAACCTCCTTAAACCATCAAAAGAGTAAATTTCGCACTCTGCTCAGTTATGGAGGCACGGAAATTACAACATTTTCGTGTCTTGATCAGTTGATAGGGCATGGAATTAAAAAAAATTTGCGGTCCGCTCAACTCTAAGAGAGGGAAAATAATGTTGAGGGAATTTTTCCATGGATCTAGGGATTTTCTATGCCGAGGATTCCACCATACTTTTGAGTATCACTCTGTTTTTCCCTTCAAGGAAAGATGAATATCATGTGATCCACTTTATCCTACTTAGATCCACATCCTCGTCTCATGATCAAAATCCTTCTCCATGTTAGTTGAGCTTCCTCACACTACATAAGGACCATTACTCTTAGGTTTTGGAGATTAGAGACATAGAGACTAAGTGTAAACTATAGTTGCAAAATTACTAGTGAAGAGGTACTTACGTTCACAATATTCTCAAAGGTGGCTTGTTGGAAGACGTAGGAGGAGATGTTGTCGGAATGAACTCATGTATAATGTCACATTGTACTATTTCCTCTTTGGATTTCTAATAAATAACTTGGACTATTCTCCCAGATTGCGTATTTCATGTTGGAATGCTTTAATTTGTTAATTGTTTAAGTGAATAGATTTAGCCTAACATGTTATTCTAGGAAAGCATATTGTCTCTTTTCCTTTTTCTATAGGTTCACTTACTCGGATCATAAAGGAAGGAGCTATATCAACAAGGAGCAGCGAGGAAAATTATCTTGGCTGAGGTAGGACATCTACCTTCATCCGTTTTCCTTTTATGTTTGCTTGCATATGTTTGCTAGATCTAGGAGATATAGCCACCATTTGTTTCTTTCTATCCTGGACTAGGTTTTAGGGAGCCTTATCATTGTCCATGAGGTTTTCATCCTATCCGTAGGGAAAAAATTCTACCACAAAAATTGGCAACCATACTGGGGATGCTTCCCTTGTTTTGTTTAGCCTTTGAATCTTGAGTTTGGATCTCTTTTCTTTTCAAAAGTACTTTGTCTTAGCTTGTCTATATATTTTGGCCTTCATTGATAGGCTCTGTGAATCCCAGACCTGAAACATCATCGCATTTAGTCTCAAACCATTTCAATTTTTAATCCTGCAGGATATTTTCGCGCCACTTACTCATACCACAGAGCGAAAACTCCAATATTTTTGCGCCCCTGCAGTGTATCAGAGCGTGAAAATTCCATATTTTCACCTTTTCTAAGTCCCTCAGGGAGCGAAAATTCCCTATGTGGTGGGAAAATTTGATTGCCTTGATTGGTATCTATTTGGATTTCATTGCCACTCTTTTGTTGCCACTTTTTGTTGCTCAGTTGTGTGTGAATTTGATTACATATCTGCATATTGATCATTTTTTTACCTTCATTTGAGTTTTGGATTTATTCTTAAAATCTTGGAAGTGTGTTTTCCATTGTTGGACTGTCATAGTTCCCCATAGCATTTAATCACCTTCTCAAGTCTTTGAATTTCATCTAGTATCTTGCATTCATCCTTCAACTTGTTCGTGAACCATCAAAAGTCTTTTTGATTGAGTTTAGGTCTTTTGAAATTAATTGAAGGTTGTTTGGTTTCATTTGAATCCTTTGTCAAAGAAATTGTTCACTTTGTTTTGGGAAAGAATCTCAATCCTCACATGAGAAATTGGTCTTTTGATTCTCTGAAATCCTGTTTATCTATTTGATCTACTTTACCTCTAGTTTTAAGGTCTCAGAAATCCTTTTGCAAAGTGTTTGGTTTGCTTGGATTTAAACTTGCTTGGTTTTGGATTGTTGAGTGGAAAGCGACAAAGAGGTCTTAATCCTTTGAATGCTTTGTTGCTTCAGCTGAGTTGTTTTCTTTGAAACTTCTTTGATTTAAGTATTGCAAAGATAATTAATTTCTTGCATCTGATATTAAACAAGGATAATTCCTTTGTGAGCATTAGTGCATCTTTGAAAGGTCATTGGAAATCAAAGCTTATTTTTCTTCATTCTAAAGGTCCATTACTTTGGTTGTTGAAAATCTATACTTTGTTGAGTTATTTCAATTATTTTGAAAAGATTTCAGAATATTTTAACTCCTTTGCTCCTTTTCTTGAAATCAAAGAACTTTGCAATTAGGGGAAGTTTACTTCATTTAGTTTGTCATTTTAGGTTCATTTGAAAAAAAACAAAACAAAAAATTGATTTTGGTTTTTATTGGAAGATTTGGATTTGTTTGATGTGAAAGAGTGTTTCATGGTCAATTTGGCATTTAGTTGAAAGTGAAAATTGATATTTCATTTTTGGGAATATTTGCATTAGTATAGGTTTGCATTCAGGAAAAGAAAAAAACTCCTCCTTACTTAGCTAGAAGTTCATTGAAAGAGAAATACTTGCATATTCATCCAATTGTGCATGGTTGTGAGTCAAGTACAAACACTATCAGTTGCACTTCTACTTCCCTTGTGAGTAAACAACAACCTCTAAAATTAACACCTAAACTAAACAAAAATTAACCTCGCTTGAGGAAAATAAAACAATTTGTTAGTTAGGTAGTACATTGAGGATATGAATCCAAATAGCTCCCCGTTGTCACTTTACATCTAGAACATAGAATTTGTCTCTTAGGGAGCTAAAATCCTCTTGTATTTGTTGACACGGTTATAAGCCAAGTTTTTGGTGGGCTCCCGTTCCATTGGTGTAAGCAGCGAGGACTGGTTCCAGGAGGACTTTGTGGAATATCGCACTCCACCTAGTACCTAAGGACATCAATCCATTATCTTCCTTGTATTTTCCGGCCTCTAGACTGGTGGTTCAAGGAAGAAGCTTCAGTAAACCTTCCCAAACATGTCATGAATGAGGTATCCTAGTGACCATTCTTCTAGGGATATTTTACTTGGGATCCCTTTCGGTAGAGGGATATCCCTTGGCCTATATTGGTATCTCATTTCGTATTAATCAACTTGGATTTGATCACCTTGCAAAGGATATGATTTGCTGAGGTCTCTAGCTCTTAGATAGGTAGTTGCTTGACCTGATACCTTATAGAGGGTCTTTTTATTTGTTTAGGTAGTGTTGCTTGTTGGATTTCTATCCACTTTGTTGTAGCTTGCTTGTTGTGGCATTGGTTGTAGTAAAGTTTTTTTAGCTTTCTTTTTATCCTGTGTGCCTCTTTTTCTTCTAGCTCCCCTTCCTCATGCTTGGTTGCTTTAGGGTTTTTGAGCTATTTTCATGAGACTTATCCCATATCACTTAGTTCTATTCCATGGCGGATCCACATAAATTCAAGAGACAACAAGGATTGAGTCTCCAAACATCCACACCTAGGACTACATGACCACCGCCTTTAGGTAGCCAAGCTCCTTCTACCTGAATAAATATTAGCCTAGAGGATATATCGGGACAATCTAGTGCAACACCACAAGTCACTGCAGCACTGCAAGGCACTACAAAACCACATGTTAGTGTAATACCAGAGGTTAGTGTCACACCAGAAGTTAGTGCTTCTCCAGAATTTAGTGTCATAGTGGAAAGTACTGTAATACCAGAGATGCCATCACAAGATGACCTACCCAAAAGGTATGTCGAAGTCATTGAAGAATTAGATCCTTTTCCATATACAACTATTCAATTAGCTATAAATTTTAACCAACCATTAGTGCAGTTCGTAAAACCAACTACTATACCTACTACCCCTGTTATACCCAACTGCCAATCTAAATACTCTAGTAGAACAACATTAGGAATGCCAACCTATGAACTTCGCACAGGTGAAGAAATTATGGAATCCATACGATCCGAAATCGCTACTTTATTCCACTACCGTGCGGCGATGAATTCAAGAATTCTATTACCTTCCACTTATGAAGTGGTAGATCCTTCTGATGTAAGAACCCCCCAATCTGCATCCCATGATTCCACTTATGGTATGTCATTTATAGGTCGATCTACACCCACAGATTCAATGTTTACCCAACCATTATCAGATGACCCAGAAACGACAAATCATTTTAGTCCATCATCTTCATTATGGAACACTACCTTGGGATAACCCCTTACTAAATTTTGCACCTACCCATTGTCTATGCAATTGACTCCAGAACCTCCCCGACAAACTTTCCCACTTATATTACCAACTGAAATCCTTGGTTGTTCTTTAGGGATTGTTCCTATCCAACGGACTAATATTAACGTCTCTTCATCACACATAGTTACTGTAGTAGGGGCACATTCATTCTTGCAATTCAGGAATACCTCGGAAGTCACCCAAAGTGCCCCAGTTGGAAGTTCCCAAACTTCTTATGTTGGAATGTCGGTCGTAACTGGAGGTCAATCTGTTAAATTTTTAGAATTTACTTCAACCTGATCTAGGATCTTAACTAAGAGAACAACATGTACAACAAATCTACAGCATATCAATCATGGACACAATAATGCAAGCACACAAGAGACACAGAGTTTACTTGGGGAAAACCATAAAGGTGAAAAACCCCAATAACTTCCTCAGAGATAGATAGAGAAATGATACAACCAGAATACAAGAGATAGTCTTCTCCTAGCAGCAGAGCCTCCTCCTCCACAAGTGTGCCACTCTCCAAAGTGTGAGTGAGAGAATAGAATGTGTAAAATGAGAGAGACACACTCTCTATTTATACACTAACTTGACTTAACCTTTACTCAACTAGGTCGGCCTCAACTTAACCACTTAACATAATGCTGACTGGGCTGACCCCCACTAGGGTGGTCTAATAACCCTTTGACCCACATGGCCGACCCTGAATAGGGTGCTCTAATAACCCTTTGACCCACATGACTTATACAGGGCCGACCCCAACAAGGTGGTCTAATAACCCATCAAGTATAAGTTACGACACTTACAATATAAATGATGACACTTCCGTATAGAGGAATAATAACATCTCTATTGAATACAATATACATATATGTGAAATACATTCCAAAGTTACATATACATCAACACTCCCTCTTAACTAGGAAGGTATTTCTCGACACAGGTATTCTAGCACAAGTCTTCTTCTTTGGATCATCATCACTGGATAATCGTCATCGAGTCATCATCATCGTCACTGCTGCTGCTATCTCAATCAATCTCTGAATCTACTCGTCATAGGAAGTTCTACAGAGCCAGTCCTTTTTCATACTGGATGTAGGCCCACCACCTGCAGGTCTTCGTCATCACTGGCCATACTGTGGAAATATCAGGACTTATTACGTGCGTCACAAAACCTTAAAAGAGTCTCTTGACTAGCAAGAACTCTAAAGAGCATCTGAGGCCTTTTTCATCCTGTCCAGATCTCCAGGACTTATTACATGTGACCCCACCACAAAACCTCGAAAGAGAATCCCAGGACTGATTACGAGCACAAGGCTCAACCTATCGGATCTCCCAGGGCACAAATTACATGTGGTCACCACAAAACCTTGAAAGAGCATCCCAGGACTGATTACGAGCACAAGGCTCAACATATCAGATCTCCCAGGGCACAAATTACATGTGGTCATGGCAAAACCTCGAAAGAGCATCCCAGGACTGATTACGAGCACACAGCTCAACCTATCGGATCTCCCAGGGCACAAATTACATGCCATAGGAAAAAACCTCTAAAGAGCATCTTCCGGATATCCCAGGGCACAAATTACATGCCATAGGAAAAACCTCGAAAGACTATCTGTAGATCTCCCAGGGAACAAATTATATGTCCTCCCAAGCAAAACCTCGAAAGAGCATTTGCTAGATATACCAGGGTACAAATTACATGCCATAGGCAAAACCTCGAAAGACTATCTGCAAATCTCCCAGGGCACAAATTACATGCTTATCTGCACAACCTGTTCCACGGCCACAGAGTATCAACCTGATACTCACCATACATCATCTCGATGTACACATGATCATCCTGATCATCATCACTGCAACATCCTGCTGCATGTCATCTAGAGCAACATCCTGAAGCTCGTCATCCATGATCATCCTGATCATACAAGGCATCTACCTGATGCATACCAAGTATCTACCTGATACATATCATCATACATGATCCACCTGATTATACAGTGTATCCACCTGATACAAATACAAATACATGATCTACCTGATCTTACAATGTATCCACCTTATACATATACAGATACATGGTCCAAGCATCCAACATGATGCATATACAAAATACATACACATGATCCAACCGAGCATATCCAGCATCCAACATGATGTGTACATACATATAAATGATCCAACTGATCATATCCATCATCCAACATGATGCATACATACATATACATATAAATGATCCAACTGATCATATCCAGCATCCAACATGATGCATACATACATATATAAATGATCCAATTGATCATACAAAGCATAAACCAGAACATCATCCTGATGCTCATCATCCAGCGCTTACATCCACAACCATGTGAAGGATCCTCCTTCCAACATTTTTTGAATGGCTTCAGCAAATGTGTCCATCACTTCTTCCTCAAAGTGTCATCAATCTGAAGAACACCAAGCCTCTCCCTGAAGTACTCGAACTTCACCCTGGATAGTGGCTTCGTCAGCACATCTGCAATCTGCTCATCCGTCGCAACATACAGGAGCTTCACAGCTCCTCTCTGCACCATATCCATGATATAGTGATATTTGATCTCTATGTGTTTCGACCTGTCATGAAACACTAGGTTCTCGGACAGCTTCACACAACTCTAGTTATCACAAAAGATACCAGTAGCATCCAACGAGAGATCAAATAAATCAAACAGTAGTTTCTGTGGCCATACTGCCTCACAACTAACTGAATAGGCTGCAACATACTCTGCTTCGGCTGTACTCAGTGCTACGCAGGACTGCTTCCTGCTAAACCAAGAGATCACACCTGATCCCATACTGAAGCAGCACCCAGAAGTGCTCTTCCTATCTGTAGCACTGCATGCCAATCTAAATCAACATAACCTTGCAGGTTAAACTTTTGATTTGCATCATACTTGAGCCCATAATCAACCGGATCAGATGGAGCATCACACAAAAGCTTCAGGTTCAATTCCATAGGTGTGTCCATAGCCTTGCAGTCCATCATCTCGAACCTCCTCAGGATCTCTATTGCATACTTCCTTTTTCCAAGGAAGATTCCATCTGTACTCTGCCACACCTCCATACCAAGAAAATAGTGCATCATCCCCAAGTCCTTCATCTCGAACTCAGCTGCAAGCTTCCGCTGCGTGTCGGTAATCAATCTATCATCTCTTGTTACAAACAAGTCATCCACATACAATAAGAGTATCCCTGGATTTCCTACCTCAACCTTGTAGTAAAGGTTGGAACCTGCTTTACTCTTGGTAAAGACCAAACTGGATAGAAAGATGCCTATCCTACCATACCAAGTTCTGCACATATATGATTTCCTATCATGTGTCTCAGAACCAAGTGGCTGCTCCACATACACTTCTTCTTCAACTACACCATTCAAGAAAGTTGTCTTGAAATCCATCTAGTGTATCTTCTATTTCATCACTTTTATATTTCTCTATGCTACCATCTGCAGCATGCTTGATCTTGATAGATCCATATGGAAGTCATAACAAACTTCCCTTCAGGTCTTGGGACTACATCCCAAACATCATTCTTCATGATTGACAGATCATGGCATTCTTCCCATATCCTGGGAACTTCAATATCTTCAATAGATAATTTTGTTGCTGAACAAATGTTGTAGTTCTTCTTTTGTAGGTGATGGCATACGATCTTTCCTACACAACAAGTTAAATTGCATGATTAGAAAACATCTCATAGTTTTCAGAACAAATTCTTACACATAAAGAAATATGTCATACAGTCATGCAATTATCTCAGCCAATGCTTCAATACAACATTTATCCATATCATGTAACTTTCTAGATGCCTTCCAATCTCTACCAGAACATTCTTAAGAGTGTGCACAACTCCCAACATGTCAGCAAAGAGGTTTCATTCTAGATAAGTAGCAATGGAATGTTGTACAGTGCCATAGGCCACTTACCCATGCATATTAGTAGTATACTGTTCATCAATGCAACTATTCTAATATGCATAATACACAACCTAATTCTAGGAACATCAGTATATACATTATTGAACAGTATTATTTAAACAATAAAATATGCAAGTAATGACAATTCAAATACTTATCTTTGTTTGTTTTTTGGGTTGACTCCCTCTCAATCTTTGCTTATTTTCTGCAACTCCATTCTTATGTGGATTGTGAGAAGTGGCCAAATCCCTCTGAATATCTACATCCTTGCAGAAACTACTGAAGTGTGCTCCTTTGCTTTCTTGCAGGAACAACTAGAGTGTGCTCCCTCTTGATCTTTTCTTCTTGGATTACCTATCCTTGAACTTACATCCATCCTTACTCACTAGATTAGAATGCTAACTAGTTATGTCTAACATACCTGCATAATGTCTTCTGGTTCTCTTCAGTGACTTGTGCTAGTAACCTACATCTCTCATAGGTTAACCATTGTAGGACCAAGTTATACATACCTCGAAAGTAGATCTTCTATGAGATCCATGACAATGGATGAATCTTTGTCTTCATGTCACCATGATCATATGTTCTTGAAGTAGAACATGATTTGTCTTTCTTGGTGTACCTTTTATGTTAGCGAACAGCATAAACCTCATACAACATCACAATGCATTAGTACATTCATAAGTGTCAAAATCTTAATCAATGAATATCTTCTATTAAGGTGATATGACAAGTCTAGTAATTAATCAAGATTGTACTGTAATGATATGAAGACAAACATATGATAAACTTAACCATGAAACATACCTGTAAGCCATACCTGTCAAGATTGCTTGTAATCTTCTTATGGAAGGCCTTACCCCATCTCCCTCTGAGACAGGAACTTCTTCACTTATGCAGGTGACCAATCCATCTTCTTCTAGGATTAACCCAATCCACTTGATTTGCAAGAATTGGACCTGGAGTTGGATTAGGGTTTGTCAAAGAGACCCCAAAAATTCAAACTTTGAATTTCAAACCTCTGAAAGGATAGAAATATGTGCCTTGATGAGCTGATCAAGTTGGTATATTTAGAATTTGAAAACTGCAAAGTTTCACCCCTCGAAATTGCCTTTTAGATTTATGGATTCAATGGGGAGGACCCTGAATTAGGGTTTGAGTTTCCCGGAGCTTCACCCAACCAAAAGATTTGATTCAAATCTCTAAGCTTCAATTTTTATAAGGAGCTTCCAGCTGTGGTCACAGAATTCCAAAATTCCAATTTTTGCAGAAGCCCTAATTTTCCATATTTCTGATCAAAGTCCCGAACTGGGGTTTGATCAAGCCTGGCCTTCTGCCCAACCAAAAAATCTGATCTTGGTCTCTAAATTTCAATTTTGATGAGTAGCATCCAGCCGTGGTCTCTGATTACAAAAATTCCAACTTTCTCCAAAGCCCTAAATTCTGGAAGCCATGAATGAAGGTGCTCAAAAATAATTCTGTTTTGACATAAACATGTACTTGATTGTTTCTGGTGTAACTCTGAACTTTTCAATCCACAGGGTATGAAAATTTTTCCTAAGATATCCCAACTTGTTATCTTTCCATCCCGATAGGTCTAACCTCAATTGGATTCTTTGAGAAAGAGCTATGCCAAGTGTCGCAACGTGAACTGTTTATGGGATAATACAGGAGAGCGAACTTGTACGGCATGCCACGTGTCACTGTTTCAACTTCTCCCTCTAAAACATTTTCTTGAGATATCCTGACCTGTTATCTTTCCATCTTGATAGGTCTTACCTCAATTGGATTCTCTGATAGATAGTTATACCAAGTGTCGCAATGTGACCTATTTATGGGATAATACAGGAGAGCGAAATTGTACGGCGTGCCATGTGTCACTGGTTCAACTTCTGCCTCTGAAAACTTTTCCTGAGATAGCGCAGTCTGTGTAATACCTATCACTTTTTACAAAATTTCATTTGGAGCTTCCTATTCCAAGTTATGACCTTTTTCCCAAGGTCACCTGATTTTGACTCTGATCTGGAAGAGGCGGAAACCCTATATTGTACAGATCATAAATCACAAAGTACAACGAATTAGAGGTTGTCCTTTGGACACAAGGTACATAGGGATCTAAGCGTCGACCTGTAAAAGTTTTAGATCTGAACACTTCGTCAAACCAGATTTATAGCGAAAGTTCTACGATGACTGGTTTTTTCTATATCAATCCCTAGCATCGTAAGTGCAACAAGTGTCATACATGCCATATCATGCCTTCTTTCAGGCTAGCTTTGATACCATGTTAAATTTTCAGAATTTACTTCAATCTGATCTAGGATCTTAACTGAGAGAATAATATGTACAACAAATCTACAGCATATCAATCATGGACACAATAATGCAAGCACACAAGAGACACAGAGTTTACTTGGGGAAAACCATAAAGGTGAAAAACCCCAATAACTTCCTCAGAGATAGATAGAGCAATGATACAACCAGAATACAAGAGATAGTCTTCTCCTAGCAACAGAGCCTCCTCCTCCACAAGTGTGCCACTCTCCAAAGTGTGAGTGAGAGAATAGAATGTGTAAAATGAGAGAGACACACTCTCTATTTATACACTAACTTGACTTGACCTTTACTCAACTAGGTCAGCCTCAACTTAACCACTTAACATAATGCTAACTAGGCCGACCCCCACTAGGGTGGTCTAATAACCCTTTGACCCACATGGCTGACCCCCAATAGGGTGGTCTAATAACCCATCAAGTATAAGTTACGACACTTACAATATAAATGATGACACTTCTGTATAGAGGAATAATAACATCTCTATAGGAATACAACATACATATATGTGAAATACATTCTGAAGTTACATATACATCAACACAATCTTGAGCTACGATTTATACCATATATAGGCCAACTTTTTATCGTTGAACCAGGTATGGCCAGTGGTCAACCTCCACCAATAGGACTATCTATCTCACGGGGACAACAACAAATACACGTTGGGGGTAAACCCATGGTAGGTAACCATAATTTTTTCAGGGGGAAAACAAATCAATTTCAACCCTTTTACCCCCCCAACCCTAATTTACATCATGTTCTACCTTACCTCGGCGTCGTTAATAACAAATGGATTCCACCTCCTCTGATGCCTCCCCCTAATCAAGGAATTATTCCACCCCCTAATCAAGTGTTTGTAAACAATCTATTCGGTCCACCCACTCCAACGCCCCCTCTTAATTCTGGAACTATGAGTAGTCAATGGGATCCACCCCCTTCCTACACCTCCACCTTTTAACCCCATGATGCAAGACTTACAACAATCGGATAATCCTATGATTCTGAATCAACAATTGGCTAACCCTATGATTCTAAATCAACCATCGGTTAATCCTATGATTATGATTCAACCATCGGTTAATCCTATGATTCTAAATAAACAATTGGTTAATACTATGGTCCCCAATCCACAAGGATTCCAATAGTACCCCGTCGGTAACATATATGGGTATAACATGCAACAACCTTTAGTGCAAGGCCCTACGGGCATTCCAGCACCCCATCAATATTATTCTTACCTGCAACCAAATAGGAAACTTCCCTTTCTAGATACATTGGACTTTCCCAACTTGTCGAGATTAATGAATGATCCCATTTGGCATGAACCTCATTGGCCATCCATCCCTACCAAACTACTATAAGATATCCTGAAATTTGATGGGAAACCCGGGGAAGACCCAAAAAATCATGTTATGAAATTCCATATTTGGTGTTCTTCTAACTCATTAATGGATGATTCCATACGATTATGGCTCTTCCAATGAGAAATCAATGGGAAAATAGCTAAATGGTATATTGAGCTGCCACAACACTCTTTCCAGGATTTAAACTCCCTCACAATGTAGTTTTTGACGCATTTTCGACGCATTCGGTATGAAACTGGTACAGACCTTTTAACCTTGTTGCGACAATCCAACTCTACTCATATCTAATATCACATGCATGAGTGGAGGAGTCGAAGGTTGATTAAGGCCCCTCTCCCCCATCAATTACTAGTCGATTGATTCACTAAATCATTACTGCCACCTATTGCTAGGGATGTTTCCATGGGGGGTCTGTTATAGAACAGCAAGCGATTAGTCACACTCAATATCTGGACTTAGTCTATTCTCAGTCTAGAACTTTATATGACCTGATCCCCAATGCTCCTCATCTCACCAATGATCCTTCTAGGCCCACTATCGAACCTCATTCCGATGGCATAGTTGGTTCCGTAAAGTCCCATCCCGCATCACAAACAGGTTGACAATCGAATCAATCTACCTCAACTCCACCACAAAATCAAGTTGCTTCCAAACCTAAAAGAAATGCTTCTCCTGCTCAAGCCTCCGAAGTGAACATGGTTCAATCCTCATCACAACAATTCGGAGGTAAAAAATAATAATAATAAAGGTAAATCCAAAAAATATTCTAATCAGCAGGACAACCCAAAACCCCAAAAAACCAATGCTGGTAATAAGCCTAAGCGGAAATTTAAGTTTCCTTTCCTAATCTGCCAGGAAGACCATTATACAAAAGAATGTCCTTATCATGAGGAAGTTAATAAATTTGTGAAAGGTTCTTCTCGTTCGATATTTTTAACTGGCTCTCTCCCACTTCAACAACAACAAATGGTTACGCACACTCCTCCACAAGTGGTCTCTATCAATACTTCCAATCAAGTCGAGCCATTCTCTACTTGGGATATCCTCATGATGAGTAATGAGACTGTCCATATTTCTACCAAGTCTAAGACTTATGAGACCATTCCAAATTCAAACCAAAATGAAAGTTCTAAGGATAAATCTCCCATTTATGATTCCTCCAACACCCCTCCACCTACTTTCCCTCTTCACATTGAGAGACCCATTTCTGACACTGTGTTGTACCCACCCAAGGCCACCATTCGAAAATCGACATTTAATCCAAGTGTGTGAGCTACCCAAAGTTATAATATTGTTGAGGACTTAGCTCAAGCACCCTATGCCATGTCAACTCTCAAAGTTCTACAACATTGTCCTAATTAACGTAGAAACTTATTGTCAGCACTTGGAGTCATGGAACTTGAAACTTCCAACACAATCATATTTAATTTGGAATATTTTAAATTGAGGATTTCCCGCCAAATCGCTTTTGAGGTCCATACTAAGATCTGTAGGAAAAATATCCATCGTACCATTTTGGACAAAGGATCCTCCACCTCCATTATTTCTTTATCTTGTTGGATAAGGACATAATGGCTCTCCTGAAGTAACGTGGTCTCCCACTACTTTGAAGTCCTTCGATGGTCATGATTTTTAACCGTATGGACTCATGCTTCAATTAGCTATAGAAATGGGGGGGGGAATGTCTCCATCCATTGGGAGATAGTCAATTCTTCGTTGGATTACAATATCCTACTTGGTCGAATGTGGTTTTACGCCATGACTAAAGTAGCATCTTCGGTCTTTCTCCTGGTGCAATTTCCTCATCAAGGAAATATCATCACCATCGACCAACTTGATTTTTGTACCCCATAAATTCATTCCAACAACACTAACAATGTCCCATTGTTGGAACAATCCCAATATCATTATGAAGACGTTGGTGTTGTACTTTTGAAAGACTCTTTTATTATCAAAGTCTTCCTAGAGCTTCCACCCCCAGTTGCTACCATCAACATGATCTCTTCCAACATGCAACAATCCCATGAATATCATGATTCTTGGGTCATCCCTAGTCCATCTGAATGTGAAATCATCGGAAATCGCATGCCTTTCAACCTAAATGAGGCCACTTATCATGCCACTTAGTCTGATTTAGAATGTATCAACTCCAATGACCACCATGTTGTGTCATCAAAACTCGATCCTTTGTTGTCTTGGATAGATTCATATTTTCCTTTTTATGATCATCTCCTACAGACTTTTCCTTTGGATGAGTTGATAATGGAAATAATGAGCATCGATGAACCTCCTTGGGAAGATCACTATCATAGGTCTTCTTTCCTTCCCAATATCCGAATGGTGGAAATTGATATCAAATCCACCGTTTCATCTGGTATTGTCCCAAATCCTCAATCTCACATCCTCACTCATAATGTTTTATGAGAGGGAAATTTAGGTAACATTACAGAGACCTTTCCTATCGACATATCAACGAAACCTAGTGTCGTGGAACGCATCCAACTTGGAAAAACTTGTACACCTACTGAGGTGGAATTTTATACAGCCTTGTTCAAATAGTTTTTTGATGTATTCACCTGGAGTTATGAAGAACTGTCAGGAATACATCTTTCTATCATGGTCCACGAAATCAAAACGTATCTCGATGCAATACCTGTTCGGAAGAAACTTTGACCCGTTCACCCCAAGAATACTGCGACACTAAAGGCAGAAGTTGAAAATGTTATCAAAGCTAGTTTTATCTATCATGTTCCATTAACAGATTGGGTATCTAATATTGTCCTTGTAGCTAAGAAACAGGGCACTATTAGGGTTTGCGTTGATTGTTGAGATATTGTAACTTCAAAGAATATTATATTTGTACTTTATTATTCTGGAGATGTTTCATTCCTCCTTGAAGACCTTATTGTATATCCGGAGATGTTTATTCCTCCGTCGGAATGTGGTAACTCGGGTTATTAGACTTCCCTAGTGGGGGTCGGCCCTGTATGTGTTATGTGGGTCAAAGGTTTATTAGACCACCCTAGAGGGGTCGGCCCAGTCAGTTGTAGTGGGGTATTTAACCCATTGGTTAAATACGAGCCTACATGTTTTGTGTAAAATATAAGTCGGAGTAGTGTATAAATAGAGGAGGTGT
Source organism: Larix kaempferi (assembly GCA_027924585.1). Taxonomy (NCBI): domain Eukaryota; kingdom Viridiplantae; phylum Streptophyta; class Pinopsida; order Pinales; family Pinaceae; genus Larix; species Larix kaempferi. The sequence continues at coordinate 15,898,503 of BSBM01000539.1, forward strand.
ATTCCTCATTTTACACACTCACTCACTTGAGAGTGGCGCACTTGTGGAGGAGAGGTCTGCTATGGAGAAGGAGGAGCGTATGCTCAGGGTTTGCATCTTTTTATATTGCTGGTCATCTATATTGAGGAAGCTTTGCTGGGTTTTCTACCCCATGAGGGTTTCCAAGGATAAATCTGTGTCTCTTGTGTTTATGCTGTGCTTGTTGTTTCTTCAGTGATCCTGTATATGCTATTATTGTGAAATGGAATGTAATGCTGCTATTTTCTGTCTTATCATATTTATTTTTAACATGGTATCAGATTTAACCTGAAGGAAGGCAATGTATGGCACTTACGACACTTGCTTCACTTGCGACAATTTGAAGGTTAGGGTTTTATATAGAAAAAACCAGTCATCGTGGAACTTTCACCATAAATCCATTTTGACGAAGGTTAAGGATCTGAAACATTTACAGGTCGTAGATAACATCTCCAAGTATCTTTTGTCCAAAGGGAACCCTCAGATTCGTTGTACTTTGTAAGTTATGATCAGTACAAGTTAGGGTTTCTGCCTCTTCCAGATCTCAGTCAAAATCAGGTGACCTAGGAAAAAAGGTCATAACTTGGGCTAGGAAGCTCCAAATGAAATTTCGTAAAAAGTGATAGGTATGACACAGACTGTAATATCTTAGGAAACGTTTTTAGAGTCCGAAGCTGAACCAGTGACACGTGGCACACCGTACAAGTTCGCTCTCTTGTTTTATCCCATAAACAGGTCACGTTGCGCCACTTGGCATAAATTGGGCTAGGAAGCTCCAAATGAAATTTCATAAAAATTGACAGGTAGTAGACAGACTGTACTATCTCAGGAAATGTTTGCAGAGGCCGAAGTGGAATTAGTGACACGTGGCACGCCATACAAGTTCGCTCTACTATTTTCTCCCATAAACAGGTCACGTTGCGACACTTGGCATAACTCTCTCTCAGAAAATCCAATTGAGGTCAGACCTGTCAGGATGGAAAGATGACAGGTCAGGCTACTACTGAAAATGTTTTCAGACCATGTGGAGTGAAAATTTCAGATTTATAGCAGAAACAATCAGGTACATATTTCTGTCAAAACAGAATTATTTTTGGAGCACCTTTATTCATGGCTTCCGGAATTTAGGGTTTCGGAGAAAGTTAGAATTTTTGGAATTGGAATCCACGGCTGAATGCTACTCAGGAAAATCAAAATTTAGAGACCAAGATCAAATTTTTTGGTTGGGTAGAAGACCAGGCTTGATCAAACCCTAGTTCGGGATTTTGATCGGAAAGATGGAAAATTAGGGCTTTAGCAAAAGTTGGAATTTTTTAAGTCTGTAACCACGGCTGGAAGCTCCTCAGAAAAATAAGAGTTTAGAGCCTTGGATCAAACCTTTTGATTGAGCAGAAGGGTGGGATTCATCAAACCCTAGTTCGTGATCCTATCTAGAAGATCCAAGAGTTTCAAAGGCAATTTTGAGAGGTCAAATTTTGGAGATTTCAAAATTGAAGTATGCTAGTTTAATCAGCTCACCAAGACACATCGTTCCATCCATTCGGAAGTGTGAAAGTCAAAGATTGAATTTTTAGGGTTTCTCTAGCAAACCCTAATCAAGCTCCAGATCAAGTTTCAGGGGGAGTTGAGGCTAAGGCCTTACATAAGAAGACTACAAGAAGTCTCGATAGGTATGACTTAAGGAGGTTTAGGTATGTCTTGAAATCTGATTCTTGATTAAGTTCATAATGTGTTTGTCTTCATGTTAGTTATTAGTACAATATTGATTAATGTTAGAATTGTCTTATCACCCTAGTAACAATATGAATGCATGTGAATGATCGAAGACATTCATTGATTGTACTAATGCATTATGGTGTTGTGTGAGGTTGATGTTGTCTGCTAACAAGATACAGGTACATCACAAAAGACAAATCAAGTTCCATGACCATGACATCATGAAGACAAATACTCATCCATAATCTTTGTTCTACTTACGAGGTATGTATGACTTTGTTATATTATGCTTAACCTATGAGACATGCAGGTTCTAGCTCAGGATCTCTAAATCACTGAAGAGATTGTTTAGGTATGTTGTACATAACTAAGCAAGTATACTAATCCAGGTATGTTTTCCTATGTCATGTTAGAATCTTACCTTGTGTTAGGATCCCTTATATAAGTATACTTGGTATGATTGGTTATGCTTATTCATAAAGTTAGTAATCAAGGGTTTATGCATATTATGTCTCGTATCTTGGTTGATGATTTATCTAACTAGATCAAACAAGAATATGCTTGAGTAAAAGCAAACCTCCGTGAAACCTTGAATATTATCTATAATCATGACTATACATTTTCAAGATTATTTAGAACTATAATGTTGAGAATATACTAATGAATGTATGTTTGTGTATGAGATCATGAGGATGACACTTGAGCATGCACAGTGGTACAGAATGAATAGAAGTTCAAAAGACATACAGAAGATCAAGCGGGAGGCAACCACACAAACATAAAAGATAAGTATTTGAGTTGTTATTTGAAATAGTAAATGATATTGTCTGTAATAGGTTGTATGCATATTTGTATTCCTATAATATATCATGCTGAGTGTAAACATTCATAGAGCATTGAACAGTATACTAATAATATGCATATGATTGGTAAGTTGGACAAACATTCCATTATTGCTTGTCTAGAATGAAACCTCTTTGCTGACATGCTGAGAGCTGTGCACACTCTCGATAGTATGTTCTGGTAGAGATGGAAGGCATCTAGATAGCCACTGTATGCATACAGGATATGGGAAAGTGTTGTGCCAAAGTATTGGTCAAAATAGTTGCATAACTATGTAAATGATATCTGTATGCATAATCGGTTATCATGTCGATATGATTTGATGATTATGAAGTATTACTAATCATGTACTTAATTTTGATTTGTAGGAAAGATCATGATGAATGATGAACACTGAACAAGCGATGGATGTTCAACAAAAGATTTACACAACAAACACACTATAGAAGGCTTGTGGCTAGAAGATTCTCTTAGAAAGAGGAAGAGAATCATGATGAGATGTTTGCTCCAAGTGGCTAGATAAGACCATTCTAGCCATAGGTGATGTGAATCAGGTTCTGTATGGGTTCCCAGGATCGATAATCAATTGATGAGCTTAATGATCACCATAGGTGATGTGAATCTCAACCTTTGCTACAAGGTTGAATATGGTTTCTATACACAGATGAAATGGATGCAAGAAGGAACTCACCACAGAGTTCGAATGATATTGAGGCTTATATTACTAGACCCATCTAACGAGAGATGTCATAGATAGATATGCAGAAGATCATTCAATGCAGAAATGAAAATGAAAGATCTCAGATTGATGCATTACTTCCTAGGTCCGGAAGTATGGCAAGGCTCAGAAGGAATCTTTCTCAACCAAGGAAAGTATGCTGAGAAATATTAAAAGGACTTGATGTGTTGGTATGGCCACTCTTGAAGTTGTTAACAGATGACTCATCAGAGTTAGTGGATATAACTCTGTACAGACAAATTATTGGGTCATTGATGTATCCAACGAATACTAGATCAGATATAATCTTTGCTGTGAACACCTTGAGTCAGTATCTAGTGGAAACTAGATGTGTTCACCTATTATTTGCAAAGCATGTGATCAGGTACCTAAAGGATACGATAGACTTTGATCTATGCTATTTTGGAGATCATGACTTCAGATGGCTACATAGATGTTGATTGAGCAGAAAGTGTATCAGACAGGTAGAGCACATTGAGAGGATGTTATTGTCTGGGATCAACCATGATCTTGTGGTTTAGCAGGAAGCAGTCCAGTATGGCTCTTAGCACAAGCGGAATATATGGCTGCTTGCTCTGTTAGTTGTGAAGCAGTATGACTACAGGATTGTTTGACTTAGAGATAGACCCAACTGTGATACTATGTGACAAACAGAGTTGTATCAAAATGGCAGAGAATCCAGTGTTCCGTGATAAGTCAAAGCACATAGAGATCTAACAATTCTATATACAAGATATGGTGCAGAAAGGAACTATAAAGTTCGAATTTGTAATAAGTTACCGATATACTAACCAAACCTCTACCGATTCGATGTACTAACCAAACCTCTACCTCAAGTAAAGTTTTCCGAGACAAACTTAATATAGTTCAGAAGGACCCTCCTCGAAAGGGGGAGTGATGTGATCACTCATGATGAGATTTCCTGCGTCAACAATGAGGTCGATGATGTGGTTACCTATATTGGCGATGCCAATAGAGAGGTTGGTGGATGGTCCTTAGACAGGGTCTAAGTTGACAAGGGGATTGCATCATCCTTGAACATATGTTCTAAAAGGATCCGTAGATAGTTGTCTTCGAGAATGAAGTCCTTAGTGGACAGGTGGGGATTGGATCATCCCTAGACTTCAGTCCTAAAGAGAGCCGTAGACGTATGTCTTCGAGAATGAAGTCCTTTGTGGACATGTGGGGATTGGATCATCCCTGGACTTCAGTCCTAAAGAGAGTCGTAGACGTATGTCTTCGAGAATGAAGTCCTTCGTGGACATGTGGGGATTGGATCATCCCTGGACTTCAGTCCTAAAGAGAGCCGTAGACGTATGTCTTCGAGATTGAAGTCCTTCGTGGACATGTGGGGATTGGACCATCCCTGGACTTTGGTCCTAAAGAGAACCATAGACAAGATGTCTCCGAAAACAAAATCCTGAATGAACAGGTAAGGGGATTGTATCGTCCTCAAACTTTAGTCCTGTGAATTGAGTCGTAGACAAGATGTCTCTGAAAACAAAATCCTGAATGAATAGGTAAGGGGATTGTATTGTCCTCGAACTTTAGTCCTGTGAATTGAGCCGTAGACAAGATGTCTCCGAGAACAAAATCCTGAATGAACAGGTAAGGGGATTGGATCGTCCTCGAACTTTGGTCCTATGAATTGAGCCGTAGACAAGATGTCTCCGAGAATAAAATCCTGAATGAACAGGTAAGGGGATTGGATCGTCCTCGAACTTTAATCCTGTGAATTGAGCCGTAGACAAGATGTCTCTGAGAACAAAATCCTGAATGAACAGGTAAGGGGATTGGATCGTCCTCGGAATTTAGTCCTGTGAATTGAGCCGTAGACAAGATGTCTCCGAGAATAAAATCCTGAATGAACAGGTAAGGGGATTGGATCGTCCTCGGACTTTAGTCCTGTGAATTGAGCCGTAGACAAGATGTCTCCGAGAATAAAATCCTGAATAAACAGGTAAGGGGATTGGATCGTCCTCGGACTATGGTTCTTTAAATTGAGCCATAGACATGAGGTCTCCGAGAATTGAATGATAGGACTGGATCGTCCCTGGACTTCGGTTCAAAAGGTACATGATAGGACTGGATTGTCCCTGGACTTTGGTTCAAAAGGTACATGATAGGACTGGATCGTCCCTGGACTTTGGTTCAAAAGGTACATGATAGGACTGGATCGTCCTTGGACTTCGGTTCAAAAGGTACATGATAGGACTGGATCGTCCCTAGACTTCGGTTCAAAAGGTACATGATAGGATTATATTGTCCCTGGACTTCAGTTCAAAAGGTACATGGTAGGACTGGATCGTCCTTGGACCTCGGTTCAAAAGGTACATGCAGGATTGCATCATCCATGGACCTATGTCCTAAAGAAAGCAGGATTGATCATCCTATAATATGATTGTGTGTGTTGCAGTGTATACTTGTATTGTGTGGATACTTGTATTGATGATGTGGTTACTTGTATCAGTATGGATACTTGTATTGATGATGTGGTTATTTGTATCAGTAGGATACTTATATTGATGATGTGGTTACTTGTATCGGTATGGATACTTGTATTGATGATGTGGTTATTTGTATCAGTAGGATACTTATATTGATGATGTGGTTACTTGTATCAATAGGATACTTGTATTGATGATGTGGTTACTTGTATCGGTATGGATACTTGTATTGATGATGTGTATACTTGTATTGGTATGGATACTTGTACTAATGATGTGGATACTTGTATTGGCATGGATACTTGTATTGATGATATGAGATGACGATGCTGATGATCGTGCGATGATGATGTTGATGATCGTGAGATGAAGATGCTGTAGATCAAGATGATCCAAATGCTGTAGATCAAGATGATCCAGATGCTGCAGATCGAGATGATCCAGATACTGTAGATCGTGATGATCCAGATGCTGTAGATCGAGTTGATCCAGATGTTGTAGATCGAGATGATCCAGATGCTGTAGATCGAGATGATCCAGATGTTGTAGATTGAGATGTTGATAATCATATGATGACGATGCTGATGATCATGAGGATCCAGATGTTGATGTTGTTGTAGTTGTTCGAGTGCTGCAGAAGATGAAGACTCAGTACTGAAGATGTTGATGTTCCAGTATTGAAGATGTTCCAGTAACTGCTTGAGTTACTGATGATGTTGAGAAAGCTTCCAATGATTTATAGATGTATCATGTATGATGTTGATGACTCCTTGCTCGTGCAGATGCTGTTATAATATCCTTCTCGTTAAGGGGGAGTGTTGAGATATTGTAACTCCAAAGAATATTATATGTGTACTTTATTATTCTGGAGATGTTTCATTCCTCCTTGAAGACCTTATTGTATATCCAGAGATGTTTATTCCTCCGTCGGAATGTGGTAACTCAAGTTATTAGACTTCCCTAGTGGGGGTCGGCCCTGTATGTGTTATGTGGGTCAAAGGGTTATTAGACCACCCTAGAGGAGTCGGCCCAGTCAGTTGTAGTGGGGTATTTAACCCATTGGTTAAATACGAGCCTGCATGTTTTGTGTAAAAGATAAGTCGGAGTAGTGTATAAATAGAGGAGGTGTATTCCTCATTTTACACACTCACTCACTTGAGAGTGGCGCACTTGTGGAGTAGTGGTCTGCTATGGAGAAGGAGGAGCTTTTGCTCAGGGTTTGCATCTCTATATATTGCTGGTCATCTATATTGAGGAAGCTTTGCTAGGTTTTCTACCCCATGAGGGTTTCCCAGGATAAATCTGTGTCTCTTGTGTTTATGTTGTGCTTGTTGTTTCTTCAGTGATCCTGTATATGCTATTATTGTGAAATGGAATGTAATGCTGCTATTTTCTGTCTTAGCATATTGATTTTTAACATTGATTACCAAGATTTGGATAAGGCTTGTCCTAAGGACAACTACCCTACCGCTTTCATCGACCAAATCATCGATAACTGTGTTGGGAGTGTCATCTTTTCAATAATGGATGGATTCTCTGGATATAATCAGATAGAGATACTCTCGTACGACCAGCATAAAATGGATTTTATATACCCATGGGGGACTTTCGCATATCAAAATTTACCATTTAGCCTTAAAAAAGATAGGGCTACATTTCAGTGGACCATGTCCTATGCATTTCACGATATCAAGCATATTGTGGATCCTTATCTGGATGACTTAACCGCTCATTCTAATCAATGTGAAGATCATCCAAAACACCTTAGAGACATTTTTCTATGATGTTGCCACTACAAGATCCGCTTGAACCCTCACAAATGTGTGTTATGTGTTGAAGCCAATAGAATATTAGGATTCACGGTCTCCAAGGATGGTATCCTAATTGATCCATTGAAGGTTGAGACCATTTTATCCTTCCCTTTCCCCTTAGATATCCACGAACTCCAAATTTTGCAAGGGGAGGCCAACTTTTTATGCTATTTCATTTTCAATTTTTCCAAGATTACTCAGGGCTACATGAGATTGCTTAAGAAAATGTCTCGTTTGTTTGGGATGACAAATCTCAACAGTATTTTGACAATATGAAAAAGGCCTTGACAAATTCTCCTGTGCTTCAACCCTTCAAATACACATGAGATTATATTGTGTATCTCACAGTGTCCACTTCCACCATTGGAATGGTGTTAGTGTAGGAAGACGATAGTGGCCAAGAACATGTTATATATTATCTGAGTAAGAGTCTCATTGGTTCTGAAATTCGATACTCACATGTGGAGAAGTTAGCTCTGTAAGCAGCCTTTGCTTTCCAGATGTTTTCTCATCACATATTGCTCTGCAAGACAAATATCATTGCCAACTTCAACCCCGTGTACTACATACTGACACGTCAAGTGCTAGGGGGGAAATACCCCCATTGGATTATGGTCCTCCAAGAGTGATTGAGAGTTTACAAAGGCCAAATCCAAGAAATCTTTAGCTTTTGTTGAGCTGATATGTTCACTTCCCCGTGACAATGAAGAATTTGATCCCATTGAATCTCTTCCGTATGAGTCTTTGTTCCTCATTGGAATGATTGATCCTTGGTACATAGATATCGTTTTATATCTCCAAACCCAACACTTTCGGTCTGATCTCACCTATGATGAACAACACCGCATTCATCATCATGTCAAATACTACCTCATCATTGGTGACACCTTATATCGTTGAGGTGTCAATTCTATTTTGAGTCGATGCCTAACTCCTAAAGAAGTTGAATGCGTTCTTAATGACTGTCACTCTGTAGCTTGTGGCAATCATCTGTCTAGGATGGATACAACCCAGAATATTTTGCGCACTAGATACTTATGGTCATATATCTTCAAATATTGTATTGAATTGGTCAAAAAGTGTCCTCCATGTCAATTATTTCACTCAAAGAAGTGCTCTCACCTAGCTCCACTACATTCTATGATTGTTGTAGGCCCTTTTCCAAAATGGGGCATTGATTTCATGCATTGTAAGCCTACCTCAGCCAGGGGGCATAGTTACATCATCATGGCGGTTGATTATTTTACTAAGTAGGATGAGGCTATGCCTACATATGCTGAAGATGGAAAAACGGAAGCACTCTTCATGTTCAATCACATCATCGCAAGGTTTGGAGTCCCTCAATCCATTGTAACTAATCATGGTTCCCATTTATGGAACCATATGATGATGAGCTAAGTGCCAAATTGGGTTTTCGTCATGAACAATCATCCCCTTCTTAAATCCATACAAATGGACAAGTAGAGGCAATTAAATATTGAAAAAGATGATCCAACGCATGGTGGGGACTCATAAATCAAACTAGAACTTGGAACTTTTCGCATCTCTTTGGTCCTATAGGACTTCCATGAAAAATGTGACTAGGTTTATACCTTTTCAATTGATGAGACTCGTTGTGATGTTTCACTTGCTAACGAAGCTCACAAAAAAAGGATTAAGGATCAATATGATAAATCTATTCAACCTCGTGCTTTTAATGAAGGTGACCTAGTCTTGGCTTACAACTAAATGCATGACAAAATAGGCAAAGGCAAGTAAGAATCCATGTGGTACGGTCCCTATATCGTTAAACGAGTTTTAGAGAAGGGGGATTATGAGCTAGTTGACTGTGATGGTACACCTTTGGGAGAGCCTCGCAATGGGATTTACCTGAAGAGATATTATGCATAGGAATGTCTTGCGTGCGCACTTTGTATATAATGTATTTATGGTATGATTTTGGTTTCCTTTTCTGTGTTAGGATCTTGTCTCACCCGTGACTATTTATCCTGATTTGTGCTTTGATGCACAGATGTTGGTGTATTCTGAATTCACAGACGGTGCTAGTCGACATACCCAAAATCTTGCTTCTGCAGCATGGGTGCTTTATTCCCCTACTAACGAGTTGATTTCCTCAGGTGGAATATTCTTAGGTCTCACAACAAATAACATCAGGGAATACTGTGCAGTGATTGGGATTCTAACCGAAGTATCCTCTCTTGGTATTGGACATCTTATATTCTACCTAGATTCCCAACTCGTGGTTTCTCAACTAAACCACATTTACACCATCTGCGATCCCATATTGCTTCATTTATACCGAATAATACGCCTCCTTCAAAGATCATTTGATTGCATTTTATATCAACATATACCAAGGAAATTAAACACAATGGTTGATTCATTAGATAAGTACGTGTTAATTGGCATCTACCTCATACATAAGCAATATGATCATCATCAAAAACATGTAAATGATGAAAAATACAAATCATCATAGATAAATACTGGAGATATAGGTCCATGTATATATCAAGTAAAAATTTTTCTCATGTCACAAAAAGACTAAAATATGCCAAAAGACAAAACTGGGACTATCGCCCATACAAAATCAGGACTAATGCCCGTACATCATGTAAATGCCACAAGTACTAGAAAAACCACTATACTTCCTCGACCTAATAATGGGGAGCACGGTGGTCATGATAACACACCACCTCCCTAGCAACACAGCGGAGTAGCCGACCTATGCACTTTGGCACACCCATTGTATGCCTCTAAAGATGATAAGGGACCTTAGGAAGCCTCTTCGGAGGGACCCCCATGGTCAATCCATTGAGATTCCACTCTACATCACAGATTCCCTCTGCCTCAGCCTCTTCTTCCCAGTACTCTTCTCATCGTCAATGCAGTGGTGACGATCCTACTAGCCTCACTAGTCCTCGATATGTGGCATTACACATGTACACATTAATTCTTTTGAACAACAACAAAAAATGAAATATTTTAAAATCCAAAAATACATCAAATTTTAAGGTCACATACCTGACTCATCCCTATGCTCATCCTTCGGTAAATCAAATTCAATGTCATTACGAAAATATAACCTGGGTAATCCTCGGTCATGAAAATCTTCTCCTCCAACCATGAAAAGAATCTGGAGCCATATGATTGAAGTTGAGGCCATCCTAGCTAACCCGCATAACCACTCTACGTCACCATTTTTGGCTCAGATGGAGGTCGAGGGGGTCTATCTATCTATGGGCATAACACTAGCACCCTCTTTAGAAAGGTGACTAGGATGATTCTGTACTCGAACTGTTTTATCTTCCCTTTGCAACACTTGGTGATTTTATCCTTTATGTTGACTAGTACCCCTTCACACCAATTAAGCAAATTTGGTTCAAGACATTCTAAGGCATAGTTCATTTGAGCCTTGGTATCATGATGAGGACCCTAACATCTTTTATGGCTATATTCCCACTCTTTTTTCGAGATCCTTTCCTGCAAAATCGGGATATGTAATCATCTATGTTCTCCTCAGTGCTACGGTGCCCTGCTAAATTGACTCGTGCCCCTCTTTTGGAGAGACTAGATAAGAAATATATGTCCTTGATTTCAATCTCAAGGATGTGCTCCCCTACCTGAAAAGCTTGTAGATTGGGATCCCAAATCTCTATCAAGTGGTTTAGAAGCATGCCTTGTTTCCTCATACCATGTGTCTTGAAAAAATTTAGTAATCCACACTTCTGGAGTGCAGAAAAAGTGGCATCATCATTAAGGGAATCTCTGTCATCTCCCTCATGTTCCCCCTCTTTCCACTCGATCATGGTTGATTTGTCTCTTGGAAACCCCTGAAAATGATCAAAGGAAGTCATGATTAGAACCTGGAGGCAATTGTTTTCTTAATGAATGAGAGACAAGCTTTTAAAATATCACCTCTATGTATTTATGTGCCCCTTTGATAGCGTGAAACATGAAATTTTACAGTTTTCGCACCCCAGTCGTTAATCAAAGCGCGATTATTCTGAGATTTTCATGCTTCACGATACATGAGGGCCGCGAAAATTCCTGAGCGTGCAAAGTGTTCCCAGTTTAGCTTTCCATTCACCTAAACAAGCATGAAAAGTTTAAAGTGAACCATGAAATGAAATAGTGAGGCAAGAATACCAACCTGGTTCAAATGGTGGCTCGATTGGTATCCTGAATCTCCCGAAATCGTCAATTGACAATCGGTCTCCAACAAGGGTAAAATTCCTCTTAAAGTAAAAAAAACAAGGTGAAAATGACTTGTTTTACATTGCATTCCCTTTTTATACTTATGGAACTAGTTTTTTTTGCTATGTTCACATTTATAACCTTTGTTTAAGACATTTTTTCACTTACTCTTTAAGATTCTAACACTATCTTTTAGAATTTGACCATGTTTGAACAAGACTATCAAGGATGTTCACACCGGATGAACTTTTTAGTGACCTCTTGAGCTTACTTTCTCTTTTTCATGATCTGGATCCAAAACATGAAAAATATTCCAAGCACTTTTCACACTTTAGTCATGCTTGTTAAAATTAAGTAAAAAGGTGTTGAGTATGGTCAGTCTTACTCGTGCTCGTAAAACAACAAGGAAGTATTGTCCTAGTATTATTTTATCTCTTTTTCGGGCTAGGTAGATTAGTTTACAAAAAAGGAACCCCGTGGAATTTCCTTTAAGCTCATTTCATACTCTCAAAATAAGAAAAGATTGGCAGGATAAATTTTCTCTTTCACTCCTGTAAAAGTATCTGAAAGGTCATTTATCTAGTGATAGGTTAACCCTTTTTTGGACCGTTTATACTAGTTACGAAAAAAGTATACTCTAGTCAACCATGACTAGAATAGTTCCTCTAGTTATTATTTTATACTTTTTCGGGACTGGGACTAACGTTTACGAAAATCCCATCTTGGAGTCTTCTTTAAGTGTTTTTCAAACTCTCTAAATGTGAAAAACCACCGAGTTTTCCTTCCTTGGACTCATGAAATTATACATCGAAAGAGCCTTTTTGGAATTGAACCCCTCCTTTCTCAGGTTCGTAAACATGTGATATTGGACTCATCTGCAAGATGAGCTATATGGAGCATTGTTTATCCTCATCAAGCTCGTTGAAAAACAAAAGGTACTCGTCAAACATGATGGGGGGGGAATTGGGTAATGGACTAAGTTTGACTTTGTGGCAGCTAGTGAGTCATTACCTTTGAGCATGGCATATATTCATGTCTTGTCTTATAGTTGGGTATACAACTAGTCTTTGAGTCGTAACCAAGACCGTGATTCATCCTCCTCCTTTGAGTCATCCAAAGAATGCATCAGTCATTGTCGTGTTATATTTTGGTGTTTTCCTCTTTAAGTCAATGCTACCAAGTCATATGTCATGTCATCATATGTTCAAAGGAAAGTGTCAGCCTAAGTCAACCTTCTACAATATCATTGACCTCTAATCCTCATGTCAATACTCACTCATATCTTAATTCATCATCACTACCTTGTGTCGGTTTCATGTCGATGATGTGGGAATCATTATGTCCTTCCTTCAATGAGTATGTTCTCATTGACTTCAACTCATAATATGGGAATTGGAATTAGAAACCAATCTAGTACCTTGTGACCTACATACCTCAATGGTAGGCTTCCTCACTTTTGGCAGCAGGTTTACATCATTGGCCTCTGATTGGAATATTCCACGAGTGTTCGAATCCAACTCATCCATTCACATTCGATGGAATGTACTGTGATACCTTGGGGATCATTATCATCATTGGTGATTTCCCTCGCATTTGTTAACGGTTTACATCATTGGTCAGTAATCAAGTGGTTTCTACCATGTTCGACTTCAGCAAATTGTAATCGCATGGTTAGATCTGTATTGTTTCGGGATCGGGTAGAAGACCCTGGGTTTTTCTGATGTCTTTTTTTCATACCTAGTTTGCGATGGATATTTTTTAGTAGGTTCCCACACAGATATTATGCTGGTGACCTCACTATTATACTGTCACACATATCCACTTTTTATTGGTCGTGGCTATGTCATTATCTCATCATGGATCTACTTTGTATGGTCATAGCCATGATTTTGTTCAGTTAATGCCATCATGGATCTACAATGTATTGTTCGCCAGCCATGTTTTGATTTAGTTTATTCCGAGCATGGGTATGCCCTCCTCGGGGATGATAAAAATATGTTGGTTCTTTGTAGTTCTCCTCCAACCTTTCTTTTGGCTCTATTTTGAGAATATGTGATTTGGTAAAGTGTTTCAGCCATCAGAATTTTTATGACCTCACACTTTAGGGGGGATTTGTTCATACCTCATTTTGTCATCTTTGACTATACATGCTTTTCCACCATACAAAGCATGAAGTTTCACAACCTCCTAGGTGTTTTAGGATGATCATCACATGGGATACTTACTCCCCATCCAAATTGGAGAAATTACTTAGCCTAATAGGGTCGAATGCCACTTCACCAAACCTCCTTAAACCATCAAAAGAGGAATTTTCACACTCTACTTAATTATGGAGGTGTGGAAATTACAACATTTTCGTGTCTTTCTCAGTTGCTAGGGCACGAAATTACAACTTTTTCACATTATGCTTGGTTCCCATGGTGCAAAAATATTATTGAGGGGATTTTTCCATGGATCTAGGGATTTTCTATCTTGAGGATTCCACCATACTTTCGAGTATCACTCTGTTTTCCCCTTCAAGGAAAGATGAATATCATGTGATCCAATTTATCCTACTTAGATCCACATCCTCCTCTCATGATCCAAATCCTTCTCCATGTTGGTTGATCTTCCTCACACTACATAAGGACCAGTACTCGTTGGTTTTTTAGATTAGAGACATAGAGACTAAGTGTAAACTATAGTTGCAGAATTACTAGTGAAGAGGTCCTTATGTTCTCAAGATTCTCAAAGGTGGCTTGTTGGAAGGCATAGGAGGAGATGTTGTCAGAATGAACTCATGTATAATGTCACATTGTACTATTTCCTCTTTGGATTTCTAATAAATAACTTGGAATATTCTCCCATATTGTGTATTTCATGTTGTAATGCTTCAATTTGTTACATGTTTAAGTGAATATATTTAGCCTAACATGCTAGTATGGGAAAGTAGATTGTCTATTTTCCTTTGTCTACAGGTTCACTTACTTGGATCATCAAGCAAGGATCTAGATCAACAAGGAGCAGCGAGGACAATAAAGTTGGTTGAGGTAGGACATCTACCTTCATCTACTTTCCTTTTATGTTTTCTTGCATATGTGTGCTATATCTAAGAGATATAGAAACCATTTGTTTCTTTCTATATTGGACTAAGTTTTAGGGAGCCTTATCATTGTCCATGAGGTTTTCATCCTATCCATAGGGAGAAAATTCTACCATAGAATTGTTCTTCTTAATTTTTTTCCACATGTTTACAACACCAAGATGGAGAGTCCTCCATGCCAGACCTCAACAAGGTCCTTGAAACACCAATTAATGATACATCTATGATGGGAATAAGTCATGCAGAGGTACATCTACTTCAATATCTGTACATAGTTCATTTGTATTGTGTATTCATGCATGATTTCTAACTATTTTAACATATGGTGAATGCAGCCTCAGTCCTCTAGTCTAATAGTGCATGCAAACGAGGGTGATGTTCAACCTACAGGTTCGCTTACTACACAAGAAACCTAGTCTCCTGCCCAAGAGCATATTTAAGTTTAGTGAGATGTTCATTAATTACAAAATTCAAGTTAGTAATTTCTCATTCGTAAATGTTGATAATTGTTGAGGTAATTAACATAGGATATTTTATTCATAGAGCACCTTTGCAAAGAGGATTTCAGAAAAAGGGAGGACACCACAGGCATCTATACCTCAAATGGATTCAATGAGTGTTTGTTACAAGTAATTGAGTCATAATTTTTTTTTTAAGTTTGTTAGTTCTTGAGTATTAGTTCAGTAAGCTGATCAAGAAATTTTATCTTTGACTTGTAGTATTCTGAGATGCACAAGGGTCCTAGACAAAGGCAAGGTGCATTGGAGTTAGGGAAAAACAAGAAGAAGTTAGAGTTTTGATGTGTAGTCTATGAAAGACGTTATTTCATGTACATGTACATCATTGACCTTTTTTAGACATGCACTTTGACAGGACATCTAAGGGATTCCTATTTTTGTATTAAAACTTCCCTAATATAATATATTTCATATTGTCTCTTGACATCTTCACAGCAGTTTGTTAAGTGTGATCATACATGCGTGGACAATAATGTGTCTATGTGTAATTTTGGACCATTTTTTGATAGCTTGAATGATTTCATAGAGATATATCAGTCATAATGTTGAGAACAATCCATAATTACAAGAATGCACAATGACAACAATCCACATTTACAATGTTCTTGACCACAATCCAATTGCATATACAATGTTAAATTGTATTGACAACAATGCACATTTACTTGATTTTCTTGACTACAATCAAATTATATGAAATTATGTGAGTGATGCACCTAATCCACACAAGCTACTAAAACACTTAACCTACAAAATAAGAAACTAATACAATTAAGTGATGTACATAAACTCGTAACCCACTTCAGAATTTAAAAAGTGTGACAAACAAACATAGGCTATGCATCTAGACTCTCACACACATGTGATGCACTCATGCAACCCATATAAGTGGGTTAAATTTTAGTGTGATGACACTCATATAAAAAAATGAATGGGTGCACATAAGTTCAATGTGACACTAACCTAATAACATGACCATTGACCACTAAACCATTAACCCTTTTATCATATGCCCCATTCACAACTCACCAAATACACTCACACCCCTTTTATCCTAACCCACTAACCACCTAATGCATCTGATTTTTTTCCTAAGTCACATAAGAACCCATTGTACTTAAGTGGTATACATAAGGAACAAACCATTTGCATCAAAAGACTTCTTATTGTCACCTCATAGAATCATGTTTCTCATATATGAAATTATTTTGTCCTAATATGTGAATTACTTGGGCCGAGGCTCAAATTAATCATGCACATATGTTGAATTAGCCGATGCACATAAATATCTAACCTACATAAGCACCTATTTGGACATATTAAAGGATGCACATAGATGGAACACCTATGGAACACACTTATTTATCCCACATAAGTGATGCTTATATTTTACCTTGACCCACACAAGCCCTATAACACTAATCCATATAACTTCAACCCCATTTATGGTTAACCCACTACCCCTAAAACCCCCAACACATAACCTACTAATGATCCTAACCCTAACCACCTAAGTTACTTTGCAGCATACCTAACACACATAAGCACCCAACACACTTAAGTAGCTAACCCAACTAAGTGGAACACATAAGCACCTTACCCACATAAGAACATAACAAACATAAAGGATGCACATAGGTGACACATGTGGTGATTCACCTGTGTGGTCCACATAAATGAATTGGCATCTGGAATGATGACTTTCATCTAACAAATATGTGGGATGCACAGTCATCATCGACCAAAAAAATACTTAGATTCCATTCATGATCAACAACACATAATAAACCATGTGTATAAATAATTGGATAACCCAAAAAAATCCGAGAGGTCCTACATAGAATTCCAACCGTGCAACAAAACTAAGTTTCGAAAGGTCCTGCATGTGTGCTTAGAAAAGTTACATGTGGGAATGCTAGCCACAAGTTCTAGATCAAGTGATTTACAAAGTTGAACCCTTTTAGTGTTTATATCTAGTATCACACTTTGAGTGTCTATATCTAGTATTATAATCAAAATTTTCCAAAGTTGAGCTTTTTTCTACAAGAATTGCACTATCCCTTACTGAGTGAAACCCTAGTTTCCAAAAACATACTAAAATACACTCTAATGGCCATGGACCTAGAGAAGAGGGGCACCCCTATAATTAATCCAATTTCCTCATTCCAACATATTCAACAGTTCATCGATCCGAGCCACAGTCATCATTTTATGGCCAGTTGAAACTTGCCTCCTAGAGGCTTTCAGGGACACATGTTGAATCCTTTCCAGGGGCATGGAATTCCAATTGTGTTGTATAACTAAGTTCCATGAGATCTTGTAAGTGTGTTTTAGTGTGTTCCATATTAGAATGCTAGCCACAAGTTCCCAGTTGAGGAATTCCCAAAGTTGACTACTATGTGCAAGAATTGCACTATCTCTTATTGAGTGAAATGCTAGTTTCCAAAACTATACTAAAAGACACTCTTTGGACCATGGACCCAGAGGAGAGGTGCACATCTAACATTAATAAAATTCCCTAATTCCAATGGAGTTGACGGTTAGTTGATTCAGGCCATGGTCATTAGTTTATGGCCAGTTGAAACTCGCCTCCTAGAAGCTTTCAAGGACACATGTTGAATCCCTATCGAGTGAATAGAATTCCAACCATGGTGTACAACTGATTTCTTTGATATCTTGCAAGTGTGTTTGGGTGGCTTCCATGTGGGAATGCTCGACACAAGCTCCGGGTCGAGGAATTACCAAATTTGATTCCTATGTGCAAGAATTTCATTGTCTCTTATTGAGCGACACACTAGTTTCCAAAAACATACTAAAAGACGCTCTTTGGGCCATAGACCCAAAGGAGAGGGGCACGCCTAGAATTAATATGGTTTTTTTATTCTAATGGATTCAATGGTTCATTTATCCGATCCATGAGCATCATTTTATGTCCAATTGAAACTAGTTTCCTAGAGGCTTTCAGGGACACATGTTGAATCCTTGCTAGGGGCATATAATTATAACCATGGTGCAGAATTGAGTTCCGTGAGATCCTACAAGTGTGTTTGGGTGAGTTCCACATGGGAACACTAGTCACAATTTCTTGGTCCAGCAATTCCCAAAGTTGACACCTATGTGCATGAATTGCATTATCTCTTATTGAGCGAAACCCTTTCCAAAACCGTACTAAAATACACTCTATGGGCCATGTACCTAGAGCAAATGGGAACCCCTAGTATTAATCCAATGTCATGATTGCAACAGATTCAATGTTTCATCGATCCAAGCCATGGTCATTAGTTTATCATTGGCTGAAACTTGCCTCCTAGATGCTTTCAAGGACACATGTTGAATCCTTGTCGGGGGCATAGAATTCCGACCATGGTGTAGAATTGAGTTCTATGAGATCTTGAAATTGTCTTTGGAAAGGTTCCACATGGGAACTCTAGAGACAAGTTCCCAGTCGAGGAATTCCAAAATTTTACCCCTATGTGCAAGAATTGTACTGTCTCTTATTGAGTGAAATCCTAGTTTTGAAAATAGTACTAAAAGAGGCTCACTAGGCCATGGACCCAAAGGAGAGGTGCACATATAGAATTAATACGAAATCCTAATTCCAATAAATTCGACAGTTAGTGTTGGCTATAACCGACCCAGAGGTTTTCTATAAGACCCAGGTTCTTCGTGATTCCCCTTTGACCAACAAAACCCCTTCGCACCGGCCCTTTCGGCAACAACCTGCGAGCAGTTTAAGGTCTCACCCGAGGTGTATCTATGGGGTGCTGCGGAATCAGGTTTCCATAGTAAGTGATAAGTTGCTTGGACGGACGTACTGCGTAGCACAACAGGGGGGTATGTGCTGTGAGGTGAGACTGTGCAGCGATAGGCAATGCTGTGGTCCGCACCACTATGTTCTTCCACCGCAAGACTTCTCCTGAAGCTGCGAACAATACAGCTTTATTCTATACTTGAATTATCTTGAACACTTAAGGCACTAAAACGAATATCACTCATCCACTCGTTCAGGCACTTAACTAACTAATCTTCTAACATTCATTCGTTAAGCCGGGGTGCTGCGATTTGAACGTTTATGACTATACAATCCAACTGTTAAGCATTCATATATTGCATATAATAAAGTGTCTAATTAAATGACTAATCCGCTATCTTCAATCACAACACTAAATGTTCATCGTTCATCTGTTCATGCAGAACCTAACATATCATTTCCATACTTCTTCTGAAGGCAAATGCATATCAAATTCCTCTCATAACAGCATGCAAGGAAACATCTAGACATTCATTTACAGGAAATACAGATCAACATTCATTCATAAAACATAATCACACAACACGAGATTTAACGTGGTTCACTCCCCCTGGTGGGAGGCTATGTCCACAAGAACGGTTGGTAATATATTTCTTTAAAAGGGATGGGGACAATCGTTCTTAGTTTGCGCACTTAGCTGCAGACTTTCCTTCCTCTCAGATAGGTCTCTGCGCACACAGCTACAGAGCCTTTACAATCTTCTTATCTCAGAGAGATTTTACAATACACAATCCAAAATTGTAACAGCAAAAGCAAAGAGTAACAATCACCCCAAAAATGTAACCCCATCCCATACAAAATTGTATTCTTAAATAGATCATGCCTCTAAGGTCATCTCTTTACAATGCCGAAGACCAGAACCTAGAACCCTTAGGGTTTACAAAACTTAGCCGGTTTCCTTAAACCGGCTTGCTGGCATCTAGTAGCGTCTGCTTCATCGTGGCAGTTCTCCATGTCTTCACTCTGTCGCTATCGGCCTTCCTATCGCACGCGTGCCAACAGATCTCTTTCTCCAAACCGTTCATCTCTAACAGTTCTGCCCATTAGGCATGCCAAGCCATCACTTGCCCTGAGTTGTCCTTTCCTTAACAAACTCGTGCATTGGCCGCCTTCCTGATTTGCTCGTGCCCACCACTCGGCACTCCTAGAGCATCTTTCCAAACTTAGACCACTATTGGTCCATCCGATACCTGCACCTGATCCTTGTCCAGCACTCCACTTTGCTAGTTCCATGTGGCCTGACTGCTTCGCAGCACTACTTCCTCGCAGTGCTGGTCTTCGTGGTGCCTCCAAAATTCAGATGTTGCACGCAACTTCGCAGCACCCTCAATACTTAGAAAAACTTGCATCTTTTTCTAAGCTGCGCCCATCTCAACTTTTCCTGCTTATCAAAAATGTTACCCAAAACTTTGTCCCAACTTGGGCCCAACATGCCCCTAACACTTACATGTGGCTCGTCCCCGAGCCACTTGCTGCTTCGGTCGTGTCACTCTACTCCGCGACCGAAGGAACTAACTTGGTCGCAAACTCGTTATATGTACCGAACAACTACTCCACTACTTCTCTAGTATCTTGTTCAATTTGTTGTACTGTCTCAAGCAGTGCTGGAGTTATCTCTTCTCCAATCTATCCCTGTACCTTCTCCTGGTTGTCGCGGCAGTTCCTTCATTTTGTCTTCTATCTGCTACGACACTGCTATAGCATCCTCTAGGAGTTGTTGTGACTGATTATCCATCTCAGTCTCTTTCTCTCTTAATTCCTGGACTTCCTTCTTCAAGCCGGATATTTCCTTATAACTTGATAGCCTCTCCCTAGGTGGCAGAGCCTTGAGTTCTGTGTCCAACTTTTCTACCACGGACTGCTTTTCCTTGACCGCGGTCTTTACCTGCAGTAGCCCTTGATCCTCTTCAAGGGCAGTGAATTCCTTTGAAACTTTTTCCAAGAGATCTTGGTACTTAGCCATCTTACTCGTTATGCTCTGCGCAGTAGCACTCACTGCTTGCTCTCTTAACTGCTACTCAGTTAATGGCGTCTATGTATTGAGCTTTTCCTTCAATGAGGCCAGATCAGCCTCATAGAAAATTTCTTTATCCTGTAACTCTGATTTCAAGGATTTCACCCTTTCTTCGATCCTCAGAACTATGTCTGCAGGATCATCCTGGAGTTCTATACCTTCAATATCTTGGGAAACAGTAGATATGGTAGTCTCCAACTATTGTTGGCAGTCCTATTCATCGCGCAGTTGCATGTCTGCGCGCAACTCGAGCTGCCTGTTTACTACGTGCAGCTCTGCTTGTGACTTCATCGACTCTACTATGCATTCATGCATCTCCTTGACGATATGCATGTGGATGAAGTGTAGACTTGGTAAGGGAATTTTGGCCAAGTCGAGCTCTACCCACTCGACTCCTTTTGTGCCCAGGGTGACCTGTTCTGTCATTGGTAATGCAATAGCCAATGGGTCCACATGGACAATCCTGGTCTTAGAGGGCAGCGTTATTGCTAGCTATGGCGGTGCTTGCTGTGAGGTTCCTATTGACCTCCCTTCAGCTAATGCTCCTTGCAGCAAGGTTAGACTCTTCTGGACATCGTCCATTTTCTTCATGAGACCTTGCAGTGCAAGCCTGGTCTTTTGCAGATCATCCTGGATGACCTAATCCTTTTTATCTTTGTCATTCATGAGCTCCTGCATCTACTCTGAGACCCTTTCTGCTATCATGTCAAAGTCATCTTCCTTCAGCACTGTCTCAGCTTGGGTCTTTGTGGCCTTCATCTTCTTCCACACCTTCAGCTTCTGTGAGTTCTCAGGCTCTTTTCGCTTTCCTGTATCTTAAACAATCGGGCATGACAACGGCATTGGCTCATCTTCATCAGAGTCTGTCTCAACATCCATGACTTCAACACAGAATTAGATGGGCCAGTCCTTCATAAGGGATTCAATGTCCTCCTCATACATATGGTAGTTTCCTGGGTACCATTCTGGTTTCTTCATTCTTGCTTTAGGTGAAATGAAGATACATTGCATGTCTATGGTGAAATCAAGAATGCGAATGTACTTCAACGTTACCTGTTTTGTGATGAGAGCTGTAGCGGTGATCACATCATGCAGCTGAGTATAATACTGATAGAAAACTTCAGATGTTACGTGCTGTCGTTCTGCATTGATTTTTTCCCAGAGGTTGACATAATGGAACCCTCTAGGATTGTTGGTTTCTGTAATGACACCCACATAGTCCTTTGGCTCCTTCCATCTGGAAAAGGCAATGAGGATGATCAGCCATGTAAATTAGAACTTTCCACCATTCTCCTGGGTATCATTAAGTTCATCCAAGAACTCATTAAGAAGATACTGACACCAATTGTGCCTTCAGCCGCTACGGCACCGAGTAGCACTACGCCCGCAGGCACCTCCAAAGGCCTAGTTGTTCTGGTGATTTTTTCTATGAGCAGTTGGGTGACAAATTTTGTCTCTCTATCCTCAATTCCTTCTGTGGGAAAACCTCTTTTCCCTTTCACCAATGCATGGCTTTTCTTCATTTTCTCGATAGCTTCTTTTTCCTTGCTCTTCCCTTGGAAGAACTACTTGGGATCCTTGCCATGCTTGCTTAACCCAGTAATGTGGTGGATCAAATCAATGTTTATATCGACATTTCTATCGAGCCACAGATATCCCTGGTGGATTCGTGTCATCAGCGTGCGAACCACGACATTAACTTCCGGTGACCGATCAAAATGTGGCAATTTGAGGAGGTTCAACAATCCTAACTGAACTACCAGTGTCAGTCAGCTTTCGGAAACCAAGTTAAATGTGCCCTTGGCATCTTTCTTCCAGCACATGTACTGGTCAGGATGGAACTGTGGGTACTTAGGCGCATGGGGCTCTTCCTTTTGCATGCCTAGGAGGTCGAAATCTTCCCACTTACAGTCTGCAATCTTTCCGAGCAGTTTCTTGGCAACCTCTACATGTTTTGAAATTGGCAACAATGGGATTTCATATCTAACATTCTTGGTCAACTTAAAGACTGGGGCATCCAACGCCCATGGTGATATATACTCGGGTGTCAGCTTCATTGGTTCCTTCTGAAGGCCTAACGATCTTTGCACAGTCTGGCCCATTTTTAGGATCTTGCTTCGTGGTGTTGTTACATCTTTCCCTTTGTACTACATGATTGAGTATGGCAACGTGATCTACGGGATCCTTGGCCTTGTTCTGTTACAACCTTCTTGGCAGGGGTTTTCATTAACTCTGCAATTTTGTCGTGCTGAAAGACTCAGATTGCTTCTTGAAGTGTAAGCTCTGCTTCTCTATCTGGCGATTTGGACATTCATTGTCGAGAGTATGTAACTATTTCTGGGATATAAGTAAGGATTGCTAACATAGGAATAGAGGCATGAAAAAATCTAAGTGTTAGGAACCCATGTCTTTACTTTGTTAGTATGTTGTTGTTGGACGCATATGCTTTGTAAGTCATCCCGTAGTATTTGTTGATCAATAGTTTGTGTTATTGTTGTTGGCGCATATGCTTTGTAAGTCACCCATAGTATTGTTGATCCATAGTTTGTAACGTCCCATGGTTTCGACCCATAGTATTGGTGCCTAGAATTAGTATATAAGTGTGTGTTGAGACCTATGAAGGCACCGTGAAGTTATTTGTATTGAGCTTGCTCATAGGAGGTTGCCCCCTCGAAATGGCCTGTGATCAATATAAAAGTGATTCTGAGTTCTGTCATTTCTGCTATTTCGCATATTCGTATTCATTAATTGTTGCAGGTGCCTCACATCTGGTATCAAAGCACTTTCTTGGGCTTGCTGGGTGAAATTTCTGCCAAATTTTTTTTTTGCATCTGTTACAGGTTCAGATTTGGGAATAATCCCTATCCGCTTAACTGTGGGAAGCACTTGGGCATAATCCCTAAAACTCACTGTGAAGAGTACCACAGGAACCCCGAAGTAGCTAGCCCATTGAGAGGACCTGCTAGCGAAAAGGGCAACGACCCCTACCTGATTGACTAGTTCCCACCTGTGAGGTAAACCAAGAGCTGTCGTTTGTGGCAAAGCGGTTATCAGTTTTACCTAAGCTGTGGAGTGAGGGGTACTGCCCCAATACACAAGCCATCAGACAGCATTGGTGGCCGAGTGAAACCCTTGAACTGTTAGGAAGCCGCACATACCTGGGGTCCATATCTAATTTCAGCTGAACTGTCGTCGATCGTTGATGCACCGTTTTACATCCAGTCATTCAAATCCATTTTGCAAGCCGTTCCAAATCCAACCATTTTCAATCCATTCGGTGCCGTTTCAGATCCCTTTCGAGTTGTAGCCGCTCCAGTCTGAAAAAAAATAAATAAATAAAAAATAAAATTCAGTTTTTTCTCCATATCTCCCTTGTTTTCACTCTGTTTCCCTTGAAATTTTTGGGGAACCCCTGTCACCCCATTCTGCATATTTCATTCCTGAGGACGCTATCCAAAATTCCCCTTCCCAAAGCCTGAAATCCCACATTTATCTATTTTTAGGGTTTGCCATAACTTCCTCAGATTTCACCCGATCACCCTCAAATTTTACCACGGAATTCATTTCTGAATTCTGCTTCTTTGTTCCCCTCTGCCAAATTCTCCCATTCTTTCACCCCGCTTCTGGAATCCTCATTTTTGTTTCCTTGTCTATTCAACAGTGTCCAAAACCTAGTCAAACCCCAATTACCCTTCAGATTTTTTCCCTAGTCCAGATTTTTCCTTACTGAAGTAGTTTCTATTTCTGTTTTCCTACCCAGTCAACCGAAAAAAAAAAAAAAACTCCTGGTTATGGTTGTCACCCATGCAGGAGAAAAAACCATGGAGGAAGCACTTGCAGCCATCCAAGCCAAACTCCAGGATCTGGATGAAAAATTTCTCGGCCTCCATCTTGAACATTCAGCTATGAACAATGAACGGTAGTCCGAGTCTTCATCAGACAATGGGTTCTCCTCTTCCAGCAATTTCCGTGGTCCGAAGCTTCATTTTCCTCGCTTCAATGGTATTGATCCAACTGGATGGATCTATCATGCAAAACAGTATTTCAGTCTGCATAATTCTTTTGATGTCAACAAAGTTCCGCTGGCATCCTTTCACTTGGAACAGGAAGCTCTTCAATGGTACCGTTGGTACATCAAGGCTCATCTAGAGCCCAAATGGCCAGACTTTTTCCAGCTCCTTTTGCAACGATTTGGTCCTAGTGCGTTTGATGACTTCATAGGAGCCCTTACTAAACTTTTCCAAATTGGCATGGTGAGAGAGTATCAAACCAAATTTGAGAATCTAGCCAACCACACCGAAGGATTATCTGATGACTTTTACCGGAGTTGTTTTATCAGTGGTCTAAAGGATGCCATCCGCTCTGAGGTCAAAATGTTCTGTCCCAACACAATGATGGAAGCCCTAGGGTTGGCTAAGTTGGCAGAAGACAAGATTGCAGCCCAACAACGCTCCAAGCCCACTTTTGTTCCCTTCCGAAATATGGGTTCTCAGCGACCACCTATACCGCAGGCTCCTCGACCAACTCCTATCAAGCGTTTGTCTGAAACAGAGATGCAAGCACGCAGAGAAAAGGGGATTTGCTATAATTGTGATGAGAAATTCACTCGGCGACATAGATGTGTTCAACAAAAGCTCTATCTCTTGGATGTGGAGTCTCCGCCTGCCTCTGAAATTGGTGACGAAGATCCAGAAACATTGGATGCTCCGGTCGACATTCAGGAACCGCCTATTGACCCTCCATCTCAGGATGACCAGCCAGAGATATCTCTCCATGCTTTAGTTGGAATCACCACCCCCCAAACAATGCGGGTCAGGGATTACTTCAAGAAGCTTCCTCTTACAATACTCATTGATTCTGCTAGCACTCATAATTTCATTGACCCTCGGATCGCCAAACAAGCTGATTGTCTTATCCATCCTTGCTCCAACTTTGAAGTCATGGTTGCCAATGGGGGCACCTTTCCTTGCAAAGGGAAGTGTCGAAATGTGTGTATCTCTATGGGAGATTATACCTTGCGCTCTGACATGTTTGCCTTGCCCTTAAGTGGATGTGATGTGGTTTTGGGCGCTCAATGGCTACGCACACTTGGCCCTATCTTATGGGATTTTGCTGAACTTTGGATGCAATTTTCCCTCAATGGAAAAAAACACACATTGACAGGATTACAACCAGGTTCTCTCAGCATCATCAGTTCACATCGCATGGAAAAACTCCTCAAGAAGAATTCACATGGTGTCATCGCTCAGATCCATTCCATCCAGATGCAACCATCAGCAGTCTCCACTACTCCTTTGGATCTACAACAAATTCTGTATCGATATATAGGTGTTTTTGCTGAACCAGTGGGATTGCCACCTTCCAGGCCAGAAGACCATCGTATTCAGATCCTTCCTGGAAGTGTTCCTCCCAACATCAGGCCCTATCGCTACCCATTTCACCAAAAAACGGAGATTGAAATGCTTGTTCGGGACTTATTGAAGCAAGGTATTATTCGCCCAAGCACTAGTTCCTTTTCTTCTCCAGTTATTCTTGTCCGCAAAAAAGATGGGTCATGGTGCCTCTGCATTGACTTTCGAGCACTTAATCACCTCACCATCAAGGATAAGTTTCCAATTCCTGTTGTTGATGAGCTTCTTGATGAGCTTCATGGGGCTCACTTTTTCTCCAAGTTGGATCTTCGTTCTGGGTATCATCAAATTCAGGTTCATGAGGATGATATTCATAAAACAGCTTTCCGCACACATGATGGCCATTATGAGTTTTTGGTCATGCCCTTTGGCCTCACTAATGCTCCTTCCACATTCCAGGCCTTAATGAATAAAATATTTCGACCCTACTTGCGGAAATTCATTCTGGTATTCTTTGATGATATCCTCATCTACAGTAAAACATGGGATGAACATCTCCAGCATCTGGATCTTGTCATGCAACTTTTCTCTGACCATCATCTCCATGCCAAGCAGTCTAAATGTGTTTTTGGACAGAAGGAAGTTGAGTATCTCGGGCACATTATATCAGCACAAGGGGTTCGCGTGGATCCTGCCAAAATTGATGCCATGAACAATTGGCCGCATCCTCAGACACTCAAGAGCCTTCGTGGATTTTTGGGGTTGATTGGCTACTACTGCAAGTTTGTCAAGGATTATGGAAAGATTGCAGCTCCATTAACTGCTCTATTGAAAAAGGATGCTTTTACATGGACACCTGCTGCTCAGTGTGCATTTGACAAACTAAAACAAGCTATGTGTACTACACCTGTGCTAGCTATGCCCGATTTTTCCAATCCCTTCACTATTGAGAGTTATGCTTGCGGCAATGGACTTGGTGTTGTTCTCCTTCAAGATGAACACCCCATTGCATTCACCAGCAAAGCCCTTTCAGGTAAGAATTTAGCTGCCTCTACCTATGAGAAGGAAATGATGGCTATTTTGCATGCAGTACAGAAGTGGCACCCATACCTATTAGGGAATCATTTCTGCATCAAGACTGATCACCAGAGTCTGAAATATTTCTTGGACCAACGTGTCTCCTCCCCGGCACAACAGAAATGAGTTATAAAACTCATGGGTTATGGCTATGAGATCACTTACAAGAAGGGTAAAGACAATATTGTGGCAGATGCTCTTTCTCGCACATTTGATGTCGAAGGTTCTCTTTCAGCTATTTCTATGCATGTTCCAAATTGGTTGCAATCTGTTCAACAGGGTTATGTCAATGACTCGTCCTTATCTCAAATCATCCAATGCTTGACCAACAACCCTTCTGCTGTACCACATTACTCTTGGGATGGTGTTTCTCTGCGATACAAGGGTCGTCTGGTGCTTCCCCAGAGCACAGATCTTCAACAGGTTGTCTTCTATGAACTCCATGCTTCTCCATCAGCAGGGCACTCTGGGTTCCTCAAAACTTATGAACGAGCACGGCGTAACTTCTTTTGGCAGGGCATGAAAAGGACAATTCAACAGATGGTGGCCGAATGTGATACCTGCCAGCGCAATAAGGGTGAAACAACACTCCTTCCAGGATTGCTTGAACCCTTTCCCATACCTACACGGATTTGGACAGATATTTCTATGTATTTCATTAAAGGGCTCCCTAAATCTGGCGGGAAGATAGTGATTCTCGTTGTGGTTGATCGCCTCTCCAAATATAGTCATTTTTGTGCTCTCAGCCATCCCTATATAGCCTCCTCCGTCGCTCAAATTTTTCTGGACCAGATCTTTCGTCTTCATGGCATCCCTTCTTCCATTGTCTCAGATCGTGATGCGACTTTCACCAGTCATTTTTGGACAGACCTATTTCGCCACACTGGCACCAAACTGAAGATGAGTTCAGGGTATCACCCATAAACAGATGGTCAGACTGAAATTGTCAATAAATGCTTGGAAACTTATCTTCGTTGCTTCACCTCGGAACAACAACATCAGTGGGAAAAGTGGCTCCCTCTCGCTGAATGGTGGTACAATACCTCTTACCACACTACCTCTAAAATGACCCCATATGAAGCAGTCTATGGTCAGGCACCTCCAACTCTTCTTCCATACACCCCCACCAGTTCACCAGTTCAGGAAGTTGACACGGTCCTTCGAAACCGCGATAATATTCTTCGCATTTTGCGGGACAATCTTCACATGGCAAGAAATCGCATGAAGCAACAAGCTGATCAGCACCGTTCGGAGCGCACTTTTCAAGTCGGCGATATGGTTTTTCTTCGTCTCCAGCCATACAAACAATCCTCCTTGAAACTCAAAGGGCGTCATAAGCTCGCTCCAAAGTTCTATGGGCCATATCGGATTCTTCAGAAGATTGGGTCCGTTGCTTATAAATTGGAACTTCCTCCTTCTTCCCGCATTCATCCAGTCTTTCATGTCTCTTGTCTGAAGAAAGTTCTTGGCACCAACATTAGCGGACAAACGATTTTACCCGAACTGGATAATGAAGGATCCATCCTTTTGGAGCCAGAGGCCATCCTCCATCGGCGCATGCATTAGCTTCGCTCTCACTCTATCACAGAGGTCTTAATTCAATGGCATGGCATGGAACCAGAGGATGCTACATGGGAACCACTCCTTCAGATTCAACAACAATTTCCACATCTAAAGGTTTGACGACAAATCTTTTTTTAAGAGGGAGGGGATGTTGGGAACCCATGTCTTTACTTTGTTAGTATGTTGTTGTTGGACACATATGCTTTGTAAGTCGTCCCGTAGTATTTGTTGATCAATAGTTTGTGTTATTGTTGTTGGCGCATATGCTTTGTAAGTCGCCCGTAGTATTGTTGATCCATAGTTTGTAACGGCCCATGGTTTCGACCCATAGTATTGGCGCCTAGAATTAGTATATAAGTGTGTGTTGAGACATATGAAGGCACCATGAAGTTATTTGTATTGAGCTTGCTCATAGGAGGTTGCCCCCTCGAAGTGGCCTATGATCAATATAAAAGTGATTCCGAGTTCTGTCATTTCTGCTATTTCGCATATTCGTATTAATTAATTGTTGCAGGTGACTCACACTAAGTGTCTGGTAACACCCGCGATTCCTTATGCGGTGTTATTTATAGGCGCAACTGAGTCCTCCCCGCACCTTCCAACAGCTAGATGGATATTTAATGTAGTGTTTGTTGGCCAATTTGATCGAATCCTTCGGTCCCCTCCATCGTCAGTGTGTTCAGAATGGCTATCTTTCCTTTAATTGCTGAAGCGGTTGCTAACATCTATTTTCTCAAAAGTATTGTAACGGCTATTTTTCTGAGTGTTGCACCGAGCTGCGCAGCAAGCCATCTGCAATCCTACGCAGTGACTTCGTAGGGCCACAATCTTTCAACTTCGTGTCTCCTTTTTCTATTCTTACTTTTTCTCTCTTCTTCTTCTTCTTTTTTTTCTCCGCACAACTTCAGCAGTGCTGCACGATACACACATTGTTCTACTTATCACACATGTACAGACTCTTTTACATTTCCAGTGTCCAATTTCAACTATACCTGACACTTGGAAATCCCTTCCTCTGTTTATCATTCAAGATTCTGCGAAGTAGGGCTGTCATGGTACAGCTTTAGTCTGCTTCCATTTATCAAATTTGGTAGGGTATCGCCAGCTAAATTGGCTAACTAAACTGCACCAGTGTTAGTAACATGTATCACAGTATATGGACCAAGCCAATGCATCTTAAATTTACCAGGAAACTTCATGAATTTTCTATCATACAGGAGGACTAGGTCACCTACCTGAAAGCACTTGTTCTTTATATGGCAATCATGCCAAGCTTTCTCGCAGTCTTTCTGAACTTGCTGGTGGAAGCCGGCAATGAAGTGATCTTCCTCCAACCCAACAAGGTGTAGCAGCGTTTCTTCTAATGCTACGCGGCCTTCCATTCCAGTGAACGCGGCGATCCTTAAACTAGGGACAATATATTCCATTGGCATTATAGCTTCCTGCCCATAAGCCAATTGAAAGGGTGTATGTCTTGTCAATTTCTTGCATGTAGTCCTGTATGCCCATAACACAGAGGATACATGCAAATCCCAATCATCTCTATTTACATTGCAAACCTTAGTGAGTGTGTTTTCCAATATTTTATTGAAAGCCTCAACAGTGCCATTCGCCTGTGGATGATATGGAGTACTGCGCTGATGATGAATGTGGAATTCCTTTGTAAGTGCCTCAATGGTCTTGTTCAAAAAGTGAGTGCCTTGGTCACTCATCAAAATATTCGGACAACCAAATCTTGATAATATGTCTTCAAAAATAAACTGCGCAGCAGTACTGGCACTGCAGTCCTTTACTGGATTTGCTTCTGCCCATCTGGTGAGGTAATCAGTAGTAGTAATAATATACCTCGCACCAGTTCTTTTTCCTGGTGGGTTTATAGGACCCACAAAATCAATTTCCCATTTCTCAAATGCCTGCAAGGTCAACTGCGGATTCAATGGCATCTCATCCCTTCGTGAAGGTTTCCCTGTCCTTTGACAGACATCGCAGTTCCTGCAGTGTTCTTTGGAGTCTTTGTGGATCGTGGGCCACCATAGCCCTGCGTGCAATATCTTCTGCGTAGTATCCCTACCTGCATAGTGACCTCCTGTGATCCCTGAATGCACGTCTGCTAAAATAAACGATTTCTCATGATCTAGTATGCATCTGCGCAGGACTTCATCCGGCCCGAGTTTGTATAACTGACCTGGAATTATAGTGAAGTCTGTGGTGCGAACCACTAGCTTTTTCTTCTATTGGACAGATAATTCCTTCGGTGCCAGCCCTATTGTCAGAAAATTAATGATATCCTTATAATAATCATCGGCAACCTGTATAGCAAATAACTGTGCATCAGGCAGATTGTCTTCAATGTTCGTCGGCTCTTCTCCTAACTCAATCCTTGACAGATGATCAG
Organism: Larix kaempferi; assembly: GCA_027924585.1. Classification (NCBI taxonomy): domain Eukaryota; kingdom Viridiplantae; phylum Streptophyta; class Pinopsida; order Pinales; family Pinaceae; genus Larix; species Larix kaempferi. The sequence continues at coordinate 15,930,085 of BSBM01000539.1, forward strand.
GTCCTAAGTTTAGTCTACCTGGCTTAACAACAATCTCAAAATCATACTCCTCAAATAGCAACGGCCATCTACATATGCGCCCCCCTAACACTGGCTTATTGACCAAGTATTTCAACGCAGAGTGGTCAGTGAACATAAGGAAGTGCACACCAAGCAAGTGATGCCTGAATTTCTGTAGGGAATATACCATTGCAAGGCCTTCCCTCTCGGTAGTAGTATAGTTCTTCTATGCTATTGAGAGCTTCCTGCTCGAAAATAAAATAGGGTGGTCAATACCTCCTTCTCCTGGCTGAGCTAATACGATTCCCAAGAAAATGCATGATGCGTCAACATGGACATGAAATGGCTTCGTCCAGTCTAGAAAGACTAGAATCAACACAGTGACCATCTTTTCTTTTAGTGTATCAAAACCTTGTTCGCATTCCGCATTCCAAATGAATGGTGCATCTTTCTTTAGAAGCTTCTCCATTGCTGCAGTTATATACGCGTAACCCTTTATAATAGCAATTTTCTCAGGGTCCACCATCAACCCTTGCTTACAAACAATGTGGGCAAGTAGAATTCCATAAGGAACACAAAAAATACACTTCTTTAGATTTAGAGAGATCTGATGCTGTCGACACTTCTCAAGCATCATTGTGAGTTTTGCACAATGGTTCTTCAATAGACCAAACACAGTCCAATCATCAAAATAGGCTTCGAAAAACTTATGCATAAACTCTTTGAATGTTGCAACGACCACTTTGGAAAATATGGCAGGTGCGTTCTTCTGGCCAAAAGGCATTACTATGTACTAGAACGACCCCCATTCTGTAGCAAAAGTCGTCTTATGCCTGTCTGCAGGATCAATCCTTATCTGATGATATCCGGAGAAACCATCAGTAAAGGAATAGGCCTCATTCCCTCCAACATTATCAGGCACTTCATCTGTAAAAGGAGTGGGGAATGGGTCGTGCATAGAAGCATCATTCAGTTTTCTGAGATTGACACAAATCCTGATCTCACCCCTTTCTTTCTTGTCTTGAATGACCATGGGACTAATCCACTCTGATTCCTCGACAAGTTCAATGATTCCTGCTTCAAGCATCTTATCCAACTCTGCGCGTACTCTTTCCTTATAGCGCGGGTTTAGTCTATACGGTCTCTGCTTTACAGGCTTTGCACCTGGCTCCAAAGGTATTTTCATGACTCTTAGGTCTCCCAGAATTCCTTTCATTTCTGTAAATTTTGTCGGAAACAGCTCCTGATACTCATGTTAGGTGTCTGCAATCTCTGCAACAGTCTGATCATCCCAATAATCTCTGATTGCTACGAACTTCGGTTCTTCTTTTGCGCCAATATTCACCTTTTGTGTTTTTACTGGTCCGCTCATATCTGGGATTTCTAATGAAGGTCCTTCTACGTCACACACACCCTCCGATTCTGGTATGTTTATGTTGCCCGGATCATTATCATCATCTTCCTTGCTATCCCCATCTTCTTTAGCTAGGTTATAACACTCGATAGTATGTTCTTCATGTTTCTTCCATTCCGACTGTAGGTGCGTAGGAACGTGATCTGCCCCGAAGAATTCCTGCAATGTCATATTTATGTGAGGACAGTCTTCCCTGAATATGCGTTCCTTAATTATCTACAATGCCTCATGGATCAATGGATTCTCGTCCTTAAAGGTGAAGTCCTTCTGGAAGTTGGCAGTCAAAATTTCCCAATTAGTAGTTTCTCTGCGCAACTCCAGATCTAGGTACCATTTCTTTGGAATGTCATCATCTAACGTATGTACAAATAGATGCACCCATTCTGTGTGTGTCCTTGCCTCCCATGCATGTGAAAAAACTTCAATGTGTTGACTAGGATCTGTCTGTCCATTATAATTTTCAAAGGGTAAGGTAACCTTTTCAGTAAATCAGATATGCATCTTAATTCTGCATTGATCCCAAGTGGTCAATGTCTGCTTGTGCGCATTCCACCGTCTGGCCGGTGTGTCGCGCAGTGCCATATCCAATGCAGGTAATCTATGTTCATCTGCAATAGCTGCAGCGTATTCCTGGATGAAAGTATAAACATTAGCAAAACCATCATATGTGGGAATAGGACTTACCTCCTTCCCGATCCAGCGCAGTGATTTCGTAACCTGCGCGCACCTTCTTGCTGATACTTCATGCATCCGGCTTTGCCAATTTTCCAGTCCTGCCTCCGAATCATAGACGTAGGAGCTGCCACATCTCCGGCTGAGTGTACCATCTGCAGTAGGATTGATGTAATCTTCCTGGTTCATTGTAAGCTGGTATAGTCTGTCCAAGTCTTGAGCCTTGGATTCCTCCTGAATCGGCTCGCTGTATCTATCACCATCTGCAGGATCCAACGGTGTGATGACCCTAAGATGCTTTCCTTCAAATAACATCTTCTTTGTCTTTAAGTTGATAATAGCCAAGTTATCCATAGCCCAGTCAATTCCTAGCAGTGCAGGAAAAGGCTGACTATCATCCACAATCTCGATAACTTCAAAGTCTATATGACTTTGGACTCCATCAATGTCAACTATCACGTCAGCTAACCAGCCAAACGGTATGACTTTCTATTGGTTAGCCATTCTCAACTGGATAGGTGACCATGACAACTTTGTTCGACCCATCTGCTGCCATGTCTGCTTAGTTAAGACATTTACTTCGGATCCGAGATCGAGGATGACTTCATCCATTTCAAAATCTCCTATCTGCATGGTAAGCCTCATTTCTCGGCCTGTTCTTTTATGCTTCCTTATGTGATGTACTGCACTATCAGAAGTCTTTGTTCTGGTCTGCAGCTCATATTGGTTTATGAGCTTGTGCAGCTCTACTATGGCATTTTCAATTTTTAGTAACTTCATGCAGCTTCGCAGGAACTATGCAAAGGAGGTGCTAACATCCATCACAGTGCTTGTTTTGTCATAGGCTGCTGGCATGTCTTCAACATGCGGTGGTTGACTGCGCAATGGGATCCTCTATGTTTCTATTGCTGGCTCTCTGAATGTATCCCGTGGGTCGATAAAGACTTCCTTGTTCTTTTGTAGGTTGAGAGTAGATATTTTTCTTGGAGCTTTCCTTATCCATTCTATCTCAAGAGGAGACCTCTTTGTGTGAACCTCCCCTGATGTGGACGCTTCTGCTCCCCTATCGCGGCCTGTCTGAGTGCCACTGCGCGTGACCACATTGATGCTTGGGTCTACTTGTCTTTTCTCTACTGCAATCCACTGGACATTCATGTTTGGTGCATCCATTCGTCTTCTTTTCTGCATTTCCACCTCTAGCACTAGGCAATATTCAATAACATGTTCAAATGATTTACAATAATTGCACGTAGTGCATGGATTAACACAATCTCTGGATACGTGACCTGGCTGGCCACAATTATAACAAATGACCTGGCCACGGCCTCTCCCCTGCGCCGGGCCAGCATTTCTTCCTCTGCCGCGGTATCCACCACCACGAGCTCTGTATCCTCCTTGGCATATTGTGCATTCTCTTGTTTCGGTTGGTTATCTTCTTGTACGCGGTACAAGCCAGTGCCTCTCATTTATTCCATGTCCCGTTTTCTCTCATTCATTAGCTTATATGCGCGGCAGTTGGATTCATCATGTCCAACTAATTTACAAAAATTGCAGTCTAAATTCTTAGGTGTTTTCACATATTTCTGTATAAGATAACAGTCTTCAGGTCGGTGTCCTGTAGTTCTACAAATTTCACACCATGGGGCCGGATTCTGATTTAGTGGGTTGGGCACACCACTATTAAGATAGTCATGGAATAAAGGGCAATGCTCCCGGTCATGGCCTTCTCCTTTACAACCTATACACCAGATCTCATGTTTAGGTTCATACCTTTGTTCTTTGCCATTCTTCATGCTTTGCAGCTCTAATGTCATAGTGGTCAGCTGGTTCTGGATCTGAGACATCCCAGAACTAGTCTCACCAATTGGCGAAGCTTCTAGCTTCATTGCGATCTCCAAGACCTCTTCCTGCGACTCAACCTTCTGCTGCATCAATGGTAATCTAATATGGGGCAATAGCGTAGCAATGAACCATTCATTGTGTTGTTCCGGGGCTATAACAAAGCTTACTTGGTCTAATAGGGTCTTGAACTTCTGATCAAACTCCCAAACCGTTTCAGTCGATTTCTGCTTTATTTCTTTCAACTTGGTTATACACCGAGATTCAGATTTGGGTTTCTTAAACTCAGTGACAAGCGCAGCTTTAATTTCTGCAAGGGTTCGCGGCTGTGTGGTAGAGTACTTCATAAACCAATGTAAAGCTCTGTCTCTAAAAGTGGTGATGAGCTGTGCTCTCTTCACTGCATCATCCTGGATTTATCTTACACTCCATACGGCTTCACAAAGAAACCAATGCTGATCAGGGTCTTCTAGGTCAGTTCCTTTGAATATTGGCAGCTTCATATCTATGTTTTCCATTGTGCTAATAGATGGTTGAATGCCCGAATTAGTGCGCGGATGCTATAAAGGGCTCTGCGCAGTGAAAACAAATGGTTCTATCAGAATAGACGTACTGGGATGAGTATTCTGCGGGGTGGGCTGCGTAGCGGGTGGGTTTTGAGATAAAATTAGTGCGGTCTCTGCAGCCGGTGGGTTCTTAGGGGTAAATGGTGGTGTGGCTTTGTTCTCAAGGTTACACGGAATCTCAGTATCAATATGGAGTCCATGGCCTCCAAGATTCTTATTAAATTTATATCTCTTACCACTTATAAGATTATGGGTCTCTTCATCAGAATCACTAAATATACTGTTTACCATGACAAACATAAGAATATTACTACATCCGTAAAACACCTTTCTCAACTAACAGCATCTTAATGTATAGACTGAGATTGTTCAGCAACTTACCTTGGAATCCTCCGAAAAAGTATGCTTCTGCTTGGCTATAGGATTTGAGTGTGTCTACAGCAAATTCTATTATGAAGCCTTCTAGCATATGATCAACCCAAAAATCAACTGCGCATGACAACGGGATGTCTATTGCTTTGAGCTGCGCCATGAGCTCAGGAGTCCACTATGTAGGAACTCCTCCTTGAAAACAGGTTTTCTTTTCTGTGAGCCACAAGATCCATGCGTGCAGTTCGTTTGGAAATGATGCCCAGAAAATCTCGTGGATATCTTCCCACAGATATCTATCCGACCACTATGCATCGGATAGACGCAGATGTCTATTCTCTTGCCTTGCAAAGTCTCTTCTGGTCATGTCCCACCAAGCTTGGATTTCTGTCTTTTCAGGATGCCAGTTGTCAGATCCTCCCAAGAACTGGTATTCTTCATCACTCATCACGGTTGCAACTCATCACGGATTCTAGAGCGGCAATGAAACCATTTGTTGGCTATAACTAACACAGAGGTTTTCTATAAGACCCAGGTTCTTCACGATTTCCCTTTGACCAACAAAACCCCTTCACACCGGCCCTTTCGGCAACAACCTGCGAGCAGGTTGAGGTCTCACCCGAGGTGTATCTATGGGGTACTGTGGAATCAAGTTTCCACAGTAAGTGATAAGTTGCTTGGATGGACGTATTGCGTAGCACAATAGGGGGGTATGTGCTGCGAGGCGAGACTGCGCAGCGATAGGCAACGTTGCGGTCCACACCACTATGTTCTTCCACCGCAGGACTTCTCCTGAAGCTACGAACAATGCAGCTTTATTCTATACTTGAATTATCTTGAACACTTAAGGCTCTGAAATGAATATTACTCATCCACTCGTTCAGGCACTTAACTAACTATTCTTCTAACATTCATTCGTTAAGCTGGGGTGCTGTGATTTGAACGTATATGCCTATACAATCCAACTGTTAAGCATTCATTTATTGCGTATAAGAAAGTGTCTAATTAAATGACTGATCCACTATCTTCAAGCACAACACCAAATGTTCATCGTTCATCTGTTCATGTAGAACCTAACATATCATTTCCATACTTCTTCTGAAGGCAAATGCATATCAAAGTTCTCTCATAACAGCATGTAAGGAAACATCTAGACATTCATTTACAGGAAATACAGATCAGCATTCATTCATAAAACACAATCACACAACATGAGATTTAACGTGGTTCACTCCCCCGGGTGGGAATCTACTTCCACAAGAATGGTTGGTAATATATTTCTTTAAAAGGGATGGGGACAACTGTTCTTAGTCTGCGCACTCAGCTGTAGACTTTCCTTCCTCTCAGATCGGTCTCTGCACACACAGCTGCAGAGCCTTTACAATCTTCTTATCTCAGAGCTATTTTACAATACACAATCCAAAATTGTAACAGCAAAAGCAAAGAGTAACAATCACCCAAAAAATGTAACCCCATCCCATACAAAATTGTATTCTTAAATAGATCATGCCTCTAAGGTCATGTCTTTACAATGCCGAAGACCTAAACCTAGAACCCTTAGGGTTTACAAAACTGAGCCGGTTTCCCTAAGCTGACTTGCTAGCATCTGGTAGCGTCTGCTTCATTGGGACAGTTCTCCACATCTTCACTCTGTCGCTATCGAACTTCTTGTTGCACGCATGCCAACAGATCTCTTTCTCTGAACTGTTCATCTCTAACGGTTCTGCCCATCAGGTGTGCTGAGCCATCGCTTTCCCTGAGCTATCCTTTCCTTAACAAACTCGTGCATTGGCCACCTTCCTGATTTGCTCGTGCCCACCGCTCGGCACTCCTGGAGCATCTTTCCAAACTTAGACCACTACTGGTCCATCCGATACCTGCACCTGATCCTTGTCCAACACTCTGCTTTGCTGGTTCCACATGGCCTGACTGCTTCGTAGCACTGCTTCCTCGCAACGCTGGTCTTCGTGGTGCCTCCAAAATTCAGATGCTGCATGCAACTTCACAGCACCCTCAATACTTAGACAAACTTGCATCTTTTTCTAAGCTGCGCCCATCTCAGCTTTTCCTGCTTATCAAAAATGTTACCCAAAACTTTGTCCCAACTTGGGCCCAACAATTAGTCGATCCGAGCCACAGTCATCAATTTATGGTTCATTGAAACTCACCTCCTAGAGGCTTTCATGGACACATGTTGAATCTTTTTTGGGGGCTTAGAGTTCCATGACATCATGCAAGTGTGTTTGGGTGAGTTCCATGTGGGAACGCTAGCCACACTGGTCGAGGAATTCTAAAATTTGACCCCAATGCGCAAGAATTGCACTGTCTCTTATTGAGTGAATCCCTAGTTTTTAAAACCGTATTAAAAGAATCTCATTGGGCCATGGACTCAAAGGATAGGTGCAAATATAGAATTAATATGACATCCTAATTCCAACAGAGTCAATGGTTAGTCGATTCGAGCCACGGTCATCAATTTATGGCTGGTTGAAACTCACCTCCAAGAGGTTTTCATGGACACGTGTTGAATCCATGTTGGGGGCATGGAGTTACAATCATGGTGTAGAACTGAGTTGCATGACATCCTGCCAGTGTGTTTGGGTGGGTTCCATGTGGGAACACTATCCACAAGTTATCGATTGAGGAATTCTCAAAGTTGACCCCTATGTGCAAGAATTGCACTGTATCTTATTGAGTGAAACCCTAGTTTCCAAAGCTATACTAAAAGACACTCCCTAGACCATGGAATTAGAGGATAGGGGCACCCCTAGCATTAATCCAGTGTCCTGATTCCAACGGAATTAACGATTCATCGATATGCCAGCCACGGGCATCATTTTATGGCCAGTTGAAACTCGCCTCCTAGAGGATTTCAGGGACACATGTTGAATCCCTGTCGGGGGCATAGAATTCCAACCATGGTGCAAAATTGAGTTCCATGAGATCCTGCAAGTGTATTTGATTAGGTTCCACATTGGAACGCTAGACACAATTTCTTATTCAAGTAATTCCTAAAGATGATCACTATGTGCAAGAATTGCATTGTCTCTTATTGAGCGAAACTCTAGTTTCCAAAACTATACTAAAAGACACTCTCTGGGTTATGGACCCAAAGGAAAGGGGAACCCCTAGCATTAATTCGATGTCCTGATTCTAACGGACTCAATGGTTCATTAATTCAAGCCACAACCATCGGTTTATGGCCAATTGAAACTCGCCTCCTAGAGACTTTTAGGGACACATGTTGAATCCCTTTTGGGGGCATAGAATTCCAACCGTGGTGCAGAACTGAGTTCCGTGATATCCTGCAAGTGTGTTTGGGAAAATTCCATGTGGGAATGCTATCCAGAAGTTCTCAATAGAGGAATTCCCAAAGTTGTCCCCTATGATGTAAAAGATGAAAATGATGATGATGATGATGATGACATGAAATGATGGTGATGATGAGGATGCCAATGCCAATTCCAATGCCAATAACAATGAAGATGATGATGCAACAATGATAGGATCAGTATGGTGATGATGACAATGAGCATTGCATTTGATGAAACATGATGGTGATGGTGACAATGGGCATGGAGATGGTGGCAATGAAAATGGAGACAATGAGGATGGTGTGGATGATGGATGAGAATTTTATGGTGTACTTAGATGATGAAAATGATGAAAAGGGGGATGATGATGATGAAAATGATGTAAAATATGAAAATGATGATGATTATGATGATGACATGAGGATTCCAATGCCAGTGCAAATGGGCATGGAGATGGTGGAAATGAAAATGGTGATGATGAGGATGGTGTGGATGACTAATGAGAATCTTATGGTGTACTTGGACTATGAAAATTATGAAAAGGGGGATGATGATGATGATGACATGAGGATTCCAATGCTAATGCCAATGGGCATGGAGATGGCGGCAATGAAAATGGCGATGCTAAGGATGGTGTGGATGATGGACGAGAATCTTATGGTGTACTTGGATGATGAAAATGATGAAAAAGGGGATAATGATGATGAAAATGATGATGATGATGTTGACATGAGGATGCTAATGCCAATGCCAATGGTAATGGAGATGATCGCAATGAAAATGGCGATGATGAGGATGGTGTGAATGATGGATGAGAATATTATGGTGTACTTGGATGATGAAAATGATGAAAATGGGGATGATGATGATGATGGTGCCACTGTCAATAGGCATGGAGATGGTGGAAATGAAAATGGCGATGATGAGGATGGTGTGGATGATGGATGATAATATGATGGTGTACTTGGATGATGAAAATGATGAAAAATGGGATGATGATGATGATGAAAATGATGTAAAAGATGAAAATGATGATGATGATGATGATGACATGAGGATGCTAATGCCAATGCCAATAACAATGAGGATTATGATTTGACAATGATAGGATGAGGATGCTATGGATGATAGATGAGAATGTTATGGTGTGCTTGGATGATGAAAACGATGAAAATCAAAATGATGAGAAATATGAAAAATGATGAAAATGAGGATGATGATGATGATATTGATGATAATTACATGTATTGTATTGATGACATGAAATGATGGTGATGATGATGAGGTGAGAATGAGAATGGTGTGGATGATGGATGAGAATATTATGGTGTGCTTGGATGATGAAAATGGGATGGTTATGGTGAAAACATGGCCATGAGGAGGATGGTGGTGATGTTCATGGTGGAAATAGGCATGTTGTCAATGTAGAGATTATGGTGTACTTAGATGGGAGAAAAAAACAAATACAACAAATCCATGATGAAACTTATGCAATTCATCTAGTTGTATATGTTTATGCAATTTATCAATCTATCATGCTATGAATGTCTGGCTGCAATAGTCAAAATATTGATGTCAATAATTAATGTGACCATGAAACAAAATCAGAATATACATGTACACAACTTACCTATAACATAGTACAAAAAATACCATGCATACCACATACCTGACTACCCACATGTGATCATTCAAGTAGACCATCGACATCACCTCTAATACCAATGGTATCCTTTAACCTCTCATGATCGAAGTAAGGCAATAAGTATCATACCTTTGATGATTTCTTCATTGGAATTGTTTGTAGCTAGAGGTTTGTGACAATAACTAAGTTTGTATAATGGTATACAATATGACCTTGTCTATAATCTTCAAATACATACCCTTTTTTCTTTTCTAAGTGGGAAACCTGTGACAAATATTCTCCTTTGATAACCATCAACCCAATTAGAAAATATTTTCCCTTGGAGTCCCTTAATGAGACATTTAGGGTCTTATTCCCCTCCAAGCAATGTGCCATCCAATAGTTAGTGAGCCATGCATTGCATTGCCTCTCGGGGCAACCACTCCGTATATGTGCCCTGCAAAAAATAGAGTGCCAACATTTGAGTCAACTAAATAGACACAACTAGTTGTCAAAATTTTCAAAATTATCAAAATATTAATCGAACCTAGTTTTGCAAGATCTTATATGTGGTCATAGTCTGGAGAAATACTTGATTGGTCCTCCTCCAACTAGTATAATTTTGTATCTATATGTCGACCAATGGGGATAAATACATGGTCCCATCTATCAACCCAATCCGTGGATTCATATTTGTCCCATTCACCACTACTACATGGAGAACAAAAACAAGAGAGTTTCTTTGTCCACGTTTAAACTATAGCATTGTCCGACGTTCTAACTAAATGAAATGCACGATTTCCCTGGATGGTCTTGTACTCATATAAATATGATCAATATACATCGACCACCTCCCAAAAATATCTATGTACATGTGATTTCCTGGTTGAATGATCTTCTTTCCTTCTTGCTCCCTCCCTCATGACTGAAGAACACCATTCAACAATGGTATTTACATCTCTGATGAGTGAAACAATTTTGAACTTCATTTCTTTCCTACGTAATGTTGTCTTGATGCATACACCTACTCCATCATGTTCCCATTTTCCATGTTCAGTCTCAAAATAGTCCCAAATATGTGGCACCTTGTGCATTTTGTAGATCATACACAACCATTGAAAGACATGGTCATTTTTTGAATTTCCCTGCAAAACCATTAGACCAAATCCAATGTTGTTCCAATTGTATATTGTTATCCTTCAAGTGATTGTAGAACAATTGAAAATTGTGTTGTACAAAAATGAAGTTGTGACACCTATCATCACTTATGTAGAAGTGATTCTCCTTCAATATAAATATGTTGTCTTAAGTACTATCTTCTCCATGTCTGTAGGTGATATGGACCATTATGTTTACATGGTCAGAGTGATAATATTGACTTTGAATCAAAACTAGATCATTATAACTACAAACAAGGCAATGTAAAAATCACCATGGTGATAATGATCATTGTACAGCTTTACAACATATGATAATGGTCTAATTGATGATAGCTACTCATCATAACTACAAACAAAAAAAAAGTAATAGAAATTCTAAAAGGACTACAATCAGTTTCAAAAATCACCTCAAAACTCATATGTGATGGCAACTCGAAGTTGATCATCACTATCCTTCAAGGATCCACATCCTTGGTTAGCATCCATACATACACTAGGGGTGGTAAGTGGTTAGATCTAGAGAGAGGGGGGGAGTGTTAAGGGGTTATAGGTTAGGAGTTAATAAGAGTTAGAGAGAGAGAGGGTAGAGAGAGTGGGGTTAGGGGTTCGGGAGGAACTTAGGGTGATTAGAGAGAAAGGGGGTATAGGTGATAAGCGTGGGTTTTGGGTTATATATATATATATATATATATATATTTGGGGGTGGTAAGTAGTTAGATGTGGAGAGAGAGGGGCAGTGTTAAGTGGTTAAAGGTTAGGGGTTAGTAAGGGTTAGGGAGAGGAGGGGGAGAGAGAGGGGGTGGGGGTTAGGTGTAGGTGGAGGAGTAGGGGAGTGAGAGAGATTGATATAGGGGGGTAGTAAGAGTTAGGGGGAAGAGGAGGGGGAGAGAGAGGGGCGAGAGAGAGAGGGACGGTTAGGGGTTTGGGGAAGAGTAGGGGGATTAGAGAGAAAGGGGGGTATAGGTGAGGAGGGTGATTGTTTATATTAGAGAGAGAGGGAGATACATTGGGGGATGTTAAGGGGTTATAGGTAGAGAGAGAGGGGGGGGTGTTATGGGGTTAGAGATAGAGAGTGAGGGGGGGTGTTAAGGGGTTAGAGGTTGAGACATAGTAGGGTGTTAGGATATTAGGGGTAAGGGGATAAGGGGAGAAACAAAGTGATAAAAATGGTTATTAAGGGTTTGGGAGAGGAGGGGGAGAGATAGAGAGAGAGAACCAATGGGGCAGTGGTGTGTTAGGGGGTCGAGGGAGAGAGAGAGGGGTGGGTGTTAGGTGTAGATGGAGGAGTAGGGGGGTGAGGGAGAGTGAGAGAAAGAGATATATTGAGAGAGAGTCAGGGGTGTGATTGTGGGGTAGGGGGAGGAGGGGGTTAGGGGTAGAGAGAAAGGGGAGGCTCTTTTGTATGATATTGGTGGAAAGAGAGAGTAGTGGGGGTATGAATAGGGGTGGAAGGATATGGTTTACGGAGAACTAGGGAAGTTAGAGAGAGGATGAAATGGGTGAGAGAGGGAGAGGGAGGGGGGGTAATAATGGTTTGGGGTATATATATATATATATAGGTGGAGGATTACGAGAGAGAGAGAGAGAGTGAGAGGGGGTTAGAAAGCGTTAGGAGGAGGGGAGTGAGAGGGAGAGGAGGGTAGGGTTAGTGGAGGAGTAGGAGGGGGGCTGTTAAGGGTTAGGGGGGGCTATGTTAGATGGTTTGGGGCTCTTTGGGAGTTGGAGAGGGGGTGTATTAGGGGTTTTGAGGGGCTAGTAGTTTTTTTATTCACTAAAACGCATACATGTTTCTGTAATGCTAAAATGTGTATGCGTTTTGTAACACTAAATCGAGCACGTGTTTCATTTTAGCAAGGGGAATTGAATTTAAATGATACACGTAAGTGTTTTGTAGCACTAAACCCGAACCTCCACATGTGTTGGCATGGCCTATTTGTGCTTTTCTGTCTACTTCGGATTTTGCTTTGGATTTACAAATCCTGTGCCATGGAATGTGGTAAACCATGGCTAATTGAGCATTACATCCAATTTTTTAGTATGCTTGTGTTTAACCGCTGGTTACAGTATCCTACAAACCATCATTTTTCATGAAATTTTAGACACGGCATTTTTTGCATATTCCAAATATGCAATTTTTAAAAAGAATATATATATTTTTCTTATTTTTCTTGTGTCGTGACTCCTTAACTCAAAAAACACATTGTTAGTGTTTCGTCCATAACTCTTATGTTTCTCAACCATTTTGAAAAAAAATTGTATGGTGCACTAAAGGACACCGACCTCTACATTCTATAAAAAACCATTTCATGATCATTGCATTTAGACCTTCAAAGGATGCACCCACACTTGGTGTACTGTTCTCGAGATTTGATCAATTAGAAAATTAAAAAAACTAAAAATTATTATTTTTTTGGAAAAATAGCGGTGCACTAGTACTTGTTGTTCTCTATATGTCTACAAGTTTTTGTAAGTTGATTCCATCATTTAGGCACTCAAAGGCTGCACCCACAAAAACATATACCTTATAATTTGCCCCAAAAAACATTTATGTTAAAAAAATATCAAACTTTAAATAGTTAAGGACATTTTTAATAGAAAAAATTTATATGTTCGGAAATGCCATTCAATTTCTTACATTTCATATTTTTTACTCATCACAAGATTCATTGTGTATGTGTTCGAAAATATACATGTAAGTTTAGGGATGCCTTTTTTTTAGTTTTCTATTGCATCTAACGTGTCAAAAGAGACCCTCATTAGATTGTAGACACCCTAACATGTTAAATATTCTATATACATGAGAGAAGGATAGCCGAGAGAAGAAATCCACGAGGTCCTTGATCCTATCACACCATTGATCTAGAAGATAGTTCCATAATCATTTTTGAATCACCATATATATTAAGAGAAGATTGTTCCAAACTTAGCAAAAAATAGTAGGCCCCACATGGCCTATAACTTAGACCGAGTCTGGTGACTCATTGTTATAGCATAATTTTCCACCTTGTGAGCATGATCATTGATTGGCCTTCAGGATCCATTTCATTGACTTAGATCCATCATTTTGTCCTCCAGGAACACATTTTCCCTATTTTTGTTCCTGTACGCGAGTTGTTCCACTTTAGCCCACATACACATAAGCTATTCCACTATAGCCCGCGGGTACCAAGTAAAATGGTAAAAATCATTAGAAAATTACTTTTTACTCCCAAAAAGCGGTCTTAGGGTGACCTTTGGCCCTCCATGTGCCCCGAAATGCCTCGATGTGTCATTTCACTTACCTTTGGAAGGCTATATATTGAGCTCTTATGGCATATGGAAGGGAGGAGAAAGAGAAAGCAAGATAACTCTAGTGTATTTTTTGTAAGTTTTAAACCTTAACAGTGAAGTACAAACTTATATTGATTCTTAAGCATTAACAGAAAATACACAATGGCATACACATAACACAGAGATTTTCACCTGGAAATCCTTAACCGGGAAAAAAACCAGCAAAACTTAGAGCCACACTGCTCCTTTTCATTATATGTTTATTCAACCATTTACAATACAATATATGGTATTCCGTAGCATCTAAAACCCTAATTCGTTTACCCGAAATTAGGTTACAACCCTAATCCCTTTTACTAGGATTAGATAGAGTACAATGGGTCGAAATCGCGAAAAAGCAAAAAACAACCCAAAAAAATTTTGCGCTCCGCGCGGACTCCGGGGGCCTAACGGCCCCCTCTATGTCGTTTCGGAACCTAACGGTCCAAAACGAAGGGGGTGGGCCCTGTCGGGCTACCCCCCCCTCTATCCCCCCCCCTCCGTATGCGCCAGGCGCAGGCAAATCACTACTGGGAAGGGGATCGTGTTGTACACGTAGCCACCATGTGAAGAGATATAACATTCCCAACATTTTTTCCGTGACTTGAGTCTACACTCATTGATCCTTTGTTGTTGTGAACTTCTTATGTTCACCTTCCAAACTCCTTTTCATAGTTTGATTTTTCCATAGTATGGAGGATTGAAGTTGTGGAGGCACAAGTGGAGAGACCCAGTTCTTGGTTGATAGTGGTTTCCGGCAAGAGGTTGTATATTGTACTTCTTGTTATTCATTAATGGAAATACTCATTTTCTTGTCCAATTGATATTGTGAATATTGTTAAATTACATTGGGTTATATTTTCTTATGATATCATGGAGCATTGCTATTGATTATGCTAATGTCTTTCACATATTATATGCGCTTATTTTGTATTGGTTGTCGAGACTAATTTGCAGGTTCAAGTGCACAAGTTGAAATCTCAATGAGGATCTACTTCGAACATACGGTGGAAGGTTGGTCTTCTTCTCCATTATCTTCGCATTGTCATTTATATAGCATTGCATTGGGAATTGAATCATTTTCCAGTAGTCAGCTGTCTGTTGTGGTCTACCCCGAAGCCATAGGAAGTTTTCTCCGTAACACTCATGAAATAAAAAAGTTTCATATCACCAATCATCAATTAGATCATTATCATACGATGTAAAGTTTTACAATGTAAACATACACTAGATATTACAAAATAAAATTAAATATCTATGCTAGTATTTTCAATTTTGATAATGTCATACATATTATAATTACATATCTTCATCCATGTAATGAAATATCTACATCATCAATGCAACATAAGTTTCAATACTAGTATTTTCAATTTTGAAAACTTCATGCAGATTATAATTATAAATCACCAAAAATATATTCATCCATGTAATGAAGCTCTACATCATCAGGGCATCTCTACTTTGTCAATTTCAAGAGGCTAATGTTGGCTTCTCCTCATCATGGAATAAGCCTGAACTGAAGTCCATGATTCGGGAACTAATATTTGAGACTCAAATCTATGATTCAAGGATGAAGATTCAAGGCTCAAGGATGCCCCAAACCCTTAGAAAACACCAAATTCTACTCCAATGGTGTCCCAATCGACCACAAACCCTCAAGAAACTCTCAAACAAACCACGAATCAACTCCAACCTCTCTCCACAACAAGAATAACTCTTAGATTCTATTAAATATTGGTGTGTGGAAAAGGCCAAGAAAGGATCCTCCCTTTTAGGGTTATGGTTGGTGTACTTTTGTTTTCAAAAATGAAAAGTAGTAACTCGTTATTATTCTATAATCAAAGTTACATAGTACTGTTATGAAGAGAGATATCCAACTATCCATGATGTATACAAGATTCCAACGGTAATAAAAATAATACTACTAATCACTAGGTAACAAAGTCTTCAAACATAATCCTCCAATTCCCAGCCATCATACAAAAACTTCAAAATGAAGATCGATAAGTAGGAACTTCTAGGATTAGAAAGTAAAGAAGGAACCAGAATCCACTATATGATATTCAATAAGATCATCATAATGAATATACCCATCCATAGGCCCAATCACCAGCTTAGATAAACATTGTTCCCTCCTATTAAGCTCTCGAAATATGTGAGAGAAGGAGATAGAAGGAAAACCATTGATCAATTCTTGTATCCAATACATCCATAGTTCTAGATGTATGGTCTATAGCCCTGATGATCATGCAACCCAGTTGATCCGGATCTTGGGAGCTGAGAACCGGAAGGCTTGAATGCCGAGAGAGGAGGAGATTAAGCATGCAAATCTGTCATAAAATTCACATGAAAAACACTAATATTGCATGAGAATAAGCATGAACAAAAACACATGAAGTGAATGGGAGGTGAGGCTCAAAGAGGAGCCCCACCTCTAAAACTAATTACCAATAACTCACTCAGATCTAAATAATCTCACAATGAACAATAGAAAATATGAGAGAAACCAAATGAGTAACTTCATATTATGAGAAGGCTTGCTAGGCCTTTATATAGCATTATTACAATGTGTCTTGAGACCATACCATGGGCCAAAACTATGTGCTACCAAATACCATGGATGAGAGAGGGTGGCCTCTCAATTTAATACTTTTATGGCTTATACATCCGAATTTAGACCATATGCCCCCTAAAATTCGGATCACCAGTCTATCACCACTCTCGAATCCTCGAAGACTCTCATATTGTGAATTCCCTAGCCCTTCCAACAACCATTTTTAACAAAACCAAATGATTTCTCCTAATTTGGAGTACCATAGCAGCTCCGCAATGACCTTCTTGCTCAACAACATCGAAAAATCCAACTGAAATATTGTCTTCCACTTGTGGAATATTTAAAAATCTTATTTTCTGAGGAGGTTTTTCCTTATAATAGTAAGAAATGAGATGACCACCTTAGAAAAAACAAGAAAACCTGATGGGTCAATATCATCGAATATAGCCTGATTTATTACCTTCTAAACCTCCCAAATGATAAACAATGGTAGTTCCTTAAACTTGACCTTGGAATGAAACCACATGTAGAAGCAATCCTAAAAATTTGATAATGTCCATTCATTTTGGCGATACAAAAATGCCCCTACATCATCCCAAATTGTGTTGAAAAAATTGCACAGGTTGAACAAATGTGAAACCGATTCATCATCTACCAGACATAAGAATCTAAGATACATCTCCCAGGTCCAAAAAAAACTCTCTTGAGAATATTGTCCCAGGAAATAATTTTATTCTCTAGACATAGCCATATATTAAAACATCTGATTTTTATAGGGATATGCCATTTTCGAATCATACGTGCCCACCACTTCGAAGATATGGGATCTTGAATATAAGTTAAATATTCATAATCTTTTTGGCAGATAAGAACCCATTAGTGTTACCCCAATCCCACACTAAATAATCCTCCTCCTTAGACAATTTTATTCCTTCGCGGAGCAAGATCATAACAAGTTGATTCCATTAAGCAGTGACCTTAACCAAATTTCCCAAGTATGAATCCCATAACCATTAAGAGGATAAAGAGTCAATAGATTCATGACGATGAACTTGTGCCAACACTAAAATGTTATATCTATGCAACTGCTCAATCAAGGGACCCGAAATCTTGTAATGATCCCCTAATCTAGGGGAGGGATCAACCCCAGTGAAAACCCGGGTACCCCAACCTAATTTCCAGCTGATCCAACCACCTAAAAGAGGAAAATATTTGATAGGTCCCCTCCATATGATAGAATCGTTTCCAACATATAACCGTGGATTCCTTATCCACTTCATCACAGAAAAGGTCTTCAAATATTTGGTAGAAATCACCTTGCTCGATAAACCAGAACTAAAAAATCACCCACTAGAGACTTTTAACACTCAACACTTGGAAGTACTAACCCAAATGTTTGAGTCCCCAGCCAAATTGATGTTTCGACAATGAGATGGTTTCCCAAGAGGCCGGATGGAATTTAGAATCCTGTAAGTTACTAGCCCACAGAAATTGAAAAAATCACTTTCTAATACAATTGATAATATAATTCAGGACCATCGCCAAGGAAAACCAATATACATGTATGCTTTCAAGAAAATATTTTGCGAAGGTGAGTCTACCACCCAGTGATAGACACCTAAAATTACAACTACTAATTCTTTTGTCCACTTTGTGAAAGATCCATGGGCAATCCTCTCTCCTGTAGCAATTAGGATTTAAAAAATATCCCAAATATTTAAAACCACATTCCAACAGATCCATATGATATGGGAAAATATGTGAAATCTAATTGCAAATACCAAAGTCATCACAATTATATAGGAACATAGATTTCTACAAACTAATAGTCATTCCTAAGGCAGAGAAAAAGATGTCAATAATGTCTCGATAACACACCTAGTCATTCACTGATCCACTCCCAAATAATAGAACATCATCACAAATAAAAGATGTGTGATAGAAAGAGATCGTGAAATTTCGATACCTTTTATCCTCTTGTCCTTTCTAGCAGCATCAATGGATCGACTGAGGCCTTCAATAACCAAGAGAAAAATCAAAGGTGATAGTAGGAAACCCTGACAAAGGCCCCTTCCATAGTGGAAGACTAGGAAGTGGGAGATCCATTAATTAACATAGAGAAGTTGGATGAGGTGATACTGGCCATAATCCAGTTGGTCACCTCCATCGGAAGGCCAATCTAAAGAAGAAAAAAATGAAGGAAAGTCCAATCCACGTGATCATATGCTTTAATTAAGTCCATTTTAAGGATGAAGGCCCGAATGTCCCTATTCTTTATCGAATGGATATATTCCTAATCCACCACCACTACATCTAAAATTTTGCGATTAGGAAGAAAACCAAACTATTCAATGGAGATGGAACTAGACAAGCATGGTTTAATTATGTTAGAGATAATCTTTGTGATGACTTTATAGATTAAGTTACATAGATAAAATGGCTTAAATTCAACAAAGCTTTCATGCTTATTTGTTTTAGAAATCATAGTTAAATAACTAGCATTCATGTTGACTGGAATAAATCTCTTCCTCCTAGAGTCCTCCACAACTTTCAAAATATCACTACCAACCGGATAAAAAAAATGGATAAAAAACTCGATGGTCCAACCATCTGGACCAAGGATTTTATCATTAGCAAACAATTTTTAAAAATTGATCTCCTCCAGGCTTACCTCAGATCCAATACGTTCGCCCTCCTCCAAACTAAAAAAATGAGGATAATGTTTTATAACCTTCAACCGCTCTGCTAGACAGGTAGAATTTCCCTTTTTATAAATATCCTCAAAGACGTTCACCGTCTCCTGTTTGAGTGAGTCTTGTTCAATCACATGTCCCCCAGTCGAGTCCTTCAGTTCCTAGATGGAATTGTTTATTCTTCTTTGATTATCATACAACTGAAAAAATTTAGTATTATTGTCTCCTTGAGAGACCCAAATGACTCTACTTTTTATCTGCCAAGTGTCTTCATCTTGTTTCAATATCTTTTCCTTTAAGATTTCCAAGTTGACTAATTTTTCCTTTCTTTCAGCTGAGAAAATATCTGTGTCAACATTTAGGGCCAAATGTAGCAATATTAGCTTCAATCCGTTGCAACTTTTCATAATTAACCTTTTTCTTCTCCTGTTCCTACTTAGCTACCTCAATTTTGAGAAGTTTCAACTTCTCAATCAAGCCTAATAAAGGAGACATTGAGACATATGATGAAAGAGATAACCATTTTTGCTTCAAAAAATCACAAAATTATGGATCCTCCAGTCAGGTGTGATTAAACTTATAGGGATAGCAATTGAATCTTTTATCAAAGTCCAGTTCAAGAGATATGGATCTATGGTCCGAGACACCAGTAGGAATAGCCTAGGTTCTATATATTCCCAAGTCATCACTGAGACCCACAACCATTAAAAACGCATCCAAACGTTTGGCCACCGCCGCTTTCCTAACACGTACTTAGTCCAAGTCGGGACCATAGTACTAGGCACCACATCCAACAAACCTTCATTTTTAAAAATATCCTTAAAATAAGAGGCTAGAGGATTGATCACATTACTAGAGCCCCAAATCTTAGCCGACAATAAAGTCAAGTTTAAGTCCCCTGCGAGAATTAAGGAAGGATTTTGCAAGACCCCATAGCCAATAATCTTGTCCTAAAAAAATCCTTCCTATGATGATATGGTCCATAAATATTCAACAGGCTCACAAGTTTTTTCAAACCCCTAAAGTAACCATCAATATGAATTCCTACAACATTGATGAAAGTCTTAAAAACAGAGGTAGATGGGTTCCATGCCACCAATAGTCCCCTAGAAATTCCACAAGAATCCTACCCACAACATTTCTAAAAAGGCTTTAACTTAAGAAAAAGATCACAAGCTTTGGTTGCAGATGTCATAGTCTCTTCGAGGAAGACTATATCAGATTTAATATTCTCTAACAAGTGCTTAAAGGAAGTTACTTTGAGAGCACTGCCAATCCCTTTGATATCAAAGGATAAAATGATCATTAATAACTCGAGTTAAGGGGCATACATGCTTTAAGATCCCGTTCATTTGCAGAGGGAGAGGAATCAAAAGTTAAGGATGTAGCCACAGAGTAAAGGGAAGACACTTTAGGATTTACACAGAGAGAAGGATCAACAACCACCTTCCCGGAGTAGGGCTAAGAAGTTTTACCAGGATTTCCATTTTTAGATTTTTTAGTGTTTACCTAGGGATGCCTAATAGAGGCAATAGGGATGGCATCACCAATAGTCTCTAGGATACTAACGAAGTTCAGTATTGGTTCCGCTACCAAAATCCCCTTCGAAGAAGAAAAACCATAGTCTAATGAAGGGGAGGAATAATGGTCCTCCAGAGAAGATGATGAGAGAGCTATGGCCAAAGAGGGTAGAGCGATTAGTGGGAAATCCCTCACACCATCGGACACCTCAGAAGCAACTGGAAAATCCACAACAGTATGAGCTCTAGTCATTCTGGACTCCGTTAAAAGGGTCTAATCGAGGTAGGAAGGCAAGTGAGCCCCATTACTAGAGGGAGTATAGACTTAAACCCTAATTCCAACTTCCTAGAACAGGGGTCCTCTGTTATAGGTGAAGTGTCAATAGATCCAAATCTACCTGACTCCCCCTCCTTTAAAGGGGAATGTAGCTTCAGGGAACCCAAAATTTCATCAACGGAGAGAGATTTTTTAAAAAGAGGAAGGAAAGTTTTGAACTTACCCGTGAAGCGATAAGTTGATTCCCCATCCATAGGAAATGGAAAGTTTAACATCAGCTCTGATTCATTGAATTCCACCTGAGAGGATTAAAAATCCTCAGAATCGACATATATTCCTTTCACACCCCAAGTGAAGTCTTGGCAAAAATGTTCATTCTGATGGCAAAAGAAACAACATAACAGAATCCGCCAATATTCCATCCTTTGGACGATCAAACCACCTACCCAATTCACCTTGACCTCTTCACGGAAACCATCTATATAATCCAGTTCTACCAAAACCCTAAGCAACTTTCGATTCATATCCATGAGAGTGTCTTCCTCGACCAGGATAAACCTTCCTATGGAGTTAGCAACTTAAATAAATGAAGCAAAGTTCCAACATTGAGTGGGGAACCCCGAGAGAGTACCCACATGTGTCGTCAAGGAATTTTATCCTTTGACCTTTGAAGGATAAAAGTACAAATGCCATTTACATAAAACCAAGGAGCCATTTCCATTGACCCAGAACTTGGAAGAAATAATTTGTAGGCCCTTCTCTTATAGGAAATGGAATTGTATCTAACCATTCACAAGCATAATGAATATTAGGACGCAGTTGATGAAGGGCTTCCAAGAGTGAGAGATCCATTCCAGAATCTCCAAATGGATCAATTTAATATACTCAAACTTTCCCACCAAATCCCTGGACGATAATCCTTCCACCATATCAAAGGTAATGTATTGTCCCAACACATACAAAGCACGCCCCTTCTTTACCTTCTCGAATTTAAACCTTCCTCGCAACATGGCTCGTTCCCCGTATTGGGGTCCCCTTTGATTTAGGAACATGACCACAGAATGATGAATCCTCGCCAACAAGTATATCAGACATGCTACAGAAAGGAAACCCAAAATCCCTGGAGGGAAGCTGCTGGGACTTAGCTAAAACATGCGCCTACTCACTGTAGAGGGATTATGGAAACTTGATGAAACCTTATGGGGAGAGGATAAAACCACCTAGGCATTAGGGTTTGTCCAAACCCTGGGCTCCAAAATTAGAGAAGTGTGTGCTTAAGCCACATAGTCAACGACGATCCCATCCTTACATGTCTCGCAAAAACCATAAACTGTCCCAATATTCGACTAACGAGGTACCATACCAACAAGTGAATCATGACTATGACAAGTCTAGCCCGTGAGAGAACAACTCTCCCTCAAACAAACAATCAAGTACAATAGATAAAACAATCATATTCCCACTATTTTATGACTAGGTTGGTAGTAAGCCTCCCATTGTTGGGTGGCGGACTCCTAGCTCCTATAGATTGAAAAGCACTAGTTGGAGCAACCCGTAGATAGATTGGTAGTAAGCCTCCCATAAATTGTTGGGTGGCAGACTCCTAGCTCCTATAGATTGAGAAGCACTAGTTGGAGCAACCCGTGAAAGAACAACTCTCCCTCAAACAAACAATCAAGTACAATAGATAAAATAATCATATTCCCACTATTTTATGACTAGGTTGGTAGTAAGCCTCCCATTGTTGGGTGGCGGACTCCTAGCCCGTATAGATTGAAAAGCAATAGTTGGAGCAACCCGTAAATCTGTAGGAAAACTCGATCGCCGGACCTTCAGCTTGAGAAATTTCCAGAAAACCCACCCACCATTGAAGAAGTGGCGGCTGGTGTACTTGCTTCTAAGTTTTGAGTTTTTTTTGCATTTTTTAGGTTGTTCTTTTAAGAGGAAACACTAGCCATTGGACTAAATTTGTTTTCAAAAATGATGAAACATTTTTGGCAAGGTCTGAAACACCCTTTTCGCACTTTTGATTATGGATACAGGTTTGCAAAAACGGAAACGACACTAAAATATATCCACACGTCTCCAAGTTGTTTCCCATCGGGGTCTGCTTCTGAAACACAAAAGCGCTTCATGGGTCCTACCCAAATGTTTCTGATAAATATAGTGGCCTTGTTTGTATTCAATATTTGGAGACATGATCCCACAACTTCTCCAAACATGGGAATGGCCCTGAAAAGTATCCAAGAGTTTCCAAGTTGTTTTCCATCGGGATCTGTGTCTGAAACGCAGAAAAAAATTACGTGAGAACTACCCAGTGGCTTCCGATAAACTTAGTGGGCATGCCATTTTTCTATATTCAGGGAGATTCTAATCCGACAACATTCTATGGCTGGTTAATTTGCTAGTGCCTAGTAACAATTGAATGTGTGTGTTTGAAAAGCTCACAATTAAGGTTCCACATTTGGGTGTTGAAAGATAGTATGTTTATAATGTTATTAATTATTATGGATATGGCCATTACACAATAAAACCATTCAATGGTTACTTGAAGCAATTACATCCCTAATAAGGGAATAGGTTTGACCGCTACAAATGATCATTTCATGGAAGTTGGCACAAGAGACTTAGAGACTAACGTTATCCAAAACAAAACACAAAGGCAAGTAATAAGTGATAAGTTTTTAACATTGTTATGAATAAGATTATGGATTTCAGATACGATGAACTGCAAAGCAATGCACTAAAAATTGGAGATGGCAATTTTCGTTGGGTTGAAGTGCAAGACATGTTAAGATAATGCATCGGAGTTGGTAGAAATGTTTTTAAAACCAAAGAACAATGTAACAACAAGCTAAATAAAGAACGGAAAACATTAAATCAGGATAAAAGTATTGTTTCTAAGAAGCATTTCATCGTGATAAGATTTCCTTATTTGCAATACAGTGATTGCAATATTCTGTCCCCATTATAACAAAATTATGGAAAAGGAGAAAAGAGAAAAGTAGTAATGAAGCTTGACCATGGTTCCCATAAATGAACTCCTCGTAAATGTGAATCACGAAGGCTACTTATTATTACCAAAATATAATTCATGACAATGATGCAGAGGGTCATGAAGTAAATTGGCATCTTCATAAAAGCATGCACATTGTGTAAATTTATTGATGCAAATCCTACTGCAAGGGGGGCCAAATTCTAAGATGAGCTTAGGGTTAAACATCAACGGGAAGCAACCTGTACGAGAGGAAGTAACTTTTTGACAGATTCGAAAACAGCAAAGGCATGCTAGCAAAACAGTCGTTGCATAAATTAATTAAAGCATCTCTTAACATTTAGCAACTTTTAAATTAGACCAATTTAACCCGCTAGAAGATGACATAGGGAAATAGATCAAATCTTCCAGACAACACATTATTTTCGTTGATAGAGAATCAAAAGGAAACCCTGGCCGAGGCTCAGCAAGCACTGGTGGCCAAATTTACGAGCATGTCTTCATCTCATTTGTAAATTTTCCTGGGTACTCAGCATAACTACATACAAGGCAAAAGCAGCAGCAAAAGGACTACAACTGGTTTAAAAAATCACCTCAAAAGTTATCTGTGCTGGCAACTCAAAGTTGATCATCACTATCCTTCAAGGCTCTACATCCCTGGGTAGCATCCATCTCAGCAGGTTGATTGAGAGATATAGGAAAATGCGACAACTCAATGGAAATCCTTCTTGTAGTATGGAAGAACAACTCTGGAGTAGACTGAAAAGTGAATGAAGGTGAAAAAATTAGACAGGTAGACCTTTACTGGACATGAGGAGCAGGTGAGTATGGAAGGGGTTTGGCTGGCTTAGCAGCATGAAACTGAGAGTGAAAGATATAATGCCTGAAGATTTGGGAGATGCCCAAACCTTAAGGAAAAACATTAGTTAGAAATTAATATTGCATTGCCACGACAAAGTCTACATGCAGGTCCTTGTCACCTCCGACAAGACTTAACTATCGTCCATTAATCATCTTTGATGGATTGCTACTTATCAATGTAGCAGCATGACAGCTCTTCCCCCACCCACCTCACCCCATTGGTCTTCAGGTCAGCACCCTTCACAGCATTTCTTGTCAGGCTTGTTTTTCAGACTGTCGCCATTCCTCCCTCCTGGTCCTTGGTCTCACCACCTGTGTAGAAGAAGTACGCTTGTCATGTCGACCTGTGTGAAGAGTTGGCACTTGGCAGCACCTCATCTCATCAGTGTTCTCATTTATGTTCTAAATGTGTTGCCCACTTATCATGTTGACTTGTATTCAAAATGGTGGCTCAAGGGGGTTATTTAAATTTTAACAGCTCCCTTCTGGCTCCACATCAGATGCTTTGGTGTCAGAGGGTGGCAATACCTTGGTTAGAGCAACCGTTATAGTTTTGACACCCCGGAATCACCATGAGGAGTTTGAAGAATTTAAGGAGAATGTAAGATAAATTAAAGAGTATCTCAAGAAGAGAATATACACGGTGGAGGAACAAGCAAGGCACACCAGGTTGGAGGTGAGGCAGGTATATTCACCATGAGTTTGAAGAATTTAGGGAGGATGTAAGAGACACCAGAGAGTCTCTCAATGAGAGAATATTCAATAGACACAGTGGAGGAGCATGCAATGCAGACCAGGTTGGAGGTGAGGGTTAATAACGTCCAGACTAGGGAAGCTATCGAGAGAAAGAGAATCCACACCGCCAGCATTTCTATTTCCATCCAATTCACCATGAAGTTGGACAACATGGAGTTCCAACTAAGAAACTGTCTCTTGTAGGGGTGCTTAGAGTGATTCAAACACCAGGGCTTCTGTCTTAATGATTTGTTTGTCTTTTAATTGTAGGGGCTTGGGTAGCCCCGCGAAAAACAGTTGCCCTGAAACAATTTGTGGAGTCTCAAAAGCTAGTTATTCTTCTGCTGCAATAGTTGACGAGTGAGTAAGTTATGTGCTAAGTTAGTTAAGTATTTTCCTGGTGGGAGTTCATCAGTTCTGATTCCAGGTGTAGGTCAGGTGGCTTAATTCTGGATGGAACCCGAAGGTTTTATCTTGCACTAATTCTTGGTCATTCGGTTTAGATTTGGGTCCTTGGGATTGTTTATTTTCTTCCATGAGCTGGGGAAGGAGCTATTGATCCTGAACATATATGGTCCAAACTCTTTTAGAGTCCCCTTTTGGGATAGATTTTTCAAGAGGAGTTTTCTTGGTCATGGTCATAGTATTATTGGTGGTGACCTAAATTTTTCCCCACTGGCAATGCTGAAATATGGCGTGAGGCTGCAGTTGTTAATCCTCCATCGGATTATTATGTGTCCAGATTAGATGAGTATGGGTTGGTTGATGTAGCTCCTGTTAAGTTAAGGCCCATCTGGAGGAATAAGGAGGTTGGTGCAGAGAATATTTCCAAGAGGTTGGATAGATTCTTGCTATCTGAAAGTATGTTAAGTGACAGTATGAGGTTCAGACAGTGGGTGGCTTCTGGAGGTGATTCAAACTACTTCCCCATTTTCTTTGAATTGGAAGCTATAGGAAGGAAGCCACCCAGTCCATTCAAATTTAACTCTTATTGGTTATTGGATGAGGATTTCTCCCATGTGGTTAAGAGTCAATGGATAGTCTATGATAGGAACCTAAGACTCGAGAATCTGCAGCACTCCAATTATAATATAATTTAAAAAAGATGAAGGCAGCTATGGTACATTGGGCCATTGAAAAAAATCAAAGGGATGAGAGAGTCTTGAAGGATGTGGAATATGAGTTAGAAGAATTATATTTTCAATAAGTGGCAAGCTTTCTGAATGATGACCATAAGAGAAGGATCATTGAGCTTTAGAGGAAAAGGAGATCTATACTGGATGAAAAAGAGGCTTCCTTGAGACACAAAAGCAGAACTCTATGGTTGGAAAATAGTCATGAAAATACCAAGTCTTTTCATCAGTTTTCCAACCATAGGAAAAATATAAATACTACTATCTGGAAAATTCAAACTCAGGATGGTGATACTACTTCCAGTTTTGAAGATTTATCTAAAGCGGGGGTGAACCACTTCTCTAATCTTTTCAAGGCAGAAAACAACTTCCATTGAACAAGTGGTTAGGATGGCAATTCTTTTTCCTAGATTTGTTGATGACGCAGACAATGAATCCTTGATGGAAGAGGTGAGAAATGAGGAACTCCAAGAAGTTCTTCATACATTCAAAAAGGATAAGAGTCGTCATGGGCCGGATGGATGGACAATAGAGTTCTTCTTAGGTTTTTATGAGTTAATTAAGGATGATCTCTTGAGGGTGATTGAGGAATTGAGGACTTCTAGCAGTGTGTTGGCATCCTTCAACAATGCATTCATAGCACTCATTCCAAAATCCTACAATCCTCTTTTGAGGAGTTTCGACCAATTTATTTTTCCAATTGCATTAAAAAAATCTCAAAAGTTATTGCCAAGGGTGTCAAAATTTACTTTCAAAATCCATTTCACAAGAACAGTTTAGGTTTCTTGCTCTAAGACAGATTCATGACGCAGTGGGTGTGGCTCGCGAAGTTTTTCACTCTAGCAAAGTTAAAAAGTTGCAAACCATGGTGATCAAGATTGATTTAAGCAAAGCATATGATAGAGTGATTTGGCTCCATCTTTGTCTAATGTTTATACATCTGGGTTTCAAGTTACAGTTTTTCAATTGAGTCATTAATTGTGTATCAGCAGTTTCCTTTGATAAATTGATTAATGGTTCTGCTACTGAATTTTTTAGCCCTGGTTTGCCAGGGTGTCCATTATCCCCTTTACTATTTCTGCTGACTATTTCTACTGGTGGCTTAAGGCCTCAATAGAGCTATCTTGGAGGAAAAAAGTGTGCCTCCAAGATAGCTCTATCGAGGTTAAGGACGAGGAAAAAAGTGTGGGAGCCTTTAAAGGAATAAGGATGGGGCCACTTTATATGTATCTCACTTGTTATTTGTTGATAATATTCTTCTGTTTTGTGATGGTTCATGCAGGGATTCCCTAAAGGTCATAGATATTTTAGATCTCTGTTGTTGGGTGACAAGAATGATGATCAATGTTGGCCAATCCAGTGTCTCTTTCATGGGGATAAATGATGAGGACACAACCTTTTTTTTAAAGTTTTTTCTTTATAATCATGTGGAGTTTCAATAGGGCATAAAGTGAATGGGCTTTTTCCTCAAGCCAAATGATTATACCAAGCAACACTGGGGTTGGATGATATCTAAAGTTGAAAGGAGGTTGTCTCTTTGGTGTAACAGATGGTTAACCAAGGGGTGGTGTAATAGATGGTTAGCCAAGGGGGGAATTGTTTTGATCAAATTTGTGCTTGAATTCCTCAAGCCAAATTATTATACCAAGCGACATTGGGGTTGGATGATATCTAAAGTTGAAAGGAGGTTGTCTATTTGGTGTAACAGATGGTTAACCAAGGGGGGAATTGTTTTGGTCAAATTTGTGCTTGAATCCATTCCAATGTATTGGGTATCTTTGACCTTTATACCCAAAGGAAAGTTAAAAGAATATTAGAAAACTTCATTACAACTTTCTCTAGGCAAGGGGTAATGAAAAGAATTATTTTCCTTGGGTATCTTAGAAGAAGATAGCTGTCCCAACAGAATTTGGGGGCTGGGTATCAAAAACATTCATGCTTTTGCAAAAGCCCTTGCAGCAAAATGTTTTTGGCTGGGTATCAAAAACATTCATGCTTTTGCAAAAGCCCTTGCAGCAAAATGTTTTTGGAGAATCACTGATGGGAAGGGATAGGAGAAAGGTGGTCTATCAAAAATATATTGAGCCCTTACGTGTGGAAAATTGGAAAATATTCCCACAAAATTTTTCACAAAGCTTCAATGATATGGAAGCTTTGTGTTGGAGGCATTTCCATTGGTAAAGAAATGGTTGGTTTGGAAGGTTGGTTTAGGAAGGAAAGTTAGACTAGGAGGGAACCATTGGGTTGGGTGTAGTGAAAATTTCTATCTTCGTAGAAATGTAATTGATATCCTAAGGGAGAGGGGGATTTTCTATTTATATTGAATAGCGGATGTAAAAAGCACTTCGATATGGAGATAAGAATGGATGCCAGAAGCAAGAATAGGTCTATTTGGGGAAGACAACTTGGTTTGGAATGAATATATTGGTTCTCTACAAGCAAGTCATGTCAGAATTAAGGCATGGAGGATGAGCTGGTTTGGTCTAGGAATCCTAATAGAGGGTTGCACTTTTCAAAGTTGGGGTATAAAGTCCTCAGGAAGAAAGGTGTACAAGATTTCATGTGGTGGTTCAAGGATGTGTGGAAGGTCAAATGCCCATTAAAATTGAAAGCTTTCATGTGGCTAGTTATCATGAATAAAGTGTCTACGTGGGACTTCATGCAGAGAAGGAGCTTACACCATCTGAGCAGATGTCCTCTATGTAAGGTCAGTCATGAATCACTCTCTCACGTGCTTGTTGACTGTTCTTATGTTGTGTTAGTTTGGAAGGATGTTGAAATATTCACTGGTCTTAGAAATGTGTGGAGTGGACAATCTATGGAAGCTAGCCTAATGAATGGTGTGGAAATCCAAATGTCAAAAAGTTTAAAGCCCTTCCCATCATTATTGCTTGGAAAATATGGCTGGCAAGGAACTCTGCTCTATTCGAGGATAAATTTTTCCCTTCAAACAATTCTAGAGAGTTTCAATGATAGGAAACTTCGAAGAGTGGAGATTCCTAAAAGCATAGAGAAATCTGGAGGGTGGACGTATTTTCATGGGAATTCTCAAGGAGATCCTCCAGTAGATGGAGCCGGGGGGTTATTTTTATCAGATTCTCAGTTTTTTAAATTTAAGGCTGGATTAGTTGGAACCACAAACAATAGGGTTGAGCTGTCGCCATTCAAACTTGTCCGTATGCTGGCTGTTCATAAAGGTGTGCGGAAATTACAAGTAATCTGTAAGCCCATGGTGGTGATAAATTGGTTGAGAGGACTTTCTGCTATGGAAAATTTCCGATTGTGACCTATCTATCAGAAAATTATTAATCTGAGGAACATTTTTTCTGATATCTCTTTCTGTCATGTTTAGAGAGTGAAATATGCTGGCAGATTCATTATCTAAAGAAGGCTTGCAAATGGCTCCTGGAAATTGGCATATTTGGGTGCAACAGAAAGATGAAGATGTTTCATCTGAATAAGACCCAGGTCCTTTTTTTAATCAACTGCCATATGTTATGGGGTGGCATTACTCTTTTCTTTGGCTTATGATAGTGTTTCTCAACTCTTTGAGAACTTTTACAGGCCTATATGGAAGACATCTGAGTTTAAATTTTGGAAGACTATAAGATTTTGATATACTGATTTAGATTTTGTTATACTGATTTAGAATTTTAGGGGACCGTTTGGGATCTTTTTTGGAAACACTAGTGAACTGGCTTATAGACTGTTAGGGGTCTTTGTATTTGGACAGCAACTCGATGGTAATTACTTAATGGATCTTCAATGTTTACTATCTTTTTGAATGTCGAAGGGTTATGCAGATTGTAATTTTGTTAGAATTAATAAAACTGCGATACTTTTTCCATGGAAAAAGTAAACATGGAGTTCCAACTGGAATCCCTGGAGGAGCTCTTTTCCTGGATGAATATTCACCTGTGCTGGGAAGAAGTTCAATTTCCAGTGCAAAGGGGAGGCAGGTAGTGCAACAACTTAAGAAGTTCGAACTTCGGATACTGTTGGAGCCAAGGCCGCAGCTAGGGTAAAAGCTGCGAATTTTGAGGAAAAAGCACAAGTATGGAAGAGTGCTAAGTTTTGAATAAGCACCAATTTTGGGACACAAGAAGACGGTGCGCAGTACGGTGCCAGATGGATAAGCTCAGCGTAGATCACGGACCGGAAATCGCGGAGCTCGTGCGCACGTCAGAAGAGAATGAAGGTAGCCGAGTGGAAAGCCCAGCTACCATAATCAATGAAGCAATGGAGTAGAGGGCTCAACTACCCTCATTTAAGGCTAAGTACAGAAGTTATGGTTGCTCGGATCAAGGAGGAGCAACGGACCAAAGCATTGAAGGCGAAGGACGAGGCATCCATACCCATAAGCTGCGCCGGAATTCATGGAGCCTGCAGGAAGCGGCGACATGACTGCAAGCGGCGCCTACAGTACACCTAGCCATGTGCGTGGTTAGGGTTTTTGGGGATTACTGCTGGGAAAGGCCCACAGTTTTGTAAAGGTGCGACCGCCATGGCCACCTATATATATGAATAATTGTAATGGGTAGATGTTAGTTAGTGAGATAGAGAGTCAGTTGGTTAGACAGATAGCTAACTAGTCAGTAAGCGGGTTAGCAGTGAAGTTAATCCTTGAGTTGCAGACAGTCCAAGGCGACGTCTGAACTATTGTAATCCCTGGAGAGGAAGAGAATAGATCAAGAGAAGGGCTCCCAGCTATGTGCGTGGAGTTTCCTGGAAAGATCTGAGGCTGCAGCTGTGTGCGCAGCATATTGTATAAGTCTATCATTTTCTGGTTAATATAAGATATTCCCGTGGACGTGGTTTTCCCCGTGGAGGAGGATTTCATACTTCTTATTGTTGTGATGTTGTGATTGAAGTGATCACCTGTTTGTTTTAGTCTATTACAGTAAATACAAGAATATTGCATTATCTTTACACTGTGTTGAGTAGATCAGTAAAGCTTCCTTGGGAACTATAATCGTTAAGGGTCGAAGGAATCGGTAAGGCGACAGCGCCGTTGCGATAGGAGAACCTGTTGCTGCGACGAGCGCGCAAGAGAAACTACGCATAGAATATATGTGCAGAGGATAATTGGTCCCAGCGCATGAGGGAACGTACCGCGCAGCTCACTGGCTGAGCAGGAGCTTGAGAGCTGTTGCGCTCCTAAGCCTGAAGAAAGGTCAGACCGTCGCCTTAGAGAGGTCGTCAAGGAGGAAAGAGCAATCTCCGCGTCGCCTAGGTTAAGGAAACCTGATTCCTTAGCCCCCCCATAGCCACTTCGGGTGAGACCTCGAGCTGCCGCACAGCTCGTTGCCGAGAGGGCCAGTGCGCCTAGGGGTTTTGTTGCTGCGCTTCATTAAAACCTGGGTCTGTCCAAAAAGGAGCCAACAAATGGTTCCGTTGCCGCGTGAATGAGACTTGTTATTTCAACGACACGCGAGATCGAGGCGAAACCCAGAGAAAGAAAGGAGCCAACAAATGGTTTTGTTGCCTTGTGACTTGTTACTGTGAGACTTGTTATTTTTGCGACGAAGAAGACTGTTGCTGAAGCCAACAGATGGTTCTGTTGCCTTGAGACTTGCTCAGCTAACAAATGCGTTACTGGAATCCTACAACTACAGAAATTCAGGAGTGGTTCGACTTAAAGGCTAAAGAGTTCGCTGAACAAGAAAATAAAAGCTCTAGACTCCAGCCATAAGAATGGTTGCAGAAGTATATCTATACTGACCTTCACGAAATTTTCTTTGTCACATTTGCACTTGAGTTACATGCTTGGATAGCCAAGTTAGCAGATACTAGACCCACTGTGTATATTGATCGACCAATTGCTTGGACACCTGAGCTAGTCAGTATTCTGAAGCGGGTAGACAATTCTGTGTCCCACGCAGTAGACTTTTGGTTGAATAGTCTGCTGGAAGGTTTCATCACTGAGTTTGCAGTGGATACAAGAAAGAGTTTCAGTGAAGCTGAGAGGAGTTTCTTTCAAGCACATAGAGGTAAGTTCCTGAATTCTTTGAACTTATCGATTAAAATGCTTCTGTATGAAAAAGCAAAACTATGCATAGCTTCAGATGAATAGCATAGACAAGTAATGTCCGTAGACTCTGATAGTGACCCTGAAGTTATTGGTTGCACTCGTAGTGGAAAACGGTATAAAGTAGGCCTTGACCAACATTCTTTTGAGTCAAGCCCAGAAGACAGTCAAGTTCCTAGAGCAAGCCACATAGAAAGACAAGGGAGTGTTCATATCCCTTACCACCCTTTTACACCGCAAAAGCCAGACAAAGCTCAGTATAATCCCGCAGTAACACCTTCTAGTAGCCCACACGGTACTTCTAGTACCTCTGTACCACCTTTGTTCGACCAGTCCAGAAGAACTGCTACAGCACCTACATCTCAACCTAGCACAAGAAAGATGGGTGATGACATGAAACTACCAACTTTTAGAGGAACAGGAATAGAAGACCCTGAGCAACACTGGTTCCTATGTGAAGCCATTTGGACAATTAAGCAAATTAATGATGATGCTGTTAAACTGGTTCAGTTAGCGACCACACTAAGAGACAGAGCCTTAACTTGGTTCATGAAATACTCAGCAGCACAGAATAGAACGCTTGCTGAGGTAAGAAATGCAATGATTAGAGAATTCAAGAAACCTAAATCAGAATCACAGTGTATAACAGAGCTCAAAGACATCAAGCAGTTACCCACAGAGTCAGTATGGGACTTTGACCAAAAGTTCAAAGCCTTGATAGATCAAGTAAGCTTTGAGTTTGCACCACAACAGCACAAGGAATGGTTCATTGCTGCACTGCTTCCACACATTAGACTTCCTCTTATGCAACAGAATCTCACTACTCAGGAACAAGCTCTAGAGATGGCTATGAAACTAGAAGCTTCACCAATTGCTGGAACAAGCAACGATGTTGCGCAGTTGCAGAACCAATTAGCAAACTTAACCCTGCAAGTGCATGATATTAAGAAAGGCAAGGATGTTAAGGAAGAAATATGGTGTACGAAATGTAAAGCACAAGGTCATTCAAAGGACCATTGCCTTGTTTTCATAGAGTATATTGCAACTGGAGCACCTAATCCTTTACCACAGCCACAAGGGTCTTGGTGTGAAATCTGTAGAACTAGAGGTCATAGACCTCAGGAATGTCACTTACTTCAGAAATATGTACAAACTCCAAAGAATCTATACTGTAATTTCTGTAAATCAGTGGGCCACGATGAAAACAATTGCAGAGAATATGACCTTATGATGGAAAGGAAACATGATGTTTATAGAGTACAATCAGAAGCACAAGGACCCATAGCAGGTCCACAGTATGACCAAACTCGCGACGGCCGAACAGGAAATTACAGAGGCCGTGGACGCACAACAAATTTTGGCCGCGGAAGAGGCCAGATTACTTGTTATAATTGTGGAGCGCAAGGTCATTTTGCAAGAGATTGTCAAAACCCTACAACCCTTTGCAGATATTGTAAATCTTATGATCATATCATTGAAGAATGCCCCCAATTGATGACAAAAATGCAAGCAAAGACGCCACAGGTCAACCAGAATATTCAATTGATTGGAGCAGAAAAAATGGAACCAGACCGTACAGTTAATATTGTGACGCGCAGTGGAACAACCACTGGTGCGCCAGAGTCGGGAACTGGAAAGCAAGCGACACAATGGGTGCGCCGCGCTAACATTAAACCAGCTCCACTTAATCTGCAGAAGCAAAAAGAAGCATTCAAGCAAGCCCAGGAGTATTTCTCAGATCCCAGAGCTTCAAGTTCTGTCGCAAATCCGCCTAATGATATTAGATCGCAAGTGCTAAGACAAGACAACCTGGTACAAGAACAGGCCACTACATCCGGAAGGCCCGATGAAGAAGATGCACTAGGCACTGTCCATAATTTTCTAAGGAACTGCTTAAAGATGTTGCGCAATGAAAAAGCAACTATGGAACTTCAACACCTATTGGATAAATGTCAACAATCTGCTTCGACGAACACGCCGCAGCGTGCTGTTCACCAGATTGGGAGTCACATTAGAACTGGAAAAGAGATGAGGCTCACAGCGCAGATTGGAGCATTTGAGATGGACGAAGTCATTTTAGATTTGGGCTCAGAAGTTAATGTTCTCACCATGCAGACATGGGAACAGATGGGAAGTCCTCAACTTACAAGATCTCCCATCCAGCTAAGACTCGCGAACCAGCAACGAGTCTCTCCATTGGGCAGATTACCCAATGTACCTATTGATATCGAGGGAGTAAGAAGTTCTGCAGACTTTGAAGTAATCAAAATCTTGGATGATAGTAGACCTTACCCAGCACTTTTAGGTATAGACTGGGCATTTGATAATTTGGCTGTCATCAATTTGAAGAAAAGACAGATGACCTTCGAGGACGACCAGATTAGGGTCATTGCACCGCTTGATCCTATTCAAGGACCAAGGTATATAGAACCCATTCGGGCAGAAGAAGAAGCGTGCCACATGGAAAGTTTGTATCAGATGACTGCTAGTCAGAGTGACTATGTCAATCCCACAGCAGATGGCCATATCAGCTGGCGATGCGATAGCTCATGCACATCAGACTCAGATGCAGGATTGGAAAACTGGCAGAATCGCTTACATGAGGTTTCTACAAGACGTTGCGCCATGATGACTAAATCCATTCGATGGATTGGCACAGAATCGACTGACACTCCAATTTTTGATGGTCTAACTGACGTAAATAAATTCATACAGGCATATGAACAACAGCTTCCAGAACAGCAGCGCATACAGGCATTAGAGGTATCACTACGCGCTACACCCACAAGATGGTGGGGTGCGCATAAAGAGAATATTCACACATGGCAAGACTGTCGCAGATTGATACTGCGCAGATTCCAGGACACTACAGCAGAAATGTCGCGCAAATACGAGGGACAGAGTGACCCCAGGTCACACATCGAAGCATGCATTCAACAATGGTCAGATATTTCGGACGATGAGTGGGTTCACCTATTCATCCACACATTGGACACAGTTCCAAGGAACTGGTACACTGAAACAGAATTGCGTAGAGGCACTCTTACTTGGCCTCTTATGATAGAAAGTTTTCAACTTACCTTCAGCTTTGAGTCAGAGCATCCGAGTATTGATCAGGCTCTGAAGTGTATTAAAAAGAAGGTATTTGAACCATGTCTATTACCAGAATATTCCCAGCCAGATTGGGCTGTTCAGATAGAACATGCCCTCGAATGCTATAATTTCACCACTAGAGAAGAGGAGGATGATCCTCGCAACATCAATATTCCAGAATCAGAAGGCACGCGCAATGTTGAAGGTCCTCAGCTTGATATCCCTGCCATCACAGAACACATCAAGCTTAAAAAGGTTAACATTGGTACAGAAGCCGAACCCAAGTTTGCTTCCATAGGAGACTATTGGGATGATGAAACTGTTGCGCATATTTCAGATTTATTACGTGACTACCAGGATATCTTTCCTACCAAGTTCACAGAAATGAAAGGCATCCTAGGAGACTTAGGAGTGATGCGCATACCTCTGAAACCAGATGCCAAGCCAGTAAAGCAGCGCCCATACAGGTTGAACCCGCGCTATAAAGAAAAAGTCAAAGAAGAAATTGACAAGATGCTCGCAGCAGGTATTATCGAGCCAGTAGAAGAAAGCGATTGGATTAGTCCTATGGTTGTGCAAGAGAAGAAGACAAAAGGTGAAATAAGAATTTGCGTGGACCTACGCAAACTCAATGACGCATCAGCGCATGATCCATTTCCTACGCCCTTTACAGATGAAGTGCTTGATAATGTTGGAGGACAAGAGGCTTACTCCTTCACTGATGGATTTTCGGGATACCATCAGATCAGAATTCATCCAGACGACCGCCATAAGACTACTTTTGCGACTGAATGGGGTTCATTCCAGTACATGGTAATGCCCTTTGGTCTTAAAAACGCTCCTGCTATCTTCTCTAGAGTCGTTGTTGCTGTTTTTAAAGAATTCATCCATAAGTTCTTAGAAGTCTATTTTGATGACTGGACTGTATTTGGCTTATTAAAGAACCATATAGCGAACCTGCGAATGATGTTAGAAAAATGTAGACAGCATCAGATTTCCCTTAACTTGAAAAAATGTATCTTCTGTGCTCCTTTTGGTATTTTGTTGGGTCATATTGTATGCAGACAAGGACTCCTGATGGATCCTGCGAAGGTTGCCATCATTGCTAATTTACCAGCGCCCAACTCAGTCAAGCAATTGCGCACTACATTGGGACATACCAGATACTACCGAAAATTTATCAAAGGTTATGCAAAGATCACAGCACCTATGGAAAGACTGCTGAAAAAGGATTCGAAATTCCAATGGACAGAAGAATGCCAACAGAGCTTGGACACACTTAAAGACAAGATGATCACTACGCCAATTCTAGTTTTCCCAGACTGGAATAAACCCTTTCATGTTCATGTCGATGCTTCTTCTATAGCATTGGGGATCATACTTACACAACCAGGAGAAGGAGGTATCGATCACCCCATTGCTTACTCTAGCCGAAAGTTGTCCAAAGCCGAGAAAAACTACACTACTACAGAAAGAGAAGGACTAGCTATGGTATACGCCCTACAGAAGTTCAGACACTACTTACTGGGCGCACATTTTAAAATGTATACTGACCATTCTGCTTTGAAATACTTGGTCAATAAGCCAGTGTTAGGGGGAAGAATTTGCAGATGGCTACTGCTCTTTCAAGAATATGATTTTGAGGTTATTGTAAAGCCAGGTAGATTGAATGCAGGACCTGACCACTTATCTAGGATTGAGTCAGGAGAGGAACCTACAAATCCGGAGGACAATCTTCCTGACGTGCAGTTGTTCTCTATTCAAGCAGCAGACGAATATTATTCTGATATCCTTGAGTTTCTTACTACTGGACAAGCGCCAGTTGAGTTTACAGTCCAGCAGAAGAAACAACTTGTCGTCAAAGCCGCAGACTTCACTTTGATAGCAGGCCAGCTTTATAAGTTGGGCCCCGATGAAGTCTTGCGTAGATGTATTCTACCGCATGAAAAGAACTCTATCATCGCAGAAGCGCACTCAGGCACCGCAGGAGGCCATTTCGCAGGAAAGCCGACTGCTCAGAAGATCTTAGCTGCAGGTCTTTGGTGGCCGACATTGCATAAGGATACTAAGGAATTCTGCAAATGTTGCGATGTGTGCTAGCGAACAGGAAAACCTTCAAGAAGAGATGAAATGCCGCTAAGACCTCAGATAACACTACGTGCTTTTGATAAATGGGCCATTGATTTTGTAGGTCCTATCAACCCACCAGGAAAGAGAACCGGCGCAAGATACATCATCACAGCTACTGAATACCTCACCAGATGGGCTGAGGCTAAGCCAGTGAAGAACTGTGACGCTGCCACGGTCGCGCAGTTCATTTTTGAGAATATTATCACTAGATTTGGATGTCCAGTGATTCTCATGAGTGATCAGGGTACACATTTCCTTAATGAGACTATAGAAGCCCTTACTGAAGAATTCCAAATTAGTCACCATAAGAGTACACCCTACCATCCTCAAGCTAATGGTACGGTGGAGGCATTCAATAAAATTCTTGAGAATGCCCTGACGAAGATCTGTAATCAACAAAGAGATGATTGGGACCTTAGAGTCACAGCTGTATTATGGGCTTACAGAACTACCTGCAAGAAATTAACAGGCCACACACCTTTCAGTTTGGTGTATGGACAAGAAGCAGTTATGCCTATGGAATACATTATTCCCAGTCTCAGAATTGCGCAAATTACAGAAATGACAGATCCTGATACTATGAGCGCAAGACTCTCACAACTGCTTGCCTTAGAAGAAGACAGACTCTTAGCCGGATTCCATCAACAGGTACAGAAGGCAAGACAGAAAGCTTGGCATGACAGGCACATTAAAAATAAACACTTTGCAGAAGGAGACTTGGTACTCCTCTATGATAGTAAATTCATTAAGTTTCTAGGCAAGCTTCGTGTACACTGGTTAGGCCCTTTTCAGGTGACGAAGATAACTGAAGGAGGAGCAGTTCAGCTTGCGAAGCTGAATGGAAAATTGCTACCTACCATGATCAACAGGAGTCGGCTTAAGATTTACCGCGACGGCCACTCCGCCCTGTCGACTTAAATAGCTGCTCAGAGAAATGCAGATGTCCAGTGTAGTTGAAAGAGGCATCACATCATCAGTCTACACGGAAGTCGCGAGACACTCAGTCTCTGGCTTCCCGCGCAGTTCTTTAAAACATCCGCGCATGTTTATAAAAATTTGGGATTGAGTGAGCTCATATTTGCGCTCTTGCGAGGTTTTTCCCGAATCATTGAACTATCGCTCTTGCGAAGTTCCCTATGATAATTTTCCGCTTGAAGAAGTTTTGTTGTGGACCCCTATAGGCACAGTTTCCTAAGTTGAAGTGACCCGCCGGAAAAATTTGAATTACAGCAGTTATGTAGCCGCGTCTGAATAAATGAAGGATAAACCCGCCATTTAAGTATAGCCGCTCTGACAGATTCGGCTTGATCTCCGTAAGATTTGCATTTAAGCCATGTGCTGGAAAGTTTTAGCTTCTCCCGGAAGCCTGTCAGAGCCCGTCCATCACAGTAAATGCACCGTAGAGGCGAGGGGGATCGTAGGGTTGTCAACTCATGCATAGCCGCCTATAGCTAGTAACCCCACTTGCCCGCATTTACTATCACCTTTGCTATAAATACTCCACACTTGTATAATTTCGGGTTACTTTTCTCGAGCTCCATAGTCTTGTTTGAAAATCTAAGCCATTGTTTTCAGAGCCGAGTCGTGCAGAGTGCTTCCTTTGTTGTCAGTGCTCATATCCCACCCTGTTCCGTTGTTTCTGTCCAAAGTTCTTGTTACCTATACCCGTTCACGACGGAGAACCTCTCGACTGAAGAAGTCGTGCGTCAATTCCTGCGCCGAGGCCTAGATTTCGGCATGACTACTCCCATGACGGCTTCGACTTATGTACATCCTGGTTATCAGGATCCCAGACAATCTACGACCACACGAGCATCTCAGCCACAGCCAGAAGAGCCCGTTCCAGAGCCGCTGGCCACTATGGTGAATTATATTCCGTCGCGACCAGACGATGCACCAGAGGTGCATATTCCGAAGAACGCAAAGTATCCGCTTCCGTTACCTCCATTACCGGTCGGCGTGCGAGTAGAAGGGTCCCTGCTCAGACACCTTCCACTGGTCAAGTTCTCTGATTTCAACCTCGGAGACTACAAGACATATCCTCAGTTCCAGCTAGACCGATATCTGACGGTAGTGCATAATCCCACCAGAAAGGTTGACGAATTCATCCCGAAGGGATTTGCAGCAAATCTGGAGCGCCCTGGACTCCTGAACCTGTTAAAGCTACCGCATTTTGGGCGTAGCAATGAAGTAAACGCAGTCGTTAAAACACTGCTATCTTGCGCTCATGGAGGTTACCATTGGCTCGGTAGGCCAATCAATTTAAATGTCGATTTGATTCATCGCATTACTGGCCTGTCTAAGGTTGGTAAGGATCCCAATATCCATTTCATGGGAAAGGAGAAGGATAGAAAACTAGCTGCAAAGCTGGTCCAGAAATACAACCTTACAAGAGGAGGTCGGGCTTATGACCTCACAATAGTAGAAGATGAAGCACTTAGATTTACAGGAAGTTTGCTCGCGGGCAGACTTCTCACGAAGTGCAGACCGAAGGAAGTTACTGGAGCTGTCGTGGAACTTGCCATCGCAGCTGCGGAGGGAGAGCAGTACAACTGGTGCCTATTTCTCCTCAATTCTTTTTTGGAAGACTGCCGGAACGTTCAAGATAACCCCGGTCAGTCGTTCCATTTTTCTTGGCTTTTAATTTTATGTGCTCTCGTCGGGTGGAAGGAGCCCCCGAACACTCAGTTCCTTCCGCACCGCGCAGGAGAACCTGCCGGAATTCGCTATGTAAACCTTTGGGAATCCCCTAATCCCGCGAAGCGCAAGATGAACCGCGCTCTATTTTGTGAATACTACTATTTCCTCAGAGATACCATTCAGGAAATGCCAAGGCTGAGTGAGGAGACAGCGACGCTATATGAAGGAAAGTTGGCCTTTTCTGCCGACTTACATCAACTTTACCTCCGTCCCTGCGGCATTGAAGAGAAATGGGCCGTAGGTCTTTACAGGATGACCACAGAAGATGTCGAAGAAACTATCAAGTCTTGGTCAGACGAATGGAGAGACGCCACCGACATCGCATCCGCGATGCCACCCGCCGCTGCGCATGAGAAAGATAAGGGCAAGGAAGCCCCTGAGCAGAGAAGTGATGAAGGCTCGACAGAGCCGGCGACCAAGAAACAAAAGGTGTCGCATCCCTCTGAGGCCATTCCCTCGGGGATTGACCAATATTTGAAAGAGCAATTTCGCGAGCTGCGGAACACGCACGCTCACATCAGAAGTGCTCTAGATCTGCAGTTTGTGGAAATAAAAGGTCTCGCAGGAAGGATTGCGCAGACCCATGCGCCAGCATCTACTTCGCAGGCGCCACAAGAAATTCCAAGTACTGAGCGAGTTGAAGAACTCATAGAAAGGCATACTGTCGTGCATATCCCGCCTACAAGCATGACACTTCCGGATCCTCTAGCTGCACTACAGGTAAGCGCCGTTGGGCCCGTTGAAATAAATTTGTCTCTAATTCCTATAGAGACTCTACAGCTAGTGCACGAGAAAGTTTCTCTTGAGTTGAGAGCTAGAGAGCTCTCTACATTCCAGGAAAATCAACGACTACAATCGCAGGAGATAGAGCTGAAGGCAAGCCTAGGTTAAGGAAACCTGATTCCTTAGCCCCCCCATAGCCACTTCGGGTGAGACCTCGAGCTGCCGCGCAGCTCGTTGCCGAGAGGGCCAGTGCGCCTAGGGGTTTTGTTGCTGCGCTTCATTAAAACCCGGGTCTGTCCAAAAAGCAGCCAACAGATACATATTCACCCTAAAGTGACAGTGAAAACCAGAGCATTGAGGACTTGAACCAGAACGATGACGGATAGTTTTTCTTTTTTTCATTCATGGATATATAATTTTTGTGTTGGAAGGCATTAAATTATTTTTACTCCGATTTTTGTAATGTTTGCTGAGGATTGGATAGTTAAAGCTACAAGTTACCTTTAGAGGATACTGTACTAAGATGCATAGCTAAATCCGCGAGACAACTGTAAATTCGAGGTAGACGTGCCACAAATATTTGAGGCCAGAACAATATCAGTTCAAGAATACATAGATTAGCTAGTTTCACAGCTGCGCTTCATGATTAGAAAGATGTGGCATATCCAACCAAACAGAATGATGAAGTAAATTTCAACAAAAAGAACACCTGCATGAAGTTAATGTTTTTTGATTCATATGTTCTCTTCTAAGGTATTGATGACAACGTACAAGCAGTTAAGAAACACTCTATCAGGAACAGCGTAAAGCTTAGAAGAGATTATATGTTTCTTTCTGCATGTTGGTAAGATAAACAAAGGAAAGAGTGCTAATGCTTTTAAAGCTGGAAATGATTTCAAAGATGTCATGATTTATGCAGATATGTGTTTATTCATGTATATCTAAACAAGTTGTCTTTCAATGTCCCTCCTCACCTGTTTTGACATGCTGCAACAAAGGGATTCTTCAAGATCAACTTGATTATCTGCCCTGGATATTCAATTGCAAAAAATAATGAAACTTTCATTTAACCATATGTATAATTGTTATTTGGTACACAGATTTGTTGCAGAAATACCAACTTCCAATCAAGCAATGTTCGATATTACTTTTGGAACACATATATACAATAATGTAATTTCCAAAGTGGTCATGCTGACCTCACTGCATGCCATTTATCCTGAGCCCAGGACTTCTAGCATGGTTTATGGATCCCATACCATGAATGAGGTTCTAGACAATATACAACAATTTTTGTTTGAACATATAAAGAGAAGAGCAACCATTTCTCCTAATTACTACATGCATTTAAACAGTTTGGAGGATAAACCCCTGCAAGATGTTGCATTTATAAACTCAAGAACAAAAAGTACGATTTTAAAATATATAAAAAATTACACTTCAAAACCAATTATGCCTACAAGTATACATCTATAAACATTGCAAGTTTCAACTATTATATAATGACAAGCTTTAAATTTAATTTTTTTATATTTTTGTAATAACTTTGAACCCTGTTTTTGATGTTTTTGATCTGGCCTTGTGCCTTGAAAAATCTAAATTTACCCGAGATACCATCCTCTAAATGAGGAGAAATGCCCTAAGATCTGTTTCCTAAAAAAGATATAACATATATAAAATAATAAATATATTAAGTTTTAGATTAACTATATAAATTTATTTAGAATATTAACTTTATATTATGATATCACAAATCATATAATAAGTTTTAGTTCGGGGTTATCATGGAATAAGAGTTCATCTTATATTTCATTGCTTCATGCATGGGTGGGTGGCAATATAAACATTTCAGAATCAGATATTAAGCAGACTACACAAAACCATGCATGAAAGGATTTTGGCTATGGTGTGCCAATTATTTGGATCACTGCATACATCTCTAGCCAGAGAATCCAAAGCATCCAGCTAATCCAAAGCATCCAGATAGGGCATACATTTGAAACATTCTAAGAAAACACAGTGAACAATAGCAGTTCAGTTCAAGTAACAGAATTATATTTTGTATTGGTTAACATTCAGTGAATTGGGTCAAAGTTAATGTAATTTATTTCCATAATTATTTTCATTTTTGGCGTATCAAATGTTGTGAGTTTGATAGCGATTCTAATCCACTTTACATTTAAAGAAGCTTTGAATGGACTGATACATAATGCTTTGATGACATAAACTCTCACAAACTTAAGATATATTCCATATCTTTATTTCAACTTGAAATTCTAGTGATTTCTGACCAC
This sequence comes from Larix kaempferi, assembly GCA_027924585.1. Classification (NCBI taxonomy): domain Eukaryota; kingdom Viridiplantae; phylum Streptophyta; class Pinopsida; order Pinales; family Pinaceae; genus Larix; species Larix kaempferi. Next base: position 15,974,091 of record BSBM01000539.1, read on the forward strand.
CTATGTTGACCTATTTATTACCCCTTCCAACTAGGTGAATTTTACACAAGGATTCGAGTCTGTACACAAGTTTGGTGAGTTTTACACAAGGATTTGATTTTGTACACAAGTTTGGTGAATTTTACTTTGACTTTTGAGATTCATCTAAATTTCAACCGCAACCTTCAAATTTGACAAACCGTGTGCCTTAGCTAATGACGCAACAAAAAAAATTGAATCTCAAAACATGCACCATCAATGAATATCAACAGTTGTATCAAAGGATGACATGTTGGAGCATAGCCTACAAAAAATTCTATATACAACAATTTACAATTGTATATACAATGGTTTATGAGTGCGAAGCTATAAAGACTGACATTACAACTCATATCTACAAGAAAGAGAAGTAAGCAAATGACTAGTTTGCAAATGCCAGTTAATAATCCCACCACAATTATCCTCCTACCTATCTTGCAGGAAAGGAAATGCCTAGGTAACAGGTGTACCAGTCCTAGAAACTTACTGAAACGCCAAAACCAATGCGAAACACCATCGACAACCGTACTGTATGGTGTTTCACAATTGTGAAACATTGTCCGATACGGTCATCAATGTTTCGACACTTTTTCAGCCCGTACGAGTGGCATTTTGGTGTCAATTCTTCCTTTTGTGGGGCCGTATGAACGGCCAGGAGGGCTATGGGTCCCTCAAATGGGCTCAAAAGTTGGTTTTTTTCCATTTTTAAAAAAGATACTGTGTTGTATATGTAATACTAATCAATGGTATAAACATGATTTTCTTTCTAAAATGTCATTTATGTGTGTCATTATTTTTTTCTGGTAAGATAATGTGTTTTTTGAATTGGCAGAGAGTTGAATGCACATAAACAGATGAATGGAATTGTTGATTGTGCGTAGTGTAATGTAGTTTATCTATGATAGTTGCACGAAGAATGAAAGGAAGATCTATTGAGGATGCTCAACTGCATGAGACCAAAATGACAGTATAGCAGACAGTATGCAGACAGCCAAAAATGATCTAAGATAAAGGCGCAAAGACAAACTTGAAGTATATCTTGTGATGTGCGAAGTGAAGAAATCTATCTAAAGCACAAAGACAAAATTGTTGCACAGTAAAGGGTGCGCATTATGATGAGGATGATCTGAGACAAGTGCAATAAACTGAAAGGCCAAATCATAGATGATGCACAGAAGGTCACATATTATCTAAAGACTATTGCACTAAGATAGAACGGAAATATCACAGAAAGTGCGCACTCAACTGATACTGATGCACAAAGTCGAAACAACAACTCAACAGAATATGAGTAGTATCAGTTGAAGTTACAGATGCGCAGATACATAATGGCATACAACACCTAAGCAGAGATAGTAGAATATGATGAAACGGTACACGGTTTGTGAAGTATGATGTCAAGTGTATCTGATTGATGTGTTCAACTGAATTTCATGATACAGAACAATGGTTGCAAGATCTCGAGGCTATAGAAGGTGCGCATAGGAGAACGGACAACAGTTAATCTAAAGAGTGCACAAATCGGAAGAACAACAAAGTAATATATTCTTCTTTCATATCAGGGAAATGGGGCGGGGCAAGGAGCAGAGGGTCGGTGTCTCCTTCCAATTGGAGCTGGTAAATCAAGGAGTTGGTGCTTCCTTTAGGTCAGTGCCTATAAAACTAGGGGTTTGGTGCCTCCTTTTAGTTGGTGCTAGAGAACTTCGAAAGTTGGTACTTCCATGAATGTAATGTTTATATTTTAAGAGAACATTCTGTGGTTTTCTGTCGTTTGGGTTTCCACATAAAAATATGTGTGTTCTTTGTATTGTGCTCATGTGATGATGAATGTTATTGTTTATGTGGATGCATAATCTAAGTTCAGATTAATCAGTTAAGAAGTTAAAAAATTGTTCATAATTGCACTAATATTGATTCACCCCCCCTCTTAATATTAAGTAGATTCCAACAATTGATATCAGAGCGGGTGTATTCAATAACAACTTAATATATGGAAGATAGATCCATGTGTAGAAATGAACATGCAGGAAAAACTCTTCATAGATAAAAAAGAGGATCTAATAAGTATTGAAACAGAATATGAAGAAATGGTCAAAGTAGATTTTGAAGAAGAACTGATCAGTGCCCTTAATGAAATGAAGAAATCAAGGAAGTAAACCAAATAGTTGAAGGAATTGTTATCGAAGTTAGAAGATGATACAACCAAACAGTTGAAATTAAGAGAATAAAAGTGTGAAAAGCTAGAAGTTGATGTCACTCTCCTGAAAGAAGAACTACAAAAGATTAGCATTCAATTGGAACATGGAGAAAAGTTCGGAAACAACACCAATGAAGGATCAACCTTTGTCCTTGAAGCCAAGAGTTATGCAAATGTGCTCAGAAGTCCTACTCCAAGGAACAACCAGAAGTCTAAAGAAAAATACAGGGAGTCAATTCACATGGAAACTGAATCTGCACAATTCAGAAGAATTCATCCCAATAGGTATCAAACTCTCTTTTTGGGGAACTTTTATTTTTGTCATAACTTTGGTCATAAGGAAATAAATTGCAAAGCATGTGCACTTGCGAATGTCATAAAAATTATTTTTGCAATCAGAAGAACCCCAGATAGAACAGTGATAGAAAATTAGTTGAAAATCCAAAGGAAAATTACAATCCCTTCAGCCTTCTAAATTTAGATAGTGAATGCTATAAGTGTCACAATCATGGTCATGACAGTTAGAACTGCAAAATTCAGTTGCCACCTGTGCAGTCGGCCAAAAACATCTCCAACAAAAGTCTACACAATCCTAGAAAGATCAAGTTTACGAGGAGAGATGCATTCTAGCTTCACATGTGCAAAACAAAAGGGGATAATGGTACATTGATAGTGGCTGTTCTAAGCACATGATAGGGGACAAAAATACTTTTCTAAAATACAGGGAAGAAAAGGGAGGCAGTGTCTGGTTTGGAGATAATGGCTTTTCCAAAACCCTTGGTAAAGGCTTAGTGAGCTTGGGGAATAAAAGGACCCAAGAAGAAAATGTTTTACTGGTGGAAAACTAGAAACACAATCTTCTCAGCATCAGCCAAATGTACGAACAATGACATACTCTTACCTTTGACTCATAAAAATGTCGAATCATAAACATGAATACAGGAAGACTAGTAGCAACAGCCACCAAAACTCCCAATAATGTATACATTCTAGATTAAGGGAAGGAAGATAAGTGCTACATGGGACAAACATATGAAAGTTGGATCTGGAACAGATGATTGGGACATATCAATTTTGACAATCTGGTCGGAATCAACAAGAAACAAGTTGTGAGAGATTCCAAAAATCACAAAACTATTAAATTCAATCTGCAAACATTGTCTGCAGGGAAAGAAAATGAGAGTTACTTTCAAGACAAAAGAATACATTACATCAAAACCTATGGAACTAGTGCACTCAAATATCTGCAGTCCAATGAGAACCAAAGGGTTAAATGGTGAGTCTTACTTTCTTCTTTTCATTTATGATTACACTAGGATGAAATGGGTATTTTTCCTTAAAGAAATTTCAGAAACATTTGAATGCTTCAAAGTCTTGAAGAAAGTGGTTGAAAATGAGACTGAGTTAAGGATTAAGTGTTTAAGGTCTGACAATGGAGGAGAGTATACGTCAACCAAATTTGAGAACTATTGTGAAAAACATGGGATCAGGAGACAATTCTTAGTTGCCAGAACTCCACAGAAAATGGAGTGGTGGAAAGGAAAAATAGAACTATGCAAGAAATGGCCAGAAAAAAGTTGAACGATTTAAAGCCACCTGATATTTTCTGGACTCAAGCCATACAAATAGTTGTACACATCCTTAATAGATGTTAAATAAGGACAAACAATTTCTCAACACCTTATAAACTCTGGAAAGGAATGCCAGCCACATTCAAGCACTTCGAGATATTTGGAAGCAAGTGCTACATAAAAAAAACGATGAAAACCTAGGAAAGTTTGACTCCAAATCAAACGAAGGAATATTTCTTCGATATGCTACAAGAATGAAAGCATACAAGTGCTACAATCTAGGACTCAGAAAGATGGTAGAAAACACAAACGTAAAAGTAGATGAAGTATTAACGTATAGAAAAGTAGAGGACGATGATGATCAACCAATGATCAAGCAATCATATGAGGAACTGCTAGAAGATAAAGAAGCAGGGGAATCACTGGAGATGATATATCAACATGAATTAGAAAACATAAGACATGATATAAAATCTCCTTCCAGATATGTTCAAAAGAATCATTCAGAAGATTTGATTATTGGAGATAAAAATGTTGGCGTAAGAACTAGAAGAAGGTGTTTAAGTGATTCAACCAAAGAAGTTCATTTTTCCTTACTATCTCAAATAGAACTGAAAGGTTTTGAAGAAGCCAAAACAGACGAGCACTGGGTTAAAGCCATGGAAGAAGAATTAGATCAGATTTAGAATAATGAGACCTTGGAACTTGTTCCAAAACCCCAAAATAAGAATGTTATTGGCACTGTTATCACACAACTTGTAGTTGCCCCTAATGATGATCCTATAGAGTACGGTAGAGGAAATAGGAAACTAAAGAGGTGACCTAAGAGGGCCTTGATCCCCATATGGATTGGTTTTCATGCCAATCGAGGCACTCTTTGCTTCTTCCTATCCAAGCCCCAAGTAGAAAATAGGGAGGCCCTGGTATTCTCTTGACAGGAGAGATCTAACCCAATCACCAGATCAAGCTAATCAATAGGGTATGTAAGGTGCGGGGTGAATAATCCTAGATCTAAGGGACAAAGCCACTGCAGAGGCTTATGATTGATGAAATTCAACCTTAGATTACTTAGATACAATGAATTAGAGATTGAGAATGGATCTAGGATGTAGATGCTATGGTAAATGATCAAATCCAAATTCCTTTGTAAACATGTACTTAAACTAGGGAAAATGGTCCCAAATAGTATATTTGAAAGGATTTAGGGCTTCTTAGCACAACTTGGATGTAGATATGATAGTATCAAAGCACCCAAGCTCGGAAAATAGGGTATCAACAACCTGGAAAATAGACTAACCAAGGAGGACGCAAGCATAGAGAGATCAGTGCCTAGGGAAGGGGAAAATGGAGTCCATAGAGCAAGACTCCCTAGAGAAACCACCTAAGGCTAGGCCTAGAGGTGAAAAACCATAAATGGTTCATCGAAATTCCAAATAGTTAAACCCAGATAATTTTTAGAAGTTTTAGCTTAGGGTTTGAAATGTAAATGACAGATGGGTAAATTAAAGGAATAAAAATCGTACCTTATGATGCGTATTTGGATAATGAGAATGAATGTCTGAAAGGTGAGGACTACTCCCACAAATATCAAATGAAATCTTTGATGGATCTCTTGCTCCAACGATTTTCCTAAGAACCACAAGTGTGCCCCTCTCTTTCTGCAAAACCAAGGAGAAAATCAATCAGTAAACAAAAATGAAGGTAGATGCAAGTAAGAAGTAAAATATAGAGAATAATTGGTACAAAGATAGAATTACTCCCTGAATGAACCAAGATCTGAAAGAGAGAGACAAGGTGAGTCTCCCTAGCCAATGCGCCCCTCTTCCAAATTGTTCTCTTCACCTACAAATAAAAATATGGATCCCACGAATATGCAAGATATATCCACCAAGATCTTTTAGTGCAATGGAAAATTAGTTTCAATGACCATAGCCAACATTCAACCCAAGATCACAATAATTTCTCACAAAATATTTATTTCTATTCCAGTAGCAAAGAGCCAAAAGTCCCTTTACAATGAGGGGGGTCTCTCATTTAAATAGGAATGAGAGAGACAAAAACCCTAACCACTTTCTAAATGAGTGGTTGAGATCATAAGATACATCACTAATAATCAATGGCTAAGATGAGTCGGAATAACAATACATGGATCACTCAAAGAGAGGGAGACATGTTTCCTCAATGACTCCCTAGGGGGGATGCATGACATAAAGTGACTAGGAAACACAACATAAAATCTTGTTGGGGGGGTCTAGGAGATAATATATTCACTAGACTAATGCCCCAACTACATCAAATATAATATACATCATGAAGTGATAAAAATCACTAGGACGTGTTGTCCCAATAATACAATATAAACCCAAAATAATGACCCAAAGGATGTGTGGACACCAATGAAGCTGTAGAATGTACCGAAAGGTGTGGGATGCATCACGATAAATATTTGGCCAAACCTCATGCCATTTCCTCTCCTCATTTTCCCAAATCAATTTCCGTAGTAACTAATCCTTCCATTTTGTACCTATTATCACACAACTTGTAGTTATCCCAAAAGGTGATCCTATCCAAGATGGTAGAAGTATTGGACAACTAAAGAGGTGACCCAAGAGAGCCATGATTCCCAAGGATAAATAGTTGTCATGCTAATCGAGGCACTCTTCAATTTAGATCAAGCAAGAGCAAGACCATGGGGGAGACCCTAGCTAACCAAAAGAGGCTAGCGAACCTACTCTAGACCTCCTAGGGAAATGCAAAGTTGAAAAGAGATAGATCAAGAGTAAGTGCATCTAGATCTATAGATTGTAAGTGGACATATGGAGTTAGGGCTTGGTTGAGGAGGCTTATAGAAGAGATAAATTCTCAACCATGAAGTGAATATGCCACTTATGAGATTAAGGAGATAGATCTAGATAGATCTAATGCCAATCAAAATGACCCAAGTGGGGCCCACCCTTAAATTAAGGGAAATGAGTGAAATGGGGCCCACAAGGTGAAATTGTGAGAGAATTGACACTAGGAGGGTGGATAAAATATAGATCTGAGGTTTTAATGACGAAATAGCAACACCCAGATGATAGATTTGGAAAAAGACCACTAACCCACAACCTCCCTTAGAGAGATCCAGTGCCTTAGATCAAGGGGTAAATGGATTTGGGTTCCCACCAAATTTGGTGTCCAAGTTTAATTAATTAATTGTGAGGTGGGTTTTAATTATTAATCCCAAATTATCACCAGTTCTATCCGATCTAAAAACTAGGGTTTTAATCAATGAGGGTTTGAAGTGACCAATGGGTAAAATACATGAAAATTGATACATACCTTGTAGATCTTACCTCAAAATCTTGTGACCATCTTGCAAATTGATAATCTTTCCCAACTGAAGCAATCAAGAGTGATATCTAGCTTCCCCAAATAGAATGGCTATCCTTCCAAAGTGACCAATGCACCCTTCCCTGCCAAAAACGATCTATAATGGGAATCGATCAAGCATGAAAGAAACTATACGAGAGAAAAGATGAAACAAGTAACATAAATATGTACAAAAGATACAATTAAGATACTCACTGATACAAAGTTTGATCCGAGAGAGAGATATGGGGTTTCCCCACAATAGCGCCCTCTTCAATTCACCCTCCTCTTCTAATCCTGAGTAATTAGACCATTTAGATAATCATTAAGAAACCAAGTTCATATAACATATATATATACCGCTAGATCATGACCACTAGATACTAAGTCAAGCTACTAAGATGAGCAAAACAACAATACAATCATAACCAATGCATACCATATACCTGTTGGGCCATATAACTGTACCTCCCATCTAGATCATCACTAATCACTGGAAACATTATTGTTGAAACTCTGGGCACTACACTACTATGTACGGAATAAAAGGTCACCTTGGTCATAAAATATGAGGTCATGAGGCTCAGTCTTGGCATAAGGTTCACTACATGTCTGATCTGGGGCTACTCTGATATGTGTGTTGTGCAAGAAAAATACCTTATAGTGGGGAGACGACACTACCAACTTGGGTGGGGTGACAGGTAAATACATTCATTGTCTTGTATTTAGTTACTGCAAATGGAAAGAGATCGAGATATCGAAAGTTGTACCTTTTTAATGACGGTTGGTCCTAGCTTTCACTTGATCTTCCACTATGATGAACCTGCAACACAAAGTTAACCTTCCTCATCGTATCTTGAATGGAATAAATATGATGAAATCAGAAACAACTTAATATCAAGTACAATCGGATATTTAACCAAATGAACATTCAATCCAATAGACATTCAATTTGGGACAAGAAGGGTATTTCCACCTTTTATTGTCAAAGAAATGTAGATAAGTACAGATATACCTGATCTATCCAGACACTTCTGCAACTGAGTCTGAGGCTCATGCTCTTCACAATGACTTGGGAATTCCTCCAACGTAACAACAGTTAAAGCATTCCTTCTAGGTCCCTCTCTCATAGCTCCCCCTTGTATTTATGGGACAAGGTAGGCAGTTGAATTCGAGAGGTGGTTGAATTGGGAGGTTGGGGAAGTTGCAGAACCAACTTCAACTAATCCCAATTCGTAATCTAAATATATTTTTTCATTTCATCTTAAGATGTGCATAGGTTTTATACAACTAGAGTAGCGCACAGTAAGCAACATTTTCACTTTACAACCATCATTTGCAACATTTTAAGGGTGTGCGCTGGTTGTCTTCAAGCAGAGTAGCGTTTAGAACGTTGGATCACTATGGTAATAGTAGCGCACATGTCATGAAAATTGTAGAAAAAATAATTTTTTCAGCTGAAGAGTGTAGTTTCAGTAATAACTCATCCAGGTCAACCTAGATCTTCCATCCATAGTGTCATTTTGTGTGATCGGCAAAGCAATGTGATCACGGACGGAGAAGTGCAGATTTGACCTATAAAACGTAGTTTGCAAATGAATTAGATAATGCATTCAAGTTTCTTGGAATGTGTTGATATGTGATGTAATAAAACTGTCTCTCAAGTAACTTAACGCGCAAAAACTGACGTAGCAAAGTAGGATCTCTAACATGATAAACACCCATTAATTGAAAAAAACTAACTATGAGTCGAGCCGTACCTCCAAATGTGAAATGCCATGGAACAAAGCATCTCGGAGTAGCTCTATGATTGCACTGTATTCAGCCACATTGTTAGTTGTGGGACCTAAACAAGCCCCTCCCGAAGAAACCAGTTGGCCAGTTTGTGAGTAAATAACCCAAGCAGCTGGGATCAACAGATGGGTGTGGCGGCTAGCACCATTAGCAAACCCTATAAAGTGTTCAGTCGACATCTAAAACACAAAGGAATAGATGCATAAGACATAACTACAACCGTAAACAAAGCTAACTCTACAAAACGTATAGCTATAATACATGAAAAAGCACAGAAGCCTAAGCATAGTACTTCTTCAAGTAGGGTCGATGCCTAGCATCTCCTCGTAAGACTAGGCAAAGACATTGTGGAATTCTTTAAAGAGATTGGTATACAAAATGATCTCCTCAGGAGAACAGTCTGCTCCAATGAAAATATTGTCCACGACCCCAGGTTTGATGGAAATGTTGATCAGAATGGTTCTCGATATATTTTCCATATTCCCTTAGGCATAAACAACTTTCGAATTAGAAGGGATAGCGGAAAAATCAACATTCCCACCGGGTCTCATAGAGAACTCTCCTCTCTCAATCCTGTCCAGATCCGGAAGAAAATAAGACCTGTGGTGCATGTGTTCCCAAGGATGGTCCAAGCCAATCATTGCTTCCAAGATCGCCTCATCAAAGGGAAAAACAGTGTCTAGACAGTCAAAAGAGTGGATAGAGTCCATTGACCATGCAGGAGCATAGTCCATATCTGACTTAGTAGAGACCAATGGAGTCACGATATGTTATGTTGCAGCATGTTGTGAATCTAAGTAAGCCACCTCTACAATAGATAAAGGAACCACTGGTTCTGATTCAGTGGGGAGAATCCATGGATTTGTCATTGGACTGACTGTGAATATCTCAAACGAAGAATATTCTTCAAAACCAATAAAATGAATAGGAGAAGGTAGGTCAAAAGTTCCTATTAATAACCCATAAAGACCTTCTCCCAAACTCTTAGTAACTGGGTGGGATGGATAAACCAACGGAATCGATGAACCCGATGAAGTCTGGTTGTTCTTCTGAGTAAACAAAATTTGATCAACTATGATGATCTTGCCTTCGTGCGGGAACATGAAAACTTGGAAAACGACTGATGGTACTGCCTGCATGGCATATGTCCAACTCCTACCCAACACCAAGTTATAGTCGAGTGGAGCATCCAAAACTTCAACCTCTACAGATACTAGTTTGCCTGCAAGATCAACATCAAATGATGGTAAGACTCCATGTGGATGGAAAGATCTTTCATCAAAGGCGGTAAGTACCGTGTTTGAGGGGGATAACTCAGGTTCACCTAAAGCTTTCCAGCAAGAAATGGACATTACGCACGTAGACACGCCCTCATCTACAATAGCTCGTCCAATGGTTTTGGGACCATGGATGACCTTTATTTGGAGAGTGATGTGGTACGGAAACTAGGGTTTGATATTGGTCATATCAAACCGAACAAGCATGTTGGATGAATCTACACTCCCGATCGCTACGAGAAGTGCATTGCATTGCAATGGGAAACTTGACAGTACTTCCAAAGTGGACATGGCACATGGAGTTTGGGCTAAATCCTCCACAACATTGTAGTTGGGAGCATCTCGCACGTTGGGGTTGTGCACAACCCGTTTATAGACACCTTTCAGTATCTTTGACAACGAATCCACCGGTCTCTTGATGTGGAGAGGGGCAGAAGATTTAGGAACATCCTTCTGTTGCGGATCTAGGGTATAATTTCTAGCTCAAGTTTGCAAAAGAGCATCTGAATTAACCATATTAATGAATGACTCATCAGCTGAGGTGACACGAGAAGTGCCCCCAACACCGGAGCTTCCAGAAAATGAACTCTATCCGTGAGGGAATGGATCTTTCAAGATAGTTGGTTTCTTCTCATGAAGCAGCTTCTGGGCTTCATCTATAAGAGGGAATTGATGTGTAAGGTGGTCCTATTTGCATAGATTGCAAGGGAACTTCACTTTCCTTTTTTCCTTTTTACCCTCCTCGACATTTTCTGTGTTTTTGGGCTTTTGGTGGTTTCCCTCCCCTTTCTTGCCCTTTATTTTATTGTTGGGTTGCCGAGGGCCCTTTTGGTTTGTCTGCACTTGTTGTACAGATTATGTTGTTGAAGGGGAGGATGCAACCGAAGTTGCTTCTACAACAGACTATTTGACTGACAAGGCATGAACCTGCTTTGTTAAAGCATCAAACACTGCAGATTCTACTAAACCCACAATGCCATCAGCATGTGGTCCAGGTTTAGGTTTACCTAAGTCTATGTCAGACCTCGGTGCATCAGGAATAATCTCGTATAAGATCCCAGACTGAGCATATACCAAGTCAAGATGTTGGGTTCTCAATATGGCTTCCTCTTCGGAGGACACCCCTGAAGTTGTAACTTCCTTAGAAATATAAGGAAGGAGTGATTTGAGATACCACTCTAATAAAAATGCTGGAGGGATGTCAGCTTTAATGAGCCTCTTTCTCCTTCGCCACTCTTGAATGTGATCAGATAGATGAGTGGATTTGTTTTGTCGAAAGGTTGACAGAAGGTCTGTGCCGGCATCATACCGGACAGGAAGTTGAAAGTGGTTCAGAAAAATAGTAGCTAGATACCAAAAGGTGTCATAAGCAGCTGCAGGTAGTTCAATATACCATTTGGCTGCGCCACTTGTCAAGGTTCTTTGGAAGAGCCTCAATATGATGGAATGATCATTCAGCGAATTCGAGGAGCACCAGAGATGAAACATCGCGACATGGGCACCAGGGTCCTCACCAGCCTTACCTTCAAACTTTGGAATGTATGAGGGAAACTTAGTGGGAACAAGTGGCCATGCAGGATCATGGCGCATAGGTTCGTTTGTAAGTTTTGAAAGATTTGGCAAATTCAAAGTTTCCATAAAAGGTAAATGGGGTCGAGCCAATGGCAATTGATAGACAGGACCTAGTATTGGGGACCACCCATCACCTGGTTTGTGTATTGCTGGTTGGGGTTGCCCCCAGCCATCGGTTGTGAAGTGAACGCATTAAAATTGCTCCACCCAAAAGAAAGCGGATTACTTCCCAGGGAAGTCATCCATTGCGGCTGGGTGTTAACCCCACCGTATTGTGGATTAATAATATTACCCTCTCCTCCAGCAAACAAAAGGAAAGGGATAATCCCCATCGTATTGTGGATTAATAATATTACCCACTCCTCTAGCAAACAAAGAGAAAGGGATAGTTCCTGCAGGTATATTTGATGGATTAACATTGTAACCTGCATAGGGGTTTAAGCCAGGTGTAGTAGTAACATACGGTTCCATCATTGTACCCATAACAGGCATAGGTGTAGAAGGGATCGATCCTACAACGGATGTGGAAGCAATAGTTTGAGTTAGACCCTGGAACTGTCGTGTAATAGGAGGCTGAGTGAAATTCATTGTAGGTATCCCTGTCAAAGGGACATTATTGGTTCCAAAAGTAGGGGTAGAAACTAAGGCAGATGTCGAAGCTTGTGAGCTCGACATGCCTAGAGTACCAACATTAAAACTAAAGGTTAGAGTTGAAGCAGAAGTAGTCTACGACGAGCTCGATGTTGCAATGTTTGTGAAAAAAGGATTAATAATACTTGTAGCCATAGCTGTTGTGGGAGTTTGAGGAACTCCCTGCTCATCTCCTGGGTTAGTCATGGTGTAACCAGGTGTAAACAAGTACGTACTATACTCAGGTTGTCCTAGAAATCCTACAGGTACCAATAGTGGATCGTTGGGTTTAGTAAGATGAGGGTTGAAGGGAGTGCTAAACTCTCTAGAAGTTAGGTCCTCAACCTCAACAGTATCAAAGACCTGTTGATCCTAAACTCTGGGTTGTGGTTCTCCAGGTATGTCTGTTTCGCCCGTAAGTTCAAATGAACCACGGGAATCTATTCTCCGACATCATGGTGGCGGTGGAGGCTCCACAGTGAGTGGGGGAAGGTTTTTCAACCTCCAAGACCTACGAAGAGGTTGGTCCTCCATAGCTATAAAAAGCAAACTAAGTAAAAAACCTATTGGCCACTACGACTAAGGAGAAAACATCATACCACTAAAATATTCCTAAGTGATCAAACCAAGCAAGTATGGGATGATGAGGGCCCAGAACAGAATAATAGAGTATCGACGGTCATTTACGCGGCGTCTAATGGAGGTCCTCTAGGTGCAAGCATTTGAATCACCAAACTGCCCTCCCAGGATTATTGCCAAAGGGTTACCTTCCGTGTCTGTCCGAGGTGAAGTGGAAATATCCTTCCACTCTACCTGTGTAGAGCCCTAGGGTTATGATACTAAGGATACCACCAATACGAAAAAACCCGGGGGAACAATCATCAGCCTAGTCAAGACGCATGGGTAGGGTAGCATAGCCCAAAATCCAAAAGCACTTTAAAAAGTACTAGTGGACCCCCGTAAATGAATCAACTATGGTTTATGGTTGAGAGGAAAGTGATCAGGGGGTATCCTCAACAGTTCCAATCACCCATGGCCTAGTGCTTAACTCTTGTTTGAGTAGAGCGTTCCCAGTATATTTTGATAGAGGTGGATTTACCTAATAGATAATCTTGACTACGATTGTTGATTAATGAAGCCGATTTCAGGTAGAAGGTGATTTAAACCCAAAACCCTAGCCTAAGCTAGTTGATGATGTGTATACATAAAAATAAAAAGTTGCTAGTTAATTTTATTAATATTTCTTTTTAAGGGATACTTTTTACTCAATAAGGGTAGTGAAGTGTGTGGAATGGTTTCGACAGAAAGTAAAATGCGTAATGAAATAATTCTTTTAAATTCACAAAAGACTCTTTTCTTTTCGTTTATATTCTTCAAAACTGAAACTAGGCAATCCTAAGCAAACATTTTTTGTAATTTTCTTTTAGTTTTTCAAAGAAAACGATATATGCTACTTCGAAAAAGATGATGAATCTTACTACTAAGCTTCCAATCTCACTTTTTGTCTTTTCTAATAATTGCAAAAGAAAAAGAACTTGGAAAGGAGCAAGTAAGACCTAACGCAAAGTGTGAGTAAGACAAACAACCTAATGGCTTAAACAATCAAATCAAAAAGACTTGAGAAAGACTCCACCTACCGACTTGTTTCGACAGAAAAACTCTAGGTTTGGAACAAAGTGTAAAAGAAGACAAGAAAAGAGATGCCTACAACGGAAAGATAGACCTAAAAGGCTACTCCAAAGCACCAAAACCTAAGAAAACACCTGCCAAACAATGGAGTAGGTAAGCAAACCAAAAAGTAACCCTACCAACACACGAACTCAAAAGAAAAGCTGACTAGAAAGCTTTAACTCACTCAGACTGATATGAAAAGATATTTAGAAGGTATCTAGACTAAACAATCTTTCAAAGCCACCCTAAGAACTCAGACTGGGGTCAAACCCTAATAAAAGGATAAGACATAGTAAAAGTGCGTTATTTTTTCCACAGACAATGAGCGTTCAGAACGCTGGTTTGTATAACTGCAACAAGCGTCTAGGGAAAAAAGTGTGCAGCTATGTCTAGCAGAGAGTAGCGCACAACCTTAAACAAGGTTAAAAAATAGTAAAGACTTCTTAAACAAGTACTCAAGAAAGTAAAGGCAAAGTCAGAGAAGGAAAGCAAAAGGCTAGAAGTGAACCCTATAACTTGGAAACAAACCCTAACAAAGGACTTGAACCTACAGGAAAAGTGCGCTACTGTGTGGTACATAAACCAGCACCTGTCACAAAAAGTGTGCTATTGTGTTCAAGACAAAGCAACGTTCATGACAAAAAATGCACTACTATAAGTACAGTAAACCAGCGCACAGGGACTTGAAGCAAACAAAAGGATTTTCTAAAGCAGACTGAGATGAATCAAGATAGAAAGAACATGAAAAAATGACCTATAAGACCTCTTAGAGAACAAAAAGACTGAAATAAACTGGAAGAAATCCTAACAAGGTCTCCTAGAGAATAAAAACAACCGGTTACTCCCCAGCGGAGTCGCTAGTCTGTTGTGCAGGAAAAATACCTTATAGTGGGGAGACAACACTACCAACTTGGGTGGGGTGACAGGTAAATACATTCATTGTCTTGCATTTAGTTACTACAAATGGAAAGAGATTGAGATATCAAAAGTTGTACATTTTTAACGATGGCTGGTCCTAGCTTTCGCTTGATCTTCCGCTATGATGAACCTGCAACACAAAGTTAACCTTCCTCAGCATATCTTGACTATAATAAATATGATGAAATCAAAAACAACTTAACATCAAGTACAATCAGATATTTAACCAAATGAACATTCAATCCAATAGACATTCAATTTGGGACAGGAAGGGTATTTCCACCTTTTATTGTCAAAGAAATGTAGATAAGTACATATATACCTAATCTATCCAGACACTTCTACAACTAAGTCCTAGGCTCCTGCTCTTCACAATGACTTGGGAATTCCTCCAACGTAACAATAGTTAAAGCATTCCTTCTAGTTCCCTCTCTCATATCTCCCCCTTGTATTTATGGGACAAGGTAGGCAGTTGAATTCGAGAGGTGGTTGAATTGGGAGGTTGGGGAAGTTGCAGAACCAACTTCAACTAATCCCAATTCGTAATCTTAATATATTTTTTCATTTCATCTTAAGATGTGTGCAGTTTTTATACAACTAGAGTAGTGCACAGTAAGCAACTTTTTCACTTTACAACCAGCGTTTGCAACATTTTAAGGGTGTGTGCTGGTTGTCTTCAAGCATAGTATCCTTTAGAACGTTGGATCACTATGGCAATAGCAGTGCACATGTCATGAAAACTGTAGAAAAAATAAGTTTTTCAGCTGAAGAGTGTAGTTTTAGTAATAACTCATCTAGGTCAACCTAGCTCTTCCATCCATAGTGTCCTTTTGTGTGATCGATACAGCAATGTGATCACGGATGGAGAAGTGCAGATTTGACCTATAACAATGAGAGTGATCATCAACAATACTTCTCATAATAGGATGATCTCGTCAAAACTAAAAAGTCCTGACTCAAAAATATACAATGAATTGCTCTACAATCATGGTATCCAGACTACTATGGATGTGATAACATCTGGCTCCAGCTAGGACAAGTGCCCTAAGGGAGAGAGTGCTTTAGAACCTCAGAAATCTCTGGTCTCCAACACTAACTGCATCAATCTTCAATCCAGCACCTGATCATCCTGCTTCATCTTCAAAGTGTACCTATTCCTACACACATGAAAGCAGACGATACCATGTAGCATGTATGGCATAAAAATAAAATGCTAAATCAAATTCTAATCTAAAACAAAAATTTAAATGCATGAAATGAAGATACTAATCTAACAACTAGCATGTTTTATTATTATTATTATTACAACATAGCAAAACTCAAACAACTAAAAAAAAAATCAAAAAACACTCAGCACTCAGAAAAATAAAGTCACTCAAATCCTACTGCTCAAGTGAGGTTATTCAAAATCCTACCTACCCAGTCAGACAAGTGCTAAGTAAAATCATATATCCAGTGCAACCATTCATCAAATAAACTGATAATTCTTCCATGATGTTCTTTAACAAAACAAGTCAAGATTGGATTAAAAATGATTGAATTCAATGTCAAGATCTTCCTGACTTGCTCAAAAATCAAAAAGGGATTTGAATGGTGCAAAATGAAATCATGCTAAGGAAAAGACTGACTTATGCAAACATTCTCTACCAAAATACCGATAAGATCATAGAAATTGTGCAAGTGATTATTCAAAATGGATGGGGGGGGAATATGTGATGAATTATTGAACTTCCCTTGACTCATACTACTTTCTTCATTCACTTATCTTGCATTTTCAATTTTGTTTGAATTATGACCATAAACAAAACAAATTGGGAACAATTCATAAAATTAACAGCCTGATAAACAAGATTAACCCCAATTGTTTCTTTATAACCGAGAAAAAATGAAATTGATCTTTATAAAGTTTCTCAATTAAGCAACGAATGGGATAAGCCAAAGATAACTAGACAACAGAATAAAATGTTCCATAGTCTACCTCTTGGAAACCCTTAGACTCATTACTCAGAAACCCAGAAAATTTATTCAAACCTAAACCTAAGCAAAAGGATTAAAAAAGCCGGGATGGGAGGGTGGATTGAAAGCATATGTTGCCTCCTCCCACATGATCGATGATAAATGACCTTGAAAATTTAAATGAGGGAGAGGCATTCAAGTTAATAACATTCTTGATTCCATGAAGAATTTCCAAGTTTTAAATAAGGTCAAAAGTTATTATACGAGGACAAGACTTATTGCAATTATCCAACCCTAAATAATGAACCAATTTATCATGATTAAGGATGGAATAAAATGTGCATGGTAAAGGAACACTTAAGGATTCAACATAAGATGTTGAACAATGATTCGAGCATCTAATGTGATTTACTAACTCATCCTCACCCTGAGATTGTTCTTCTATTGATTTATCATTAAATTCATATGAGGATAAATGATCATTTTTACTAAAATGATCAACGAGAAAATTTACAAGTTTATTTATACCATCCTAATTATTTGCACAATGATCAAGTGAAAACACCTCAAAAGGGCCTTGGTTCATGTCCCCATTTTCTTCTTCTTCAATAAGATGATATGAAATTGAAATATTGCTAATGACAGAATGATCAAGGAGTTTCTCTTCAAGAGGATCCTTAATAGACCTCATTGATTAAAAGCTCAACCTCGGAAATTTCTTCAAGATCAAAACTAGGGCTGCTTAAAAATTGATTTGGATTTTCCTCATTCGTGCAATGATTAGGGATTTTTTCTTTAAAAATATTTTCAATAGACTTACAAGAGGAAGACTCATCCTCAAAAGAAATTGGGTAGTAGGGGTCATCTCCGGATGTTGACAATTCAATCATTATTTGATTATTAATTGTTTCATCAATACGATCAGAAAGGGGAAGGTTTTGATCTTGGATCTGATATGAAGAATATATATCATCGTATTCATTTCCCCATTCTTCTAAGAATTTATGTTCAAACATGTCATATCTGGAAATGCTATTGGTTGTTAAATTCAAGAGCCAGAGCTCAACTGTTCCTTGGAAAGATGAGGCCAATAGTTTCATACATACATCTTCATGGGTTATAGAAAATTTGTTTATAACTTCCCTAAAGAAGTCAAGGTGCCTTTTAGAAAATACCTCATAACTTCCGTCGAATTTAAGCAACCTTTCATGTAATACCCCATTTTGACCCTTAGGATATATTAGCCTTTAATGTAAATAATGTATACATGTGATGTATATTTTCCTAGCATGGATCTCAAGGCCAAGGCCCCGCTAGTGAAATCTCAAATTTTATTTAAAAGGAAAGTATTAGATATTATGTTATCCATGTGCTATTTAGCCATGGAACATTGTAAAAATGATGTAAATAAACATCATGCAATAAAATATCAAAACTGACTATAGAAGCAATGAATGAGAAGGGGCCATGTGTATCCACTAGGAAGTTGTGAAGGGGATGTGGAATTGAACCATAGGTTTCCAAATGTCATCTTGAGGACCCATTTGACTTACCTTGTTGACATTTAATTCTATTGTAAGGAAATTGTTGAAGAAAACAGTCCATGGTTTCAATGGAGCATGGGCAGCCCAAAAATTCATACGGCAGAGTATGGGATCTGTTTTCTTGTGCCACAAGTCACTCTACCTCATGGGAATGGATTCTTCCTCATTCCCATTCCATTTATTGAAGATCTCAGCTTCAGTTTTCATACACTACACATGCCCAGCAGTGAAAAAACCCAGAAATCGCAACTTTGCAAAACCCCATGTTTTGAAGAGCCATAAACTCCCATAATTTGTATTTGACAGTAAAATCCAATGGGGGATCCATATATATAAACCTTGGGGTGAATTTGGGAGCATTAGATACCCCGAAATCCATAGGAAAACCCAGTTTTTAAAGCCCAAAAATCCAGTGACGGGATTGAGTTATTTGATGACATATTTGTGAGAAATCCATGAGTGAATGTTTGAACAAAGGATTGGATTGCTTGCATTTAGCTTGAGATGTCTGTAGCTCTGTGGTTGAGCTCACTGGCTTAGAATCCTCCTCCTTTTCTTATTACATGCTTGATAAACCCAGTTGTGTGTTGGATTATCATGATCGTTTGAGTGAATCCGTTCCTGTGAGTGAACCTGTCTAGTTCCTCCATAGTGGATACACATCCCAGCTCGGGGGTGATCTCTCAGTTGAAAGAATATAGGATGGAAAGAGATCTATGGTTGGGTGGAACATTGCTCTCACGTAGCCAGTTGTTTGGAAATTTACATTTCAAGATAAGCATACTCTGTGAATTAATTTATATGCATTTTGTGTTCTGCAATGTGTTAATTCTGAATGTTAACTGTTCGTGTTAATGAGATGAAATGAATATCTTAATATTGTTGATATGAAGCTTGTGCATAGCATAAGAATGGGATTGATTCACTGTCTCTTGATTTATCATCTACTTGGGTTAGATATGCTGATGAATTCCAGTCTGTGTGTGTGTTATTATGTTTAATTCCATTGTGTTTATATTGAGTATGAATTGCACACAGAAGATTTTTAATTATCCATGCATTTCTTAGAATTTGAATGGGGTTGAGATTGTCAATAAGCTCGGTATGTTGGTCATGTTTCCTTCCTTGCACCGGATTGATGGAAGGGGACATGACAGAGTGGTATCAAAGTCCATGTTGCAACACTGGGGCTGCTTGGGCCAAACACTGAGTTACATGCAGATAATAGAATGTTTTAACATAGTATTGGAGAAGTTGGGGCGTCATTTTGGAATGGAAAAATGGTAGGATCATAGTTCTCAGATGGGGAATAGGACCACACAGGTGCATAGATCTCTGCAAGAGATTTCCAACGATACCAGACTTGCTTCATTTGGCCAAGGGACGAAGGAGTTATGAACCCCGAAAGTTGCAGGGCCGGAGGTGTTCCAAGCTTGCGGATTTCGGATTTCGGGAACGCAAAGCTTGAAAAAGTGCATTCCGGTTTCTGCAATCCCGAACCCACAATTTCGGGTTGCGGGTTGTGGGAACACAACGTTTTTGAAAAAAATTGCGTTCCAGTTTCCGAAATCTTGATTCCGCATTTCGGGTTTCGGGTTGTGCGGTGCGGGTTGCAGGTTGCGGGATGGTTACATCTCAATGATCGTGGCTCGACCCTCCGCATCCAAAATTTTGGGTTGCAGGATGGTCACATTCCCGTGATCGCGACTTGACTTTCCGCACCCGCAATTTTGGGTTGCGGGGTGCGGGTTGCGGGATGGTTACATCCCCATGACCGCGGCTCGACCTTCCGCACCCACAATTTTGGGTTGTGGGGTGCAGGTTGTGGGATGGTCACATCCCCATGACCACGACTTGACTTTCTGCACGCGCAATTTCGGGTTGCGAGATGTAAGATGCGGGTTGCGGGGTGGCAACGAAAAAAAAAGTATAGAGCCCAAAAATGGATTTTTGGATTACAGGAGTATGCAAGGTTGGAATTTGATGAGTTCAGTGGCATTCTGAGGCCATTGGCGGAGGCCATGAAGGAACCAGTGAAGATCCCGAGCCCATTATGCTCCAATTTGACATAAATTTGGGATTAATGGCTTCTACAAAATGGTGTCCCGATGCTTGACATAAGGTCAAATTGAGCCGAAACTGATATGGAGCAGTCATGGAGCAGGCAGAGTGTTAAGTTTGGAATTTTGGAGCCAAACTCCAAGGCATGTGGAGTCGGGTTGTGCAAGAAGGCCAAAGAGCACTATTCCGGGCCACATTTTTGGGATTTTGAAAAGTTTGCAGTGGATAAAAGTGACCCTATAATTAGGATTAAAGAAATTTACTAAACTGAACATTTCTTATTCTCGTGAAAACAGACAATTCACGTTAGACAAAGATTTCCCATAAATGCACCGTTTCGGAAATAGCCATTTTTGGCCCCAAAATTTGGAATTTTGAAAAAATGTGAAAAGTAGAAAGTAGTCAAACCCATAATTTTATAGAAGATGAATGGAGCATTGGAACAGAGATCCACGAGTTGATGAGTGTTCCTTGTTATATGGGATAACTTCTCCCGGTAGAAATTTTTTTGTGATTCTTCATAGATTTTCTTCCATAGGTGGTTGAAGTTGGCATCCTAGACCAAAATACAAGTGTGTAAAAATGTGCAGAATTGTGGTGAAAGTTGTCATTTTTGAAGTAACATAATTTCCACACCCGACGTCATAATGGAGCACGGGGATAGGAATTGGAAAGCTTATCTAGCAGGGAATAAGGGTACATAACCATAATTTGATTGGGACAATTATACACCATAGATAATTGGATCAGAAAAGTGCTAGTGGCTGTTTTGACAAAAAAAGTTGTCCATATGGGCAATTTCTAGAATCGCATGCCTAGAAATAGCATAGACCATGAAATCGAACCAGCTATGAAGTGGAAGAGGAAGTACATGCAAAGATGAAGGATTGGAAAGGGAGAATTCCTTAATCCCCATCTTACTAACTGTATTTATATTTTATAAGATTTATGTACATAAAATTATGGCATGAAAATGATGAAAATACAAGAGATTAGATGGATGGCATGAATATGCACTAGTTGACATTATAGTAAACATTGCATAGTGCATGAGCAGATGTTTGTGCACACATATGATATTACATATTGGTAAAAGTACTAAGGTTCTACATATGCAATTGACCACTAATGGCAAATATTGCGGTTGATAATCACTAATGGTGTTGGTATTGGTTGTAGGACCCAAAAAAACAGAAGCATGGCTGAGGATGTGGATGATGTTGTTGCATATGACCAACCACCTTATGAAGAAAAGGTTAGGGCATCAAATCCATGATCAAGAGGTTGGTGGAAGAAATTCTGTAATCCTCTGTAAGAGACCAACTGATCAGGTAACATCAAAGGTGTAAATGAGATCCATACATGTAATGGTTTAGTTGCAATGATTGCATATGTGTTGAAAGGAGATTGGGTAAGAATCCATTGAACCTTATTTAGTAACCATGGAATGGTACACATTTAGGATTGAAATGCATTTATGAGAATGGCATACTGCCATAGTGTGGTGGATCATGGAGTGATGAAGGAAAGAGGTCTCATACCATGTGATTGTTTAGAAATTTAGATTGCATTCATATAAAATATATCATGCCATGTGTACGTTGGTTATGGGCTTAATAACCAAAGCAAGTGAGGACTGGTGGTTCTGATTATGGTAGTGCATGCTATATGAGGTAGTCATGGTTAGGCCATAATATGTTTGAATACATAATATTCGTGAACCAATGCAAGGTGGCATTGAGTGGATATGCATTAAGATGATTTATAAATCTTGTGGTTGCAATGAGTGAATGCATAGGAAAAGTTTGAGCAAATGTTGTAAATATGCATGCATAAGTGTGGGTGCACATGTTGTGATGCATTGCATCAATGCATAGGGATGGTGCGTATGTTATTGCAAACTAAATAATGAATGAGATGATGAAGTGATGATAATTCTAGGATCATTTCATGGGTTGTTACGAATGCAGAACAGTAAGTGTATGAAGAGGGCAGTCATGATCGATGGGCTGCTGGAATGCTCTGTGGAAGGGCAGAGTTGTATAAATGATATGACTGTGAAATAATGAGTATCTAAAGTTTCATTAAATTGCATAAATGATGTGAATGTACCTTGAAATTTTAGTATGATAATGATTCACGTGAAGTGAATGAGCTTTGGTGATATTGATATGTTAATAGCTGGAAGTGTTTGAATCGTAGAATGTTATAATTCTAAAAAGGCTTCAGTGATCGTTGCAGCAATGAAATAATATATGCATAAATACTCACAACATGTTTGGCTGATTGAAAGTTTCAGATTCTAGGAAGAAATGTCTTGTGTATGGCAGTGAATGTAAGACCATAGTAAAGACCGAACTCTACCATGTGCAAAAGCCAAAGGTTATGAGAAGGTTCTCATGGTTGTGAAATTTAACTTATGCATGAAACAGATATGAAAATATTCTGATTTAAGTTTATGAGAATAATATCATGGTTGCAAATCAAATTTCTGTAGGGAACAGATTTGAAAATTTAGATTTAAAGCTTATGAGAAGGAATCTCATGGTTGAGAACTCTAAGTTCTATTAGAAAGAAGGAATGTAAATCTCAGACTTGTAAATCTCAGATTTGGAATTTTACTAATAAACGACTAATGAACATTTGGCTTATATGAATTGTGTCAAGAGGACATGTTGTAAGTGGATGTTCATGTATGGAAGCAGACATAAGACCATGATGGGAGAAGTGATACCACTTACAAGAGCCAAGCAATATGAAGATAGCCTCATGGATAAGAAAATCAATTTCTGTAGTAGACAGAATTGCAAATTCATATTGAATTTAATTATTAATGCCATTGATTGGTTA